>CM068369.1:409159238-409881738 GCA_034769895.1 Magicicada septendecula | reverse complement strand
GTGTCCTATGTTGCGGTTCCTGTACTTAGCGGCGTGCATCTTGATAACATCAGAAATTTATGGAATATTAAGGTCTTTGTGAAGAGTACCTATGTTTAGAGATGAACCAGGGAGCATTCGTTATGCAGCGCAAGATTTTTGATTGAACTGTCTGCAGAATCTTTGTGTTAGAAGGTTTAGAGCAGCCCCACAATTCTATACCGTAAGTCCAGATTGGTCTGAGCACAGCTTTATATATGATGACTTTGTTTGCGAGAGATAGTTGAGATTTTCTACCTATGCCGTTGTACATTTGCCTAGCTTTTAAGCTGAGTTGTTTCTTAGCCTGAATGTGGGTTTTCCATGTTAATTTGTCGTCCAAATGCAGCCCCAGGTATTTAACTTCTGATTTTATAGGTATGGGGGCATCGTTTATGGTAACTTGTGGACAAGAGCTACGTTTCATCGTGAAGGTTATTTGAGTGGATTTTTCAGAATTAACTCGGATCCTCCACCGCTGGAACCAATCTTGCAGGAGGTAAAGATGGGTTTGCAGTTTCTCAGAGGCTCGTTCCGGGTTGGAATCTACTGCGAGGATAGCGGTATCATCAGCGAAGGTGGCGGTGGTAGTGTAGTTTGTTACAGGTAGGTCAGCAGTAAATATAAGATATAAGTACGGCCCCAGAACGCTGCCCAGAGGCACTCCCGACTTTATAGGAGAGATTACTGACACATTGTCTTCGATTCTGATTTGGAAGTGTCTATCTTGTACATATGATTTCAACAGTAATTATAGTTGATCAGGAAGTTGTATCTTCAGCTTGTACAGAAGGCCCTCATGCAGACTTTATCAAAAGCATGATGAATGTCCAGGAAGACAGCTGCGCACATCGTCTTCTTTTCCAGACTATCCCTAATTTTGTTCACTATTCTGTGGCATTGCTGCACTGTAGATTGTTTTTCTCTGAACCCAAATTGGTGTTCAGGGATCAGGTACCTAAAGGACACTACAGTATTTGTTTTAGTCTGGTCAGGAGAAGTCGTTCAAATATTTTTGACAATAGTGGAAGAAGGCTTATTGGCCTGTAAGATGTAAGGTCAGTTGGGGGTTTGCCAGATTTTGCGAAAAAATATTTAAAAATAAAACAACACAGGACTCTTACATTAAAGATGAAAAAGACGATCTGAAGAAAGGACACGGCAATCGGCGTAATCTAATTAGCTACATCGCAGTGAAGCTGAACAGAGACACAGTGCATGAATTGCGAACAACACACGTCGAAGAATACAACAGACGGGAATAGAAAATGGTGAGGACTGCCAACACGATGGGCAGACGAAATCCGACGGTTTGCCAACAGCGTCTGTATCAGGAAAGACTAAGACGGAGGGACGTGGAACAGTTTCCGAGACGCTTATGTGCAGTGTTGGACCTTTATCCCTGAATATCGTCTTTCTTACCTTTACCATTTTCTTATCGTCTCCAAGTCCTGTTCTGGTCCACCAACTACTTTACGTATAAAACACAATTAGCATAACGAATGGTCAGCGATGAGCATCACATAAGTTACTGTACCAATCGAATTTAGTAACAAAACGATCTGTGAGAACGTTTCACATCGTACGTAACATACATGAACACGCAGTCCTACTAGAAAAAAAACGTAAAAAGATTCTTATAAATCTTTATAAAAAGTAACATTTTTGTTTTCAAGTTTCTCTTATGTTTAATAAATACGAGAAATTTCCTAAATTTCTATATATTTTTAAGTACGCCAAAAAGTTTTCTTGGAAGAAAAAATAGTGCTCACTGTTCAAATTTTGTATATACCCCATACCTCGACCCAATTCTTAACTTCTTTTAGTGCGTGCACAGGAAAAGAACAAGAAATGGACTGAAATACCTCATGTCATACTACTACAGTGAAATTAATAAATCCCTTTTTCTTTATCCGTGCTGCGACTACGTCTTTGATGTCTTACGACATGTTTCGGGAACACGTTCCCATCATCAGGTAAAATTGTTTTTTCTTCTAGTTCATAACGAACGTGTCAAGAATATAATAATTAAAACACATCAACACATAACACAATGAGTATGATAGAACTCAGGCCACGTAACAGTGCGCAATGCCGTACTATAACTGACCGCGTAATCAAACTATATATTCGGCTGTGTACACAAGCGTTATCACTCTTCAATACAGTATCATATAAACATTGAGATTTAAATGTTAATTGATCATTAAGCAGTAGGTTTTGGTTGAAATAAAAACGCTTTATATATTTCATATTCTTCCATGGCATCCATGTATCGGCTCTTACTGCATATATGTATGGGCGTAAAGTTATCTGTGAAACCACTATAACTGTGATTGCTGTTTACCATATGTAAAGCAAAGTTGGATTTGATTGACTTGCTGTTCTTTCTTGGCAAATGTTCTTTATATCTGTCTTTAAATTTCCTGCCCGTTTGTCCTATGTAGAATTTATCACATTCACTACACTGGATTCTATATATACCAGAACTGTTTTCGGTTGTTTTTTGTGTTCGAGGTTTTTTAACAACTTGACTCTAATTAACCTTGATATGCCCCACGTTCCTTGGGAGCCATTACATTTAGTGTCATAAACGGGGTGGCAATTAATTAAGTAATTAGGGTTACCGTACCATTTATGTTTGAGCGTAATTATGCTAATTGTAAGTAAATTGTATCTCATTAGCTTCGTGTATTAATTAAAAAAGTTGTGATGGACGTTAACTTTAATACATATAAAAGTAGTCCATACTCGTCAGATTAGACTCAACACAGTTGTTAAATAAATATGATTTATGAGTCTGTTAATCGGACGTTTCAATGGTCGAGTTTGTTGTGTCCATTGATACTTAGCATAACTTTTGAGGCTCTTTGTGAAATGCTTAGAATGAAATAAATTAATAATCAAGGTTATATTTCAATAATGAACGCAAGATTAAATATAAAATAATTACTTATTTATTATCTTTGTTATTTAAGTACGTTACTATATCCTGCAAATACATACATAATAAAACACATAATAACAAATTACAATTTGTACGTTGTTTCCTGAAAACACAAACATATGTTACATTCAAATGCAGCAAATAATATACATATACAAAACATATACGAAGAATAAACAATCAACAAATATATTTTATTCCTACCTAAATGCGTTCATTATTCTCAGATGATGAATTACGTTAATATTGCTTTATAAATTGTATGATTCATATGATTTATATATAATCTCTTGGGGTTTGTTCTTTGAAAAGAAGAGACAGTGCAGTAGTATATATTACTAAGATTTAATAGACATAAAAGCTTATCTTGTGAGAGTGTTTATCCAATATTCCGCCGGTGTGAGATGACGTCTGCTGGAGGATTCGTCGAGCATCTTAATCACTGTTATGAAAAGCACTAATCACTTCACTTCACTATTTTCACTCTTGTTATGTGTATGGTGAGGTTGTGCCCCGCTGATGTTGAGTGTTTGGAGTTCGAATATTGAGATGTTAATATTGTCATTAAGGTGAATTACTCTGAGAGTTTGCCGTGTTCGTGTACATGATTAACTGTTCCGTCTACCTGGGTGTAGTGTATACTGTGTGCTTAATTGTTCGATATAGTTCATTCAATTAATTGTTCAACGTTGCGTTTCATTGTAATGTGAGAGTGTTTGAAATGTCACTCACTGTTATACTTTGGAATGTTAATTACTTGCGTCATTATGTTCGCGTTGGTTGTAGTTTCAAGTCCCGTGCGCACTATAGTTTATCAGAACATATACGATTGTCGAACAGACTTGTGTGTAAGTGAGACTATATCGTATGTCCTAAGTTCACTTATGAATTCACCGAGTTGGAAGTTCGGTAGGTCGCGCAAACTGTTTCTATCACTGAATGTATTACCGTTCCGACTATAACCAACCGTCTGACTGTCGTACGTATTGACTTATTAACTTATGACCGATTGACTTGTAGACTGTAGACTGCCGCTCCGCGTCTTCGCAAAACAGTTTTATTGAAACATCTTACCCATGAGTCTAAATTCTGGATTTCTACGCCCTCTCGTATCTTCAAATTCCTACTCCTCTGCAGATCTCATCCTCTGTTTCCCGATTCGTCGTCCGAACCCTTCTTACTCTCTCCACGAGCTCTTTTAGAAGATGCTTGACGCTGGTTGGTCGTCGTCATCCCCGGAGTATTCCATGTGACGAACGTGGTACAGATTCTAAGAAACTAGAGCAATTCTCCCGGCTGTCTGTCAACCTTTGTTTAGACTTTGTCAAGGTTCTGACCTATCTTTTGTTAACAGACTGCAGAGTCCTGGTTAATTGTTCAAGTTATTCGTTGTTCGTTCCACCGATTATCAACCCTTCGCTGGAGTCGTCTCTCGTCGATCCCACGCTTTCCAGTCGTAAATCTCAGTAAGCTGTCAAAGGTTTGTTTTCACGCTGTGCAGGGTGTACTTGCAGTATTCACTGAGTTTACGTTCTATTGTTTATCTGTTCGTTGAGATTGCTCTGTACTCCTTTGTAGCAGAGTGAAGCCTTTCATATTTGTGCTCGTTACAACTCACCTCCACAGCAGGCGTTCCATTTCGTTTCCGCGTAACTCGGCAGCTGGACGAAGTCTCTGTTTTCGATTGCTGGGTGCTGTAAATTGTAACAAACTGCGAGCTGTCAACGACGCCCTCAAATTCTTATTGTGTGCTGTACACAGACGTTTTTTCCTTGTCTTCGCACTGGCGTCGGGTTTGACGTGTCCCTAATTCGTCATTATTTACGACCTGGGCTTGTGTCCGTCGACTCGAGTGTGGGAACGTGCCACTTGATCGAGGAATTAAAATTTTTTAAAATTTCGATCACTATAGTTTTAATATGTTCAATATGTTATTGGTAGTTTTGAAGGACACGATGATGTCTAATTTTCTTAATTCATTTTTTATTATATTAGGAATCACATTAGTATATTCAACTGAAATATAATGGTTCTTTTTACCATCTAATTTTAATTTTCTTTCCATTTTATTCCTACGTTTGCGTATTAAGTTATCTATTATATCACTTTTGTATCCATTATTGACAGCTATATGTTTAATAATATTTACTTCATCTTGAAAATCTTTCTGGTTCATAGGTATAGTTAAAAGTCTATTTACGAAAGCATTAAAAGAGGCCATTTTCTGTGTATATGGGTGGAATGAATCAGCATGGACAGTTATATCCGTGGTAGTGGGTTTCCTGTATATTTTATATGTGATACAATCAGCGTTTCTTTCTTAATTCATTTTTTATTATATTAGGAATCATATTAGTATATTCAACTGAAATAGAATGGTTCTTTTTACCATCTAATTTTAATTTTCTTTCCATTTTATTCCTACGTTTGCGTATTAAGTTATCTATTATATCACTTTTATATCCATTATTGACAGCTATATGTTTAATAATATTTACTTCATCTTGAAAATCTTTCTGGTTCATAGGTATAGTTAAAAGTCTATTTACGAAAGCATTAAAAGAGGCCATTTTCTGTGTATATGGGTGGAATGAATCAGCATGGACAGTTATATCCGTGGTAGTGGGTTTCCTGTATATTTTATATGTGATACAATCAGCGTTTCAACAGTGAGACTACGTTACTACGTAGTAAGTAACTACGTTACTACAGTGATACAACAGCAGATATTCACAAGAAGTAATAAGTAGAAATGTCTGAATTAAATCATTTCAAAACAACTGTAACAATTTCGTAAAAACGTAGCGCCACAATGGAGGCTTACTACTTCATTCTTTCGCTTTGTATTTCCACAACGATGATGATGATGATGATGACAATGATTACAATCACTGTTAAAAACTTACCTACACTGACTGACCTCAATTGTGGAAATTAACTCACCTGAAACACACAAGAGAAACAAATAATTAGCAGTGCTTAAAGTTCGCACATATTTCAGGTATTCATTTATTAAACAGTCGCTTTAAGAAAATAACATATCAGATAAGAAACGATTCATAATATTTTACTGTCATATCTTGAAAAGTTGTCTAATTCAAGAAAATTATTAGACGTAAAACAGATTATTTCCTTATTAGGCAAATTCGTGAAGACAAATATAGTACAACCAGGAGGAGCGTTGCTCGTGCATTGCATTCGTTGTGCTCGCCGCGTGTAAGGAAACTTCGTATCGCTACTTTGTTAAACTCTGTAGTTCACAAGTACTAGAAAACTTCAACCGTTTTGCTTCAACTGCGTCTGTTAATGTCATAATGAATGCCGATTCTACCTCTTGTGTTTTCATTTCTTACATCGTCAACTCTAGTCAGCCTGCAACTCTTTTTCTCCAGACGTTCATTTTACTTATTTTCCCCTTTCTTTTCCATACTTCTGAACCGTTAATTATTTTCGACTGTTGACTTGTAATAAATATAAATTTTACTGACACTTGTAACCTTTTCACAAAATTCCACTTAGTCATCTAACTACAATATCTGTTTGTCCGTCACTCTCGAGATTATTCGTCACTGCTTCCCCCATTTCGTTTACTTTTATGCCTAAGTATTCACAAAATTTTGTGTTTTTGTTTTGTCGTCTCCAAGCCTAACTCCGGATCCTGTCCTAGCTTTTCCACTACCACATAGGCCTACTAACTATCAAGTAAATATATGGTGAAAACGTAATAAGAGTAGATCCTACGCTAAATTTATTCACTTACAGCAGCGTAACTATGCGCAGATAACCAATATTGAGATGCTAGCCTAGGGGCGTATCCGAATCATCGTGGAAGTAAATCTACGTGAATCGTGGAGGAAATTTCGCACTCCAGCCGCCTGTGTAACGGCTTATATCGGTTGACTGACGCTCTAATTACTTACTTATAGAATATTCACAAAAACAGTTATCTGAACGTTATGCATAAACGACAATAAATCAAAGTCATATTATAACCTGTTTTCTACGCCTGTAAACGCACATTTAGAATGACGAATGGTCAATGGTCAGCATCAGATAATGAATTATTATAATAATCAAAAGCTTACATCGAATTTAGTAATAAAGGTGATGAATACGCCTATCACCAGAAAAAACTTACAAAGATTTACAGGCTACTCTTCTTATATATTTCTCCATCATTTTCTATACACGTAACTCAAAGTTTCTTGCAGCAATTATATAATATTGTGATATTATTCAATATAGTTTCTTCTGCAAGTAGTGTATTGCGTTTCTGTCGTTTCAACACCTCAATATAGATTGCATCTTATACTGAGATGTTGAAACGACAAAAGCGCAATACACTACTTGCAGAAGAAACTATATTGAATAATATCACAATATTATATACTTGTGTATAAAACTAGAATTTTCAAATTTCTCTTACATTTAATACGTAAGAACTTATTAAAGATTTCTATAGATTTCCGTGATTTCTTGGAAACAAAATTAGTGGTCACTGTTCACGATTCGTACATACTTCATACCTCGACCATTTGCTTAAGCTCTCGCTTAACTTACTCATAGGAAAACACATGGATTGTACTGAAGTAATTTTATATTATTACAGTGACACTACACCAGATATTTACAAGAAAAGAACAGATATTTTCGAATTCAATCATTTCAAAATAATCGGTAACATCCAGTTTACACTTATCACAAATGAGTAAAACGTAGTGCCATATTAGAGGCTTAATATTTAATCGTTTTGTTTTGTATAGACTTACACCCAGAAACTGAGGAAAGATTACTTTCAATCTGCTGTTACCTCTATACATAAATTCTTGCGCACGTTCTTGCAGATTATTTGTTCCGAGACGGCCAATGGAACCCAGAATACAAATACAATAAGAAAACAAACCGATTCGACAACAAATACATTAATAATACGTTTTTGCTCGTGAACCAGCTGCCAAGTCCAGTTTGGTGCGCACATCTGCTCGATCGTCTTGTGACACATAAGTATTTGGTAACAACAAGAGTTTCACCAAAAACAATGCGACATAAATATAGCGGGGTGACATTTCGTGCGTTCCCGTGGACCAGTATCGGGTCTGCAAATCTCAACGGCACGGGTCGCCCAGGTTGCTTTCCCAACGGAACACGTAAAATTGCGCATAAACAATGCGACACAAAAGACAACTACGGCTAAGCCCCACAGCCTTTCAATGACTCGATAATAATTCGTCCTTACTTTCATCGCTTCTTCTTTTTCAACGATTTTTTTCATTTATGGCCAACGATACGCCATTTTTTTCGAGTTCTACGGATAAACTTTCTAATAGTGCGATGTTATTAAAGCACAACCTTAAATGGTTTGCACTCCTTGTTGAAAACTGACGCAGTTACTTTAAAACTTTATTGCCATGCATGAATGCCATGTGGACTGGATTTAAAAATCAGTATCAGTATAATCAACGAGTTCGTGAAAAATATTTCTAATCATTTTTGTAACCTTGTAATGAATTGGCTAAGATGCTATGCGATCATTATCTATTAATTCACTTCGATTCGCAGTTGACTCCAAACTACAACACTACTTCAATCGAGCTGCATATGTGCTAATTCTTATGTTTGAATTAATATAACCAGATCAACTATATAGCAATGGAAGGCCACAGTTTATTGAAAGCAAAACAATCAAACTTACATCAGCCTTAGACAGGACACACCGATACCTATAGACTATATACAGTAGGCTATATATAGTAGACTATATACACCGAAATATTCTGTGCGTCCATTAATAAACCTGTAGAATTCTTCATGGATATCAAATGTAGGCGTACGTAGAAACAACTTAAAAGTTGAAGCTCTACAACTGATAAACGAAAAGGAAGTATGCCTTGACTCTCGGAATAAAGTTGGACAGTAGGCCTACAAGGCAATCGTAAGAGCCATCTGAACTGTGAAGGTGCACCAACAAATCAAATGTAGCTATCATATAAAGATCCCAAATTAAAATATTATTATGTTGAACAAAGAGTTTATACGTGTTAATAGTACGCATACGTATTATTATGTTTACAGTCATATACGTGTGATTTTTTCAAGGTGGTCATCGAAATTAAGACGTACCAAACACAATGAAAAATACAAGAGTTACAAGATACACAACATTATAATTAACAAGACAATAATTCAGTAGATTCGCAAGCAAAGTAGAGTATACTATTTGCAGGTAAGGCAAATCAAATGTAGGTGGGCAAGACGTATACTCGCCTCGACGTATTGCACTAGACGAGAAACTGGTTATGGAGATCGCCAGATTGGATAGTACCATACACAGAGGCCACGATGATGATCTTTTGTAAGATGCAGAGACGATCAGATGCAAAATAAATCTTCGTATAATTCAGGGAAGAAATCACTGACGATAAATCCAATGATGATATTAAAGATGATAATGAAGGTGAAGATGATGAGATAAAAAGGAGAAAACGGTTGAAAACGTTTAATGATAACTGTAAAGGAGAAAACCGTAAATATACTACAAACCCCACTTCCGGAATAGCTCAACGTAAGAATGCTTAGGAGTTCCCATCACTGAAAAGGTTTTCATTAGGATCCTGCAGAGCATGAGAGCTCTGAGTGTTCTTGAGACAATCAATTACTTAATCACATAATGTACTTTAATTGATAATACATTTAATTAAATACTACAAGAATTAATTTACGTCAACCCAACACAGCCAGTTCACAGGCTGATCGACTTGGGTTAACCAGGCCCGCTACTCTGTTTCTGAATCACTCTTCATTTTGGTTTGACGATAGTTACATGATCCCCGTGGTGTTTTAATACGAACTGACTGGTGTAGGCGTAGATCAACTCTTGTAGTACTTATCTGAAGCAACAACAATTCGTAAAAAAAAATAATTAAAAAATTGTTTAATAAATTTTGCAGAAAGAAAAACATTACCTACCGCAATGCACTATCAAATGCACGTTCACGCTGTACCATTGTTTGTACCTTTACGTACCAAAATATAATTGCTTTCTATTACAATACTTTCTATGTAAATAGGAATGAAAGTTAGTAGGCCTATACCTTTTGCAGATTTGTAAAGCCGTTGCCAGTGTGACTGAGACATTGACAAAACAACGTTAAGGTCCGGCGAATGAAACCGACACTCAATTGAAATTCGTTTAAGTTTTCTGTGTGGGGGAATAATGTGAACAGGCCTACGAAAACAAATATTAGTTTCCTTGAGAACGTAAAACTGGACCTTCTGTACGAGTTCCTAAATTCCTTAATTGGAATGTAAGTTAGATGCAGACTATTAAATTCATTGGGTTATACGTATAACAATGAAATATCCGGCCTGACCAGCCGTAATCATATAGGGGTTCAATTTTTGTTGCTTTCAGCATGAATAAAAGGGAATTCAGTATACGCCTACAATCGGTAGAAGTAAAGGTTTCGTTTTATTCGACCTTCTTGTGGTTCAAAAAAAGATTATTATTTTAGCCTTCTCCCTGAGGTTTCACAAGCGATCCGACAGCCAACATAAAATTTCCAAGTTCCGTCTAGCTGTATTAATGACTAACTGGCGTCTGTGCCATCCGTCGATTCCACATATCTACAGATACCTATGTAGAAAAAAGAGAAAACGGCGATTATCCATTAAAAATCTGCTAAAGAGAACGTCATTATCAACAACCAAGGACATTTTATCTTCGCGGAAACTCAACTGAATTATTATTATATGCAAGTTGTATCATATACAGTTCTACGTCTCTGAAATTACTAATCCTATCACTGAAATAAAATATTTGTTTAATAACTATTTCTTATTGGTCAGTGTAATTAAAGACAGAGAACAGGACACGTAAGTTATACACTAACAATACAGTGAATACATTAACGTATTTAGCGAAAACAGTGAACCATGTTAAATGAATCATGCAGTAAAATACAGAAAAATGCATATTACTGAGACGAGAAAAATTATTAATGAGCTTAGTCAGGAAAGTGAAGAGGTCGGTATGAGAAAAATACAGAAAAGAAATAAAATCCACCAGTACCAGCTGAGGAGATGAAACTGACAGTAAGGGTTTGGCGGCTGTGCACGAAGTGAAATGTTTGAGTAAAATAATAGCAGAAAATGGAGACGTAATTACACAAATTGACTGAATAAGCTCAGGATTGACTGCCGTTGGAATTACGAGAAACATTTAAAGGTTAATTTTTTCCAAGAAAGTTTAATTGTAATGACTGTGCAATGATTTTGTGTGGGCCAGACATACGGATAATATAGCATGCATGTTTGTCTATGTGGCTAAATGGTTAGTTTGTCTGTACGGATTATAGTATGAAAACTATGCAAACATTGCGGATTGCACAGAGAAGCATGAAGCGGACTGTGCAACTGTAACAAGTGAAACGAGAAAACAATTAAATAAATACGCAAACAATTTGCCTTACCAATGTTAGAGTAGGGATTAGTGGTGTGGTCGCCAATTAGATATTGCGCTATACTTTTCTATAATTTCTTAGCATTAAATTATTTTGCAAATAAGTTATCAATAATACGATTCCATTCATTTTACTTAATGAAGACGTGCCCGGCACAAGCAACAATGTCATGATATACAAAATCTCTGCCGCCTGTTAGCAGAGAGCGGACGTGTCTAAGAAAGATCTATGTGGGCGCGTTTAAACCTATGTAATCACTGCATTCAAGAGTTGGAAGAGGTGCGGTTGTAAACAACGCGCGTTGTAAGCAGTCTAGTTACAGGTGACGATACGAGTTACTCAAACTTCATCGTTTTCTTCATGTAATCAGTGCAAAATAATACTTTTGCAAGGTAGAGAGATGATCTGATTAGATACTGAGGTAAAGGGCGGACCCTGAACGGATAAAGAATTGTTCAGGGGCGAAATCACTGCAGAATGAGTAGATAATCAGTTATGATCAGTGATCAGTGGTTATGACAATGATGGTAATGATAAGAAAAATAGGAGAAAATGTATGAAAACACGTTAATTATTTATAACAAAGGACATCTAAACTTCACAGAAATACAAATAAATTGCCATTATATGCATGTTGAGTCACATACAGTTCTACGGCTCAGGCATTACTAATCCATTCGTAAAAGTAATCGTTTAACTATTCATGCTAATACAATCACTCATGGCAATTCAACAGCCAACACTATTAAACGTTAAAATATTATGCTTACACAAGTATGCTGTGCATGTTATTGAAGTCGTCTGAGCAATTTGCTAAAGCACTTTAGCGTAGCATATTACACGAACATAATCGCTACGGGCAACGTGCGAGTCTACGAACAGAGGGGTTTTACAAAAAAAAAGTACGTTACATCACCGACGTACATTTGTAAATGATAGTTTTGAAAAATTAACGCTTAAACTTTTGGACGGCCAAAAAAATTAATACTTGTCCATAAAGGCTTGGTGGTTTCCATTAATAATATCAGGCCCGAAATGTCTGTGGTGAAACTTTACCATTATGCACACGTCTAAAGCATTCCGTTCGGGTATTTTTCATTGCACGCCCGTTATTACTATGTTAATGTTGTTATTGCTGCTATTAACGTCCCGTATTAAATAAGACGTTACGGTGTTTGCCAAACGAGATGAATTTTTTTCATCTTTTAAAGTGATAAATCGTTTGATGTAGGTGTGGTGTACAACGAAGTGATCAGTCATCCGCTCTCCAGTCATGTGTGTGAAAATACTAAACACGCGTTATTTGTTACACAACCTCGTCCCAACTTTACTAAATCGCCGGTTCACGGTGAGAGCTAAGATAAGATTCACTCTTCTGCGCTAGGTTTGGTCAGTTTGACTTCACACTCATTGCGAAGCTAAGGTAAACTTCGTTTCACGTTTTGCACCCCAAAATTCAGCGTTGTTTACGGTCTGCTTATACCTTTCGAGACAGTTTCTTGTAAATTTTATAATTCTCTTTTTGCTACAGTCCGTTTCTTGATTTATATAATATATTTATTATTTATATTGAAATTACCTCAAGATATTTTATTTTCCTTACTAGGAACATGTTTCGAGAGCTATTGTGCTCTCATCTTCAGCCTTCGCGATTCTGCTTCTAGTGAAGTACCTATGTGTTGGTCTGTCGCCATT
Organism: Magicicada septendecula; assembly: GCA_034769895.1. Taxonomy (NCBI): domain Eukaryota; kingdom Metazoa; phylum Arthropoda; class Insecta; order Hemiptera; family Cicadidae; genus Magicicada; species Magicicada septendecula. Next base: position 409,868,619 of record CM068369.1, on the reverse strand, counting down.
GTGGTCTCCTGTTGGTTTCTGGTATCTCAAAGTGGTATTTTTGTGTGTGATTGTGGTGTGTGTATTAGTATTTTGTGTATTTTCGATGTTGAGTGCTTTGAAAATTGTGTCTTGTTTTGTATTGATTTGTATTTGTTCGGGTATTAGTTTGTTTTGTGTTTTATGTTTGTATATTTGTAAATTTTCCCAAATGTTCATTATGGTCCCTTTGTGTGGTATGTGTTTTATTAGTGTCATATTGGTTATGTCTGGGAATTCATGTCCCGTGTTTATCGCATGTGTGGCTAAACTGGATTTATATATTTCTGGTTTTTGTATGCATTTAGATGTTCAAAATAACGTTTTTTCAGCTGTTTTTTTTTGTCCTATGTAAAATTTAACAAATAACAAAAACACAAATGCAAAGAACATACTAAAACAAATCAATAATATACAACCAAAAATACAATTCACATAAGAAAAAGAAAAACATAACAAAATCAACTATTTAGACATAACCATCACAAGAAACAACAAACACATACAATATGCAATATACAGAAAACCAACTTCTACCAACATCATCATACCTAACCATTCTGACCACCCACCACTACATAAAATGGCAGCATTCTATTCGCTATTTAACAGAATGTACAAAATCCCCCTAAACAAACAAGAAATAGACAAAGAAAGAAATATAATATACCAAATTGCTGATGATCATACAATAAAAATACTATAAACAAAATAGAAAATAAAATCAAATATAAAATAAAAACTGAAGAATTAAGAATTAATCAAAATGGACAACATATAAATAATAACAGCAACAAAAAATGGGCCACATTCACATACATAAAAAATAAAATGACAAAGCTAACAAAATTATTTAAAATAACGAATAAAAATAATTTACAAAAACTAAATAACCCACACACCAAAGATAATACAACTACTAACGGTATATACAAAATTGAATGCCAAGATTGCAATAAATGTTACATAGAACAAACAAAAAAACAGCTGAAAAAACGTTATTTTGAACATCTAAATGCATACAAAAGAACAGAAATATATAAATCCAATTTAGCCACACATGCAATAAACATGGGACATGAATTCCCAGACATAACCAATATGACACTAATAAAACACATACCACACAAAGGGACCATAATGAACATTTGGGAAAATTTACAAATATACAAACATAAAACACAAAACAAACTAATACCCGAACAAATACAAATCAATACAAAACAAGACACAATTTTCAAAGCACTCAACATCGAAAATACACAAAATACTAATACACACACACCACAATCACACACAAAAATACCACTTTGAGGTACCAGAAACCAACAGGAGACCACAATGGCGACAGACCAACACAGGTACTTCACTAGAAGCAGAATCGCGAAGGCTGAAGATGAGAGCACAATAGCTCTCGAAACATGTTCCTAGTAAGGAAAATAAAATATCTTGAGCTGTAATTTCAATTTAAATAATAAATAAATTTTATAAATACGGGTATTGTTTTATAAGAGTCCACACTATAAAAAGAACAGTCTACTGAAAAATAAAATCCAATTTAGTACGCTCCCTGAGCTGCACGACTCGACCACTATATTGAACAAAATGTATTTATTATTAGATAAATTTCAGTATCAGATTCCAAACCACTCCAGTGTTTTTTTTTAGTTACATTTTTTAGTTAAAACGACTAATAGGTGTAATCTGGCCTACAACACTATACGCTGTCCAGGCAGTGAAGGCGGCTAGAGGATTAGGAGACCCTCACTCACACACACACACTGACGGGCCGCCTAACAATAGACAGGGACAGGCCTTTGACCTGCGCTGCTGTCTTTTTAGTTACAGTCTACTACAATAAATTAAATTTTATTGTCGTGCTTAAACTTTTAATTTTGATTGTTCCATTGAATTCAGACTGTAATTTCATTTAAAATAAGTCCAAACACGAAGTTTTTATGGCGATATTCAAATGTTTTACATTTATTTGTTTATTTTGAACTATTGTTATTGTTAAACTTTAGAACACCATCTAAGCGACTATGATTAAAAATGATGATTATTAAAAACCAAGTTACTGATCATCTTATTTATTTTTCAACTATTTTTCTGTGACACTCCCTTTAATATGTAATATTTTTACAAATTGATTTTTGATTTTACAACTTGACCTCGAAATTACGAGACTCTTAAAATTCCTGGCGTCGCGTCGGCCTTAACTGTTCCGATTCACCGATTGTGATACTCGATAAAGAGCAGATTGACGACCCACCTCTTTATTGTTATAATACTGAAAAAATTAATCAACATATTTAACAGATTTTAATATATAGATATAAAGATTATTTTCAAACCTCATACTTTTATTTCAAATAAACAATATATGAAATAATAGTTGTTATACGTAATCGAAATAATTGTTTGTCTTTTTACTAGCACGAAGTTTTAAAAATGTTATTTATTATAAAAATATTATGTACGCGTATTATTGTTTTACAGACACATAAAATGAAATGTGATATGTATCTATGTAAATATATTACAAATTTACTGTCCATGTTATTAAACTTTAACTATAACTTGAGAGGACGAGGTAGCGCGTCAGGAATTAAATGTGTATTATTGTATCACGTAATTTGGAAAATAATTACCGGTATTACAGATTTCAGTAACATGTAAAAGAGACGTCCCTTCCTTACTTGGTTTACACTTGGTCGCTATAGTCATTTTTCCAGATAGAGAGGGATTCGCCCTCAAACCAACAAACCGTAGAGGTCATTGCTCGTATACCGGGTACCCCGAGTGAGTCACTGATTACCCGCTGATTAGTCGTTAAATAGCTTGCACGGGGTAGTGAGGCCAGCCAGTCTTGTCAGAGAGCAGATCTGTAACGTATATTGTGAGTGAATCAGTTCATTTGTGGTTAGTGTATAGTTGATTTGTGATTATAAGTTCTTGTAAAAAACGCCAAGTTTTACATACTCAATGCAGAACAATGATTGCTTCTGTTCTGTTCTATTTTGAGAAAGAGAAGAATAACGGAGGTCCTTTACTTGATACTAAGAAAGTAATGCAGAGAACAGCAGATGCTTGTGTCATTTCGTTGAGAACAATACAACGTATCAACGCAGAGATTAAAAAAAGTTTGGAAAATCAAGAAGATCCCTTTGTAGTTGAAGATATTCATTTAATCACAGCTGAGGACGATCAACAAGATAACACCTTAAACAGCACCAAGAGGGAAAACATTATTATTCATACTCCTCGGAAGAAAAGTTTGAAGAGAAAGCGGCCAGTACAGACATGGATGACTTCGACAAAAGGAGCTATTCGACGTCACATATTGAGCTACTATGCTCGAAAAGAAGCGCCTACCCTCAGACAACTTTGTGTGTCACTTCAAGAAGCTGGACTGTATATGGGAGGAAAATCTTCACTGAGCTCGCTATTATCAGACATGGGATTTCAGTACAAGAAATTTAGCAGCAGAAAAATCCTCATGGAAAAGCCGTCAGTGGCCCTGTTGAAGGTGTCGTTTCTTAAGAAAGATGCGTGAAGTAAATATTAAAAACACTATATTTTTGGACGAGACCTGGATAAACGAAAACACGAGATAGGACACTGGTTGGACTGATGGTACTATCCAAGGAACTCTCGGCGGCCCTCTGGGTAAAGGCAAACGGTTGATCATCTGTCATGCTGGTCGCTACGTATACAAAAAGCCAGCTAGATCGGCCGCTGGCAGTTCTCAGTGTCATTTGACGGGCCGATTTAATCGGCCGCTAGCAGTTCCAACAATGAACCACAGGGCCATTTAACCGGCTTCTGGCATCCAAAGGGAATGTCTCAGAAAAATAGTTGAAAAGTAAATTAAATGATCAGAATCTTAGTTTTTAATAATAACATTTTTTTAATGACAGTCGCGTAAATAATTCTCAGAAGTTTAGCAATCACAATATTTCAAAATAAACAATAAGAGTAAAACATTTGAAAATCGTCGTATAAACTTCGTGTTTGGACTTATTTTCAATGAAATCACAGTCTGAATTAAATGGAACGACCAAAACTATAAGATTAAGCAGAATAACAAAATTTAATTTATTATAGTAAACTGTATTTAAAAAGACAGCAGCGCAGATCAAGTGCCGGCCCCAGTCTATTGTTAGGCGGCCTGCCAGTGTGCGTGCGTGAGCCAAGGGTCTCCTAATCCTCTAGCCGCCTTCACTGCCTGGACAGCGTATACTTACAAAACTATATAACTGATAACAACATTTAAACTGTTTTGTAAACACAGCTTACAAACTTTTGAAGACGATCCAAAATTTACAAGGAGTGTTGAGATGTGTTAATTCCGTCAAATTACTGAATATACGGAGTTCGTATTTTGAGAAAATTTCTCACGTCTTGATTCCCCGCGTAGACTTTTACAAGTTTATTAAAATTTTGAGTTCCATTTTTGGCCCGTGGTACCCCTTAAGTTAAAAATGTTCTTAGTAAACGCTAAATTCGGATTTGGGTTAAAATATCCTTTCGTATGACACTCGGTTGGATTTTTACAATTTTCTCAAAATTTTGATCCCCTTTTTGGGCCCTGTTGTCCCAAAAATTTGAATTTTTGAAAATACAGATTATATTCAGGTTTTGATTAAAACTGTTTTTAATTTAATATCTCATATGGTGTTTGCAATTTTTTCACAATTTTGACTCCTCCAATTTATGCCTCCTTATTTTGGGGGGAGCAATCTAAAAAAAATAATATGGGTCTGTAGTGTAAAAACGTTACGAATGCACACTAAGTTTTACGAAAATCGATTGATCCACTCAAAGGTTATCGTGAGACATAGGCTACCCCATACAGGCAGACAGATTAGACAGAAATGCCAAAAGGTTAATACTAGCTAAAACAAATACCCAACAAACCTGGTTATGCGCATGTACAACATAAGCTGGCTGAAACGGGAGATGGGAAATTGGCAAACATTAGCGGCAACATATTTAAGTACGTAATACAGTCAGCTTAATTTAGTTTTAACTGTAAACCGCCTTTAAAAATATGAGCGTGTTTTCTTTTATTGCCGTTATTATGTTTCTACATCGTACGACGGACCCAAACCCAAGAACACGCTATCAATTCGGGTTTCGGCGAGTGTAATATCGATAAGTCGAAAAAAACTGCCCTACTGTTTTGTATTAGTAGATTCTTTGTTGGAACACACGTATACTTGAGATGTTACTTCGAAATTAACATGTTACGGTAACAAATACTAAATGAACTTTTTATTTACTCTTGCAGAATGTAAGTACGAAAACTACGTCAACGCTAAACGAAGACCTCATTTTCAACAGCGAAATTAGTCACTAACAAAATACTGTTCCAAATTACAAGAAAAATCAACGTATTTGATTTGATTTTACTCACGAGTATGTATAAACGATTTGTTTTATATACTCAATTAAAATCGTATTTTTATAACTGCAGCATATGTTTCTTCAAAAAATGGTTTGAGCCTAGAGGAACTCGGATTGAAGGTGTTGACCGTCCTCTGTAATTATCAAACATCATGAAGACTGGCATACAATATTTGTCATAGGTTTCCATAGATCTTCTCCACTATTTTATACCCCATTTCACTTCTCTCGTGTCGAACGATACGTACGTAAGATGCAGTAGACATCGCATTACACGATACTCATCTCCATCTTCTTCAATTCTGGGATTAGGCATCTTCTAGATTCGTAGACCTTCCGACAATCTTGGTCTTTGATAATATTCTGGACTGTGGCACGAAGGTCACTGCTCGTTTAGGTATCAGTTGTGAGACACTCTTGCAACATGTTCTCTCCAGTCTTCTCTATAAGTCAACTGTTTCTCCAGTAGGCCTACACTTTCTAACACCAAGTCATTTCTTATGCTACAAATGTCTTAAAGAAAATACTTGCAGTATTTCATATTCAGTTCAAAGATTAGCTTATCTCGTGCACCCATACTCTTATACAAACATTTTTTTGCCAGAAGATCCATAACCGTTTAATTAAACCGTAGTTTATTTAAGAATGATACAAGAATACTGAAATTTGTTACAGACAACAAATACTGTCACTCAAAATATGCAAAAGGAATAGAAATAATTAGGCACGGATGCTACAGAGTGAAATACCTTTTAGTAAAAATAACGACTCGTAAATAAATGAACGGAGTTTAATGATAGAAATTATATTACTTGAAAGCTTACGATCGAGCTGACAAGAATAAGCTATGGATAATAATAAGTACGGTTACTCAACAACGGTTACTCACCGTATCTAGTACGGGCAATTAGAAGTTTACATCAGAAGCCAATAATAGTAATAAACATGGACGCATAGGAAGCGATGAGATAGACATTGACCAGGGGATGCGACAGAGGTACGTCCTCTCTCCTATCTTTTTTTAAATGTATTTGTATGTGTCTGTTTGACAATATCTTTAAAGATGGAAGTCACATAAATAAACTGGAATCCATTTGGTTCGACAGACTGTTCGCTGCTATTTGCTGATGTTATCTATTATTAATAATAATAATAATAACAACAATAAAGTGATAATGATAATTGTAATAATAATAACAATAATGATAATAGAAGATATTAAAGATAACTTCCAATTTGTGTTCTATGGGCTGCACCGTGTCCACAATATAATTTTACAATTTCCTTCCATAAGCCTAAAACTAAAGTTATGTGCTTGAACAAGGCAAGTGGCCTATGAAGTCGAGGGTAGTTATCAACTAAGAGTTAATTGAGCAGATTTCTTGCTTTGCATACATGGACTGTGGGTTACAACTATATTAATGATATTATACAGTGCTGCTGAACTCACTACAACAATGATATTACTAACATAACAAAATACTTAAGTTCTAAGCGAACCACCAGAATGTTGGGTAGTAAAACACGCTAGGGCACAAAAATTAAATTTTACAAAATAATGATTGCGCTGAATGTGTATACGGTAGCGAAAGTTGCATAAACACCAAGAATGATGACAGTAAGACAGACAGCAGAAATGAGATTTTTTTAGGAAAACGAGGGCTTCACGAAGATTTAACAAGGAATGAAAGTTTGACTTAACAACGTTATCTAAGTAGGCTATATGCCATAAATGACAGAACTGGTGAGTACAAAGGAAAGTAAAGAGAACATGTTAATCAAGTGGGAAAGGAAAGAATTTCTCAGAAACTAGGAGGAAAAAGAAATTTTGGCGGTCATAAATACTTTGTAAGGTTGGGACAGACAATGGCCTCATCTCTGTAGAAGATGACTATGATAAGAAAGATAATTAAACACTAAAAACTTGGATAATTAATTTCTGAAATTTGTCGTCAGTAAGCAGCAGGAACGATCATATGTCAGATAGTGTCAACAATCAACAGACGATCAGATCAGGGAAACCTCTATTAAGTTAATGATAGTCCACTACTAGTTTGCAAATTGGTTTACTGCGTGGTCTGTTATATTTTAATAGCCTATGTGTCAAGTAACCTGTTAGCACATATTGAATTTTATACGGCTACATATTATATAATACTGTCCACGTTCTATTCCTTATTAGTTTTATCGATAATAACGCAAGTTTGTTGACTTTTTCTTGACTATTATTCTATTATAACTACGCGTTTATTAATAATTCTACGTCTAACATCTACAAAACGCATTCGCTTCCCTAATGCAACAAAATTCACAACATTTTCATCCTAAGAGGAAACGTAACTTCGAGTTCAATGTTTTCGACTTCCAGTATCAATTGATCAACTTTTATAAAAACGTAAAGTACGCAAACACGTGAGTATGACACGACAAAAAATTATCGATACATAGGGCTACTCTATCTATTCGGATCGACAGAAAGACTCATACGATGTAAAGACAAAGTATTTCCGCGAGTATGACATAGGCCTGCTGGAGTACCTTGTAATTTACAAGTCTGTGTATAGGTACTACTTCTACCTTCGCCTCTCTAGGACAAAAACTATGTTCCGCGCAACAGTAATGTCTACAAAACATAAGATTCCATACATTGCCTATGTGAGGTTCTCTGTGTAATGCAGTACGAAATTTAACTTATCTCTGCATAGTAACACTTTGTTAATCTTCACTAAATGTTTAATGCCATCGAATAGGCCTACCCTGTTATTAAATTAAGTTATATTTGTGCATAACTGAATTATGCGTGGTTATGGTCACTACGATTTCATCAATGTAAAAATACGTTATCTGTGCCAACTTCATTTCTAAAGCGTCAAAAAGCGTCTACAGGCCTTTAAGAATAATTATTTTCTGTTCAAACCTGTACAAAACAAATTATAATATCTATTTCGCAACCTGAACAAAATCTGAGTCCTTATTTTGGTCACGTTGGTATAGTAAAGCTATCAGTGTATTTTTATTTTTTATTTTATTTATTTATTTTTTTGAATTGGTAAAATAACTATGTTCAAATCTATGAAGACTGATAGGTATTGACAGATATCAATACAAATCAAACAAAATCAAGTTATCGAGTAGGTATACAGTGTATCGATATGGATATCAATCGCACAAGTTTAAGCCCTCCTGACGTTATATACAGAAAGTAAACTGTACGGGGATCTATCGCTCGCACGACGAATACGAGGCGAACAATTGATGACCGAAAGTCGGTAGGTGCGATGACGACAGGAATTACATAGTGAAATTTGATACTGTCGAAATAAATGTAGCAAGCAAATTTAAATTCCCTATTAACGTATAGGCCTATACATGTTTGAATACATTTTAACACGATCAAGACCAAAATTAAAGCACGGTGACAACAGCTGTTTATTCAGCACCCATGTGCACAACAAACCAAGCTCAATAAATAATTATCAGGTAAGAGCAGCAATGAACGCGTTCAAGCAGAGCCTATAAATCACTCTCACTGTTAGCGAGCCGTTAGCACGGCGTCTTATGCATCATCATTCATTAATGCTCATCGTTCCACAAAAACTAATCGACGTCTTTAAAAAAATTGTAACGTTCTTAAAACACTGTCGTTAAATGCCTTACTCGACCACTCCCCCCCCCCCAACCGCCGAATATATAAATGCTTATACAACGCACGCACAGTGCGATTCTGGCACGAATTTTTCAGTTACAGTCTAACCTTTAACACGCAGACTTTACTTTCTCGTATTTCACTTTGTAAAAGAAAAACGAAATGTAAAGAAGTTAAAGACGTATTTCCACAGAGGCTTACATCATTTGGATGATGTATCATAACATAAAGTGTATTATCCAGTGATAACCATCTAAGCCTACTCTACTATGCTCTCATGTCTGTTAATTTCAGACCCTAAATTGTTAGAAGAGCCAGGAAAGTTGTAATACGTAAGGGTTCATAACGGAACTGCAGGGAAACGTCTTAATGATGGCAAGTAATTTGATAACGGATGTGTATTTCAGGAACAAGCGAGCAACCAATTAACTTTATTTCTGACAAACATTTGCTCATACCGATTTCCATCCTCAGCATGTTGAGATGTGTATAAAGAAAACTCTATGAACCTAGCTAACTATACAGAACACAAGTAAAATATCTTCAGTATTTACAGTCGGGAGGTCCCAATGTTCTAGCGATATGGCCATGATAACCACTCTTTTGCTTTCGTAACACATCAATATTACACTTGATTACTAGTAACCCGTCATCCTGCAAATGCCTGTGAATTTAAGAAAAACAACACTTTCGCTATGGTTCAAAATATAAACCTGTTGTCAATACAGTAATTGAATTTAATCAAAAATATTACAAGTGCCACTGGCTAAACTTATTAACCCTGTTAACCGCATGAATGTAATCGATTAGTCGAATTTTAATAGTTTTAAAACAGAGATGATAAAGATTATAACCTGAAACATAAGCAGCCAATGTGTTTTAGATAGCACACTGTGCTATTTATTTACGTTTATTATTTTGAACCCCGTTCACTACAAAAAAAAACAACATATTGCTCATTAAATTAGATATGCCTACATGAACCGAAATAGGGTCACCATTTTCAACAGACCATAACTCGAAACCAAAGCATTTCTACACCTACGTTTATCTGACATTTTTGTCTTATTTTTAGCTCTAGAATCTTTAAATAACACCCTGCTTACTCAGTCACAATTCCTTGAGCATACAGTGCATTATATTCACGTGGTGGGCACTAAGCGATACTCTTTTCTTGCTATCAATGCTCCCTTCTACCACTGAAGACTTGTTTACAGCGAACTGATACTGCTGGATTACGTAATAACGTCTCCTACTGGACAAAGAAGATGTTCTCCACCACTGCAAAGGGTCTACGAAATCGTAGTCTAGTTCCAACAGAGATTTGTAGATTTCTGTCTTCATCACAAATTTAATAACGTTGAAAAGCTAATCTTACACCGAGGGGAATGGTTTTCATCTCCGTCGTACTCAACATTCAATGTTCTCTTCTTCCTTCACTGCTGAGTTGGAGTCTGAACATTTTTGATGTGAGAAATTCCTTTAATACGGATTCTTTGTTTTTTTTTTAATACATTTTAGATATTTAAATCCAGGATAGAGGGTCCTAGCTTTCTGATGGATTTGTATATTACTTCACTATTTACTTTTCTTATTAAATTTTTAACAAGTCCTTTTAAGTCTGGCTCAATATGCAGAACGGATGTCAATACAGAATATTTCCTGCTGGCAATACAACACTTGACGTCCGTACACGTTTTCTCAAAAATGGTCAGCTGTTTACAAAACAAAAATCACGACTGTTCAATACGCAGGATTCACACAATAGTTGTATACACGGTTACTAGACTACATCTAGTCTAGTAACCGTGGTTGTATACTTCATTCCATAAATGAAATGATCTTTTTCTTTTAGATTAATCAGACAATTGGTACAGATAAAAATCCGACTCATGGTCTCTTTTGACGGGCATCATGAGGAATGAAGAAAATGGCGGTCCGAAAAATATAAATTTAATTTACAATATAAAATGCAAAGCTCGAATGGAGAGACAAGATTACAGAATACTACAAAAATAGAAGAAAACGTTTATGAAATAACTTAATTGGATACTCAGTTTCAGCGTATTTAAACAGAGGGATCAAAATTAAACGTTCATCAAGCGATAATTAACATAGAGCAAGAAAAAAATAGTATCTCACTGGTTGTTAAGTATAACGTACGTTCACGTGTATCAGGCAGTCTGATACCTAAGAAAAATTACATTCAGCTTCAGCTCACAAAATCTAAAAACCGATTTTTCTATATGAAATAAAATCACACCATACATTAAAAAACAATTGGTTACATAGTTGTGACTTGTATACGCATCAAAGAATAACAAACAAATATACTGAGCGGTGAAAAACGTGCACGTAATCACGGCAAAATCAATATTACGGTCTATTATAGGTAGTTAACAGCTGAAAACAAAATTACAACCTGCAGGAAGACTAGTTGGTAAATAACTGATACTCACTATGAAATATGACGTGCCTTGATATCAGGCCTACATGTAGGCCTAGTAGGCTATTATCTACAAGCGCGGGAAAATGACCACAAGCATTTCCGTGGCACACTTACGCACAAAGTCATACCGCGAACGGTAAACACAATAATCATGTGAATTATACGAACAGATATAGAAGTTATAATAAATATCTTCTAATTTGAGCAATGCGAACAGAACAAAATGCGGGAGGATCAAAGAACGTAACGAAGTAATTTGAAGATGCATGAAACCAGTTTGTAATTAGTAACGACGATTATGATTGTGCACAGTAGAAGGAACAGAGAAATCAGAACACGACGTACATAAAGAGTAGGTAAAAGGTAACGACAAAAAAAGTTATAAAGGAAAGGGTATCGCGAACAGCACAGTGAACGGGCACGAGAGATGTAAATAAAACATGACAGCGGGTATTCACACGCTTTGAACGACCTTCAGCAAGTCAAATCGATTTCCATGTTTCACATTACAATATAGTACAGTATACACCAAAAGGTACTTCATCTTGTACTTCATCTGTAGGCTACAGAAGTCATGGTCAAACTTTTCCAGTTTAAGCACTATGAACACATTTTCAATCACGATGGATGATTCGTGATGTCGTAGTTGACTAAAACTGTACAGCCCCGTTCTTTGTACACATTCGTAGGAAACATGAATACGAACAGAAGTAAGAAATATTTTATAAAAATAGAATATAGTATCTTTATGTATCGTATTATTTGACATACGAGAGGCGAACACAGTTAAAAATACTATATACGGGTCAGTTTATCACTAACAAGTTTTTATATTAATTACTCAAATATTACTCAGCGTTGAGGTGGCAAATAACGTAATTGTATTGGATAACAGTGTTGGTCTACTAAATCATGTTTCCAGCCACAATTATCTAGCTGCTTTTTCACTGTAATAATTTCCTTCTTCCACGCTTTATCTATTAGGAAATTATTTTACGGTATCCAGTGCTTTCTTTTTGCCATAAGCTTCTGAATACGATGTAGATTCCTTTTTCTCAGTATCAAAAATTCAGGGCGAGGAGCTTTTCGAAGCCTGTTGTGTACTATAGAACCCCCAATGAAAAGAAGTCGACTTGAAAGAGAGCAGGAGGGCACGATTTTCCGCTGGTTACAAGCAACTTGAAACATATGATTCATGTGACGACGTGCTTTACACTATGCTTGAGCCATGTCAGCTGATTTATTTAATTCCGCAAAGAAGGCCTTGTTTGCTTTTACCCGCTAGTTGGCCGTAACACGAGGGCTACGAAAAAATACAGGCAATGGTGCGTACGACAATTTTTGAAGTCATGTGGTAGTTCCAGTGTTATTCTATGTACTCGCGTAATTAACGCGCTTTAATTGACCAAATTTACTAAATATTTCGGATTTTTAAATGAAACATATAATCCACATATTTTTAAAAATATTAAGAAGGATAAATAAAACACTTATTTAACAAAGTATACAGTAATAGACCTATATTTATTTCTTCGGTTTTTTACCTTTCTTTCTTTTTCAAACTGGAAGTCTGTCTGATGTATGTTTTTAATGAAATCAGTGAATTACAGCTATTATTTGCCCATTGGTTTTAATTTGTTGGTACGATTTTCATTATAATATGAGACAGAACAATACTCTGAGAAAACGATATATGTTTAATGAAGAAAGTTGTATTCGTGGTTGAATTCACAAGCAGAATGATCACTGTTGCACACCACTAATCGGAATAATTTTTATATAGTGGTGTGCAACAGTGGTCATTCTGCTTGTGAAAACGATATATGGTTGGAAAAAATTTCCTCCCTCGAAATAAAATCCTAGGTTCGCCCCTGTAACTTATGTACACTACCTTGACGCACACTATTTATAGAATACACTAGAATGTTCTGTATCAATGTCAAATTCATTTATAGATAACGTATTTTATTCTGCAATGTTCTGGAATAAGGCGCCTGGAAGATTCTGGACGGTAGTAGTAAATTACGCATCTTGGTGAACATCATTACCATTATATATAAACGGTCGTTGACAGTTTTGAGTCGGTCTTTATTGAGAGTTAGGTCAGTGAGTTAAGTTAGAGAATTAGTGCGTGTATTTGATCAGTATTGTGGATCAATATTATATTTCTGTTGTTTGTATAAATTACGATTGTGTCAATAATCGATATCACAGTTGTGAATCGAAATTTGTATTTTCTGTGTTATCTTGTGAAAAATTATTTGTGATAAAGATGAGTAAACAAGGTGTCGACTGATACGAGTGTTTTTATTTCGTTCGCTACCTAGGAGACGAAAAGCCAACGGATAAAGACGAGCTCAGTTTAGTAATCCACTCCAGTGCTCGTCAGCCTACAAAGGGACGATCTGCCGGAAACCCAAATTCCTCGTCTCTCTCGTTTGACGTTGAGCACTATTTCCAAAGTGTAGTTACAATTTAGTTATTTTTTTTTATACAGAAATCGGCTCTATATAATAATAAAATATTAAGTTTAATTTTTAATTACGATAATACTTTCGTTTTACTTATATTCTCCAGCCAGCAGGGCATAAACTACCCAGGGCCGCTGAAGAGTAGGCCTATATGGTGAAGAATTTGAAGTGAACCAACTGACTTGTACCACACCCAGGTCCAAGTAGGCCAACACCGCGTGGGAGAAAGTAGAAACAATAATATTTCTGACACTGACATTAATAGTCTTAATGGGATTTCTTGTCGAATTCATTCCTCGTTTGCATTACAGTTATTATTCCGTTCCCGTTTTAATTATTACTGTAATGCAGAAAATTTTTTACATGAATTTCCAGATCAACTTTGCAGCCATAGCAGGTTGGAGACCTAACCCTTTAAACGAAAAATAAACAAATATTTTAACGACATAATTATAAAACAGTTTTCTTCTTAGAGCCTTACTAATCGTAACTATTTCGGAAGCATTTGTGTAATTAGTTGACAGTGCTTTGTCGTTTTTTTCTACCGACATTTTTAAAAAGACCTGAAAGTCTACATCAGATATCATAAACAAATAATTACAAGACGAACGGAAGAAGTCCATTGTGCGCGGACGCTAGCGCGAGTGCATGTGTCTGCGTGTGCACAGGTGAGTGAGTTAGGTTAGTTAGCCCACCCAAGTCCACGGCCCCTCCTCCGCTGACAACCCGTCATTAACCCATTTGTTGAGTTGAGCTTCCTGCAAACATTAGTTTTTGGTACCGATGACGTATCAACTCCACCCACCTGTCCTCCTGGCTTCAACACGGAGTTCATCATTTTGTGTATGTGCTCGCCTCGTGTGCACGGCTTTTCAACAGTGTTAAGGGTCACCTACTCACATCACTTCTTGTTTCTCCTCTTATACATTTCTAACAGCTAACAACGCCTATTACCAATACACACAACCCTCCTCCGACCACACACCTCTTTGCACTTTTAACTAATTTCTTGTAACACATAAAAGTCAATAATCCTGTCAATTAATATTACCTCAAAGATACAGAGTACATTCCTTTCACTTCGCTCAACGAACGTATCTCTTTAATTTCTTCTACGTAACACTGTTGTTGCTTTGTTTCATTTTAGTGACACACAAACAATATTCTCTTTGCCCAAGGAAGATCTGTTAAGGAGACAAAACTCGTACTACCAATACTTGACACGCAGGAAAGAAATTGTGTAACACACACACAAATAATCACATGAAACAAGAACATGTCTATTATAGAAAATTTATAATTTCAATGAATCCTATACCCCTGAGACCCTGTCTGGTTCGAATTCCGCCTGTATAAAGGTAAAAAAAGCCTCATTCCGATGGAAATGTATATACGTACATAGGCTATATGATATTAGGCACAACGTTTGGTGTATTTTGATTTATGATCGTAGGATATGAGAGTTAAAATTAATCCTAAGCAGATTAGAGGAGTCATGTTTCTGGTGCAACGAAGAACGCCAAAGTAGTAAGCTACTATTTACATCCGAAAATTTTACAATGAATGAGAAAAAAATACTAATTAATGAACATCATAAAAAGACGGAAACGTGATTGCTAGACTGCTTCTTCTCTGTGCACGAGGCAAACAATGGATCGGCTGAATTTGTTGTAGGATAACTACGTAACGTAAGACAGTAAACGCCTTCAAGTTGAACGAGTATTTCGAAGCGTTCTCAGAATGTGCGAACGGATATAGTTTCATATTATTATTCCATATTACAGTTTACAGTAACAGTTGTCATATTATAAAATGAGTAATTTTATAAATTACTACACACAAAAAGCACAATATATTTGTACATTTTTTATTATAAATAGTATTCATTTACATAATCAAATAGGATTGCAAAATAGATACAAGAAATAATTTAATGACAAAATATAATACAGGCCTAATCATGTGACAGAATACACTACAGGACTACACGAAAAAATTAAAATGGTTAAAAACATGGGAAATTAAGTCAAGTATTTCACAAAGGTTCATTAGATGGCAATTTCCAGACAGAATCCGAGTAGTGAAGCACCATTTTCGAAGACAACAAAGACAACCTTCGACAAAGGCAAAACACGTGTCAACACGCGCACGTTTGTCAGTACCGGTATGTCAAATATTCTACATTTTAGTCTTTAAATCTGTCTGGGTATAATAACGGCTGTTAGTTTGGAAAAAAGTCCACACTATACGTACTAGACAATCAACGCTGTGCCTTCGAGTTGGACAATGGATTCTATAACCGGCACGACTCTAAAAATCTAATGATCTTGTAACTCAAGGCAATATGAAGCTTTTAAGATTCGTAGTCTACGCCTTCTCTCACATTTAAATGCCTTCGCTATTGTAAGTAGCCCGGCGTCATAGTGACCAAGGGAAGTCCCACACACGGTCATGTAACACTCTACGTTATGCAAATGTGTTTAGAAATTACATAACAATGAGTTTTAACGTGGAATAAAAGATAACGCTAACGAGGTAATGTTTTCACGCATAACAAACGCGACAGCTTACACACTTGTAACAAGCTTACAATATGCAAAACAGGCTTCATTTTTAATATAAACTAAAACGAAGATCGTATGAACGAAGTGTAGGCCTATGGTAGGTGTAGGCGGGATAATCCGGAAACGATTTTCATTACACGATCATGGTCGGTTTGGAACATGTAGACGCGTGCCATCTGTGATGTTATCCAACGAAAACGACATGTGTAGAGGGCTCTCGCGTCACATGTCGCGAAATTAAATATGACGCCGGAAATTATACCGCGCTGTTTGCTTTGACTTATCGTTTTTAAATGCAAATTACTGACTCTATGCACACAAGTACTATACATTTTTTATTCATAATCGCATGCAAAACAGCACCTGTTTAAAATTTTTTTGCCTACTTATTTTCCTACCGGACCGTCTGCATTTCCCCTGACAATTAACTTTATTTGCTTTAATACACTTTTCATTAGACATTACGAAATGGATGTGGTTGCAATTAATGGCTATCAACAGTGCTTATCAACATCATTATTAATTACGTTATTAAATTGATGAAAATTGGTTGAGGGAAGACGTCGTTGGAGCATTAAAAACCGGTTTTACCTTTTAAAATAAATGGAAAAGGTCTGCTAGAAGTATAAGCATCCGTTTTCTGAATAACGGCTTCTTCAGTGTCATGAAATTTTATTTTGAAATTAACGCTTCCTCGCGAAAATAGTGTTTAATCCTAATGAAATTATACAGTGTACTTTGGCCGAATTATACGCAGACACTCTATAGTCGGTAATAATTTTTATTACACGTTTATTCGCTACACACATAGTTGGGAACGATACCAGCAAATTCCACACATAGAAATTTTGAATTACAAACAGACAGAGATGATGGTATAAGATACAATACGAACGCACGAAAGTTTAAAATATTAGTGAAACGTAAAATACAAGAATACAGGAATTCTCTAGTTGGTAAACGGTTAGCTACATACGCGAAATACAGAACATAGTAAGAGCTCAAGAGCCAAAAGAACGGATATTCTTCGGATTGGACTTTGTGTAAAGATATACGGGTGGAGAGATACTGTCTTCATAGAAGACAATGGTACAAAGGATTCGTCAATATAATAGGAAGAAGAAGAAAAACAAAGCAAGGATGAAGAGGAATAATAATAGTAATAATACGATTATTAAGAGGAACAACTGAAAGAACCAAATCTCTTGTTGAGACAAACAAAGGCGAGCTGATAGTAGGAAGACTGAAGTAAAGAATTACTTTTAGCGTTCGAGATACATCGGACGTTTCCATTACCTTCACTTAAATACACTCAAAAGCTCAGCGGGATAGCCTATATGTTTGAATCGACCTGGTAATTTGCTGGATCACGAGTTTAAAGCATTTTACTACATTCTACACATAGGAACATTTGTACATTTCTTTACTATCTACATGCAGCTAACATTTCTCATTACCTGTGACTTAGTAATAGGCTACAATGTTGTTGACTTCAACAACAGAGAAAACATAAATCTGCCACACCATTCAGCTGACGATGTTGATTCAAAACGTCCCACAACGAAAAACATTATCAGTCGCGCGCGTGCATGTGTGTATGTGTGTTTAGAATTTATGTGATGAACACAGACAGCGAGTTGTTTAAGTACAGATCTTTATCAGATTTCAGTCCCGACCGGTTGGAGGAAATCCAAACCATGAGACTTGGCTTACAACAACAAAAAATAATCTTCTGTAACCCGCCTTTCTTCTGTTTCTAATTCATGCAATACGCTGTCTGCAAACGTTTGAATGGGGACGTCACTCACGCCTGATTTATCCAATACTTCTTTATCAGCTAAACTGATGGTCCAAGTCGCCAGTACACTAATACTTACTGTATGAATTAAAATAACCACAGCCCAATAATATTGCCCATATGACGTTTACTTCCATACGTTCCATTCAGCTGACGTTTTTTCTTACCAAAAGCAATTAAAAGACCAGGAACAAACAGAAACTGTTACAGTTTACAACTGCTTTAAAGATAATTTTTTCTTAACTCTAAACGTAACCCACGTCAACTGTGCTATTTAAATTCTCGGACCATTGTAACGAAAGTGTCTAAAGTTTGTGTTACCGATTAAAGCGGAGTAACGTGTTGGTACTAATGTGAGTTAAATGTTAATGACAACATGCCTACGTAGGCTACCTGCTTCATTCAGTAGTCCGTGTTTCGTAGCTGAGAGATGGTGAAACATCGTGTTAAACTCTGCATAATCTGACTCCACGGGTCCGATCTTTTACTTTATGAATCAGTTGTTCATCACCCCTCCTCCCCCGGAGATCCGCTTGGGGGACCATTGTTACCACAGGACTGTTTAACAGCGAGCAATTCCGTAGTGGGTTCTCTTGGGAAATATACGTACACTATGGCGGTTTCGCGTTGCCTTCTCCTGTATATACGTTCAGCCGCTCCTAATCGGATGGGATTGGATGGTGTTTGTAGCCCCCGCTCTGGAGAAGGCGCTGCCTAACATATTCCAGTAGCATTACCATCCTAAGGAAGTTCATCTGCCAAAAGCCGGTGGCCTTCCTACGATGTCAGATCATCTCCCACCGTCCAACACTCGGCGCTGAGTCGCTGGCTGTACGGTCTACGGTGCCTGCTACAGATTATGGGCGGTTTTCAATTCCATAAGAAATAAGAAAGTTGCGCAGTCCTTCTACGGGTGTAAAAAGGCGTTCATATTGATGGGGAAAAATTAGTTATACATTGAGTAACTGTATACATTCCCTTACACATTACGTAAGAGAATTTTTGACAACGTGACCATTCGCCACCAATATCTTCCTATGGTTACACTGACAGTTATACATAGTTCAAAGAATAAATGAAAACAATATTTATACACAAATACAAAGAAACCTAACCAATACTAATTTTAAAGAAAATACGAACTACAGGTGAAAATAATCACATTTATTTTCTTTGATCGTGGTAACTTCACGAGGTGTGGATTTAAGCCACATTGTATCGGGCGCGTTTCCATCGATGCGTTATTCTCTTCATGCGCCTGCGTATACCATCACTGTAAAGCTCTAGTAAAATCTGAATACCCTAAATATATACGGAATGGATCTAGTTACAATGACAGCTATGGGGATATAAACATTTAAATCGAAAGTTATGTTCGCCACTTCGTACGACTAGTGACTATAGATTATTACTGTATATAAACAAGGTTAACATTGTAAGTATAGTTTTCTTAAACCTACAACACGAGTGGAAATTTTAAACACAAACTGGCTCCGCAGTGGACACTAACATTAGCGCGCAGCGCACCAAAACAATGTCTCGGAACTGCAAGTAGCTGTTTGTTCTCGACTTGTTCGGCACTCTGTCTGCACGATTATGTCTTAAGAATCGAAGTAAGCAGATATACACAAAGATTTAGCAGAGTGTACAGGGCAAGAAAATATACAAAATCGAGAATAGAGAAGTATCGAGATATAGGCCTACTGTGTATCGTAAATACACACTCACAGTACAGCTACCGACGCATAGCTGTACGCCTGAGGTCCGGCCTCTCTCACTGTACTAGTCATGCTTAAAACATCAATTTGCCTACACTGACTGTCAAGACAACACCGACTACTGAAAAGATATCAAGACTATTACAAAAAAGATAATTCATACAAGTCAACAATCATCACGACCGAAACACACTGAGTCATTACAGAAGGCAATTCGCAATATCCCGAGTCAATGTTTACACCCCGCGCGCCTCACCCTTAAATTCCCCCGCTCACGGACCCAAGAGCTGAGCTACGCGCCGGTAGTTATATATACCTATATAGTCCACCTTACATTTAATTTCTTTGAATGAAGAAGAGCGTTCCATTACTTACTTTGTGTCCTGGAATACCTCTATCTCTGACTGTTTCCTTTTCTGTAGGGGCAGAATTGAGACTGAATTTTCGACTTTAGTTTACCAGCTGCGAAATGGCTGCCAACTTTCCCGTGTAAAATTCAAATAAACTCTGTTTATTTAAGAAGCATAATGTATCAACCTTAACGTGCGTAAGAATATTGCGTTATGTTACATAAGACAAGGAAGTGCCCAACACTATGTACTCCTTAATCGACAGAATACATTAAAAAGAGTAAAATACAGTTTTATTCAAGATAAACACGCACTTTACGAGTTAGTACAGCATGTTATGCAAAGTACAAGCTAAACAGGAAACGGAAGCGTTTACCTGTAAATACGGATATCTTGTTACAGGCGTGTACAAGTATGTGTCTGTACGCGTGAAAATGTTCAAGCGCCAATTCCTAAATATGACAGAAAGACATTTGTAACGTTCTCTCGCACTAACGAACTTGGTCACTAAAAAAGCTGCTACAATTAGACCTATGTCTCGTCTTATATTACTGCCTAGACATTTACTAGTAATTAACTAGCATGAAACTGACTATTAGCTAGTGGCGTAACTAGAGACTAACGGGAAGACAAGAGTAACGGACACTGCAACGCAAAGGTAAAGGCTACACGACACTGAAGACGGAGACGGAAACGGGACACAATAATTATGATTATTTACAATTTAACGGTTCGTTTCAGATTTGCTGATCCGAATAGCAGCTTCGATTTAAGGTCGACTCGTCCACTCCGGTCAACTTGGGCTATGGAATAATACGTACAGAGCCTGAGCATGACTACACAAACTTATATGACACTTGGCGTGCCGTTTCTGCTCGCTCCGAAATCCGTTAATTCAACACGTATGTGCTTGAAGAAATACAATCGTGTTGCGAATCCTAACTCACAACATATTTTCGACCATGTTACATGAATGCAGACGATGATAATAATTAAAAATTATATTATGTTATTGTTGCGAATAGCACTGATTATTTAATAATAATGAATATTGCTCCGGAATTAATAAAAAGTGTCAGTCGTAACGAATGGGTATAGATGAATTTTTCAGTTGGTCATGACTGTCTCATTCAAATTCCAATTCCTTGTGACTTTCTCACTAAAATTTGTTTTATGTCACCCGTTATACGTTCACGTGCGTACCATGTCAACTGTTTTATCTTTATATCATCGGTATCATTGGTCTCTGCTTTAATAATTTGACTGACGCGTTCGTTTGTCTGTTGCTCTTTCCTAGACACTCTTACTGTCACAGAGCATACATTTATGCGATCATTAATTTTCTCGTAACACTGTATATGACAATCTATCCGTATCTCAGATCTATAGGCGAAAATGCTTTTCACGATAGAGATACATTTTCTTTTTACGTTCTCTAGTAATGTCTGGAAAGGACCACCACATGTCAGATAGAGCACCTGAAATGTACAAATATAACATTTGTTCATCTGCACCTGAGTACTACAAATATACAGCAAACTTAAGTTGAAAAGTAAGATTCTCTAACATAATAGAGAGCAAACATCTCACTGAGAGCAGTAGAAGGGTGTAGTCTAGTCGTTGGAGAACCGCAGTTTAGTGCGGATCGGTCAAGTGTACTTCCTGACTTGCTGTGCTGAGAAAGGAGGCCAGACCAAGCGACACCACCTAATTTAGCCTTCCTTAATACTGCACTCGGTCCTCGATGTGTTTCAAAAGTAGTCAAAAATAAATTACATTTTATATTTTAATTCTAATTATATATTGTAATATTCTAATTCCTGACGATTGACTAGTACTATACACGACCTACAAAGACTTAGCAGAGTGTACAGGACAAGAAAACATATAGAATCAGAACAAAGAACATTTTTGCCTGTTTGTATTAAGCAGCATTGATTAAATTTACACACAACGCCAGGGCCCACTAAAGGAAAGACTAAGTCTACTGAAAATTCGCATCTACAGAGTCCCTTTATGGAGAAGAGAGATTTTGGCATTAGGAAGACAAGCATTACTTTTATAACGTACAGTGAGCGTCAGTCACAGACACAAACGAAAACGTTTATATCTTGCAAAAGGAAGCATGGAATAAATCAGCTTTGGTTTCTACGTTCTCATAAGGGCAACCGGATACGTTCACTGGCCCGAGTAATAAGATTTCTTACACTGGAGGAAAGCTGACATATTCTGAGTGAACTTATAATGTCTCAAAGTGGAAAAACCAGAAATGTTCCGACGACACTGCCGACTGTTCACCGGTTTTGATTTTTAAAATGCAATTGTTTATTGATGTAATTTAAAAGGATGACAAATGCAAAAAAAAAAACAACAACTGATTACGAACAAATTAAAATAATACTTCCTGACAGAACCCACTAGGTATATGTTATAATATTACATACTGCTTATATGTAAACTTCTATTTCTTGAGAATTAGGTAGACGTAGACACACTGAAAAAATTATAAAGCTTTATGTCCACAGTACGTTCTACGGCCCAATTTGTCAACTTTTCGATTACTGTAGCCCTACTTTAGTTAACGGTAATAGGCTATTCGACAAAGTCCTACCAAATACGATCCACAGCTGATTTATAGTCAGATACATCCTTCGTTGGTTGTTGTAAATTATTTTTCATGGTCAAATCCACGCAGTTCCAAAAAGTAAACAACGATCACTTAACTTTTATCAACACCGAAGGTGGCCAACACCAAATAACAATTAACCTGTATTGAAGATTATGTTAATCTACGCGGAGTAACTGTACCAAAGTACTGTAAAAAAACAGAACTTTACAAAAAAAAACAAAATTAATTCAAGCTTTCCGAATATTGTTATTAACACAGTATTCAACACCTAAGTGCCTACAAAAATCTACATCAAGTTATAAAACTACTGCCCCGCAAATACAAAGACCGCTTCAGTTGCAGTGGTACTTAGGCCTACTACATATCAGATTAAATACGGGTAGGTACATATTCTATAACACGCGATGTGTATGGACGCCAATACCTCTTCGTGCAAGTTTCACTTACCAAACTTCGTTACCAAGGCAATTAATAAATTGTACATTTCAAGCACGACGAAAAAATAACAGTTACGGTGAAAAAAACTCGTAACAAACGAATAAAATTAATGTATTTTGGAAGCAAAACTAAAAGTTTATTAATTCAATCGAAATTAAAGTAATAAATCATTTCGTTATTTTACTCGGCAAACGGTAACCAAAACCGCAGGTAACAAACCACGAAATCAAACAATAACAATGTCAAACAATGTAATACGGTGGAAAAAATAAAATTAAAACAGACATAAATGCGAAATAACACGCAACCCAACGTCACATATATTTAAATTAAACAAAATAATACGCGCTCTCTCACTTCTCACCTCTCTCTTTGTTCTCTCTCCTTAATTCTACCTTTCCAACACGGTAACCATAATTATAATTTTAAAAGTCTACATTTTCAGCTGATAAGAAAGGTCTACTGCAGTATTTTACTGCCGAATATTTCTGTCGAAAGTAGGCCTACTTATTTCCTAACGGGTTCTTTGTTCGGACTAGCTTGAAACCCCGTGATGACGACAGAAGCTTTCCACCCCCGAGTAACAAAAAATTATTATTTACAATACTTACATGTACACTATGCACCATGCTGCTATAATAAGAGCTTGGTCTGTAACCCAAGGGACCCGTGATACGAGAGTGAAGGTAAAGCACTGAAGGAAATTACGAAGCAGGCTTTCCCTTCAATATTTAGTCCGAGGATACTTGAAAACTTTCTCCTGCCTAGTGAAAACTACTCTTCCAATTAATTAATAGTAATGAAAATGATTGACTTTTCCAGTACGTAAATTGTAGGCACTCATCCCTTATATACTTTTCTGAAAAAACGGTTGTCTGCTACTGCCACCGCCAAATAGCTTCGTTCTTTTATATTGAATTACTTTCGTAATTAGTGTAAATATGTGAAAATATGTACATAAAAGTAAATTTGTTTTATTAAAATCTATCTACCTTCTTTGTTGGGAATGTACACCGCTGTTACCTACCAAACCGTAGGTAGGTTATAGTGGAACATAATAATATTTAAACTTGCACATGCGGAGTCATTTGATGTTAACACTGCCGATCTATCAAGCCGCATTCCCGCGTTTCAACTTCAGCATCTTCGCGGTTTTCATCTGCGCTAGTCGAGTCTTCGTTTAGCGATTAGTAGTGAAGGGCGCCGAAGAAATAGTGACTAACCACAACGGAAACCACACCACTGACGACAGACCAAGACCCGATAGTCCGGCAATTTTGAGATTAAAAACATAATGCAATTACTTATAACCTGGATCCAACCATACATAGTTCATCCTGATTTCCTCTGTCACTGTGGTTATATTCGTACGTTACATCTGCATTATGTAGGCCTAATCTTTTACAAATAACTTTTAATGACGTAAAGACTCGTAGACGGTTACGGTTACTAGTCTACACAAATCGGGCTGTGTAATAACGAACTACCCTTACAGTCTTCTCTAGGTTTACAGTAGAACAGTAGTCCAACAATGTGCATTTCGTCTCGCGCTCACACACGCGAAATCTAACGTTTAGTATGCCTATTCATCATTTTTTCTTAAACGTTTTTGTTAATGTTAAATAACTTGTATGATTTTCAGTTTCTATATACTTTCCGTGATACATATTTACAAACGCAAGAAGTTTTCAACGGAGGAAGAAAAATATTTCGCTTCAACAAATCAGTATATGGTTAGTGGCAAGGCAGCTGGAACACAAGATTAACAACGTCCAATACATGTACCGAAACGTAAAAGTGCTACATAAACGTGGCGTAATATAAACAAATCTTATATTAAATCTTATAAATACAAATTTACGTAAACAGGAGATTTATCACCCTTCAAATTTCGCCTCCAGAGTTTTTTGCCAGTAGGGCTACACAATCAAATCAATAGCCTACATCTCATAGCATTATTCATATAAAATTCGTTTACATAAAAAGCAACAATAAAAATGAATGATTAAATAAATAAACGTACACACCTGTCAGTAGGAGCGATAGCAGTGGTCAAAATAAGTAAGTCTGTGTGTGTGTGTGTGTGTGTGTGTGTGTGTGTGTGTGTGCGCATCATGATACAGACCACTGGGAATGCACTGTACACTTAGAAATTCAGACGGACACACGTGTGGAAACTGTCCACGGCAAGGTGTAAACAGCATTGTACTGTATACTGTGTTGTCTGAGTGTAATTACAGCGGGGACGAATGAATTCACTGGACGGTGCTCGGCCCGCTCGTAACTCAGCTTCACCGCTCAAATGATTCTTAATTACTAGGATCCGGCATGTTTGTTTTTGAGCCACCCACATTGTCGGATCGCGCCGGTGGCGGCTCAACAGATGGCCTGCGTTATTCTTGCGTACCTTCAATTAAATGGCCATACATTATTCACGATTCATTTACAAAATCTACGTGTCTACGTACTGTTTAGTACGCATGTCTACACACAGCGACACGAGGAAATGAGGAAAAAACAAATATTAGTCACGAGGAGAAGACTCAAATCGAGTTGGTCACTCACAGGAACGGCCTTGGGGATTACTTAATGCGTTAGCGTACAAAATGCATAAAAATTTACATTTTAAACATCGTAATTACATTTAATTTAAATAACACTTTCATTACCACAACACATGCAGCATTAATATGTATGTACACGGAATTTAATGTGTGCACACAATATATATTACACATTATAGGGCGGCACCGGCTGAGGAAAAATTGATACCGAGGGACTGACAACCGTGAGTGACGAAAATGAATTGTTTGATAAATACTAAATTAGCGATAACCGTCTTATGCCTATGCGATATTTGGGTAACATTGGTAATGTAATGCTACGAATTGTGAATTGCGAAAAAGATTGATTTCTTTTAGTGAGATAAACAATGTTATCATTAATGACAAACCACATTTATTGAAATTTAAAGCTTGTTTAAAAAGAAATGTTTCTGATGAATGTATGCTTTCTATAACCGTTTTTGCACAGAAATGAACACAAGAATGAAATAGACTGCATGTAGAAGGAACTTTCCTGCTGAATATTCTTCTTCCTGTGCATCAGGCATTGGATCTAGATCAACTCGAGTCGCTGTTCCACTCAGAATCCTCAATTTGATCTCTCGTTACCTTCCCAAACGTTTACGCTTTGTCCTTGGCAGTCTCTGTGAGTCTATTCATTTGATAACGTGGAACTATTATATTTTATCATCGACTTTCTCCAGTTACCATTCTTGTTCTGAGCACCTTCCGTATTTCGGTGTTTTCCTACCTGTGGTTTCTTGTTAACCCGCTACTGACCTGTAGAATTTAGTTTCTGAGCCTTTATTTTTCTTTCACTGCTTTAGTTAGTCTTCAATTTTCGCTCTCACAAAGAGAGGCAATAAAGGCGGACTCACTAGAGATTTTTATCGTTTACAGAAAAGCAATAAAGCTTGAACGTACATCTTAACATTCACTTTAAATTAGTTAAATTAAATATTAAAAGTGATTAAAGTAGTTATATTATTTTTAGTTTCCCATCTATGTCTAGTTTCTGATTCAGAGGGATTGTGCTAGCTAGGAAACTTAAGGATTGTCTTGTTCGACTATTTTATATTGATTACCGTTTTTGATCTTACGCGTTCTTTGCTTTCAAAAGACAAAACCTACGTCGTAGGAACAGTAATTTGTAAGTAGAAAATCTCTCATTGTATTTTTATCTTAATGACCGCCATTTGGAGACCCTCCTCTGAATTTGCACCAGGACCTACTAATCCCCGTATATTAGAGGTACTGCTTTAGTTTTTCTGCAGTTTATGGGTTACTAAATCCTGCAGTAAAAACGTAGTTCCACTTTTTATGGTTTCGTTAACGTAGGCCTACATATTAAATAAGATTAGAGACAAACTGCAAGCTTAAACTTAAAACAATTAAATACAAGTATTTAACTATGTTAGAAGATGGCACATGGACACGAAGGTTGGAAGACTGAAGGTCGGGGATATAAAGAGGCCACAACCTCTCTTCACTACGGAAGGGTGATGTCGTTAACTTAAATGGACAAGAAATGCTCAGAACAAATAACTGAGGTGAATTTTGCTCACTAGTGAGTGGACAGACAGTAGGCTGCCGCTACTGATTCTGCTGATGACGAATACAATACATTGGAACTAACACAATTTATGAACGTATGAATGCTAAACACAGATTATATTGTATGTGCAAACGAATAAGTGTGCAAGCAAGCACTTGTACAATATGTCACATTACTTAAGCGCTGTTTCTTAACGTTATTCGTGCAAGACATGCAGACAATATCCCCACTGAGATCTATCAACAAGCACCTGACGGACAGTTGATTTCGCTAAATCCACGGTCGTTGTATAACAAACTGTCCGTATTGCACGAACAGTTAAAGTACCAAATAATACGAAATAATATTTCATAGTCTGACATATTATTAGCCTACATAATTGTTAATATTAATTATTATTTCAAACTGTCAACCTATAAAAACGGTCTATGTATTATTATTTTATATTATCATACATCTGAAAAGATATTTACTATACAGGTAAGCTGCGACACTTTTCTAGTGAATTCAGACTGCTGTATCTTTGACTGTACCGTACCGTACTAAAAGAACGTTCAACTAAAAGAATGATGGAAATACGATTAAAAAATTATCTTACTATAGAGAATAACCCAGAACACAGGATGGGTATCTTCTTTTGCAACAGAATTATTGTACCAGTTCTTAACTGTCCATTATAATTTTTCGTTTGCCGATTAGTCAATTAATTCTTCTTGTAGCATATACATATTTTCTTTCAGTTTTTGACTTTGTTGTTTTTCTCACAGATGTATTTCAAACCGGATAAATACGACCTGTTCCTTGTCCTGCGCAAAGAAATTACAACAAATCGACACGATGTCGGCGGCGAAACTGTGGACATAACTTCGTTCCCGATCACGAAGCTCATTTCCATACTCCAGCACGACATCACCTAAACTAAGCATTTACGTGCAAGAATATCTCTCACTGCAGTACGCTCTACACAATTCAGTTCAGTCTGTCTTTGTTCGTGTGATCTTCTCCACCTGTGTTTGATCTTTTACTCTCTCTCCTCTTCTCGGGCTCTCTCTTACCCCCTGCCTCCATACTCTTCTCTCTTCGCTACAATCGTATTTCAGTTTGTTTCGGCTTGTCCTCTAATGTTCAATTTAATTATGCTTTCATTTATGAAAGCATATGATGTGGTAATCACCACGATAAATGAAATAGTGATGTGATACTTATAACACCGTGCACAAACTGTAAAAATTCGATCATAAAGTATCCCTGAATCTAACAGTATTTGTATATGGGAGAAATAGATCACGCTAATGGCACGCAGGTTAAATACAAAGGTTTACAAATCTGGTTAGATTTCGATGTGAACCTAAAGATGTAGACAGTGAAACTGAAGCACTGCTAGGCTTAGGTTTACCTGGAATAAACCCAATACTCACAAGGTCAGTACACAATATTTTAGAATATTACGGAAGACTGTACGTACGGAAGATCACAATAAATAGGACTGCAAGGTAATAACAATTTTGCAAAGCTCTTTTATTCATCATCATGATACCCAAAAGAATTACGTTAATCGTATTTTTTCCTTTCTATTTTATTTCCCGTCTAATCCGCCGTTTTATTATTTCATAGGAATATCACTCCTCTCACAATGAGTAATGACTGAAGACCACTAACGCCTAGCGCAGAATTTACTGGTTTACATTGAACGTAGGTCTGCGTTTAGATAGAGAACTATAGTTTATGATGTTTTAGAACATGGTTTATAAGCATAAGTAAACAATTAAAATGAACAGATTTCAAAAGATAATTTACACTTCAAAACAACTTATGAAACGCGGTTTTCCAGATCGGCTTTGCGAACGTTTATAACCATCTGTAATTTTATTGTTATGCGTTTCTGGTATCTGCCGTGTTCAGATGGTAGCAACACGCGGTTACAAAACAACCGAGTCCTTTCTTCTATTGTCCTCCATTGCAGTACATAAACACGCTGCATTCCACACGACTTTATTTTATGAAATTTATGGCAAAGAAGTGAATGGGTTCCGGGTACGACAAGCTGTGTATGATTGTGTCGTGGCTATCGGATGACTCAGTAGCAACAATGCTGTCCCGCGGTACTGACCGTCGTAAAGTACACGGGTAACATGATGCACGCAGACAGGTACAACCTGGCTTCGCTACAAGTGTTAGTGACCGCTGTGTCGTAACCTTCCACATTACGACTTCACGATAACCGCATACTAATAACGTCTACACCTTCCGCAGTACGGAACCAATAAGCTACAAACCTGTGCCAGTGTCCAAGTCCTTAGGCGTACTGAACAAGTGAATAACGCTGTCGTTTAGGGAGTTCGGTTGGATCAAACTTCCTTACAGAACAAAACGTACAGTTCCGAAAAGTGTGTCGTTAACGCGACCAATAAATCGCGGAACCAATGAATAACAACCAGAGAGCCAAGTAGGCTTAACATCGGTAAAACTGATAAGTAGAAAACACGTGGGAAAGTGAAGAAATGATGTTGATAAGGTGCGGATGTCCATTAAGCTATGAAATAAAGGCGTGATTGTAAATACACAAAATCCATGAATCTAAATTGTGAGACAACGTTCATTTACAGGTCGTGAAATGCCGTAGGCCTACCTACTATATAACCCATGTGTATATATGTCAGTCAAGAAACGGTGTTACGTCTGTAATAGGCCTAAGCGAATACAAAGTACCAAAAATATTATATAATGACGTATAAACGGGAAACTAAGACTTATTATAGTCTTTCGGAAAAACAAGTAGGCGTATATGAAACACGTACGCGCAAAATTATTCGTTTTAACGATTTCCGATTCCGCCATCTACAAGGTTACCAACTACGTATTTAAAAAAAAACCTTTATTTTTATACAGTGTCCTCACAAACCATGGCTTTGTTTGTTCATAACGAATGCCTTATAGAAACCACGTGATTAACAAAAAGGAGAAGAGAGAAACGGAAGTGCATAGAGTAAAGGGTTGTACAGTGCATAGTTGTAAAGGTACACTTGTCAACAGACAGATAGACGATGGTTGACAGATAGTTATATCGTTATCAAATAACTCTACATTAAGAGGATGTATCTCACGTTAGTTCCAAGTACGACTTGAAACGTTGCTACACTATCAAAGATGAGTAAAACATTTCTTGTAAAGTATATCCCTATTTTATAAACTTAATCTAACCGTTTATTCAAGTGATTAATCCTTACCAGTTCCGTTTATTTCTTTGTAAGTTAATATTCGAACTTGTGAAACCGGTGCTAATTGACGTTCAGTTTAATTAATGCAAACATTTTCTGTATCTTATATCTTTCTTTTCGTCGCTGGTTACACGTTACGTGTGTGTGTGTGTGTGTGTGTGTGTGTGTGTGTGTGTGTGTGTGTGTGTGTGTGTGTGTGTGTGAAATGTTCGTTAACTAACCTCGATTATGAATATTCATTTCAAAAGAGCATGGAAATACAAAAACATACACGGTCTGAAAGATAGTTTGTGTGTAAGATTGTACAACAATGCTTATGTTCTTAGTGGGAAACATTTTAATGAGTGTATGACAAATGGGTGCAGTATAACTACAGTAAAGTCAACTATTAACAAAACAAGTGCGCACGCGTAAGTGTTCGCGTGCGCGTAACGTATCTGATAATCGCCGAGTCTTGTACAAATTTACATAGGCTTCTTCGTCACCGTTCAATTTAAATTGAAAGCTCGCTTTCCGACGGCAGCAAAATAGTGAAGGAAGAGTTGATTTAATTAAGACGCACCGTCCGAAGACAACGTCTGGCGATATGTATATATATGTATATACAACATATAACAGACAAGGACTAAACAAACAACCTGGAACTATAATGCTTATTTATTATACAGAATTAGAGAAAATGTATTAAAACGTATTTGCATACGCATAAAAATGTAAAGACAGGGTCGTGGAGATGGCTTGCTGCTACTAACGAGAACGCTTACTCTGAGACCACAACAGACGTGGAATAGCCATAAATTTGGCAGTTTCTAATCTCGTTGCTGTACTAACTGCATTTGTCCACTTAATGCGCAAGGGACAATACGCTCTTGATTTAATTTGACCATAATATGGGCGATACAGAAATGACTAAAATTAATCGTTGCAAATCACAAGACGTTTGTATCATACTACTTGTGGCCGGCAACCTTGGTGAAAGTGATATGCGCTAAACCCTGTTTTTGTCAGTGTAATGGAACGTCTCACTGATTGCGTAAGTGTTGATGCGTTTTCAAAAACATTTAGGCTGCCGTGAAACATTTACCGTACAGGTCTGTATTTCATTTAATTATTATTTTCAACACACACAAAAAACATTGTACGTTACGAAAACTTCATCAAGTTCTTAAGTCTAGTGTAAACTTTCAAGGTAGGTTATCATGTTTAAGAAAAGTTATTATAAACTTAGATTTTAAATGGAAGAAGATTATAAATAACAGAAGTGTATTAAATGAACGTCAAGAGACAAGGGCAAAAAGAATTGAATATCTCATGAAAATAAAACAACTCAGGACAGAAAAACGACCAATACTAGTAATTTTTTATTATTTACATTGTGAAACAAATAACATTGTTCTGGTATTACGAATACATATTTGATACAATTTCGAGTAATACTGAGTAAAATTACAAATAGTAGTTAGTTGAATGAAATCCGGAAATGTCAACAATGTGTAAAACCTAAATTGTAATAATTAAATACTTAAGGGCACCCTTAAAGCCGGCTGTAGCAACAGTAAATATCGGTATGGAGAACCATACATGACTTCCATATTCTAAGATTTATATTTAAAATCATTTTCAGCCAAACAGCCAGGCTGTGTCTTACCTGCCTTTTTATTGCTGTATTAAATGAAAAATATTATATTACATTAAAATGAAAAAATTATAATTTTATTGCCTGGCAACAAAATTATTTTATTTTTAACAATTACCATTGTTTCAAAAAGTTTAAATAAATTTTCAAGTACTTTACTCTTGTTAAAACGTAAAAGGTTGCAGGTAAACTACCCCTTCCCCTTAACCGATCTTCACCAAAATCGAAAGTCATTGAGACCTCTACAATTCAGGGACGTATGCAAAAAATTATTTGATTCTGTTTGAATTTGCGGCTGTTATCGTTTGCCATAGAAAATACGCTTGATAAAAAAACGTTGCAGGTAAACTACCCCTTCCCCTTAACCGATCTTCACCAAAAACAATAGGTCTTGAGTACTCTACAAATCAGGGCTGTATGCAAAACATTATTTGATTCTGTTTGAATTTGCGGCTGTTATCGTTTGCCATAGAAAATACCCTTGTTAAAAAAACGTTGCAGGTAAACTACCCCTTTCCCTCAACCGATCTTCACCAAAAACAATAGGTCTTGAGAACTCTATAATTTAGGGCTGTATGCAAATAATCTTTTGATTCTGTTTGAATTTGCGGCTGTTATCGTTTGCCATATGAAATACCCTTGTTAAAACATAAAACGTTACAGGTAAACTACCCCTTTCCCTTAACCGATCTTCACCAAAATCAACAGATCTTGAGAACTCTACAATTCAGGGCTGTATGCGAAACATTATTTGATTCTGTTTGAATTTGCGGCTGTTATCGTTTGCCAAACAAACAAAATTACCCTTGCTAAAAAAAAACCGTTGCAGGTAAACTACCCCTTTCCCTCAACCGATCTTCACCAAAAACAATAGGTCGCGAGTACTCTGCAAATCCGGGCTGCATGCAAAAAATTATTTGATTCTGTTTGAATTTGCGGCAGTTATCGTTTGCCATAGAAAAAAAATCTACAGACAGACAGACAGACAGACACACAGACACACAGACAGACACACAGACACTTTTCGGAAAACGACTTTTTTTCATGTTTTGAGTGTAGTAGAATCAGAATCTGCAATAATCTCGAACACGATTTTTTTTGCCATCACCATACTTCCATTCCTTAAGGAATATGGAAGTAAAAAGACGGACGTTTTTGAAATGTAGTGTTACAATTGTGCACACTGAGTCTCCCCACTATCCTAACTTCTCGCTAGCTATGGAGCGGCCACCGTAAAGTAACGCGATTGTATTTATCGACCTCACCGTGCAGCCACTTAATTCTTTGCACTTCCGTTTCGTTATAAAACAAGATCAAAAACATGGTTTGCCACGATACATCTGAACTGTGTGCTCGATTTTAAACAAGGTTAGACTCTGTCTAAGCTACTTATAAACTGAACGACAGTGAATTATCCAATAGTTCATCAGACACTTCCAGCGTCTATATTACAGAGGTGTGGAAATTATTAGACTCAGGGCAAGATTGCCTACAATTCTGTATTTTTTGTATAGTTTTGGTTACTACATAAGAGTGTAGAGCTGTTTTGCAATGCAGTGCGGTTTTTCATATAGGCCTACTGCTTAACGTCAAGTAACCTCTCTTTAAAAAATTCACCTGCAATATTTTTATTTTGTAAAAATTTCCTGGAAGTCACAGCAATGCTCATTAAGGCGTTTAAATCACGTGTTTAGTTTAATGTGCTAACACAGAACTCGTTACTAGAATCTATTTTTTTATAACCATTTTTTGTTAACTGTGATAAATCCAAGTGTTTTTAGTAATAATTGAATTCCTCTTAGTGAATTACTACATTCCTCTCTCATCTAACTTGCTAACGTAGAGTGCTGTCTCCTACGGTCAGAATACCGCCGCTCAAGAAGAAAGAGGGGACAGATTTTTTTGGAAGTTTTGTAATACGGATGTGGATGAAAATGAATAAGACTAAAAGGGTAGACAGAATGTCAAAACTGAAAAGGTACTAACAAGAGTACCAGGCTCCCCTAATCCATAACAGTACTACGCAAAATAAGCCACCCTTTTGCATAATAAACTATAAACTATTCCGTCTATTTTAGTTTTTTCCGTTTCTTCCTCCACGATGCTCGCTAGTTATGGCTCACGTACTCGAACTCGCACTTTGTCGTCCGCGAATTCATCTAATGCTTTACTGTTTCAATGTTGGCAATCATATTACTAAAAGTTTTAATCTAAGTGTTATGATATAGGAGAAAACACAAAAATCATTTCGTACAGAGACAGAATACACACGTGAATTTACAAAAACGTAAGTTAAGAAATGTACACAATCTTTAGGCCTACACTTAGAATGCAAATCTTTTACACTTACAAATCTTTTAATAAAACATACAACGAGTCACAGTTTGTTTAATATTGGTATATCTGACATACCATTGACTATGGTTTCTTATTTAATTGAATGTCCGAATACATGTAACTTAAACAAGTCTAAATGGTAATGGAAAAGCCAAGAAAGACAAAACTTTACACTAAACGCTTCTTGGATTCTGCACTTCATTCCCTATTCATAGCTCTCGGTTAATCCCCACACACGTGGTTATATTATACGTAAATTTAAATTTAAGGAAGATCGATTAGCAAGCAGGGTTTTATTTCTATAATTAATTCTTAATTACATTTGCTCTATTCCTATATTTATAGTTTATGATTAACGTTCTCATGTAGCTACTAACTCAAATGGAGGTATCATACGTGTTTTCATACCTCCGTTACCGACACGTGGCTGGGATAGCCGAAAGCGAGAGCAGCAATTTTCTATAAGATATGTATAGTCCTATGTTGTAATTATTTTACACGGGACGTGAGCGTGTACTACAGGTCCAGTTCGCGTGCGCGCGCGTGTAAGACATTAATAATTTCCAACGTGCCACGATCGCGAAGGCGAAGGTCCGGACAAACAAATGTGCTTACACATAGTTTAAAACGTCTGAAAGTGTAGAGCCGGAGCCTCACTGCGAGCTGCCCAGTCCGGAGATTAATAATAATGATAGTCCGTTATAAAACAATAATATTGAAGTTGTTGATGAATGAAGAGCAGAGATAAATGGAGCAGTTAAGTGCTGGCTAGAGTGTGTGTAATAGATTTCTGATGTGGGGACACGAGAAGGAGGAACGTAACGTGGCCGGAGTGAGACAGCAAGAGAGGGAGGGCAACGGGCAAAGAATGAGAGAGGCCCATCATTACACGGTTTGACTGATACTCCACAATTATGCAAATCTACGACCATAAATAACAATGATTACAGAGCTATGGTGCTGAGACCAACCAACAAACATGAAATATGAACCTGGCAACTCTTACACAAACACACGCACACATACACAAACACCACTATTATTGAAATTGTTCACTTTCTGCTACGCCTTCTTTTTTCAACGTTACTCCTTAATGTATCGTCATCACCCTCGTCCTTTCTATCGTGTTTGTTTATGCTCTGTTAAACTCTATATTTTTTATTCCTCGCATAAGAAGAGTACGTGAGTTTAACGTGCACAGTTTCACTTGGACATATTTATCCTATTGTCTTGTGTGTAATAATATACGGTCTATTTGTTTACACTGTTATTTATTCGTTTTAAAAATTAAAATAATAACAGCTGATTCACTAAGTTACTACAAGTACAATATTTACGATACCGACTATAATACTAAACGTGTTCCGGGTACTAGATATCCTTTTTGAGGATCTAGCACCTAGGTAGGGCAGGGTGCCAGATGTGAGCCGTTCGGCGTACAGGGAAGACAGTGAGGCCAGCATAACGTTTCAACCGCCCATTTGTTATCACAGGTTCTCGTTTTCATATGCTGAGTCTGCCTGGGGACTAAAAAACTCACCTTGATTTTTATGGTGCGCCTGGGAATCCAACCCAAGGCTTCTACATCAGGTGGTCAGGCGACACACTCATTGCTCTACCATACCTCGCAGTCTACATGCCTGAATTTTTTCCTGGGCACTTACTGTTTACATCTCACGCGCAACACTGCATAAATCTATCTCTTTCCATCTTATTCTATAGCACTGCACGGAGTGGTTTCGCTGTTACTTTCTCTTGCTATTATTCCATTCTTGACAACAACCAATTACAATTCTTCTCTTGCTATTACAAATACAGACGACGCATCTACACAAGTATAGTCGCGACGTCTACGTTAGCGTTTCCAGATCTCGGAACTCTTTTGACATAAGAGTACGCAACGCAGAACTATCATGATACCTACACGGAGACTGATAGAAGCATTTAAACACATTTGGACATAGTTCTCACTAAGATGCAATATACAGTAAATGTCGTTATTACAGGTCTTCGAGATTAGATTCTAATTACAATTTCAGTCATCACATGTCAACAAAAATTACGAAACCCGAAGAGAGATATTATTTAAAATGTAAAATCTGTATAGTACCAATTACATATAAAAGCAGAAGTCGTCGTAGCGATCAAACTTCAGATTATTCGTGTAAGACACATTATAACACAGGAGACGTCATGCCAACGCGTCGCTTGCAAAGCACTGCTTAGTAAAGTTTGACTTCTTCCTAGCATGGTGGATTATTACTCCGGCACAGACCCTGACGTTGTATCTATCCCTGACAACTATTCGGGATACATTTATAAATCATAAGTTGTGTTTTGCACTGAAAATACTTACAAATTTGCTATTATCAACAGGAATATGGGGCTTTTTATTTTCGAACTAGAAGCCTCAATAGTTAATTCACCATTCCGGGAACTTAGTACAGCGGTGGGTGTGGCGCGGCGTAGGTTCTCTGCCTCGCGGAGAACCTCAAGGCGTCTGCCTACTGTATCCGAGACGGGTGGCATCTGCCGTCCGAATCGCCACCAGAGGCAGTAATAATTCACAAAATCCCGGTGCCATCTAGAGGATAACCGTGTTTGCGTGTCCCTTCCCATTTCTAGGAACCCCGTCAGAAAGACCAGCACGTTTCCACCTGGCAGTCATCGGACACGTTCCGGACGCTGCAATCAACCCACGGGTGCAAAGACGCTCCATTAAAACCAAACGATGAGTTGGTTCGAGAGCTAAAAAACGCATTTTGATGTTATGAAGCTGCTAGAGAACGAACCCAGAATCTCTAGACTGTAGACAAGCGCTACATCCATTGTTCTACTACGACCCAGGTCTACATTCTTTAATAGAATTATACACTTTCATTTATTTTTTAAAATAAACTGCAATATTTATATTAAAAGACACTAAAACTGTGAGAACGGTTAATTCTGGATTTCCTCAGTAACGTCTTTCTTGTATCTACTCTAATATTTACAATAATCAGGTAAACGTATCTTCACCTTCAGGATCTTCAGGATTCAGGATTTTCACTCTTCTTGTTCCACAATCAGGATTTTCATATTCTTGTTCCACAAAGTCTAGTCTAATAAACCATGACGCCTTCAAGTTTTTAGGGTAACACTGGTATTTAAAACTAAGTAGTTTAAAAATAATATATATTAAGCCTACTAACTGAGTATAAAATAACAATATACATTGCTAACTGTCTATCAGGTAGGGCTACTGAAACAAAAGCACATACATTCTATTTCAATGTTACCGAAGCCTTCGAATTTTTTAATTCAATCCGACATATCCAACGTAAAGCTGTGGGGCCTATACAACGGCGATACACGTCCTGCATAAGTATTAATTAATTAAAAGAAGCCGTTACGATTTCAAAAAAAATATTAGGGGAACACTAAACACATATAATCCCTTATCTCTTCGCGCAAGCGATAAAGACAAAAAACAAAGATACACTTTTACAATGCTCTTTTGTAGTATCATTTGAATCCACACACACACACACACACACACACACACACACACACACACACACACACACACACACACACACACACACACACACACACACACAGAGTCAGACCGGTTCTGCTTGTTAAAGAATTAGCAATGAGGTAGCAGCACAAACTGTGCGGGAATATTAATGAACCTTAACAGCGTATTTAAAAAAAATAATATCACGGTGAGAGAGAGAGAGAGAGAGAGAGAGAGAGAGAGAGAGAGAGAGAG
Organism: Magicicada septendecula; assembly: GCA_034769895.1. Classification (NCBI taxonomy): domain Eukaryota; kingdom Metazoa; phylum Arthropoda; class Insecta; order Hemiptera; family Cicadidae; genus Magicicada; species Magicicada septendecula. Next base: position 409,830,065 of record CM068369.1, on the reverse strand, counting down.
AGAGAGAGAGAGAGAGAGAGAGAGAGAGAGAGAGAGAACGAAACAAACACGTTCCATTACTGAAACGATATCAGCCGTAAGTGTACGCCTGAGTGAAATTTTAAATAAGCCTGATATTGAGAGGAAAATTAAATAAATAAAGAGAGTAGCAGCGGGCCACACGGATAGCGACACTTCTCGGCCGTCGGATTTGCCTTACCGGGCGACACGGAATACCCACATACCCACTGCCTGTCTGCTAATTACAGCCCATTGACGCTCAAGACTTCAATAACAGAATATGTAGTACATGTCGGGTATTGCTGTCGGACTTATGTACTTTAGTCCCAGCGCTCATTCGAATTTTTTATACTTAAAGAAATTTGTGACGACTATTGTGGATCGAAACGAAGTAACAAATTTAGTAGGTAGACCAACTGATATAACACACCGATGATCAGAGAATAAAAGGAATATTTTTATTCATCTCGATTAGATTTGTTTACCTCAACAGATTTATATAGGCCTACAATCTACTTCAACAAAGTAGATCTCCATACACGGCAAGTTCTGATTATTCCTTACCTTCTACCAGCTGCCTAATAGCCAATTAGTTTTGTTAAACGTTGGAAACACAACACTATGAACCTAAACGTACGTTAAAAAGTACTAAATATTTTTGTTAACGCGGTAAAATTGTTTATTTTAAGAACAATTACGACATTAGTTATTTATGGTTAACCAGTAACTAGTATTACCGGACAATAATCGTGACGAACAACTAATTTGGTAATGACTAGTTGCTTTGTTGATTTTTTTGGGTAATGTTTTTTTTTACTTTGAAAAAATTTAGTTACAGTGATACAAATTTTCGAGTAGTGATCTGGTCGAAGATGACCAAGGTGTTCGACAAGGAGACCCGCTCTCACCCTCCATCTTCTTCCACAATTATACCGACGACGTATTGGCAAATGGCAAGATATCTAGCTTTAAAATAAATGATAATGCAAAGCATTTCTCAGAGATCGAACACTAACAGCAGAAACTGAAGATGATTTACAACGTGGGTTGTAATGTCATAAAAAAACAGCAAACCAATACTATCTTCAAACTTCCAAACAAAAACTGCAGAAAGTTATGCTGTTAAGAGGCAATGATCATGTGCGAGCAAAAATTGGCCTCAACTAACAGGATATTAGACAGAAGTAACAATTTCGTCAGCCTAGTTTATAATGTCCCCTACGTGGAAAATTACAATGTCGATACAAAATGACATAGATTTCATTAAGTACGTGGTACAGCAGAAACTGAAGATGATTTACAAAGTGGGTTGTAATGTTACAAAAAACAGCAAACCAATAGGCCCACTGCTTTCATACTTCTAAACAAAACCGTAAGTTATGGTGTTTAGAGGCAATGTGCGAGCGAAAAATTGCCCTCAACAAACAGGATTTTAGAACGAAGTAAGAATTTTCTACAGCCTAAATTATAATGTCTCTTGTGATATTGATATTGATTTTTCATTAACTACGTGGTACAAAGAAACGAGTATTTAAAACGCATGACAGGACACAGTACTTGAACTTTACAAACTGTCGGCTGACTCGACTTTTCTAAATTGATGCGAATATTGGACAGTGACGAAGAACGAAATGAAAACAACAGAAAACAGAGAAATCGGATTTCTGAGACATGCAGCAGGCTCTGGCTTAGTAACAAAAGAGAAGTGAGGGTGTAAGGAAAGAATGAAAAATTTTCAATCTAACAAAGAGATAAAGCGATACAGAAATGTCTGAAAAGAACATGTGACACGTATAGAGCAAATAATACAACTAAAAATACTGGTAGAATAATCATATTCTGTGGAAAAATTGCGGGGAAGAAGTGGAGTCATATTAGGCTGACCTAAAAAAAAAACGTGGGTTCAGCATGAAGGAACAAAGCAAATATTGGTTTAAACCCTGACACTGATCATTTAATTGTCGTTAACATAGTATAGTCGTTCTTGTGTAAAGCATTTCTCACAAGACAGTATGAGACTCATAATTAGATGTCAGTAACGATACTTTAGAACAATCTACAATTATCTCTATAATCTCTATAATTATCTTTCTACACAAAATCATTCTTCTCTCATATTTTGTATTCCACGATTCTCTTAAACAGCTCCCTGCCTTTGTTATTTTAATAAAAATTTACGATTTACATCCTTCGCCGGTCAACATAAATCACAGTTACAAAATATTCACCTCCAGGTAATCTATGCGTCGTCAGTGATCAACAGATTACTGCTACCCTTCGTCTTTAATTTATTCCTTTTTGCCTTCGTGTACAGCCTCGTCTTCTTAAGTGACGATCAAAATTAATATTTACCGAGGGTATATAAAGAAAAACACTGAAACTCGTTTAAGATAACTGGAAACAGCCGCATTTATGTCTATAAAACACGATCAGGATTCACTGTAGTTAGTATCCAGTCCATCCGGAAACTGTCAAATATACACTCATTTGTGTAACAAATACAATTTACTGACACTACTCCGGTTAAAAATGTTTAATTTATAAAAGTCTCTTTTACGAGAATTATTAAAATATTTCTTTTCGTACAGAACAAACTTATTCCAATGCTCGCAAGAGTTATGCATACTTGAATTTTAATTAAACGAATCTTGGATATATACTTTATGCGTTTCGACGTCAGTAAACGGTGAATGGAAACGTGCGAGACGCGTGATGTTTGCACAACAAAACTAGCAGCTCCAGGCCGAGAGAGAGTCAACGAGCAGCTGAACAGACCCAGCGGGTGCCCGCCTGTCAACATCATTTTGTTTCCAACTCTCTCCCTCTGTCTGTCTATCTAGTTTTCTGTTATTAATTACTTTTTAAACTACTGACTTTTCTTTAACATTAATAAATAGTAAGTTTCTTTATAACATACACAAAGTCGCTCTCCCCCTTCCTTATGTATCTATTCATCAGTACGTATAAACACGTATAAGTGGGCTAAAATAAACGATTACTGTGTTACTGGTTACACGAAAGTGTTATAGTTTATGCTTATGGGAATTTTAAAATTACGAACGACAGTTAAAAAAATATTACACGCTACACTAATACTACGCGAATCACACTACAAATTAATAGTGCTTTTACCATAGGCCTACTAAGTTTAGTAAAATTTATTGCACCAAAAATTGATGTTACGTATATTTGACCACCAGGGTCTTAAATTGGACACCCGGAAGGTGGCACAAAGATTCTGTAAGAACTTCGGAAAAAATTATCCATCACTCCAGACGTAACAGAATTCGAGAAAACTCACTAAGCAAGGTGGCCTACCTAATTCATAATAGACATTATGTATTTCTTGAACGGTTCATAGTAGAGAGCCTGATATTACGACTCCCTTGATATTCCATTGATACGTATTTCATTACGAAAACTAATACGATCTCTTCCGTAACCTAGCTTCGAACGTTCTCACCTTCCACGCGACAGTTAGCGTTAGAATACCGCGTAAGAACTGACCCCGAAATTCGAGGACCGAAGGAGAAATTTGGATCTCGATTCGATATCACCAGAATGTGGGTTCCAACCCATCCCTACAATACAAAGGCAGTGCATAGCTCAGTTGAACACATGTATACAGCAGAGTCTGCAAGTGGTATATGTAGGCCTATATCCATAATTCTCAGTATGAAAGACTCTAAATATCTGGACAGATTGCAATGCTCACGGTTCAGAAAAACCAAAAAAGTGAAGGACAATCTAAGAAGCAATGTCTAAGTTTTGAACTCACTCAACCGCGATAAATTCGACACAGCACAAACGACACAGGCAAATAAACGTTACGAATTACTTTGTTTTTTGTTTTCTCTCTGCGGTTTTGCATGCAGACCGGTTCTGTTCTGTTCTGGTTTGCGCTGCCTTAATGTTGCTTCTTCCTTTTTGCACTCAGATGTATGCATACTTCAGAACAAATACAATATTCTCTTTCATTCTAATATTTATCTTAAAAAAAAAATCGACACAAATTCCCTACCTTGCGTTAAATTTAATTATTTTCGTTTCCTTAGTCTCTCTCTCTCTCTCTCTCTCTCTCTCTCTCTCTCTCTCTCTCTCTCTCTCTCTCTCTCTCTCTCTCTCTCTCTCTCTCACACACACACACACACACACACACACACACACACACACACACACACACACACACACACACACACACACACACACACACACACACACACACACACAGAGTGTACTCCAACATTACACTAATTTGAAAGCAACGCAATCGCAACGAGAAATAGAGATCTCGTCGGGGAGCGGTACATATGAAGCTGTCAATTTAAACGACTTTTACTTACGAAAAACCACTGTCACGTTACATGCTGGTCCATAAATTAATGAATCCGATTACCTTGTATTTCCAATACCTGCTATATTATTTCAGTACAGTATGCAAACAATATACATGCATATCTAGCACATGGATATGTATTTGCCACAAAGGCACACTTTTTTTGTTTCCTGCAACTTTTCGAGACGTCAAAAGGCAGAAACGACTTCGTTGGTATGATGTATACGCAGATCGTTGGTGTTCTCGATACACTCAAAGCCGATAAAACTGTTACCGGTATTCATTTCTGGAAATGCATTCCTCATTTCGAAGAACGAAATGTTAAATTTGATTGTAAAAGCTGCTGTTTGCAAAAGACGCTCGTTAAAGATATTGCAACGAAGTTTCACAGTAATCGCTAACTAGTTCTCACAACTAATGTTTTCACAGTCTTCAATAGAGCGGCCACGTGTCAGAACTGGTGGCAAAAATCATTTATTTCTTCACACAGCCCAACAGGAAACTGAATATATAAATCTGTTATTTTTCAATGATCCAATGACGTTTTTGCGTAAATAGGTTTTCTAATACGTATAACAAAATGGTCACTAAGATTTAACATTAGGCCTACTTGAACGGCAATTTTAAGTTAACAAATCAAAAATTACACAATTTATAAAACACCAGTGGTGTTCTACATTTTTCTCCCGAATTTTACGTTCTTATGTAATTAAATAAAAAATTAATGACAGCCACAATTTCTGACAGCTGGATTCCGTATGACCAGAGAGATTTGATGACGGTGTTATTTATTCCAACAAACAAATTTGATTTTTGTGCGACAGCTCAGTAAAGTTGTTGGAGTTTAAGTGTGATCTGTGACTTTTTGGATGTAATGTGTGTCCAAGTCCAAATGTGCGGGGCAGCAGCTTGATGTGTGGAGAACTCTGGACCTCGAAGTGACCCGCAACAGTGGGAATAGCGGAGTCTACAGAGACCTTACTATTGGGAGGCTGGAACTGGTTACCCACAACGGGTAGAGAGCCTCAAACCGGGCCAGAAAAAGTCTGCGGAGGATATCGTCAGGAAATGCCGAGTCAAGGGAGAAAGCAGAAAAGGAGGAAGAACTCACAAAAGGCAGCACATGGCACACCTAACGCAAGCGGAACCCCCCTTCCATCTATCGCCGTGTTCCGGCACGGACAGGAAGCATGAGGCATGGGAGGCGAAACCTCGCAAGGTCAGCGGGATGGAGAGAAGATAGCTTATGGGGGGTCATCGAGCAGTCCTTGTCGTCTTGGTGGCGTGCTCAGACGACGGAGGTGGGGGTAGCGAGAAACAGAAGCTCGGGTGAACTGTTTAAGGGCTCGAACAAATTCAGCAATAGAAGATACCTTCAAACCTCGCCTGGCAGCGTCATTTCAGACAAACCAGGGAGAGCTGGAGATGTATCGGAGGGTCCGGGATTGGAATGCTTCCATTCGGGCAACAAGGAGGGGCTAAACAGAGACCAAAATGCTGGCGCTGCGTAAGCAAGAATAGCTCTAAGAAAGAGCAGATAGATCGGAAATTTAGTGCGCACTGGAACCGATCCTCAATGGGATAGAAAGGGAAATAGCTTGGTTTTGACGCAGCGGGCACGCTGGAGATACTGGGGGGACGTGGGCTGCGAAGCTTAGGCGCCGATCAAGAGTGATGCCTAAGTATGTCACAGACCGTTTCCATTCGATAGCCGACCGTATAACCGAGTTGCAATGATACATGGTGTCATCCGCATAGAACGAAAAAATGACTCCAGATTATACATGCAGATCGCTCGTGTACACAAGGTACAGAACGAGGCCGAGGACAGAACTTCGAGGAACGCATACGGCGATTGGTCGAACGGATGAATACTACCTATTGACGTCCTACCCTAAAAAAGCGATCGCAAAATACGACCGCAGATGTAGTACAAAAGAGGCAGGGAGGGGGACAGGATAAGTCTGTAGAGAAGGTCTTCGTGCCAGACTCGATCGAAGGCCTTACGTCGAGCAGTAATGATGCTTGTTCTCGGCGTCCGTCAGTTGGGTAATAATCCTGACGAGTTGAAGGGTCGTCGAGTGCTCTCTGCGAAAGCCGAACTGTTCCTACCGAATGAAATTATCCAGCGGGGGATAACCCGACTACGCAGGAGCACCTTCGAAATGGTTGGCAGAAGAGAGATGGGGGCACTGATTTTCGGGAAGCATATCCAGCTTCCGTGGTTTGGGAATCATGAGTATCTTCGCACGTTTCCACAGGCTGGGGAAGTAATGGAGTCGGAAACATCCATTGAACAGCTCGTCAATCAGCGAGATGAGTCGGAGGGTGGGGGGGCGTGTTGACGTGCCGCCGCGCCGATATGATCCTCGCCGGGGGCCCGCTTATGGCGAAGTCGACTAATAGCTGATACAAGATCGGCCCGGTCGAACGGGGGAGGTGAGCCATCACGAGGCTGGGAGAAATAGCCAGAAAGGAAGTCCGTGACCACAGCCAAGTGGTCGGGGTTACAGACGCTTCTGTGGACGGGAAACTGCTCCTCCAAGGAATTGGCAAAGATCTCAGCCTTGCCTTCCGCAGAGTACACAATCCCGTCCGGCTGTAATGTGTGGCTTCCTGGTAGTAGGCCCACGTGCTTGATCTCATGTTTTGCTAAAAGCGGAAGACTCTGCTTCACTGCCGAGCACTCGGTATGGCGATTCGTGAAGATGACTTACGAAAAAAAATTTGGTTTATGTTTACCCGCCAAGTACCACAATAAAACAAGAAACACTTTCCTCACGCTAAAGAATGACGCACTTAATAGTTTTATTCTGTATCTCTACCGCTAGACTTTATTAAACCAGCGTATTCGTTGTTGGGTAACAATAAAAATTAAAACAACATAGTCGTAATTTATATTCGGCTCGAATATAAACGAGTAGTAGGCTATAGCCAGGGCACAAGGTATCGATTTCGCTCTGTTACAGCCCAACCACCTACCATTTAGACTTCGGTTGATCGTTTTAGTACGGAATTAGTCCCTGTCAACGTTAGGACCCTTCGGACCTATGCGTAGAATAAATATTTTTATAAACATTGAGAGAATATTTGGTATAACTAAGATGCGGAGAACAGGAGGCATTAATTTTTTAAGTTTGTCCACAGTCACTTTCCTATGGGCAGCAGTGAGATACGGGAAAAGTGCAACGTTACGCGCAGACTATACAGAAGATTAGTGGGACTATATCTTCGTCTGATTGACACACAATGTATATTAGCTTACCTCCAATTAGCATATGCTGAGCTTGAAATGAAACAGTGAAATAATTTGTCTTGCCTCAAATGAAGCAAACTGAAAATATAATATGTTAACAACAAAACAAATAAAAAAAAATCTGAAGAAAGTATTCCACGTTATAAAGAATGGCAGCAAAATTTTAAAGACTAAAACAAAGTCATTTATAGACGAAAAAGAACGCAAGAAGTGTAAGTTAAAGGCAGAGCGGAAAAATTATTAAAACTGTATTACGGTATGCATAAAAAGGTTTCAAGTAAAAAAGAAATTACACAAAACAGATGATAAATATATTCAAATGGCAATCGTATTGCAATACGAAGTCTATATATGCTCGTAATAGGCCATTTGATGATAATAAGATGATGTATGAAATATGTACAGCTGCATGTGGAACTTTCCATTTTAGCTTGTAAGGAACTTCGTAATTTAAACTTATAGACCAGTTGTCGTGAGTGCAAATATGTAGTGGGATATACTAAAATGTGCGTAATAATTACACGTTCGGATTACGATAATCGAGTACGTGTGACGTTTAGACGCTAATTACGACGCAAATAGCGCTCTTATTAAGATTTCGAGATGAGACTTGGCCTGTAGTTCATATTACAACAACAAACTTGCCATAATTAAGCGTACTATTCGCTATTCACTGGGTATTAATGATTTTTTTTTCATAATCCTATATGTGACTCACACTTGAAAAGCTACAGAAAGAATATAAAAACATAAATAATAATTTCTATGTACGTTTAGAACAATTCTTGACCAGAATGAGCCGAAATTTACACGATCCGATTGTAATTCCGTCACTTAAATTAGATTTCTGTAGAGACGGAATAAGCAACTGACGAATCAGAGCTTTAAAATTTCAGTCAAGACTTAGTAAAGCTCGGTGTAACACTAAGTCACCTCGGTTATTCAATCGTGATGCACTTGGTTGTCTCTACAAACGGTAAGTTTGGAGAAAACGATCACAAGTCCACGAATTCAAGGTATTCACCGCTTCAAATCTCTGAGTTAACGTAAATATTCTAAACTATTCTAAACAAGTGTAGTTCGACTGCAGTCAAAACCAAGTACTTTCCGAATAAGTGGAAGAACGTCCGCATAGGTTTTTGGAAAACGCTTGAAGAGTACCGGATTTCGTGTAAGTCCAATACACCCGCGGACAGAACGGCTTTTGTAGCCTCTAACAACCAGAAAGCGACCTAAAGAAGATATACTTTCTAGAGTCTTACGGGCTGTCGGAGGTGTCAAGTGTACATCAACCGGTCAGTGGACTCCTGCTACGGCTGTCGTTCTTCAGTCTACGTACAAGGTAAGCTCAAACTACAGACTAATAAATTAATATTAACATTGAAATCATAAAGCTCTAAGAACTTTTAATACTTACAAATTATATCAAAACAATCAAAAAACGAATAATTTTAACTGATTTTATTGTAATCAACAAACTTATCTGTGACGAAACGGTAGTAGACTAAGAATATTTAACAATTGTTCTATTAATTAATTTTCAATAAACCATCATTCCACATTGCCTACCTGTCTCGGCAATAATAATTTATCTATGCTTATCCATAATATCGCAGTATTTATGTCTGTTATGTCGGTATACTAACTTCTGGGTGTAAGGCATGAAAGAGAGTGAATTTAGAGGATAGTAGAGAAATAATAAAAACTGTTATTTAGAGGATGGTATAACAATTATAAAAATTATAAACTCAATCAACGGGAAAACAAGTGCAGTGGTGAAACAGATAAGATCAGCAAAGTAAACTTCCCAAACAAATTTAGGAAGCAAGAAAACGAAAAGGGGAAGATCTAAGACAAACCTGGGATAAACAGTAGGAAAATAAAAGGGGTGACGAAAGAGCCTGGCATAGAACAGCCAAGAGTAAAGAACATGTGCATAATATAATATTAGTAAAAATATGCCCTACACCACCTCATGGTAAAAGTGTTTTGTTTTATATATATTGTAACGTGATGTTTCCCTCAACGTAAAGAATGTCCCTTAATATAAAAAATTGTATTATTAAAATAATGAAGGACAAAACAATAATTGAGTAATTAACTTATATAATGAGATATATATGTTAAACCATAAATTTAAGATCACTGTAAAATAAAATAATAAGACCAAGATACCAGGATATCAGGAACTTTGTAACATATAACTCCAGTAGAATGAATAAGAAATATGACAATGTAGGTGAAAGCCTATTCAGTAGAACCTAACTGGGTTACCAATTAGGAAAGTGTTTATAAACTAAATAAAAATTTAATGAAACTAAACAACAAAGCTAGAGAATCATTCTACCTGAGTGTGAATGAAATCACAGACAATTCAGACAATAATTATTATAAGTGTATGACAACAGTTTTAATTTGGTATGAACATGTTACAAGGTAGGTTAGGTTAAGAACCATTGTTAGATGTTAAAGAAAGAGAAGAATATAAAGGAGATTATAATATAAAGAATTTCCTAATAGAAAGTATAACCAATAAACTGAATAATAGATAAGACAATGATACTTAACTATTGTTGGTTATGAACCAAATAATAATATAAATCGTAAGAAACTAATGTTACACTCAAAGCATACATATACTTGGTAGGAAAAAAGAAAACAATTTGTATAAATAAAACATGTGGAATAATACTATATAGATTCAAAGACAATGTATTTTAGTAGAGTAAGTTATTAGTAATCAAACGTGTTAATAATGGACCATTCATAATGTAAATAATAACAAATCAACTTTGACAAACAAAATACAGCTACTATGTAAGTTAGTAATGAACATTACAGGGAATAAAGATTGTATTAGATTATAAGAGATATAGTAAACGTTCATGTGATTAATAAGGAATAATTAATAACTGCTGAATTGTATTAGAGTTAAGTAGTTTTGTTTAAGGAAAAGAATTATAGTCCATGGGACAATGGCCATTATGGAGCCTAGAGGGCAATTCAATGTTTAGTTAAAAAAGTTAATGTTTATCGTTATCAGTACTAATATTAAAATGTCTTTTATTAGCATGAGATAGAATGTACAACCACAAAAATTTAGATATGTACAAATAGGACTAGTTTTAAACAAAAATGTTAGAATAGGCCATGAATTAAAAATATAATTTTTGTTATTACTGGACATAAATATGACTTAAGAGATCTCAAAACGATCAGGATAAAAAAATGCAGTTTAATGGTGGTAATATCTTTGTTATATTCAGTAGCATAAGGAAGATACGTTAATTTTAAGATTTTTTAATACATTTGATCAAAAAAGGGACGCTTAGGTTGGCGTCTGTTGGTGTGAATCAACCAGAAAACGGAATTTGTTGGGATTAAAAACGGAATGTTTAGTAATTCCACCAATCAGAATCTTTCACCTGTCAGGTGAATCAACCCATAATGCACCACCAACGAGTCCGTCGTTCGCCGGTAATCATACAGTAAAGAGCACCTTCTCTGTGACACGGAAAATGTAAATAGAGTCCAACCCAAAGTGTAAATAGTTTAAATAATTTACCTTATATTTAATCCGCTAAGCGATCTTCTGAAATTTATCCCCGAAACATGTTGTAAAAACATATAACAGAAGATCGCTTAGCGGATTAAATATAAGGTAAATTATTTAAATTTGGTTCTAACAGCGGTCTGGAGACTATACATAAAATGAAAGTGTAAATAGTCTTGTCCCCAAAGTACAGTTTTAGTCTCGAACCCGAGTGAGGTTAAGCTGAAGTGTAAACAAAGGGCGAACTAACCTACAAGCGGGGACATAACCGAACAGTGAACAAGTGTTGTGAAGTTTTTTTTTTATATTTAAAGGATATTGTAGTGAATAAATAATAACAGTGAATTATATTAAATGCATAAAGAAAAGGAAAGTATAGAGTGCATCTAAAAAATTTATAACACAACTTAATATTTAAGTATCACTATACCACGGTAACTTTTATATACACTTGTGAACTGTTGAGGTATGGTTAAAAATAATTAATAATTTAAGTACAGGAGCAAACACACACTTTATTGAAGAACAGTTTAGAAGTATACATACAACGGACACACGAAATACACATTACAAAAGCAGATTTAAAACTGAACTTAACTGGTCTAGTGCATCTCTGTTTATATAGAAAAAAGCTTCCAGATTTTTCCTTTTATTTAAAACTACCAGAACATTACTTTTGTAGACTTCTCACAGTAAACAAGCATGTGTGTGGGCTGAGGCCCCGCCCAGGTAGCTAGACCTCCCACCGCACAATACAAACTTTCACTTTACAATAATAGGTATACTTACTTAAAATTGAATGTTGAGTTTTCTAGTAAATTCTCAACACCCTCCCTAAAACTCTACATTCTCACAACCACATTAATTTAAAAATTCATTTTTACTCTTAAGTCCAAGTTTAGATCTTAAATAAACAAATTTTGGTTTTGACAAAGCTTTCGTAAGTATATCAGCAACTTGTTCATCACTTTTAACATAATGCACATCAATTTCTCCATTTTGAAAACAATCACGTACATAATTATATTTCACATCAATATGTTTTGTCCTTTGATGGAATTCAGGATTACTTATAAGTTTTAATGCACTCATATTATCTATATATAAATCATATTTATCAGTCTTACAATCGCATTCATTAAATAACTTCTTTAACCACATTATTTCAGTTGTTGCTAATGCTGCACTTACAAATTCTGACTCGGTTGTTGATAATGATACAGATTGTTGCTTCTTACTTCGCCAAATAATTGCAGCATTTGCATATATACAAGCTACGCCAGAAGTTGATTTACATGTAACTGTATCGCTAGCATAATCAGCATCACTATAAGCTTTAAAGTTGCCATCCTTACAATATAGTAATCCAAAATCAATCGTACCTTTTAGATAACGTAAAATTCGTTTAACAATTGACCAATGAGCTACACTTGGTTTGTCTAAAACTCTAGATACAACATTTACAGCAAAACTTATGTCCGGACGACTTACAGTTTGCAAAAACATCAAATTGCCGACACCTTCACGATAAGGTACATTATTTACAATAGTTTCTGATAAATATTCATCATGATTACAATCAATTGGCGTGGATACAATATTAGCTTCTGACATATTAAACTTTTCTAAGATTTTGTTAATATAAGTACTTTGATGAATGAAAACAGACCCATCATTCAATCTACAAATTTCCATTCCAAGATAATTAGTAACTTCTTTAGTACTAGTAATTTTAAATTTTTTACTCAAATCATTCAACAATTTATCAATCAAACTTTCATTTGAAGCTGCAATAAGTCCATCACCAACATAAATTGCTAACAAGATCTTATTATTATTATTGTTATATATGTATAAACATGGGTCACCCGTACTTTGACAAAAATCTAAATTTACAAGAAAATTAGTGAAGTGCTCAGTCCAGCATCTTGGTGCTTGTTTTAAGCCGTATAAACTTTTCATTAATTTACATACGCGTGAGCTTCCATCATCAAAACCTTCAGGTTGTTTCATATATATATCTTCCTTTAAGTCACCGTATAAAAAGGCCGTTTTTATATCAAATTTACAGATATGTAAATTTTCACGAGCAGAAATACTAAGTATCAATCTTATTGTATCAAAGCGAACAACCGGACTAAAAGTTTCTTTATAATCTATATCTTTCTGTTGCGAATAACCTTTAATAACCAACCGCGCTTTATAACGTTCTGTACCATCTGGATTGAGCTTCTTCACAAAAACCCAACGATTGTTAATCACCTTTTTATCTTTTGGCTTTTCCACTAATACCCATGTCTTATTTTCATATTAAAGAGTTCATTTCGTCCTGCATTGCAGCTTGCCAACTATCTTTTTCTTTACTTGTAATTGCTTCGTTATAATTAGATGGTAACTTTTCAGCAATAAACGTGATCGGACAACCATAATATTCTGTAGGTTTTAATTTTGTTCTATCGCGCAATTGTCGTCCAGTTTGATTGTTATAACTATTTGAAGATTGTAAAGGTTCTCTTTCTTCAAACTCATTTGATTCATTTTTAAGTAAAAGTTCATTATTTTTAGGAGTTATAATTTCATTTTCTTCAGTTTCTTTATTATTATTGTTCAAAGAATTCAAAATAATTGAATCAGCTAATACTCTTTCAGGTTTAAAAAGTACATCTCTACTTATAATGACATCTCGCACTTCCGGGACATATACACGATAACCTTTACAATCCTCATGATATCCGACCAGATAACCTCTCATCGATTTTTTATCAAGTTTCTTACGCTTTTCTCTTGATATATGTACATAACACATGGTTCCAAATATTTTAAATCTATCAACAGTAGCTGTTTTTCCATTCCATAACTCATAAGGAGTTTTATTATTTTGTTTTGTTGGGCCTGTTCTATTAATTACATGTACAGCAGTATTCATTGCTTCTGCCCATAAGAATAGAGGTAAGTTTGAATTTGAATATAACATTGATCGAGCAGCCTCTACAATGATTCGGTTATCGCGCTCTGCAATTGAATTTTGTTCGGGCGTATATGGAACATTAATCGAATATTTTATACCTTTACTATTTAAAAAAGAGATCACAGCTTTATTATCGTATTCTTTACCACCATCAAAATGAATTTCTTTAATATTTGTTGCAAATTGATTCTCAACCCCGATACAAAATGATTTTAGTTTTTCTATTACTTCAGATTTTTCTCGAATAAAATGAATTTCTCTATAACTTGAAAAATCGTCTTTAAAAGAAACAAAATATAACTTTCTACCGAGAGACTCTACTTCCACAGGACCACAAACGTCAGTATAAATTATTTCGCGAGTTTTAGTGGCACGATCGATCTTTTTGTGAAAATGCAATCTATGATTTTTGCCATAAGCGCAACCTTCACAAAAGAAATTTTCATCCGTAAATTTTATATTTAGATTTTTCAAAAAATTCTTCACATGTTTTACATTTTGATGGCAAAGTCTTTCGTGCCATAATTGTAAAACATTACCGTTGGAAATGCTCGATCTACTCTTTTGTTCTACCACGTTACATTCTTTTGGAATTAAAGTTTGAATGTCTAATTTTAGCAAACTACCAGGCTCATATTCGGAACCAGTTACAAGAATTTCATTACCATGCTTTAAAGTACATCTCGTAGCATTATGTGTTATTTCATAATCTATACCCCTTTTACCCGCATATTTAACAGAAAACAGATTATACATTGAATCAGGAACATATAGTACATTATAGATAGTACCTTCTACTCGTTCACTATTTTTATAAGTTTCAAAGTCAATATTACCTTTACCATATGCAGACATTGTCATACCGTTGCCCATTCTTACACTGACTGGTGTTGTATATTCTTCGAACGTTGAAAACCATTCTCGATGCTTCGACATATGATCCGTCGCACCCGAATCCACAATCCAGAGATCATCCCGATTGCCACAGCTGCCTTTGTCACCTATTAGTGCTATCCTCGATGTTGATTTTTCTGTCCAGAAGACGAGTTACTTCTTTCTTGATTATTCGACCATCTTCCCTGTCCATTATTCTTATTCATGAAGCAATTGTTACTTTTATGACCTTTTCTTTTGCACGTATAACACCTGAAGCAGTCCTTTTTTAAATGACTTTGTCTTCCACAATTATAACACTGCTCTTGTTTCAAATTATTCTTCTCATATTTATAAGAGTCATTCTTCTGTTCTTTATGACCGATTTTCAGATTAGCTAGCAACGCTGTCGTCTCTTCGTGTACTTCCTTTTGCTCTTGTAATCTAAATTCTTCTGCCATCAAGCGCTCAGTCAAATTTTCGAGATTCTTCTTATCGTCAGATACCGAATCCCAAGCACTGTGAAAATGATTAAACTTTTGTGGCAAAGATGTTAAAACACGAGTCATCACCATAGTCTTTTCAATTTTCCCCGAGATTTTTCATTTTTCTAGCCAACTGTTCTATTTTTGAAATATTATACGTAACACTTTCACTCTCTGTCCACTTAAACTCAAAAAATTGTTTTTGAATCATCGACAGATTTTCATCAGATTTTAGATCATATGCTGTATTCAATTTGTCCCACATCTCCTTGGCAGTAGAACAACCCATTATAAGTTCGAGAGGCTTTCTCTCCACTGTTGTAACAATTAACTTTCTGGCAATTTTGTCCGCCTTCTTGAACTTTTCCAACAACGCATCACGATCTTCTGCACCTGCAGCTGGCTCGGCTAATCTTCCTTCGCAAACATCCAGCACATCATCATCCTCTTCCATCAACGTGCGTACTACGAAGCGCCATTGATGCCAATTATCTTTGTCTCGAAGTTTTTCAATTTTTATATTCGGTTCCATTTTTGCACAAATATTTTATACTTGCACTCCAATTACACACTGCACTCCGATTTTAAAATGCCACTGGGCCCATAACCTGTTGAGGTATGGTTAAAAATAATTAATAATTTAAGTACAGGAGCAAACACACACTTTATTGAAGAACAGTTTAGTAGCAAGTATACATACAACGGACACACGAAATACACATTACAAAAGCAGATTTAAAACTGAACTTAACTGGTCTAGTGCATCTCTGTTTATATAGAAAAAAGCTTCCAGATTTTTCCTTTTATTTAAAACTACCAGAACATTACTTTTGTAGACTTCTCACAGTAAACAAGCATGTGTGTGGGCTGAGGCCCCGCCCAGGTAGCTAGACCTCCCACCGCACAATACAAACTTTCACTTTACAATAATAGGTATACTTACTTAAAATTGAATGTTGAGTTTTCTAGTAAATTATCAACATGAACTAAGTTTAATACCATCACAGTATAGAAAGACTAACACTATTATAATTATTTTGTTTTTAATTATTATTTAGTTGTACTTAATATTTAAACTTGAATAACCTAGCCACCATTGGTTAACCTCAAAAGCGGACTCTGTCCAATATACGAACTGTTCGTCACTTTAGAATTAAGTTGTTATTTTGTGATTTTATATCTAATTTTGCCTTGTAAAGTTTTTTCTTCAAAAAAAAAAAAAAAAAAAACATTTTTTGTTAATTACTGTAGTCAAAAGAACCCAGAAGGTTATATTTTCATAACGTAAACCGTAACCTATGTCTCTGAGAATCTGAACTCATGCTACCAACTGTTGAACTATCAATACAACAAGCCTGGTCAACATATATTACAAGAAATGTTATTCATTTTTATATCAGAAGAATAGAATAGAATTCTAAAAGAAAATAAAAGAAAAGTGAAAGTAATAAATGGTGTCTGATTTATCATTTTTAATAATTAACATTTTATTTGCAATTTATGAACATTAGTGTTTACATCAACTCCTGAAGAATAAGTTGGCAGTACCTATTTTGGAACAACACG
Organism: Magicicada septendecula; assembly: GCA_034769895.1. Lineage (NCBI taxonomy): Eukaryota > Metazoa > Arthropoda > Insecta > Hemiptera > Cicadidae > Magicicada > Magicicada septendecula. The sequence continues at coordinate 409,813,028 of CM068369.1, read as the reverse complement.
TGCTTTTTAAATGATTTAAGTAGGTCAGTGAACTCTAATAAAGTAAAAAGAATAAATTAAATAAAACTTACGAATAACAATGAATACAATCTTTTAATATCTCAATTAATAATAAACTAATAAAAGAAAATCAGAGCAATCTAGTTTCATACCAGCGAGCACAAGGGAACCATTCCACTATAATTACAAACCAAATCAACCTGTATAATTTAAAATTAAAATTAGCAAATTGATTTTACACCACGACAAATGAATTAACAATTAATAGAATAATGTCAATTATATTGAAAACGTAAGAAACAAACTACTTATAAGATTAGAAAATCATAATTTGATTTGTATTTGTAATCTTTTTTATTACAAATTGGTGTTTACAAAGAGGCAACATTAATGATTTTAACCAGGTAATCCTTGTAATCATTTGTTATTACAAATTTGGCGTCCACAACGGGAGGCTATATTGATGATAATAATTTAATAAAATCTTACTAATTTGATTTGTATTTGTAATTAGTTTTTTATTACAATATATATATATATATATATATATATATATATATATATATATATAATATAAACTACTCGAAAATTACCAAAAATTTCGTGATTCACGACGAAAAGCCTTCAGGCCGAGATTTCAGTAGCTTTGATAACAATAAATATGTAAATTTAACGTTAACATGCAGAGAAATAAACTGCAGACTCTCCGTGGTCGGCCAGACAAATTACAAACGTCCTACGAAAACCACTGTTTCCCGCGCGACAGACGCAGAAAACTGAGCACACATAACATATTACAACGGCGACCGCTCTCGCCAACAAACAATTAATAAAGCCGGCTTATACTGTATTACCGTTTCCATTATATTTCATTCAAGTTGTGTACATATAATTCACAGTCCGTGGGAGGCTGGCTCTGACCGTGTGTTGACTGTACACCACTCGTACATATATAAACGTAATTAATTTCCTATGAATATAGATAAGACAGGTCGATGAAATAATAGCAGAAGACAGGGGCAAGCTTATGACATGCTAATAATGGGCAATGCTCCGCCCTCTACACCTGCTCCCGCCGTCGCCGACAGTCCCACACACGCACGCTGCCTTTGCGTGTAACAACTGGCCATTGCTACGTAACTGATTTCTCAGTTTCCACGGTCGTTCTCACTTCCTCAGCAACTATAGGCGATCGTTTAGTTCCGCCTGCACTGCCTGTATCGTACCTCCTGTTCCGTTATTGACACCTACCAGCCTCTGTCGCTGTCTGTACACACTCTAAGTCGATTTCTAAACGTTTAAACTATTTTCTTGTTTCAACGCTCCTCAAGTTGTTCAAGACCGATAAACAGTGACTTTTTACTTCCGTAAAGCATGTCCCGTATCAATTGTTCATATCACCGTAGACTTAATTCTACAACTGGGGCTAACCCGGTCTATCTACGTTTTTACACACCGAATGAGCAGGAGACTGTTCAGTTCATCTGGATTTCTGATTCACGACGATATTACACTTCTAAAATTAACAATATTTCTCGATGATAAACTATGTCCTACAGGCATAAACAGTAGTGAAACATTATAAATTAAATTTATATTCCTGCCCTTGTTGCAGCATTAGAGATCAAATACGAAGCGAAGATATAAGAACCGAGTTAAATGTATATTCTATGGCCAGCAGAACAAGGGAAGGACACATAAAATGGAGGCAACATATCGAGAGACTGGAAGATATGAGACTACCTAAACAAGTAATAAGACACAGACCTCAAGGAAGACGGCATCAAGGAAGAGATGCTTTCAGTGAAGGCGGAACAGGCTGTAAGCCTATATCTTGACGTAGAGGAGGAAGGAAGGCCCTTGATCGATCTAATCGGATAGTTAATTCCGGTCTGAAAAGCTCATTGTATGCATCGGGAAAGACGAAGGAAACGTCAATGTTTTACTTAACATTATGTAACCTAAACGTTCGGCTATAGAAACAAGACGGAATTATTCGCACTACTAATAGTAACTAGGAACTCACTACTTCAATACGAACTACAGTAGCTATTCACTATACCCACTATATTCACCATTTATCCGACTATTCAGTATTCACTTCATGAAACAATGTGACGTGTCAAGTTTTTCATAGTGTTCGGTGGTAAATACTGAAAACGTAAAGAAATGATTAAGCGACCAAATAATTCATTCCATGCCAATAATGCCTACGCAAAACATTAAAAATAAATTTATATTTCATACACAAATAGTTAAAACCTTTCTTTCTTACAAGAAAGAAATCTTTCTTTCTTAATTCGCATATTTCGCTGAAATGAAGTTCCATTTTAATGAATTTTGACTAATCCATGTCTATATGCATCGTACAAACTGTTCTGTATAACAGTACGGTTAAGAGAAGTTGCTAGGTCCTAAAGACGATCCTTGCAATATGTTGCTAATACTTTGTCAGAGAAGATTCTATTGGTGTGTATCTCGGAACAGTAAATATGTATTATCACATGGTGTAAATGTTTGCACATAGTGTGTGTTTGTGTGTGTTAGTACATGTATGTTGGAATAAGCCAAACTTGATAACTGTGATTTAGATTTGTTAATGAACGGAATAAAAAAAGCAATCTCTGACGATCCAAATTCTTGGTGACGTGTGCAAAATAAAGATAGTTTCGGCATATGTCACCCTTACGTCCTAACGTAATCAGTGTATCGCTTTAACGCTGTTGTTTGTCTTTTGTTTCATGTACGTTCTCGTCAAATGTTTCCATTCAAATGGCACTAATTTCAAATCTCACAAACATTTGTGTGAAGCTACCAAGTTTTTGTGTTTTTTAAAACCTTTGTAGTAATATGTTTCACCAAGTGCCAAACGTGTTCACAAGCAATATCGTGCTACTGAATCGGTTGCACACAAGAGACGGGTCTCTGTTCTTTGTCTCCAATAAGTACTCAAACCCGATAGTAACATTTTATTTGAATAGCTGAGCAACTTTATGAAACCACTCATAAGTGTGCAGAAGCGATGCTGTCGCACATGGACTGTACTGACACTGGTTAAAAAAGAAGCAAACTATCGGAAGGAGGACAACCCGACGTTGTACAACGTTGCTACCGCAAAACTGGTAGCCGGCCTGCTTCATTATACGGACTCAGGCAAGCATGCAGTCTGTACCAGATAATTAATGTAAACCGAGTCAAACAAAAGGCATAATGAAGGAGTCAGCCGGAGATAGTTAATCTCTCTTCTCTCAGCTGGGTACCGGCCGGCCATACTTCGAATGACTGACTTCACAGACGCCGGATTCCGCCCGGGCCTCCTCTGTGTGCGCTGGAAATTGATTCTAAATAAATAACAAAATAATAACAGCTTATCTACGCCCTTTTATCGCGTGCTTATCACTAATACATCGTGGTAACGAGACGCGCGTTTCGTGTTTTACTTTTTCTTCTTCCAACCCTACGTACAGATTTATAACACCGGTATTTTGAATTAATACGCTTTACACCGCTTCCAAAATCTCTTATTATTTTATTTGGAAACGTAATTTTTTAATTAATTACACGCGCATACACGTAGCTGCGTGGTTGAATTCCCTTCACACGCAGCTTATACGAAAAACAATCAAAATACTACGAATTTTATTATTACTATATTTCATAAATGCGTTCGTACTTTTCATTTCTCTTCTCTCCTCTACGTTTACACAAAGAAATTTCATAGGTGAACGGTTTTTAGTTATAAAGAAAATAACATAAATTATTCAGCGCATTATTATTATGACTATATATATACTGACTACACTATTATTCCGAACAGTTTTCAAACACGAATATTTATTTACAGGAGTGTTGCAATTAGGGGCGTCTTACCATAATATGACATCCCTACTGCTCTAAAATTCATAATTTGTAACAAGCCTGGAGTTTAATCGAATATTCAGGCAAACACATTAAACACAAATCGAACACGTACTTGTTTGGAGCATGATTATTACAGAACTCTTTACCAATAAGTAACTGATGATTGTTTCTGCTCCGCTACCATTGAGAAGCACGTCAAGACCATATGGAGCCTCTACTCGGAATTTTCTTCTTTTTACTTTACTTTCAAGCCTTCCAATTCTAAGTTCCAATTTCGAGACATGTAGATAAATAAAGCACACGGAGAGGGGCAGTGTGTTTAGAAAACTAAATCCAGCTTCATATTAAATTTGTTCTACATATAATCTCTGCAGATCACAAGTGACACGGTTCTTGATCATGAAAGAGAAAAAACAACTCTCTTCCAAGGAGCACGTATCAATAAGCACGCAGACCGATATTAGCAGCGATATCATCACGCTTTACCGGAACTGGTAGCATAGCTGAACTGATCAGAAATTACTTCGTTATGTGGCGCAATTTCGGAGTACGAATGGAGAAACGTTTTCAAATAAAATACAAATCTCCGACTAATACAAACACTTTATACAATCCGTGTATCCAACTGTTCTGTAGTTTGTAACGGGGAAGTCACAATATGTTATGATTCGATATTGGACCCAAGTTTGGCTGAAGACCCTTTGACGTGGCAGAAAGAAACCGATAGCAGCCCGACGTTGGACACTCGGCGCTCTGTGTTCGGCCTCGCTGCATGGCTAAGGACATTGGATGGTGGAAGCCATTTGGCAAACAGTGGTGGCTCAGGCCTAATCAAAACTCTACATCAGTGTAAAAAAAAATGTACCTGAAACTTGAGAAGGCACGTAGTGAGAGTGAGTGGGACAAGCCACATAACAAGACTCGATTTAACCAAAAACACAGAAGCACAAAATGCAGACTAAAGAAAAGATTTGTTTTGAATTCGACAGGCACGTGGCCGTGATGATTAATTAAGTTACCAACACTGACGTGATAATGTGAACAATGAATAACCACACATAATATAATAGACACATAATAGACTTTATAGTAGTGAAGTAAACCGGAAAATAGATTATCGGTCCCGGTTAATGAACAAAGTACAGAAAAGAAAGAAAAACTACTACGATTTATTGATTTCCTGCGAATATGCATAAAATATGGTTTAGGACCGGTAAGTAAATTTAAAGTTTTAAATAATATGCGTACCTTAAACTTGTTTGAAAACATTCTATGGCTTACAAATTTCTATTTTATTGCGACTCGGTAAACGAAACAAAGCTGCTGATAGGGGTACCGTTGTGAGAAGGCTTCTCTTGTAGTCTATGTCTGACATACCTACACGTTATCATGATAGAAAACAGAAATACAAAACAAACCTAATAAGATACAGAAACAATTAAATAAATTCTAAAAACTGGCTTATCCGAAAAATGCGAATCTACTCCATGTAGGTAATGAAATGAGGCAAGTCAGTGCAACTCACAATTATAACCGGACGAAAGTATAGTCTGCAATCAAGAGGGGCTAAACTATTTTTTCTGATTTGATTGAATACAGCAATAACACATACAACAGTAGCTTCACATGCCATTTAGAAAATTAATATTCGATATTTTACTGTGTTACACCTGATATACTTTTGAAGATTTATAGCCGTCTGTGATATTCTGATATATTAAGAATTAACTCAAACACTGTTCTTTTGCATGCACAATCTAAAATAAAATAATAGTCTACATTTTTAATAAACAATAGATTTACTCCAGTCCACGTCTGTGAAGCTAACTTACAACAAGCAGTTCATAAAATACATTTAATCTATAAAGTATATAATACGGAGATAACCACTCTATGTTAACCTAAAAACTATACTAAAGTAGTAATCTCCCTCAGATGCAGAATTCCCTCACACTTTTACAATTTTTTTCAAATTCTGACTTAAATTTTTGGCTCGTGGTGGCCCCCTGAGGTAAACATTTTCAAAACAAACTATATGCAGATTTGAGTTAACATCATCCCTATAGTCTGATGTTCGAAACGAATTTGTACATTTTTTCAAAATTGTCCTAATACCTAATTTTTTGTATAACCGAATTACGCTAAGCTCCAATTAGGGTAACTGATGCTTTACTGTAATTACAACTTTTAATGGAATATTTAATGTATATAAAACTACTATTAGCCAATTTGTAGGATGTGGTGCGCTTCTGCCCACTCATTACGTTCACAATATATCTTCTGTAAATTGCATCTTTTCACAAGAAGCCTTAAGCGCTCCTGCATGGTTTACTAGGTAATGTGCAGTATGCAGTCCTCATTTTATTAATTCTCCTGGGTGGGACGAACAAGCGCCACACACACGTCAGCCATAATTTAAAATTAGTTACTTCTACAATATCATCTTCAGGCAATGTATTCTATCGGAGTGTTACAGTAAGTTAGGTGACCATGCTACATGGTACCATGTTATCATGATCAATATTGTAATGGTACATATCTTCACCTAACCATAATGAAGAAAACATGACAAGATAAATTATTTAATCATTAACACTAGAATAAAAAGGGATGAATTAAAATTGAAAAAAGGGATGAATCAGAATAATAAAACGATCAGACATATCAAGGTAGTCAGAACAGTAACTTATATTAATAAAGTAGTAACAAACAAACAAACCAAAATGGTAAATACAGAAATAAGGCGATTTAACCTGAATAGCCCAATAGATGGTAAGTGAGAGAGTAGAACTAGCCCCAAAGGACCAAGAATAACATAAATAATGACAACTGCAAATGGACTAGAAATAGCCACCGCACCAACATAAGTGTGTAAATAAGAAGAATAGTGACTAACAAACAATTAACATGGAAGTGTAATGATACAATCAGCCACAACACTAAGGAAGTGACGTATAAAGTATGACAAAATAAAGTGAACCAAGAAGGAATACAAAACTTGTGTTAAACCAAAGAAATAGACTCACTAATGAAAATTGTATATAATATTAATAATTGTAAGGACAGACAAGTTAGAAATACTAATTATTAAGTAATTAAGATATAGAAGGGCACAATAACCCAAACAGATAGAGTAAACCAGGACACATCACATTAGCACGATACTAACATATCAGTGGTACAATAAAACACAATAGAATGAGAGTAGTAAATTGTAACGATGGTGAACATTTTCTAAATAGATGTAAGAAAGAGAATTTTTTAGTAAGCAATACAATAATATTAACCCACCAGTAATACTAAAAGAAGATTGAGTGAAAGGTGTTAGTGTTAATACCCCAAAGTGAGAATAAAACCCCATTAAAATGTGATAAAAACACTGATAAAGCAGTGTCCAAAGTTTATAAGTGAATAAACTAAATTATAAGTGATAAGTTATGTGTGAGTGAAATCTAATATTGGCCAAACACAGGAAGGACTGTGATAGTGGAAATGCCAAGATGAGTGGACACCCAAAATGTAACTACACAAACTAATATTATTAAACTTAAGTTACTATTAGTAATCACTAATTACTATGGTTTTTAAATGTGTGTTAATTAATATTGTAGGCCTAAGGGACAATCCATAGTTTTAGGAAAGTTAAGAAACATAGACTATTAGTGTGTTAAATCACCATATAGAGAGTTTCTATAAGATTAAACTATATATAAAAAAAAAACAATTAATAATCCGTATATAATTTAGTAAGAGATAGTGAAATAGGATAAGGTTACATAATTAATGACACAAGGTCAAATAAGTTTAGTGGTAAGGATTTTCTATTACAATCTAAAAGACTGATCAATGTTTATATGTTTGTTTTCCTTTGATGACACTATAAAATAATTATTACTCACTGAAGAGTATGAGTGGATAATATATTTCAAATAAGTATGTGTTAAATGAATAAGAATTATGTTTTAATGACTAAGGTTTATTTTCCAAATAATTATGTTTAAATGATAAGAATTATAGCTATGGGAATTGTTAAAACCATTAGATGTTATGTTATATGTTGTAAGAAATAAGATTTTAAAACCAACAGAAACCAGTAAACAAGAAAAAAACAATAAATTCAGATACGATGACACTAAAAATGAGTTATGACAGTAGACAAATTAATATAGGGAAACAATAAAATTATACACAACTACAAGAACCGACTTAAACATTGAACAAATGAACAGAATCTTGTATTAAAACAATCAGGACCCATTACAAGGAGAATAAAATGTAATATCAGTAATTAAAGAAAAATAGTTAATTGCTGTTTAAGCCTAAGCAAATTCCCAACTGTCAACTACAAAAAAACTTCAATTTATAGAATTAAACACTGACATTAGGAAGACTAAACCACATAAACTATGAAATACAAATAGACAATCATGTTAAGGCAGAAATATTATGATAATAATGTAAATTAAGAAAACAGTATAATTAAATAAAATTCACAAAACTGTCAAAATGTTGATACCTAAGTGAACACTATAATATTGGATGTCAAATTAATCCTTGAGCCAAAATATGAACAGTGGTGATAATATTTACTACTAAAAAGGGAGTACTGAAGATTAATTACATTTAAAAGATCTGTAACCAGTTTAAATAAAAATTCAAATACCCTAACAATACTCTTTAGCCAATTTCAGCCAATCAAAAACTTTGAGTAACCATGACAACAACCGAATATTGACTAATTTCAGTTAGGAACAAGACTTTATGTAGTGACGCTAAACTGGAGAGACGCCACGCCGTGAAGGGCCCAAATTTTCAACAGAAAAACAGTATAAGTGCCCACAATTTTGAGAAGGAGTACCAGGACAACAGATGAGAGGCCATTACAACTAATCTACACCAAGGACCAGCTCGGAATTAATCCAGATGACCGGAAAATACCTGTAATTCGACTTGAAGAAAATGACAACCAATTTTTGAGCCCAAGACTGAAGTAGGAAGAATCAACATCGACCCATTACTTTACATGGACGACTGACAATACCCACCATATCTACTAACGTTGAGTATTGCTGAATTTGTTTGATTATTATAAAACAAATTCTCTTTCAAAAATTCTAACTATATAATAAAACTCTCACTATCACTGAATATATTTTCAAGGATTGATAAAATAAAGAAATGACTTTGTAAACATTGAATGAACACATGATAACCTATATTACACAACGACACTGTCACACTTCAACACCATAATATTTAATGTATAGCAAACCTTGTGTAATTTTAATGATCACAAACTTTAAATGATATGTTCTAATTTGTTATCTTGTTGTAAGAACTTCTGTATCGTACTTAAAAGGACTCTATAGGCAGATTTAATTTTGTAAATAATAACCAACGCTGTCTTACATCTAATAGAAACATTGTACTGCCTACCCAGCAATCCGCTGACTGAGCGACTATATTTTGCCGATGCTAAAATTATTATATCAATTATTATTTTGTATAAAGCGTTAACAAGAACTAATAATTCAGAGCCTAAATAAAAAAAAATGCGTACCGAGAATAACTGTCCAGTATTTATTTATAGAGAATATTATGTATGTTTTTTTTAATAGCAGTGAGTCAACATAACCAACATTATTCAAGTTGGCAACACGTTTTCCCCCACTCAAACGAGAATCGGTTTCATGCCAGTCGGCGAACGATTCAAATGTACACTAATGCACTGTCAAACCATACAGGTAAAAACTTTTAATTGTTTTCTCGTAAAACAATTTGGCGCCTATCGGGAATTACAAAAGTGTGAGAAGGGACAGGTAAGGCACGCAGGCTACCAGACGCTTCTGAACGACACAATTTACGTTCGATAAAAATTACAATTAAACAAACACTAATTAATTATTATATAATACACAGACTAGTGGGGCTATTTTTACAAAGTGGCGCACCAACTAGTGAGGCTAGAATTACGAAAGAATATCTAGCGGGAGGTACGACAGAAGGTCAACAAGATGAAGAGAGCATCATCATTAAGGCGGACGAAGGAGGCCGAAAAGGAAGTTCGAGCGGAAGAGAAGGAAGTGACTTCGGTAGAAGACGCCGAACAAATGTTACCTCCAATGGAACCAGTCAAACCGGTGCAGCCAGAAAATCAACCAGAGAAACCCACACAGCCAGAAGATGTAAATTTTATGGAAATGATGAAAATACTGATGGAAGATAACCGGAAGAAAATGGAAGAAACGGTGAACAAAAATATAACGTCATTAAAGGAAGATTTCAAGGGAGAACTGAAAGAGTTCAAGGGAGAACTGAACAAAAATAAAGAGGAAATTAATGAAAAAATAGACAAGAACAGCCAGCAAATGGTCGAAAATAATAAGGAAATGGCAGTGAACATGGAGAACTTAAAGGAAGAGTTGAAACTGGACAACCAGAAAAACTTGGAGGAGTTGAAGGAAGAGTTGAGCAAAACTATTGAAAATAATAATGAGCGGATTAATAAGAAGATCGAGAAGGAGATGTCCGAGACACACGGGAAATGGGAAGACACGAGCCGTGAAATACAACGAACGAAGGAAGATTTCAGAGAACGGATGACCAACCTGGAAGAAGACAGCCAGATCCGGATAGAGTCCATAAAAACTGCAACCGACCAAAACATAAAACAAGTACGAACAGATTTTGGCGAGAAGTGCCGGGAGATCGACACAGCCGTGAGCGAGGTTCGCGGACAAGGCCAGCAAAATAAAAATAAAATCGAAGAAATTCAGCAACGGGAGATTGCTAAAATCAGGGAGGGAATAACAGACCACCAATAATGACGCAGTACCAACACGTGGACAACCGGGAAGTGATAAACTTTAAACAGTACCGGCGGAACCCAATGGAGTTTCTGGAAAGAGTAGACGAGCAGCTGGCCAAAACTCGGGAGAACAGGTGGACAATTATCCGAGGCTACTTAGACGAATATTTTCGAGATATCAACGATAATTGGTGGACGACCACAAGACACGACCTGACGGATTATGAACAGTTTAAAGAGGTATTCAAGAGGAAGTACTGGTCGGAGGCCACACAGAACATAGTGCGGGACAGTATATGTTTCGGAAGATACGACGCCACCAGAGAGACAACTTTTACTGCATATTTCCTCGGTAAAGTATGCCCAGCAAGAAACTTAGAACCGAAGATCCCAGAAGAAAGTTTGGTAACGAAGCTTGCTTTCCATTACGAAGAGGGTGTATCTAGAGCGCGGCTAGGAAGCCAAATAAAAACTATACAGTCCATGGCAGCCCTGTTGGAAGATTACGAGCGAGAACGTTATTATTGTAGGAGCCGACAGCGGGACGACAGGGGCGAGAACAAAAATTTTAACAACGGTTACCCGAACAATAACAACAATTACCGTTTTAATTATAATAACCGTAACCAAGTGAATAACCCGCCTAACGAGCCGCAGAATAGAAATAACAATAATCCGGCTAGCCAACAAAATAACAATTATAACAATAATAATAGGCCAAACAACACAAACAATCCATACAACCGGCCAAATAATACGCATCAACCCTATAGGCCGAATAACACTAATTACAACCGGCCAAATTACAATAACAACCCGAGTGACAATAGAAATCGAAATAATAACGATCGCAACTATCAAGTGCATTACGTGAGGGCTGAAGGTGACGGTAGAAATAGATCATACTATCAAGGACGACGAAGTGCCGACCGGAATGCGTACGGACACCGATACAGTGATTGTAATTGCGGACGTGACACCAGAACCAACACGGGCCGGAGTCGAAGCCAAGAAGTGTACAGGCGTGACCGGTACGAAGAGGATCACAACCAACCTGAACCTCGACCGTCAACGAGCGGAAGTCCGCCAACAAATCAGCAAGACGATCGTAACAATCAGTCCGAGATGACGTTAAACTAGGAGCGGCAGTGAAAAAAACTACTTTTACCCTCACTGAACCATTCTATTGGGTTAAATCGCATCGTTACTCAAACCAACGGCGAACGCACAATTACAATCGTGCGCAATAATTATCTGAAGAATATTATAGAGGAACTCCTCGAAGAAGGTAGCAACCAATCTGATAGTAAACATAACGAGATTGCTTATATTTCAACGCAAGTCAACGGAGTACCAGCACAAATTATGATAGACACTGGATCCAATATCTCATTAATCGACAGTATTGAGCTTCAGAAAATTCAAGAAGCAAGTAAAACAGTCATACTTACGCTACCCATCAGCAACACTGTCCTTGTAGGAGCGACCGGACGACAAAACAGAACCGTCCGAAAACAAGTGCAACTCGAACTGACAAGCAATGAACAAACCGTGACAATGACGTTTTTAGTAGCCAGTGGATTGCCATTCCGGATGCTAATTGGTTGCGATATGCTGCGCCAGTACTCAGCCATAATTGACCTGAGCAAATACAAACTTATTTTGAAGAAGAATGACATACAATGGGCAGCTGAACTGACCAATAGTGAAGAAATACAGCCACATGAAACTATGTACCATATCCAAAAGTACAGAAATACTGGAGAACATGTACTAAATAATGGGATTTATAACGAGACCGACAATGAAGAACTATGGCAAGAAAAACTCGAAGAAATCCGAACTTTCCAGACAGAGAAAGCGAGCGCTCAATTAACAGCTCAACAAGCTGAACAACTGATCGAAGTATATAAGCGTTACAAGCACGTATTTTCAAATACACCTGGAAAGGTCAGAGATTATCAGTGCGAGATTCAATTCCGAGAGCCTGTCAACTTGATAAAAAAATCTTACCCGATCGCATTCTCATTAAAGGAGGCGGTGAGAGCAGAAATCAATCGATTAATAGCTGAAGACATAATTGAACCAAGCTACTCACCCTACACCAGCCCTATCCTTGCAGTTCCAAAGAAACACGGGAAGGTGAGAATATGTCTAGACGCCCGTGAGATCAATAAGTACATAATAAATGATCGTACATCCCCAGGAGAAATAGAAGAGATCCTGAAAAAATTCTATGGACCAAATTCATCAGTATATGGGATACTGTCTGCGGCTATTGGCAGGTTGAATTACACCCATCCTGCAGAAAGTACATGGCATTTATATTTGAAGGACGGAACTTCCAATTCAAAAGATTACCCTTCGGATTGGTGAATTCGGTAGCAGTATTTGTAAAAATTATAGACCAGATACTTGGACCAGATGCGTTGCAGTTCACAACAGTCTATGTAGACGACTTGTTAATAACTTCAGATGTGTGGGACGAACATTGTCACCGAGCAGAATATGTGCTGAAAAAACTATCAAATAACCATATAACCCTCAAGCTGGAAAAATCCAAATTTTTATCTGATGAAGTCCAATTTTTAGGGTTCAACTTGTCTGGAAATGGGATAACACCATCACAAGAAAAGGTGGAGTGCATACAGAAGTTTCCAACACCAAAAAATAAGAAACAACTCCAATCATTTCTCAGTCTATGCAATTATTACCGAAAGTTCCAAAAGAATTATTCTGAAATGACAGCCAAATTTTCACACCAACTGTCATCTAAGAACAAATGGACGTGGGGAGTCGAACAAGATATAACACTCCAACTGATTAAAAATAAATTCATTGAATCAGTAATGTTACGTCATCCTAATTTCACTAAAACATTCTATTTAAATTGCGACGCCAGTGACGTTAGCCTTGGATCCGTTTTGTACCAGGAGGATGAAGAGGGAAATCATTGTGTGATAAGTTTCGCAAGTAGAGTGCTAAACAGCAGTGAAAGAAATTATAACGTTACTGAGAAGGAATTGCTGAGCGTTGTGTTCTCATGTGGAAAATTTAGAACCTACATATTGGGATACCCGATTACAGTGAGGACTGACCACAAGTCCATATAATTCCTTAGAAATTGTAAGTTAAGTCATGGAAGATTGACTAGATGGAGTTTGGTATTGCAGGAGTATGATCTAAGTTGGGAATACATCCCAGGCAAGAAAAACATTGTAGCAGATACCCTATCCAGAGTAAACATTAAAGAGCAGACATACGAAGGAGAAAAGGAAACTGTTATCAAAATATACCACATAATTAAAAACAGAACTGATTTGGCCAACATTATGAAAGAAATGGAACGACAACAAGCACAAGATCCCAAACTAGGCAAAATTCTATCACGCTTAACAGACAAAGATGACCACATATCCCAATATTATTGCAAACACCAAGGGATACTTTTCATAAAACCACAAAATAAATTCATAACGTGAAAAATAGCAATACCTCAAGCCAAAGAGAAGGACTTAATTCTCGATTACCATGAGAGATATGGGCACATGGGCGCATTAAAAGTGGTAAAAGCCTTACAAGAGCATGTATACATGAAGGATACTAACAGAAAGGTAAGGAAATGTATAAAGCAATGTCACATATGCCAACTAGTGAAGGTCAACAAAAACAGAAAGGAGGGAACCATGATACCTATAACTACTACTACTACTACTCTCCAGCACTACAGCCCATGGTGAGCCTTGGCCTCCGCTACGACCCGTCTCCACTCATCTCTGTCCACTGCCTTCAGTCTCCAGTTCCTAATGCCCATCTTTCTTAGATCTTCTTCCACATCCTGCTGCCATCTTCTTCGAGGCCTTCCTCTTCTTCTTTTGCCCAGTATCGTTCCACTTAATATAGTTTTGGGCATCCTCGTAACATTCATACGGAATACGTGTCCCAGCCATCTAATTCTAGCTGATTTTATGTGTCTCACCAGGTCTTGTCCACCAATTAACTCATTTATTTCACCGTTATTTCTGATCCTATACGTATTCCCTTCCTTCACCGGTCCAAATATCTGTCTCTGTCTTTCAAAAATTCTTAGTGCACTTATATCCTTATTTACGAGAGTCCATGTCTCGGGTGCATAAGTAACAACAGGTCTGATCAGTGTTTTATATAACATCAATTTGGTTCTTGGAGTTAGAAGCTTTGATTTCAGTAATGATTGGTTTGCATAGTAGGCTCTATTGCCGGTTATGATTCTATTTACTATTTCGCTGCTCACTCGGTTTTCATTATTCAGAATAAATGATACCTATAACTACATCTTGTAAATTAGAGAAAGTCTTCGTTGACATATGCGGACCATTTCCGTGTAGTGGAGGAAGGCACCTATACAAATACCTCATCATTGTATTTGACCACTACACAAGGTTCACAAAGCTTTTCCCCATCAATCGTGCCACTACCCAAAAAATTTTAAAAATAATCCTAGAGCAATACATTAGAGAAGTGGGAATGCCCAAATGCATCATTACTGATCATGGAACGCAATTCAAGGGAAATAGATGGAAGAACACTTTACTAAATCATGGAATAAAAACGTACAAGACATCAGTGTACCATCCCAGCAGCAACCCTGCAGAGCGAGTCTTGAGAGAAGTGGGGAGAATTCTCCGTACATATTGTTATGAGTAACACAATGAATGGTCTAAATACATACCAGCAGCCGAAAATTTTATAAACTTATCGCACCACCAATTTATTGAAACAACATCATATACTGCAATGTTCCAAAGACCACCACCAAGAGAAATTACTTCCCTAATCCAATTTCCGAATGACGAGGGATATCAATTCGATAAAGTTCAATTTCACAATAAAATATTAGAAAAGACTGACAAAATCAGAGAAAAATATAAGAAAATGCAACCGAAACCCATACAATATCAGATTGGAGAGCAAATATTACTCAAAAACAGAGGATTACCAAGCACCATGGAAGGGATAGCCAAGAAGCTATTGTTACTGTACACAGGACCCTACATAGTAAGCAAAGATAACCAAAATAATACATATGAGATCGTAGACCCAAAAACACAAAAAAGAAAGGGGACATTTAACCAAACCTCTATGAAAAAATATTATTAAAAACGAAAAAAAAATCCCGAAACCAATTAATAAATAACTAGTGTTAAACAGTGAGAAAAATAAACAAAACAAATAATAATAAAAAGATCATGTATACCATACCCACTAATAATATAGAATCACGAAGAGCTAGAGAGTGTGAATAAAAGGAAAAGAATATAATTTGAAATAATGTATTGTATAAACTACTACTACTACTCTCCAGCACTACAGCCCATGGTGAGCCTTGGCCTCCGCTACGACCCGTCTCCACTCATCTCTGTCCACTGCCTTCAGTCTCCAGTTCCTAATGCCCATCTTTCTTAGATCTTCTTCCACATCCTGCTGCCATCTTCTTCGAGGCCTTCCTCTTCTTCTTTTGCCCAGTATCGTTCCACTTAATATAGTTTTGGGCATCCTCGTAACATTCATACGGAATACGTGTCCCAGCCATCTAATTCTAGCTGATTTTATGTGTCTCACCAGGTCTTGTCCACCAATCAACTCATTTATTTCACCGTTATTTCGGATCCTATACTTATTCCCTTCCTTCACCGGTCCAAATATCTGTCTCAAAATTCTTCTTTCAAAAATTCTTAGTACACTTATATCCTTATTTATGAGAGTCCAGTATTGTATAAACTAAATAATAATAATGCGAAGAATCCTACAAATGATATTTATTTAATAGTCGCACTAAGACTACTTGTATAATTTTATAATGATTGACTGTAGATAAGTCCAGCAATCAAATGTGTATTTTACGGCGGAGCAATGGAGTCAAAAGTACCCCTCCGATCCGATTCAATATAATGATAGGGAAAAATGTTAGGGAATTAGATATCAAAGGGATAAGAACATTAAACCAAAATACGATACAAAGATCAAGAAGAATATTGACACTCAAAAATAAAAAGAACCTATTGCTCTAAAATAATCAGTGATTGAGAAAAAAAAATGAAATAATGATTGATAATTCCAATCAAAAAACTGAACGATAGTTGTTGAAATAATCAATTTTAGTGGCAGGGCAATATGTAATGGTACATATCTTCACCTAACCATAATGAAGAAAACAGGACAAGATAAATTATTTAATCATTAACACTAGAATAAAAAGGGATGAATTAGAATTGAAGAATGGGTGAATCAGAATAATAAAACGATCAGACATATCAAGGTAGTCAGAACAGTAACTTATATTAATAAAGTAGTAACAAACAAACAAACCAAAATGGTAAATACAGAAATAAGGCGATTTAACCTGAATAGCCCAATAGATGGTAAGTGAGAGAGTAGAACTAGCCCCAAAGGACCAAGAATAACATAAATAATGACAACTGCAAATGGACTAGAAATAGCCACCGCACCAACATAAGTGTGTAAATAAGAAGAATAGTGACTAACAAACAATTAACATGGAAGTGTGATGATACAATCAGCCACAACACTAAGGAAGTGACGTATAAAGTATGACAAAATAAAGTGAACCAAGAAGGAATACAAAACTTGTGTGAAACCAAAGAAATAGACTCACTAATGAAAATTGTATATAATATTAATAATTGTAAGGACAGACAAGTTAGAAATACTAATTATTAAGTACTTAAGATATAGAAGGGCACAATAACCCAAACAGATAGAGTAAACCAGGACACATCACATTAGCACGATACTAACATATCAGTGGTACAATAAAACACAATAGAATGAGAGTAGTAAATAGTAACGATGGTGAACATTTTCTAAATAGATGTAAGAAAGAGAATTTTTTAGTAAGCAATACAATAATATTAACCCACCAGTAACACTAAAAGAAGATTGAGTGTAAGGTGTTAGTGTTAATACCCCAAAGTGAGAATAAAACCCCATTAAAATGTGATAAAAACACTGATAAAGCAGTGTCCAAAGTTTATAAGTGAATAAACTAAATTATAAGTGATAAGTTATGTGTGAGTGAAATCTAATATTGGCCAAACACAGGAAGGACTGTGATAGTGGAAATGCCAAGATGAGTGGACACCCAAAATGTAACTACACAAACTAATATTATTAAACTTAAGTTAGTATTAGTAATCACTAATTACTATGGTTTTTAAATGTGTGTTAATTAATATTGTAGGCCTAAGGGACAATCCATAGTTTTAGGAAAGTTAAGAAACATAGACTATTAGTGTGTTAAATCACCATATAGAGAGTTTCTATAAGATTAAACTATATATAAAAAAAAAAAAATTAATAATCCGTATATGATTTAGTAAAGAGATAGTGAAATAGGATAAGGTTACATAATTAATGACACAAGGTCAAATAAGTTTAGTGGTAAGGATTTTCTATTACAATCTAAAAGACTGATCAATGTTTATATGTTTGTTTTCCTTTGATGACACTATAAAATAATTATTACTCACTGAAGAGTATGAGTGGATAATATATTTCAAATAAGTATGTGTTAAATGAATAAGAATTATGTTTTAATGACTAAGGTTTATGTTCCAAATAATTATGTTTAAATGATAAGAATTATAGCTATGGGAATTGTTAAAACCATTAGATGTTATGTTATATGTTGTAAGAAATAAGATTTTAAAACCAACAGAAACCAGTAAACAAGAAAAAAACAATAAATTCAGATACGATGACACTAAAAATGAGTTATGACAGTAGACAAATTAATATAGGGAAACAATAAAATTATACACAACTACAAGAACCGACTTAAACATTGAACAAATGAACAGAATCTTGTATTAAAACAATCAGGACCCATTACAAGGAGAATAAAATGTAATATCAGTAATTAAAGAAAAATAGTTAATTGCTGTTTAAGCCTAAGCAAATTCCCAACTGTCAACTACAAAAAAACTTCAATTTATAGAATTAAACACTGACATTAGGAAGACTAAACCACATAAACTATGAAATACAAATAGACAATCATGTTAAGGCAGAAATATTATGATAATAATGTAAATTAAGAAAACAGTATAATTATATAAAATTCACAAAACTGTCAAAATGTTAATACCTAAGTGAACACTATAATATTGGATGTCAAATTAATCCTTGAGCCAAAATATGAACAGTGGTGATAATATTTACTACTAAAAAGGGAGTACTGAAGATTAATTACATTTAGAAGATCTGTAACCAGTTTAAATAAAAATTCAAATACCCTAACAATACTCTTTAGCCAATTTCAGCCAATCAAAAACTTTGAGTAACCATGACAACAACCGAATATTGACTAATTTCAGTTAGGAACAAGACTTTATGTAGTGACGCTAAACTGGAGAGACGCCACGCCGTGAAGGGCCCAAATTTTCAACAGAAAAACAGTATAAGTGCCCACAATTTTGAGAAGGAGTACCAGGACAACAGATGAGAGGCCATTACAACTAATCTACACCAAGGACCAGCTCGGAATTAATCCAGATGACCGGAAAATACCTGTAATTCGACTTGAAGAAAATGACAACCAATTTTTGAGCCCAAGACTGAAGTAGGAAGAATCAACATCGACCCATTACTTTACATGGACGACTGACAATACCCACCATATCTACTAACGTTGAGTATTGCTGAATTTATTTGATTATTATAAAACAAATTCTCTTTCAAAAATTCTAACTATATAATAAAACTCTCACTATCACTGAATATATTTTCAAGGATTGATAAAATAAAGAAATGACTTTGTAAACATTGAATGAACACATGATAACCTATATTACACAACGACACTGTCACACTTCAACACCATAATATTTAATGTATAGCAAACCTTGTGTAATTTTAATGATCACAAACTTTAAATGATATGTTCTAATTTGTTATCTTGTTGTAAAAACTTCTGTATCGTACTTAAAAGGACTCTATAGGCAGATTTAATTTTGTAAATAATAACCAACGCTGTCTTACATCTAATAGAAACATTGTACTGCCAACCCAGCAATCCGCTGACTGAGCGACTATATTTTGCCGATGCTAAAATTATTATATCAATTATTATTTTGTATAAAGCGTTAACAAGAACTAATAATTCAGAGCCTAAATAAAAAAAAAATGCGTACCGAGAATAACTGTCCAGTATTTATTTATAGAGAATATTATGTATGTTTTGTTTAATAGCAGTGAGCCAACATAACCAACATTATTCAAGTTGGCAACACGTTTTCCCCCACTCAAACGAGAATCGGTTTCATGCCAGTCGGCGAACGATTCAAATGTACACTAATGCACTGTCAAACCATACAGGTAAAAACTTTTAATTGTTTTCTCGTAAAACAATTTGGCGCCTATCGGGAATTACAAAAGTGTGAGAAGGGACAGGTAAGGCACGCAGGCTACCAGACGCTTCCGAACGACACAATTTACGTTCGATAAAAATTACAATTAAACAAACACTAATTAATTATTATATAATACACAGACTAGTGGGGCTATTTTTACAATATATATTATTGTTATCAACAATTTAACCTTTCTCACTACTATTTCTATTTCATGCATAAAGGTTATTATCGGTGAAGATAATGGCACGATGGTATTGCTTTCCGTTGAACTGAAAAAAAAAAAAATAGGTTTAAGTAAGTTAGTAGCAGAATGTAAGGAACCCGAAAATCTGATGTCATCGAAGAAGCACGTTGCAAGCTGAAGGGTATGGTAAAAAAAATGTCTAAGACTTGTTAATATACTGCTCATCTATCTGTTAGAATAAAGTGACAATTAAATAGACCTACAAAAATTACTTTGAACATATTGTTACGACATCACAGAACAATCTACGTGTTTATCGAATGTTCCAGTGATCCGGAATGTAACGTGTGTGGCGTACATGCTTGTCGACGCATTTTCTAGACTGTGTCAGACTTCGCGCGGGCGCACGGACTGTGTCAAGGCCGCACGTAATTACGTCGTAACTATACTGGCGTTATCGCGCATAATGGAATAATCTAGTAATTTGGGGAGATATAAATAGCAGTACTAAATGATGTTCAGTTTCAGTATAGCAGCGATATATTTTCAGTGTGGTTCGAGTTATTATCGAGCGAGATTACTGTGTAGGTTCAAGTGGTTATTAGTAAGTTTTGCGTTTTATAATCGGGCAGTATAATTACAATTTGTTGTAATACAATTGTATTTATTATTAGTTGACATTTTATTCCGTGTGAACAATTTTTATTTGATTTGTTGTAGTAGACTGTGTTGTTAATTACGAACTGTTTAACTGTAAAAATTAAAGCTGGTGATTAGTGACTTAATTGGTGTCTTGTACTTATTTTGTTTCCACTGTACCTACGACGATCAAGTAGACCGTCGTAACAATATAGATCAGATTACAACGCTCTCCGACGTTTTCCGATTTCCGATCTTCATCTTCTCAGCCGTTCCATAAATCATTTCTCAGTTACGTACTTATCCGCGCCTTTTCTCCAGTTTTTCCTTGGTCTGACTGTCTTCCTTGCCTTGGTTGGCAATCCAGCATTCGTTGTGGAAGTCTACGGTCATCCTATCAACAGTGAAGTCTACGTCGCGTAAATCAACAGTCTGTTTTC
This sequence comes from Magicicada septendecula, assembly GCA_034769895.1. NCBI lineage: Eukaryota > Metazoa > Arthropoda > Insecta > Hemiptera > Cicadidae > Magicicada > Magicicada septendecula. The sequence goes on along the minus strand of CM068369.1, from coordinate 409,791,683 downwards.
GAGTACGGAAATTAAGAGCTCGTTAATCGAATACGTAATCCCATTATTTTCAGTTATTCCCCATGGTAATTCGTTCTCTTCTAAAATTATAATCAAAACGTCAAACAACAAAGATGTGTTATTTAACAATGTTGTTATCAATGGCTTAAAGTAATCTCATCGTGTTTTGCTCTCCGGCGCATCAAACACGTAATGACATTGTAGTCGAAGGTTTGTGTAAGACACGCGATTAGGGCCTACATAAGAAGCACTACGGCAAGGAAAACAATTCTCCACTTCAACTGCCGGTTGGATTAGTACTGTGTGTGCTGTTACAGACAATAGGTCATATGTGACGTCATTTTGTATGTTGTATCCAGTCGTGGTTTTCATCTGATGTACTGAATAGAATCAAAACAGCATTTCGGGCTTCCGTCATGTTCTGGCGTAAACAAGATATGAACGTACATGTACACATCTCTTCTCTTACGAAGGTTTTCAAAAATTAACTTCTGTTTGGCAGGAAATGAAAAATAAAATATGGAAAAATATTGTATTTTATTCAAAAGTTACATAAACAACTACACGACTATTGCGTACAATCACCCACGTACAGGCGCTTATGCCGTTGCACCCACTTCTTTCGCGTCCCTCGCTGAAAAACAGTGCCGCCAAGGTACGGTCAAGAGAATACTGAGTAGCCAGTCAGATTATAATCTTGGTGACACAATGGCACCTAGTGCAGCGATGTGTCGGTCTCGTTCGGCCGCCGACAGGGCACGCTGGACAGTGGACACGTTGCCGTGTGTGAACTTCCCTGAAGTACACGGAGTCTGCTCTATGGCCTCGAACGGAGACGACCATCTGACAATCGTCAACGTGACAACTTGGCCCAACGTTACAACCTTTAATCCGACGGTGACTGACCGAAGCACAGCCATCCACTCTGTGTCCTAGTGAGCCTTCCTATCAACCGAGACCCTCGTCGTCCGACGCCGTCCATCAATCGCACCCAACAGTCGACCGTTCATCAACAGTCGTGAAGGTACCCAGCAGACGATGGGACGTTTCAACACCACGCACCTTACAGCTGGTAGAACTGACATGCTCCTTGTTTCGTCAGTCACTACTCGAACAGAAATAAACAAGATGACCACGGATTGGCATGTAACAATGTAAAAGTAGACTGGTCGTATAGTCTACTTTAGAGGTGCGCCGTGTTTCTATGACCTAGTTTGTGTACACCAGCCTAGAGCTGGCTAACTTTAGAACAGTTCTCGTATGTGCCCATTGTAAACCACACTGTATGGCGCTGTAGCAGTGTAGTCGTCACCAAATAGCTGGAATAAATCACCAAATTTGTTGTTGGGAAACATAGTATACATCACCGGATGAAGTTAGGAGGGCTAATATTGACTGATAGCGAAACACGGTTATTGCTAGTAACTGGAAGGAAGGAGATGGAAACTGCCGCAATTATCATGGATAACCATAAGATTACGCTTCAGCTTATCTTGCAGTTGTGACTGGCTGGCTACATATGATTGGATAATGTTACAGCATTAGCAAGGATAATCCGCAACGTCGGGGAACGAAAACAATGAAGGAGGCTGCTGTATTATTGTACCGTGCAGTCATCTGGTCGGGCGCACTAAGATTGAGGCATACAGAAAGAAAGATGGGTGCCGAAAGGTTAGATCAAGGAAGATCAAACTAAAAGGGTCTGCATGAGTAGTATAGACTAAATGCAATGTCAATTTATGTACCGCAATTGAGGCTTGTTTTTTTGACATTGTTAATTGAGGGACACAAGTACAACTCTCATCCGACAAGACGAGGATACAACTGCTACTATCACATTTAAAATGTTAAAAAAATAAACAAAATCGGAGTTTGAGTTTTCATAAGAAAATCAGTATCAATTCAACGGCGACCTTTTACGTTTCTTTTTGTAATTGTATCTTACAAATTTAAAACCTCATAAACTTTTTTCATACATTGTGCAGTTGTACTGTGCCAAAATAAAAAGAGGTCGTTAAGCACTAAGTACCTGGGTTAACATGGTCTAAACAATTCCATTTGTCCAAAAATAAATATTATTTTCAAAATTCGTTTTACACACGCGCGTGCACACGTATGCATAAATGCCACCCAGAAGGAGAGTACTACATCTTTCTCTAATACATATATTCGTTAAGAGGCTCTCTGTATCTGTCTCTTCTGCTCGTGTCTACATTCCACGAAGGAGAAGACAAGTAGAAAGGATGAGGAAAGAGAGAGTGAGTGAGAAAGAGGAGGGGGAGAGAGAGAGAGAGAGAGAGAGAGAGAGAGAGAGAGAGAGAGGCAGAGGGGCAAGAGAGCGGTTCGCCTCACATAAAATTAAAACTAACATTCTTCTCCAAGAACGCGCGACTGACAATAATTATTACTGGCTCTCTATGTAAATACTCCACAGCCTACGCGAGCCCCGACCGGGCCGGCTCACACACGGTACAGCCTCCGTCAAAACCTTCACCGTGTTTGCATCAATTTATTGATTTTCACGTGACGACTGCTTTCTTTTAACACTTCAACACATTAACTAAAGTGCTGATTGTGTCTTGTCATACTAAACTGAATTCACGCGCCTCATACTGTTAGTCATACAGGTTTTATTTCTACTGACAACTCTAAATTCTACTTCCCAGAATCACGAAGCAACGACGTTGAAATAAACAAGTGCCCGATTTAAAAATGTTTAATATCGGAATAACACATTATTTCGATACAACGCAAAAAGTCAGAAACAGATCTGTGATATAATACGGAGGTTATAAATTAGAAATACAAGAATTACGATAACCACCTTCCTCATGAATCATCCAACCATTCTACAACTTGTGAAATTAAAAGAAAGGATGAAAGTGTCGAAAGTTACCTTGAACCACAATCGTAACAGAGAGAATGCGTAAATACATGTTTCAATCTCAACTGATTTTCTTAAATTAAAATATATTTTCAGGTAATTAATTATTTTTTGTTTATTTTTTATAGACAAAACTTGTATCTGACTACTTTAGGCAGATATTTTGTGTTGTGAGCTTATAAAAAAAGAAAGCAAAATCTTATAGCCTACACAGTGTTGTATATTGTTACAGCGACAATACAGTATTGTATATTTTACGAAATGAAACAACTAGGTTATAACATAAGGGTGATGATGATTACGTAATATAATGCGACGACTAACAATACGATGCGTAATAAGTTATATAACACGAACCATTCCGACAAGTGTGTACAGGTTACTGTGATGTCGAGATTATTTCGTGTGTCACTGGTCACCTTGACTAAGACCTATACTAGTATGCTCCACGAGCTGCAAAACTCGTTCAATATTTTGAATGAAGTGCATTTATGACTGCATACATTCTGATATCAGATAACTTTTCACCTCCCTACTATAATTGATAATAGTGTTTTGGAGCAGGTATCACATTTTAATTATTTGGGATGTGATATCTCATGTAGGAAGGACAACGATATCGAGAGAAAGTTAAATAAATTTAGTTATACCTGCGGAACAAACTGAATAATAAAACGCAGAAGGAGACACAGCTAAGTTCTATAAGGTCGTGGTTGTGCCGACTTTAATGTATGAATGTGAAACATGGACTCTCCTGCAAAAAGATCTTTCACAATGCAGACCACGAAAATGAAATTTTTAAGAACAGTTACGGAATGTTGTTTGAGAGATCATTTACGAAACGACGACATAAGGAAAGACCTGAAGTTACAGTTGGTTCTGGAGAGAATAAAGGAATACAGGTAGAATTGGAAGTCCCATGTGGAATGCATGGTAACACGCGTATTTCTAAACAAGCGTTTGAATATAGGCAGTGGGGACGAGAGATCGTGGAAGACCCAGGAAAAAATTGTCAGAGGCTCTGTGGAGTCACCCAACCGGCAGAATTTTTACAATTTTGTTTAAATTTTTTATCACATTTTTGGACCCTGGAGTCAGAAATTCTAAAATTTACAAAACTGTAATTTACTATATTCTCTTTATTTTGATATCACACATGGAACTTTAAATATTAACAAACTTTTTAGGCCCTGCCGCTCCAAAATTTGGAAATTTCCAAAAGTTAACAGTACATTCAGATTTTAGTTAAAATTCCTTTTAATTTGATATGTCACATGAATTTTCACCCACTTTTTGGCTTCCGGTGTCCAAAATTTTAAGATTTTCACAAATTAAACACTATATTTAAATTTTCGTTAAACTTACATTTAATTTGATATCCCATACGGACTTTCGGGATTTTTCAAAATTCGGATTCCTGCTGCCCCCCTATTTTGGGGGCTATCAATCTAAAAAACAAGAGAGTTCTGTAGGGTTAAAGTACGGAGACGCATACCAAGTTTTACGAAAATCGGTTGATGCGTTCAAAAGTTATGGTAAGGCATACCCCAAACAGACAGACATACAAATGCCAAACGGCCGAGTTAAAACTGAGAACTCGCTTCACTCGTTCAAGTAATGTATGCGGAATTGTTTTTTTGGAGCGATTAGTGTGTATTGTGATTCGTGCGGAATGTTAGTAAATGTTCATTTGTTTGTAACTGTAAATTAGTGAACAGACGACTTACTCATTATTATTTACTGAGAACAGAGTCTATTGGATTAGTGTATTTGAGACAGATATTATTGGACGTTTATTTATGTGTATTATTATATTTAAATATAGTGTTGTGTATTTATGAATTAAATATTAGGATGAGTATTTAAATAAAATCTGTGATTATTTTACTGCCCCTGATGTTGATTCCGTTCCATATATAGGTATCTCGCAAGCCACGTAACTATATCGTTCCAAAGCGGGACCAAGTGAAGTGAGGGCTAAAATAAGAAGCTACAAAGCAAACATTTAAGTAAAAAAAGTCACTATTCTGATTAGGACAAGGAGTCGTTTGATAGTGTAACACGCACGCCTTAATAAATGAAATGTAACAGGGAAAAAATCACTAAATCTGCTATTTCACGTAGCACTAAATGTCGAACGACCAACAAAAATCCTAAAAGAGATTCAAAAATTGACATTAGATCAAAATGTAAAGTTGTTTCATATAATTTTCCTACACATTTTGTTAATTTTTATAATCCGCTTTGTCCATATTTACATTTTATATATTCTTAGTACGTAGGAATCTACTTAAGTAGACTATACCTGTATTCCAATATTCCAGATACAAAACAACTTTGATGCTTCAACAGGATTCGAATATGATTGAACCGAACGGTTTTTTACTTCTTCTAGATAATTTTTAAATTATTTCGTTTTTAAAGAAAAAAGTTAATCGCATTATTAAAAGCACTACAAAGTAGCGCCACCACTACTTTATAGTGATAATTAAAAACCGATAAACGCTTTCTTGCTTTACCGCTCATTGATATCACTCTCATATGCACTGGGCAAAAATTCACAACACCACTCGTAAATAATCTAGTATTAGCATTAAAAAAAAAAAATACGTATCGTAAAACCTTCTATGCACCAAAAACTTTCTCTCTTCTCATAAGCAAACGACACAAATCCTACAACTTCCAAAGCACTTGCACAGCAAAAGACACAGCATCAACGTAAATTTTATTTGTTAATGGAATCCAACAGTTATGGCTACCAATACACACACAAAAATCCTTATCATCAGAATTCCCTCATCTATTCTACGACGTTTTTGAACGTTCTATGTATAGCTCATTACGCATCACATATTACTTGATGCATCATTACGTAAAAAATTCACGCTCGAGTAATTGTTACATAACCACTTCGAGTTGGAAGGATGACACCTTTACAGTTACTTCGCTTTTTATGCTGAATTTCCTTTTCACGACTCCTTTTACAATATATGCCTGATTACTACAATGGATATTCCTATTATAATGTACCCATATAAGATATCGCCCTTATCATATACTTAATTCGTATCCTCGGCCAGTACCAATAATACTATTAATAACAGAATACAACGACTATGAACTATTAAAGCAAACACCACTGCCACCTCTACACGGCTAGCATTACTATGCAACAAGGGCCCGAGTTGTTAGTTACCTTGTTCCACAAGCAACGAGTCGCAGTTAAAACAACAAGACAATTATTATACACTGCCTAGCTTGTGATAACAAACTACCTACTCATCCTATGTGGAAAGTGTTCGCTTACACAAAATATATTGTGCACTCATAGTTAAGTTGTTAGACGCTTTGTCTTATTTCAAATGCACAATCTACACAAAGAAGATAATACAATAGAACCTTCTTACAGACGTAAAACAACAAATAAACAACAATGACAACTCTTGTAACGATACACCAACGCCGATAACAAAATATATGGCACTACAGCAACGAAATACCGTACACGCGCTACAGACACGTGTCGTCTTCAAAATCGTTTTATGATCTTACGTCACCGTTGATAATCTGATGATTAGGATCGAAATAATTTCAATTGAAAGACACGAACTGTAATAAGACTTGACAAAACACATCTTCAGTTTTTATAAAGCCAGTTGGCTGATTCGTCATATATACGTAAACTGGCTTTAAGTTCCCGTAAAACAAACTATTTCTTACCAATTACTAGTATTAACGGCTTTAAATTCTCCGTGCCGCCGATTGAGAAGAAAAGCGGAAAGAGACAGAACGAGAAAAGGCCTTTAAAAACTTATGCGTGAGTTTTCTTCAAAAACGTTTCATCTTAATGGCACACAGCAAATGGGAATACAAAAAACACAGCCAAAATCAATCATGTTCTGACTTTCTTTGGAAAGTTCCTAAATGACAGCCCTTCGTGCCTTCCAGTTTTGTGCCAGCTTCTTAACGTCTTCATATCCTCTTCCAACATTAACTGAATCCACATCCTACACCTCTTCTTTCCTCTCTTCCTCACGTAACTCTCCATTCCCGCAAGTGCCCCATTCCAAACCTCCAGTGCCCCAGCCAGTTCATATTTCTTCTCCTTACCCGCTTGAGCATCTATCTATCCTGCCTCACCAATCCTTTGTAGCCTTTGCGCTTCCTCAATTCTTACTTAATCCTTCCACCTCTCTCCGCCATATCTATACATCTTCAATGTGTTCCATCCTCTCACATTCCCCTACTCAGTGTCCACATCTCAGCAACGTACAACCCTACATTCCTTATAAACCATTTCCCTAACCTTCTCTTAAATATATAAGAAACATATCTCAATTATTATTCACGACCTGTCCTTACCCAATCTATCCTCGTATTGTTCAACGCAGCAATCATGGAAGATGAGAAATAAACTACACAAGGTTGGGACAACTGTCATAGTTTAGCCATGTGATTAGAATCGACTATTAAAATTTCTACAAAAGTTTTACAAAGCACTACGCGGAAAATAAGCTGAATGTGAAACGCAGAAGAAAAATTGCAAAACCGATGGACTAACACATCAGCCGGCGAACGTATGAATCTCTTCCACCGTGACAAACTAATGTACAGCGGACACCAGACGTATCTGCCAAGTCACTGAAAAATCTCTACAATGACAAACTTTTAGCCCAAACAACGTACAACAGCTTTATCACTTAAAATCATGGCAATACTGTGATCACGACGCTAGATCTAATACATCACTTGTAAGCACCTTCCCTTTCATTACACACACCACCAGCTCAGCTTTTCATCGCATAACTATGCAGCAACAGTAGATCGATCGCATCTCTATCCGGGTTCTGACAAGTAGTGACATAATTCGAGCGGGGGCTGGATGGGTTGGCTAGCTACTCTAGACTTTGGGGTGGACCGTGGGGGGCCCAGCCCCGGGGCGCCTGTCCGAACCTATACCCGAGATCAATTAATCCGTACCTGGCCATAGTTGGCGCGCTGTGGGGTTCGCCTTGTTGGAACCTATCTTTAGTGGCGTTCATTGATTTCTATTTCCATAACATTATGTACACAGTATATCAACAACGCGTTCCTCTCTCTCTCTCTCTCTCTCTCTCTCTCTCTCTCTCTCTCTCTCTCTCTCTCTCTCTCTCTCTCTCTCTCTCTCTCTCTCTCTCTCTCCTCTCCCCCCCCCACACACACACAGCACTAAAACACTCCGTATCCTTTTTATGTCAAAAGCAAAATAAAAAACCAATAATGTTTCACGAGAAAGACGACCACTACCTCGTTAGTTGTAATTATTATTGTTTTTACGGGAGTCTATCGAAAAACCTGTCGTTTCGAAAACCTCCAATCCCGCATAGCCTGGCTCCGCTCACTTTTTTTTTTACACTCCATTAAAAACAAACACAAAATCACAACATCTGTATTCAAATTAACTGGAATTAAAACCAAACAAAGCGTTGAATTTATAGTCTGCATTTAAGTTATTATTTGTTTGTTCTACCCGTGTATATACATTAAGCAAAGGCAAGAAAACAGAATTTCAAGAAACAGTAAATTTTACAACAGATATATATATCACAAAGTGTGGTAAGCCACACCTGCAGAATACCACCAAACTGCCTCCAGTATATAACATTTTACGCAAATTATGTTAATGAGTAGAGTTATAGCCGTTTTACGAAGCGCTTTATTTGTTCACTGTGTTCTAAAATGTCGTATAAAAGTAAAAGACACGGGCTGTCGGCAAGAAATAATGAAGGCAACACTCCTTTGCACACTCGCTCCTCTCTCGCGTTACACCACCCCTTTCTTGACATTTAGAACTAAGTACCATTCACTTGACGACCACTTTTTTATTTACATAAAAACAAAAATATGTTTTATCACTACTAAATTAAAGCCTTTTTGAATTACACGCTCATATTGTTATCTTTGTCTTGTTTATAAAAACTCATTTTCTCGAAAACGCTCTTCCCTTTACAAGACTTACGAACAAATTTATATTCACCTATTGAAATTTTTTACCGAATATGTGCAAAACGCAGTACAGGCAGTCATACTCATAAAAAATATAATTTTTAGAATTACCCCCCCCCCCAAAGTTGCATGTCAATTCAACGGCAAAGAAGTTGATGGTGTTTTGATTCTAAAAGAATTGAACTCTTAGATTTCGTTGTCCATGACGTGTCCGTTACTTAACTAAATATAATTATTTCACTACGACACGGAACACAAAACTTTTTATGGGTAAAAACGTAAAAGTACGTTTAAAAGTGAAAACCGGTTCAGGTTATAAGGTAAAACTTTTACGTTTTTACCCATAAAAAGGTCTGTGTTCCGAGTCGTAGTGAAATAATTATATTTAGTTAAGAATTGAACCTCTCTGCAACCATTCTTCTTACCAGAAATTACCACCCAATATAACTGAGAGGAAGAAATTTGTACGCAATATCACAAACTCAGTTTTCCAACAGGCTAAAACACAAAACGAATTTATTACCTGACAAAGAGCAGGATTATTGGTTGTAACGTACGTTTCGACTACACAGATTGCCACAAAACAGAGCTCAATCGGCCGACAGGAATGCCTAGGCCATACAGTGCCTTGACAAAATAAAAGTACACATTAGACGCCTCACGTTGTTGATTTAAGAAACCAATAATTTTCATATGCAAAAATAATTTTAAACGATTCGTCTTGTCCTCAATAGTGACGCTGAGTGCAATGACGAATCCACGAACGGCTGACTAATGTCAACTACATTTATTTAATCGAAACTATTTGTTTTTACTTCACCAATCTGTACTCGTAACACAAGGAATAAGTCTGTGTTTGTCTATTATGCAGTTTTGTGCCTAGCCTCAAACATCTCATCGATTCGTTTTGACGACGCGAGTGACGCTGGGTGTATGACATCTTGCAAAATTAAAAACGACGGATTGTAGACGACATGCTAAAGTCTCAAAATCTCTAGCTTATTTTTGTATCTTATTCGCAACACTCGATATAAAAATAATAATTATTCTACTGTTTTTTTTAATAAAAGATTTTCGTCCTATACTAGTATTATTTCAATAATGAGTCAGACTGCTTTTTGTTGGGCGTGATTCGACAGTGGTTTCTTGACAAACGTGCACTTACAAGCACGAGTTGTCGGTATTTATCATTACAATCCCTTCTCCCCATTCTCTCTCTTTCATCAAATCATGACGCCGTAAAACTCTTTACCAGCTGATAACCTAGATTCGCTAGTCCTAACGTAATCAGTGCCAGATTATTTACAAAGTAGCTCGTTTATAACAAACAGTAATTAAGCATCACTTTCTAGGTCTATGAACTCAATGCATCCTATAGTGGGCTGTCGTTGTGGAGTGGATAAAATTCCTCCCATCAACGTAATCGTCATTATTGCTGTATGGTCACACAGAACTGCGTTAGCATTGCATACGGATGGCATCAAGTTGCAATGACAACAATATTATGATCATTATGATCAGTTACCACTAATCTGGTAGATCACGCTCTCAACAAATGTCAAAACCACGGTCTTAAATAATCCAGGTAAGCCTATATAGCATTATATGAGCTCAAATAAATCGGTCCTAGTTGTGGTTTTTGTTTTAATCAGTAAACCACAACTAGTACACCCTTTCTTGATTGTAAGTGAAAACAGTAAATTTATAACGCCTGAAGTGTGCGTAGTACGTTTGTTTTGAGAGAAACAGTGAGGGGAGGCAAGAGACAGGTGAGGCAGAGACAGGCACACCAAGGGAAAGCTGCACATTGCTAAATAAATGAAAAGTCATACAAATACGCGTGCAGAACTGTACACCATTTAATACGAATTACGAAACTGATCCATACCCATTACTCGTGATCGTTTATTGGTAAGCGGCCACTCCCACAGCAGATCGTGTTCTCTACACAAACGCTCTCGTGGTCCATTTGCAGTACGCAATATATTCTTGCCTTATTGCGCCTTGTCAAATTGTATTTCTTCTACAACGTGGATATCAGAATAGAAAGCGTCCAAAGCGTAACCAACCTACTGAAAGGCGCGTTAAAGTAAACAAAAAGAAAGCCTCCTGCACACAAATCCGAACAAGTTCGATTACGGTGCATAGAAAACACTTCTACGCACATCTACATAGGCTATATCCATATAGGCCTACATCTACTTATACTCCGCGTTCGCCGAGTTCCTTATGTAAGTGGGTCGATAGAACAGACAAAACCACAAAACGAAGCCGACAAAGAAATCCCTAGATCATAACATAACTACAACCCATCTGTCGTTACCCTGCAGGTAACTAACATGATATAATAGTCCCAACGCTGCCGTTGTATGCAGAGGTTCAAATTAGTGAATATAATTAAACCGCTTATGGGACATATATTCGTACACATTTGTCATCTGCCAAATCCAACAACGCGCTTGAAAATTCAACACTGAGGCCTACTTCAGGCAGAAAATGTTGACAAGATGCTAATTATCACACTCATGTATACAGCAGTACATGATCTCAATTAAAACGGTCGTAGCTGTAGTTTTTGTTTTGATCAGTATGGCTTGGTTGCAACTGAAAACTTTTAATTTAAATACGAACCGTCATTCGGACCGCTGATGGATAATGCAAACAACCATAACTAACTGTAATAATAATGCACAAACTGCAACAACCATAACTAACTTTACAGTCGTTATACTCGTAAATGTTGCGCCATTTGAAATTTCAAAGCGTAAATGGAGAGAATGAACCTCTCAATTTAGCGAAACATCGAACGAAGTCGTTTCTTCTGCTCCAGTTTCGAAAGTGCCTCTTTCATCAGACAGCTACAGCACACTTAGCTTTGATAACGTCAATTTCTTCACGGTGTCGGTACATACCATAGACAATGTAAAAAAAGATAACTCGCTTCTTTCTTTTTGTTCTTTTTCTTTTAACAATTATTTATATTTCTTTTAAGCCCCACGTTTGTGTGCCAATTTGTAAAAATAAATAAAATATAAAAAAGGAAGTTATCTCCCTAACTATTTGATTTTATATTTTTTATTGTAATCTTACCCTTTCTCTATAATTTCTTATGTTAAAAATAAATAGTCAAACTCCTTTTTCTCGTTTTTTCTCATACTCAATTATTTTTTATTTTTACTCTTTTCATTTTGACATTGATTATTACATACGGACATTCAATGTCCCCTTCTAACAGTGGTGTCTCATTCGGTTGTAGAACATGAAAAAAATCTCAATCTCAGGGTTAACGTAAAAGTAATATCAAATATTGTACAAGTCATAAATATAACATAAAATATAATATTTGTGAATGAGATGTGGTAATTATGTGTTGTGAATGTCTGTTGAATAGTGGTGGGTTCTTTGGATCATACAAGAACAATACAACAAAACTATGACTACTAATAACTATAGTGTACAAGTGTACAAATACAAATTCACTTTTATAGCGTTTATATTGTTTTTGTCATATTATTTAGTTGTAACTCGATCATTAATGTAGTAATGTAGGTTCAAATATCTGGCTTAGCCTTGGAGCAATCTCACCAATCTGGTAGAATTCTCTTATGCATTTATTGCATAATTCTTCACTCCTGGACTTCAAGTTTTGTACTTTCGATTAAAACATTATTCATCTAGTTGTTTCAATAGGTTTTCTTGATCATTTCGTCTTTCATCTGCCATTAATTTGTATAAAGGTTCAGCAGTAATATTAATATGTTCTGCCTTGTTGTTAGATTTTTTTCCCACCAATATCCCTTCTTTTTTCCCCAAAACACTAATTCCTTCAGTTAAGGCTTTGGCTATGATATGTTATGGGTCACAGGTTCGGTTTCACAATTTCTAATTAACATGATTCTGTTGACCTTCATTTTTTCCTTCGTCACTATATTATTATCAGTTTTTTAACGTAAGATTTTCTATTTTTTAATTATTTACTTTGTTTGATTTCACTATATGGGTTATATAACTGGTTCATATAGATTATATATTCCCTTCAATGCTCATTATAATTATGTTTAATCACTTCATTATACACAATTTTTCCTTTTTACCGTATTTCACTGTTATTCTCACCTTCTAGCGCTGTCACACAATACAACTTTTATAATTATAGATTGATCTTATTATATTTGTAAAATTTTATATCATTCACATTCTGTAGTTCAATGATATAAAATAACTGTCTGAGGTGCGCAGACCTCCTCATAGTTAAATAGGTTTATTCACAATGTCTTATTTCTTACATACTAGTTTTACAGATTTATATATTATATTTCTATTTACAAATTACTATGTACTTTTTTTGTCATTTGATCTTCACTTCTGGGTATTTTGGTCATCGTCAGTCATTGTTTGTCACTGTCATTGAATTATTTACTCCATGAGTTTTCATTCTCTATTTCCCTATAATTTATTTATTATAATATTTCTCTTTTTGTTTTGATTACTTAAAAGGATTGCGTTTATGCATATTTTACCGTGAATTCTGATGGTACATTTGTTTTTCCTTTGAGGTGTATTTTTGTTATGTTATAACGTTGTCAAACAGTTGTCTACACAAAGAAACTTAATAATTATTATTACTGTGGCATACTTATAGTTTTAACAGACAATTCACTTCGCGCGGAATTACTACAGATTATTATTTTATATTAGGCGCCTTTTATTTCTTTATTCACTTCTATCTCTATGTTAAATACTTCTCTTACTCTATCCAGGGCCGGATTAAGGTATCTTGGAGCCCTAGGCTAATTATATTTTAGCGCCCCCCTCACCTCCCATATAGACTACTCTTACGTTTATTTCCAAGGGGCTGAATGAAGCTTTAAACTCCCAACAATATATTTCTTAGTTAAGAATATTTCAAATACCTTACTGTTTTTGGAAATAGTCTCAAGAATTGAAAACTGAGGCTATTTTTCAGAGATTGTTTTAGTGTTACACCTTCAACCATTTGTAGTTTGCATGGCTTTTATAAGGAAAAAATTAACTAAGTCGTTACAGAATTTTAAAAGGTTATTAAGGGTACATTTAACGTCATTTACACAAAGAAGATAATCAGTTAAATAGCTTGTGGATTTGTTAAGACTCATGTAAAGTTCAAGCTATTAAGATTCTTTTTTCTCGCTTTAGATTGAGCAAACGTTTTAATCACCTCACTGAAATCAACTCCTTGCAGAAAGTCACTTTCAATGAACAAGAGGGCTACACAGGTCAGTTTATCCTGGTACAAATTTGAGCGAAAATAATTCTTCACCCTCTTCAAAGCTGAAAAAGATCTTTCGCCACTGCAGTTAGTGACAGGCATAGTAAGGACAATGCGCAAAGCTATCTCAACATTAGGAAACATTGATTCTAAGGTGAAGGGGTGGGGTGGAGGTGTATGGAATAGATAATGTGATCGGCAATTCCACGAAAGTCGGGCGGCGGCATAGTTCTATGAGCGCCGGCCGCCGATGACTCATAACCGGAGAAAACAGTTTTGAAAGCACTTATATTATTTATATAGTTTTACCATAATTTCTCGCAAACAGGGGCCTGTGTTCAAAATGAACTCAAATCCTTGTAATTTATTACCAATTTTACATTTAGCTGTAAACTTTTATTATTTTTTAGCTAAGATTTTGCGCCCTAGGCTACAGCCTAGTCAGCCTAATGGTTAATCCGCCCCTGACTCTATCACATCTTATTTTCATATTCTTTTTATCGATTTACTAATCCTACCTACTGCGTAGGGCCTATACCATAGTCTTTCGTCCAAGTGCCTATCCAGACTATTGTTGCAATTGTCTATCACACTCTAGGGGGTGAAGGGGGTGATCGCTGACCGCGTGGGAGGAAAGGTACTCGTCCACGACTAGTACCGTGTTCTCAAGCCTAAATTTTGCCTCTTAACAAGGACTGGAACTGAAATATTTTGTGCTCCTGATGTCGACCGTTTTTAAATATTAATGTAAAGTGTCAGTATACGCCGAGGTCCAACGCTAATATTGACCGAGGGTCTAAACAGCCTTTCACTACATTAAAACTTTTCATTTAGCTTAAAAGCGAAAAAGTCGGTCATCATCACTGTCATAGCTTCTCTTTATAAACCGTGCGACCAATACAAAAAATTATCTTATGAAGTATGGTTTATTGGCTGTTTAAAGGTTGGCAAAAAGTGTATAACCCAATAGAAAACACCACAGGTGTTTAGTTATTAACACATTTTATTCTGAAAACAAAGTTCTAAGGAATGTAGATTTTGTAACCAGTCTTTATGAGAGGCTTTTTTATCCAATAATTACAACTCTGGAAAGTTTAACAAAACAGAAAACATTCCTGTCAAGTTACCCGACGTTATCAGGCAGCACTTCGTTTTCCTAACACAGGGAAGAGGAAGCGTCAGTCCACTCAGCTGCACATGTTCCTGTTTGGCTTAGAAGTCAACGACAATTACGAGAGGTTGCCGGTCGTGATAGCAGACAGACGTTGCACTGCTCAAGGGCGCTGCAACGGGTGTTGTTACCTCCTCAAGCTTTGACATACATAATTGTATGCCCGAAACCAGCTAATTGATTCTTTCCTACCAAATACAATTTGTAATATCTCCCTCCCTCCCTCTCTCTCTACACGCGCGCGCGCGCGCGCGCGCACACACACACACACACACAAGCTACGTATACAATTAGCTTGACTAAGAGAATTAAACTTGATAACGGTGTCACCTCAATAACAGGTTAGCAGAACCTTTCGTCATTCCAACGTAGGCCTAACTAAGAGCCCATGAACAGAAGGGAGAAACAATTATTACATTTGCGTTGAAATAATTGCTCTGACATAAGTGCCGCTGGTGATGAACAATTAATAACGGCCAATTAAGGTGTTAAAAAGACGGTGACCTGAAAAACGCTAGCTGACCAGCACGTCATCGAACACCTTACATTCCATCAGTCGTACCACGCTTTATTTGTCGCTAGAAGTGAAATATCAACGAGTGGAGCAAAAAACTGTTTCTTGTTTGACCACTCCCTTCCACGTGTAATTTACATCAGGCATCATAGATTTAGGAAATCGGCAGATCCCATGAAGTAATTTTCATAGGAGCTCGCATTTCGATTATTGTAAACTGGAAAACGAAAATTAAGAACAGAATAGAAATACTAACATGTTTTCACATATCCGACTGCATTAAGGAACAGATCATAATATAGCTACGTTAAGATGAAGAGTAACAAAACTGTCTACATGACAAGCGGCTACGAACGTATCTGTTCTAGACGTGTGGAGATCATTCTGGGCGGCGGTATTAGTAACGACGCTATAGATAATTCTAGTGGCATCCAGGCCCGCTGTCATTACAATGCAAGGCGACCGAGGTATAAATACTGGATTCCGAAGCGGCCAAGTTCAATTAGACCTGGCGATACTACGAGTGCGGTTCGGAGTTACTGTTGCGGTGTAGTGGAAAGTGATTATTGTGTTAATTAGTGCAACCCTGTAACACAGTGACATTTATTGTTGTGTGTTGGGCAAATATATCTTAAATTATTGTATAAAAGTGCCTACGTCGATTTTTACCGTTGGTTGTTTTTAATGAAAATTGTAATTAATACTTTAATCTGGTGTCAGTTATTCCGTTTCCACTGTATAACACGACGATCCGTGGAACCGTCGTAACAATATCGACAAAGTTTGCGGGCGAAAACACATTCTTACTGAAACTTAGGGCTTAGAAACGAGGAGCACGAAGGCAGCATAATGTAGAGACAGGAAGATGTTACCAATTTCCACAGTCGCATCGAGGAGGGTTTTTGGGGGTTAACCCCTCCCCCCTCCAAACCCGAGGAATACAGAAAAATAAAACGTCAAAAATTAAAAATAATGTGCCAATAAAAATCTAATCACGTACATCGAATTAAATAATTACGCTAATTAGATACGCTTTATTCACGATTATTTTCAATTGAGATTACGTTGATTATGTCCTCGTAGGGAGCAGGAATCCCGTCCCCAGTCTAGCCAACTCGGTTTACGTCATTTGTGGTGCAGTAATTTATTCCTCACCAATTTAAAAATTGTTTATATTAAACAGTTTTTTGCTTGCTATTGGAATCTTTCTTATACAAGTGTTATATACGGATGTCGATCCGTATTTAATAACGTTTTCGTATTTTCTCTAATTTAACGCTTTGTTAGTCTACTATTTAAGAAGAAAACAATTAAAATCCTGATGTATTTTTATTCATATCGTAATGCCATCTTTATTGTTTTACGTAGAAGGTTAGATACGTAGTAACCTTTGTTTCCACACATACCCTGTTGATAAAAATAAAATAAATAGCGAGTAAAGAGTTCTCTTTCTTTTAATTTTTGTTTTTTTTTCATTCGCAAACATCTAAACTCCCCATAACTAGCTAGAAAGAGATACTGGCTTCGCGCTTGTCACTGCCCCTGCCAATTTCATAAGATTGCCAAACAAACACACTTTCTCTGAAAACGATTTGAACCACATTCTACAAACAATCCAAAAACGAAAGGCTTTCACGACCTGTGTCATCTCAGAGTTGTTAAAACATCCCGGGCCATGGTCGACTGATGTAAAAATTGCTGCTACAGGTTACGGGGGTTAACTTCAGTAGCAGGGACTAGTTGTACACGTCCAAACACTAGAATCGGAATCTTTTAACAACTCTGAATCCAAAAATATAACTTCGAGTCCATTTGAGCACGAGTTAAAACGATATGGCACAGGAACAACTTTGCTCACGAGGCAAGTTGAAGTAAAAAAAGCAATATGCAATCACAGATCAAATCAAAGAGCTCGTTCACTTCAAATAAAAGAAATACTGAGACCAGTATAACACAAGCATACTGGAAATCAGCAAAGGCCGCAACTTTTGCAACTAAGCTGTGATTTACAAGAAGAAAAAAGATATAGACGTGTAGAGTTGGAAACCGCGCTAATAGCTTTGTTAGGTAATGCCGGTGCCTGTCAACCGACTACACTATCAGAGTGCAATTATACCTTCACACAGCATATTATAGGCTACACCTTTAATGTCTTCTCAAACTATGTAAACCTTTCAACATTCTCACCCGCTCTCTCTCTCTCTCTCTCTCTCTCTCTCTCTCTTTTAATATAATGAGCCTTTGTGTCTTTGGTCTTTGTACTTCACATAATTCCTATATACTTTATATTTCTCTGCTTGTTGAAGGAGTGAAGGACTGAGTATCTATGTTACGTTAACTGTACTAAATTAATCTCTCTATCTCTCTTACCCTTCCTTATCTATGCGGCTGATACCTTTTTAATATATTTCCAACAACCTGATTTTTTCCAATTTTCATGTATGAACGGCGAAATTTCACAATGCTTCAAAAAAAAATTTCATACCTTCCACAACACGAACGTGCGAAACGAGGTTTCCTGACACACACACACACACACACACACACACACACACACACACACAGCTTCGCGCGAAAACCCGTACAGAAATATACACAGGTATGCTATTCCAAAGTCGTGAGTGGAATTTAAGAGGCGAGGCAGTGATGCTGTCAGTTGGACCTCTCGGTACGGTTGGGCGCCAGACTAGGAAGCTGAGCGCCTGTAGATCAGTATAAATCATTCAACACTGTGGCGGGGGGTTCTATAAAACAATAACGCGGAGACAGAGCTGTGTTGTAGCTCAACACGTTTCCTCTCTCTCTCTCTCTCGTTCTCTCATTTTCTATCTGTGTCTCTCTTCTCTGCATGTGTGCTTGTTGTGTACAAACATGTTAGAAATTTTCAGCTTTGTTGTCATTTTACTATACTTCTCACTTCGAAATCTGTCCATAAAAATGCCGGAATGATTTGCATTAAGCCTTGTGTACACGGCAGTATGATATTACCTGCCGTATACTGTCGCCATGTCTTGCTGTAAAGTAACTTTTTTTTATATGCACGTGAATGTCGGGATCGTCACTGGAGACTATTCGCTACACGAAGCAGTGTTCAAGATAGTGTTGCAATGGAGGATCACCGTAGTTGCAATACAATCCCAACATTTCAATTACTGTAATGACTACTGGCTACGAGCAGATCGCTAAAGAATCCTAAAGACAATTTTTTTAAAATTAATGTGTACGTATTCACGCGTTGGCGCATACACGGATACATGCGCTATATATCTCTAAAGAATCACAGTAGCGAACTTTCAAACAGCTTCTTATTTGTAATATAAGTTCCCATCCCAAAGTGGCTACTGGCTACGAACCGGTCGTGAAGAGTATCCAACGCGAATTTATCATCCCATATATTTTTACAGGAAATGTGTAACGTTTAAGTCCTATCTCAAGGCGTGCGCAAAAATACACAGAGTAAATATAATTACGTTCGTATCTTTGTAACGGAGTTCCTCGTGCGTATTAATTACTCGTACGTCAGTCTCTTGAAACGACAAGGAAGAACAAGTACAAGCGTAATTATAGGCTATCCTTGTCAGTTAGCAAACCTCCACGTGAGGGCAAATTATTTTAATTTTTTAATTAAAATTTGGTTCAGTCACTTTTTCGATGTATTCCGTTATTAATGGTTTAATTATATCGTACCAACTTGATGTCGTCTTAATTCTTATACGATGCAAGACGTGTTTCGATCGTTACTTATGTTCACCCGAAAGATGTTGCACATAGCATAAAAACTAAGTGCGACAAAAACTAAATAAACTTAATTAAATCGCCACACACACACACACACACACACACACACACACACACACACACACACACACACACACACACACACACACACACACACACACACACACACACACACACACACACACACACACACACACACACACACACACACACACACACACACACAATTAAGCTTAATGTTTTCCCCGATGTAAAACGAAAATATTTATTATTCACGTGCCCTCTTAACCGGAGGGCCAGCATATTGCAACTTTCTAACGGTGCAGAAGTACGATCCAGGTGCTGTATACATTCGATTGCTCTATTTCTTAAGCGGTTTGCTGATGGCAAAAAGACATCTGCTAATAGTATATCTCAAGTTACCTTCTCTTGTTAATTCAAACCTAATTGTCACAAGTACTAGCAGCTGTAGGGTATGTAACACGATGTATATAACTGCATCTGTGGTCATCCAACAGAGTACACAGACTCATCAGTTTTCGGACTTGTCATCCAACTGGAACCCCGCTGTGAACAACAATGGGCATATATCCACATAGATAACTTTAAATCTATCTTTATTCAGACACTAATGTCTTGATAATAAGTATGGCGGCGATATTTATAAAAATCCACTAAATGGAACTTTCCCTTTCGCTCCCTTACTTCTCTTTTCTCTCTCTCTCTCTCTCTCTCTCTCTCTCTCTCTCTCCCCTCCCCTTCTTTCTGGTTCATCTTACATTTGCAAGTGCACGGTACTTCGATCGAATGTCCGAATAAACTTCCGTTAAAACTCTAAAACGGATTAATAAAAAATTACTAACCAAAAATTGTCGTAAAAGGAACGACAGAGCTGTTAAGTCTCTTACGAATGAAAATTTTACGTCAAGCCTGAAAATGACAAGTCATTTGACGACATACGTATACTCTGGTAATCCACAAGAAACTATCCCAACAGTTAATTTTTGGCTACGGGCGTTTTATTGTCACGCAAGACCTGGATCGACGTTAAAGTCCAAAATCAGTTTGAAACAGGCTCAGTTTTTATCCTTGATGGGATGATGAAGACGTAGCAATTATGGACTGAACTCGCCTGCTATTAATTGAAAAAAAATTTTATTAGTTTTGAGAAAACAAAAATTAGCTAAGACTGTTTTGTGGAACAAGTGAGTACGAAAACCTGTTATCGTATACAAGATAAACTTTTGTACGAAACTGTGCTGTTTATGAATGAGGGATACATACGAAACACCGGCGTCACGAGCAGAGCGTCGACGGGGCGAGGAGAAGACTGGTCGGCAGGGGGATCGCTGCCAAGCTGAGCCTTGGGCTAACATAAGTCATGCGAAAGAACGTTTAAAAATCAATTATCCAAAAACCAACATGAAAGGCATAATTATAGAGTTTATATTAGACGCTGCCTCCGGCTAGCTCTGAAGATTATTCATGAAGAGAGAAAGAGAGAGAGAAAGAGACCCAGGGTGTCCAAACAGACCGTTCTACTCTAAGTAGTACAACGAACATAAATTTAACACACGAATGAAAGTCAGCACTCGCTCGCACGCGCACATTCAACACGAGCGGGGGGGGGATTCGTTCACTGCGTTATCTGTAACACGAATTTTTGTTACTCGTAACGAAGTTTTTAAGGAAACTGAATCAATATCTCTAATCACTTACATGCCTTATACCATTTCTATATTTTTATTCAACTTCGGTTACACTCTTGCATATTTCAAAAATCGGTATGGAGAACCATACATGACTTCCATATTCTAAGATTTACATTTAAAATCATTTTCGAAATGAAATATTACCATAGAAACTACTTCTTTCTACTTACTGCTTCAGCCTTAACCACAGTACTGTGGTCACTAACGTATACCACCTCACGTTATCGCACTCGATTTTCACTGATGATGGAAGTCGATGGCATTGCCGAAACGTCTGGTTCTGTAGAAAGCATTGGACTACGGCCAAATATCCCGGGAAGGAATTTTAACAAAAACTACTTCTTTGTTGCCGATAACGTTGTACACATATATATAAAAAATATGCATAAAATTAATGGCTTGTATAAGTTAATGATTGATCTCCATTAAGTAGTGCTCAAGTTTCCAAAGTTTTAATATTATGATGTCCGTAATTAAAACATCAGAGCAGGTTTAGTGTGAATGAGGGTACACCGTGGACAAAAATTTTCAACATTTCCTATTGAGCGTTCCTTAGAGTAAAGCTGCGAATCTACAGTGTATGTTTCACAGAACAAACACGCGAAAAAGAAGGAACGCTCCGAAGTCACTCATGGACCCTCAGCATCTTGCAGAGGGTTCATTCCCTAAAGACGAAAAGTCTGTCTATGAATTGTTCCTTGTAAACACGTGAAGTTACACTGCCTAGCGATCCACAGGAAGCAAATTGATGTCCATTTTTTCGGCTTGCACGCGTTATGTTGGTGTGGGTTTCGGCACTTTCCATTTAAAAAGCGTGCAAATGTAAGAAAATAAACATGAGTGAGGCCAGAAATAACGCGAATTTTGTGTGTGTGTGTGTGTGTGTGTGTCTTCCCTGCCTTTTTATTGCTGTAGTCATAATAATAAATATCGGTATGGAGAACCATACATGAGTAAGAAAATAAACATGAGTGAGGCGTGTGTGTGTGTGTGTGTGTGTGTGTGTGTGTGTGTCTGTCTTCCCTGCCTTTTTATTGCTGTAGTCATAATAATAAATATCGGTATGGAGAACCATACATGACTTCCATGTTCTAAGATTTATATTTAAAATCATATTCGAAATGAAATATTTCCATAGAAACTACGTCTTTCTACTTATTGCTTCAGCATTAACCACAGTACTGTGGTCACTAACGTATACCACCTCACGTTTTCGCACTCGATTTTCACCGATGATGGCAGTCGATGGCACTGCCGAAAAGTCTGGTTTTGCAGAAAACATTGGACTACGGCTAAAGAGCCCGGGAAGCAATTTTAACAAAAAACTACTTTTTTGTTGCCGATAACGTAGTACACATATAACAAATTCTCCCCTCCACCTTCAACTATAATTTTTAATAATAGAAAATTACCCCCAACCCCGTTCACCTAACCTCTTCATTTATAGATATTTCATCTACGTTTCTACAGTGGATTAGTATGAGCTTCTTATCAGGATACTTTATTTATAAAAATTAAGTACTTTACTCTTGTTAAATCGTTTGCCATAAAAAATACCCTTTTAAAACATAAAATGTTTCAGGTAAACTACCCCTTTCTCTTAACCGATCTTCTCCAAAATCAACAGACCTTCCGTCCTCTACAATTCAGGGAAGCGTGCAAAAAAATATTTGATTCTGTTTGAATGTGCGGCAGTTATCGTTCGTCATGGAAACATTTCTCTTGTTACAACATAAAATGTTGCAGGTAAACTACCCCTTTCCCTTAACTGATCTTCACCAAAATCAATAGAGCTTGAGCTCTCTGCAACTCAGGAAAGGGTGCAAAAAATTATTTGATTCTCATTGAATTTTCGGCAGTTATCGTTCGTCATAAAAAAATTACCCTTTTTAAAACATAAAACGTTGCTGATAAACTACCCCTTCCCTTAACCGATCTTCAACAAAATCAACAGACCTTGAGTTCTCTTTAGTTCAAAAAGGTATGCAAAAACCTAGTTGATTCTGTTTGAATTTACGGCAGTTATCGTTCGTCATATAAAAAATTACCCTTGTTAAAACATAAAATGTTGCTGGTAAACTACCCGTTTCCCTTAACCGATCTTCACCAACACCAATAGGTACTGAGAACTCTACAATACAGGGCTGTATGCAAAACATCATTTGATTCTGTTTGAATTTGCGGCTGTTATCGTTTACTATAGAAAAAAATTATCCTTGATAAAAAACAGTTGCAGGTAAACTACCCCTTTCCCTTAACCGATCTTCACCAAAAACGACAGGTCTTGGGTACTCTACAATTCAGGCCTTGTAACGTATTGCAGCGTTACAAATCCAGGGAACCCATCTTAACTAAGCTCCGTCAATTAGATGGGCTGCCTACGTTGTAACAAAATGTATCTACAAATAACTAACTTAACAAATTACTTACTAACTGTGCAAGGAAACAAGGGACAGTATACTATTGATGTACGCACTCATTATATGTGTGTAACAAGACGTCTTCTCTTTATTTAACATTTAAAAACATTTACTGACAGATCCCATGACATTACTAATTAAATTATTAAAGTTATTTGAATGCTTTCTTTAATCTTTGGGATCAAAATTGATTTTATTTAGCTATACCTCGGATCCGGGTAACCTTCGGTATTTAGTCATTAAAACTTTTAGTTATACTCAATTCATGATATTAGCTTGCAAGACCTTTTGTTTACAACGATGTGGGTTTTATGCTATTACGCTACTGAATTAATTAATCTGTGATTACCGAGCCCCACGTGCTTTGGGAGCCAAAATATAACGATTGCCACGTGTTGGGCAGTCATTAAGCAATTATGCTAACAATAATGGATTAATTAATCTGTGATTAATTAATTATGTAAATATACTAATTTGCATAATGAGCTCGTGTAATCAATTAGGTTGCTCATATCAACTGAACTGATTGAAATTAAATAACATGTTAATTACTTTACGTTAGCATAACTATTGCATGGAGACTCTAGTTGTTGTATTAATAAATAAAATAAAATAAACTACTATAAATCACTCAAATGCCATTACTTTCTTGTTCTGAGGTAATTTGACAATGATGAACGCATATATTCTGGATAAAATAAACACTTATTTATTTAACATTATATCATTCATTAAATTCAATATATAAAATATGGATGATTCCCTGTAAATACATTCATAAACTCATAAAAAGAACATAAAAGAACACATGTTTATACATCAAATTACAAGGTGAATCCAATACGTTGTTTGCTGGAAAACATACACATACATATATAATGCAATCGATATATAGAAACACAAATATTCAAACAATAAATCCTATACTAATGCGTTCATCGTTTGCCTCAGATGGATGGCGTTAATTATGTTTATCATGTTTAATTTAAATGCTCAAGGGGTGTTTCTTGAAAAAGAGACAGGACAGTAGAGTTTCTTATGATAAGAATAGCATAAAGATTACTTGTTAGATGAATTATCCGATATTTCCATCGGCGTAACTCCTCTCTGCTGGTCCATGTGTGGGAAGCTGCGTAGCTGTGCTGTCACTGACACTTAACACACGCGAAACAGATTCACTCGCGCTGTGTGTGTGTGTATTCTGTTGATTCTGCTGTTACTGTTCGAGTCATGAAATTATGTGTCGTGAAGATAAGTTCATCGTTAACTATGGTGTATATATATGTCTGTCTATTGTTCAACTTCTGGTATGTTCATTAATGTTTAGTGTTTTGATGCCGTGGTGTAATTGTTCCAAATGATATTGTATCGTTCCGCCGCACCGTATAATGTTACGATTTCGTCGTCCGATATTACATCAACGATAGTTCTACGCGTCGGTTATTGATGTAATTGTGACTGGTTAGTTCAATTCTGAATTAGAGTATAATAAAGAACTCTATAATTGTTAAGCACTGGCGTATGTCGCATGTTTTTAGACACTGTAAGTACACTATTACCGGATACGCGCCAATATCGAACTGTCTAAGTCACTTAGTTATATGTCGCGTGGCAAAGTTTCAAAGTCCCACTGCCGTCCGTATGTTAATCGAACTTTGACGACCGACTGTTGAAAGTTATAAATAGACTGTTTTAAAAGTACGTGAAGACTGTTCAAAGTATATGATTGAAAATTTATGAAAGACTGTCCTCCCGCGTGCTCTGCAAACAGTTTTTATCAAGCATCGTTTACCACAATGCACCCTTCTGGAAAAGACGCCCCAAGTCGAACCTGATAGGACAGAAGATCTCCTACCCTTAAGCCAGAGTGTCGTTCTTCACTTCTCATTCGACGTTCCCGTTGCCATGCTGGCGACGGTCCTCTCCACCAGTTCTCTGGGTAGATGCTGGGTTGTGATTGGATATCCTGTCTCCCCACGAGTTCGCGTCGAAAGCCTCCGTACTCTTTTCCTAGAACAGGAGCAATTTCATGGTCGTCCATCAAGTCTTTGTCTAAGCGTACTCCGGATCTCGCTGCAGTTCTCACGCAAACAATGTGTCGTATTTTGTTATTGTTTCGTTGTGCATGACCTCTTTCCCGAACGCTGTCCTGGCGCAGCGTGACGTCGTTTCCAAAACGGCACTCCTTCTGCCTGTCGTAAATATCCGTTGTCGCCAGTAAGACGTTCCCCTGCTGTTTACAAGTTCGATTCTATTATTTTAGGTATCGATGTCCGTCCTCGTATAGGGTATATACTATTGTGTGTCTTACACCCTTTTCTTATTACTGGTACATTTCAAATTAACCGGCAGTGTGTCCGTCACAGTTTCTCCTCTAAATTGGTACTTGACACAGTTTCTTTTATCTTACATTTGCAGGCTGTAAATCTCGTGTTTGAGTCGAGTCTGTCACGGCCAGCCTTGTTCCCTATTGTACAGCTATGTGAAGCGTACTTGTATTGTCTGAAGCAAACGTTCACTTGACACCTCGTCACACAATTCCTTATTTATTGCTCGTGGCCTGCGTAGGGGTGTCTAGCTGTATGTAACGTCTTTTCGGTCATACTAAAAAATTTTTTAAATTTTTGGTTGTTACATAGGTCCCCAAATCGGATTGGATGTTGGATCAGCGGAAGACACTCTAATCCGATTTCTGCGCTCTGTGTTTGTTGTGGGAGTCCCCTCTGATAAAGCCGCGGTCGTTGACCTACTTTCCTCTGCTTGGGGTAAACGGGTATATATTCCCTATATTTGGTTGTAAACTACCTCTGGGAATTTATTGCCGTGCATCTGAGGAAGGATGAACGCATTTTTACACATTTGCATATCTAATTAGATATGGGATTATTTACAATAATAATAATAGCTGTGGATGGCTGTGCCGTCCGCTTATAACCTAACACATGAAATAATGGTTTTCGACATGAAATGCAATTATTCATGTATCGTTTAAATATCATTACGATAGCTAATGTCCTTAGTCCATCTTGAACATTTAAAATACAATTTACGACCTGTAAATACACATTGATACATTCACTGATTATTATTGAGTATCACTCACAATACGTATTACTATCATCTATACTGATTATATTGATTATAAATTTACATACATTATTTAGGAACAATTAACAATTCACTTGAAATCATTATGATTATAGATAACTTTGTTTTATATCACTCAGATTTGATTAATTAATCTAACATCATCGGGTGTCTATAAAACTCGTTATAACGTCTCTTCGCAATTTATTGCTGCACATTCAACTGAACTTTTCACATCATAAGTGTCTTTTCTATTTAAATTTCCATTAACACTGGTTATACACATGTAATTAACGTCGTTAGGTTGCCACATCGTGACTTAAGAACTCCTTGTACAAAATCTTTACATTATACACTAATAAGATATACATCATACCGATTAGCTAGTTGGACCGGTTTTCGCGGGACATTCACCTCATGTGTTGGTCCGTCTCCTAGTCCACAAGTCTAACAGCTGATGTCGATGCAACTTTCGTTTTCCTTCGAGACTTGTGATTTCGTCTCAAAGTATTTCTTCAGCAACCGTACGTTGAAAATACCTCTCAGTTTCCCATTGCTATCGCACTCAGTGAGCTCGTATGTTGCGTCACCTTATCTTCCTACGTTAATCGTCATCCATTAATATTCATATCTATAATTATCTTGGTTTATATATTCTCACATAATCAATCATATTTAATGTATTTTATTCAATATTATCTAACCTAATTATTAAATTTTCAGACGTTCTTAAAATCGCCTTCTTACCTCGTGTTCATTTATTTCGTTCTTAACTGTCTATTTGTGGAGACATAGTTGTACGTCTTGTAGACCGTGTGCCGTCATTCACGCACGCATTTTTGTTTGTAAACAGTGAGGGTGCTGACCTTGGAGTTTGCGCCGCACATTCACTCAACAGCCGGTTATTCGTCCCCGTTACTCTGATGAAATGTGCCGCTCTCCCGCCTCCAAGATTTATGACATGTCCCTTTCTCTCTTTTTGAGGGTGGGTAGAAGATATGTCACTTCGTCCTTTCCGGCCACTTTCTCTAAGCCGACACGCGTTAAATTGCTTTTGTCGTCGTTTCCAGGTCTGTGTACAACTCCGTTGTTCGACAGTTATTTCACTTCTCGTGTGCTTACATAATAATATCTTGTTCTCTATATTTTTAAGAATTCTTACCTCGAGCGCTTGGACTCGCCTTTCAGTACTGGTAGCACTTATAATATGCTTAAGTCGTCCAGTAAGATTTTTTCTCCTCCTTTTCCTCATAACATTTCTTGTCCATGATGAATATGCATACGGATCCTGTAGGTTTTTCCACTTTACTTAATCCATGGCTCGCTTAAATTTACATTCATTTTCATAACATACAGTATTCATTTTAATATCGAACTTTCTTTTCATGTTCTTTATCAATGCACCTCGACTACTTAGTCGATGTACGCCTGTTCCACACGTTGGATACTTCATTATTGGATTCATTGATGCAGTATCTCTTCTTGTGCTATGTAATTTGTGCTTTTTATGCATACTACTAGATAGTATTAAACTGTTATTATCTCTATCCATGTCTGGATAATCATCCTCCGACGTCATTAAGTACAAAGAAACAAAATCATTTCTTTTCTTGATCCACTTGTTTCTCGACTTACTATTGACACTTACGTTAGATCTCACAGTTGCTAATTTCTCAGTAGCTAACACGTCTGTGAAATAAACAGCGTTATCGTTATCTCGTACTTTCCGTACCTCTTCGTAACTTTCATTCACTTCTTCTT
Organism: Magicicada septendecula; assembly: GCA_034769895.1. NCBI lineage: Eukaryota > Metazoa > Arthropoda > Insecta > Hemiptera > Cicadidae > Magicicada > Magicicada septendecula. The sequence goes on along the minus strand of CM068369.1, from coordinate 409,763,163 downwards.
CCTGCTTCTTCTCGACTTCGTTTTTGTTGTTGTTCCATGTATTCGTATGCTCACGTATATCTGTGCGTAACAGCGCGAACTGCTCATTCTGCTTGTTAAAATGCTCGTCTAAATCTTTATTAAATTCTTTTCTAAACTCTACAAAATCTTCCTTCTGTTTGGCAAAATGCGTGTCAAACATCTCCTTCTGCTTGGTAAAATTTTTGTTAAGTTCCTTTCTAAACTCTATACAATTTTCATTAATTTCTTTAAAATAGTCATTCTGCTTCTCAAATTCCCTACTCATAAAGTCCATTAGTGTTTGCAACGTCACCTCTTCCTGCGGTTGTTGTTGGGACTCCTGTCCCCGCGCTCTGACGTTTGACGTCTCCTCGGTCATTTGTGAATAAGTTGGTGATTCCTCTCGTTCGACATCAGGTACTCCCTGTTGGTTATTAATGTCAAAATTCATGGAATCTGTGCTACTGGTCGTCATTTTTGCTTCTTTACTCCGCGTTAACATTCAGTCCCAGTCCAACTAGCTTCACACTAATAATATTTGTTCTTACAACTACTAACATGAAATATTAATATATACGCTTATCCTATCTCTACTGCCTGCTCTTTGCCGTGCGATGGGCGCCAAATACAACGATGTGGGTCTTATGCTATTACGCTACTGAATTAATTAATCTGTGGGTACCGAGCCCCACGTTCTTTGGGAGCCAAATACAACGATTGCCACGTGTTGGGCAGTCATTAAGCAATTATGCTAACAATAATGGATTAATTAATCTGCGATTTATTAATTATGTAAATATACTAATTTGCATAATGAGCTCGTGTAATCAATTAGGTTGCTCATATCAACTGAACTGATTGAAATTAAATAACACGTTAATTACTTTACGTTAGCATAACTATTGCATGGAGACTCTAGTTGTTGTATTAATAAATAAAATAAAATAAACTACTATAAATCACTCAAATGCCATTACTTTCTTGTTCTGAGGTAATTTGACAATGATGAACGCATATATTCTGGATAAAATAAACACTTATTTATTTAACATTATATCATTTATTAAATTCAATATATAAAATATGGATGATTCCCTGTAAATACATTCATAAACTCATAAAAAGAACATAAAAGAACACATGTTTATACATCAAATTACAAGGTGAATCCAATACGTTGTTTGCTGGAAAACATACACATACATATATAATGCAATCGATATATAGAAACACAAATATTCAAACAATAAATCCTATACTAATGCGTTCATCGTTTGCCTCAGATGGATGGCGTTAATTATGTTTATCATGTTTAATTTAAATGCTCAAGGGGTGTTTCTTGAAAAAGAGACAGGACAGTAGAGTTTCTTATGATAAGAATAGCATAAAGATTACTTGTTAGATGAATTATCCGATATTTCCATCGGCGTAACTCCTCTCTGCTGGTCCATGTGTGGGAAGCTGCGTAGCTGTGCTGTCACTGACACTTAACACACGCGAAACAGATTCACTCGCGCTGTGTGTGTGTGTATTCTGTTGATTCTGCTGTTACTGTTCGAGTCATGAAATTATGTGTCGTGAAGATAAGTTCATCGTTAACTATGGTGTATATATATGTCTGTCTATTGTTCAACTTCTGGTATGTTCATTAATGTTTAGTGTTTTGATGCCGTGGTGTAATTGTTCCAAATGATATTGTATCGTTCCGCCGCACCGTATAATGTTACGATTTCGTCGTCCGATATTACATCAACGATAGTTCTACGCGTCGGTTATTGATGTAATTGTGACTGGTTAGTTCAATTCTGAATTAGAGTATAATAAAGAACTCTATAATTGTTAAGCACTGGCGTATGTCGCATGTTTTTAGACACTGTAAGTACACTATTACCGGATACGCGCCAATATCGAACTGTCTAAGTCACTTAGTTATATGTCGCGTGGCAAAGTTTCAAAGTCCCACTGCCGTCCGTATGTTAATCGAACTTTGACGACCGACTGTTGAAAGTTATAAATAGACTGTTTTAAAAGTACGTGAAGACTGTTCAAAGTATATGATTGAAAATTTATGAAAGACTGTCCTCCCGCGTGCTCTGCAAACAGTTTTTATCAAGCATCGTTTACCACAATGCACCCTTCTGGAAAAGACGCCCCAAGTCGAACCTGATAGGACAGAAGATCTCCTACCCTTAAGCCAGAGTGTCGTTCTTCACTTCTCATTCGACGTTCCCGTTGCCATGCTGGCGACGGTCCTCTCCACCAGTTCTCTGGGTAGATGCTGGGTTGTGATTGGATATCCTGTCTCCCCACGAGTTCGCGTCGAAAGCCTCCGTACTCTTTTCCTAGAACAGGAGCAATTTCATGGTCGTCCATCAAGTCTTTGTCTAAGCGTACTCCGGATCTCGCTGCAGTTCTCACGCAAACAATGTGTCGTATTTTGTTATTGTTTCGTTGTGCATGACCTCTTTCCCGAACGCTGTCCTGGCGCAGCGTGACGTCGTTTCCAAAACGGCACTCCTTCTGCCTGTCGTAAATATCCGTTGTCGCCAGTAAGACGTTCCCCTGCTGTTTACAAGTTCGATTCTATTATTTTAGGTATCGATGTCCGTCCTCGTATAGGGTATATACTATTGTGTGTCTTACACCCTTTTCTTATTACTGGTACATTTCAAATTAACCGGCAGTGTGTCCGTCACAGTTTCTCCTCTAAATTGGTACTTGACACAGTTTCTTTTATCTTACATTTGCAGGCTGTAAATCTCGTGTTTGAGTCGAGTCTGTCACGGCCAGCCTTGTTCCCTATTGTACAGCTATGTGAAGCGTACTTGTATTGTCTGAAGCAAACGTTCACTTGACACCTCGTCACACAATTCCTTATTTATTGCTCGTGGCCTGCGTAGGGGTGTCTAGCTGTATGTAACGTCTTTTCGGTCATACTAAAAAATTTTTTAAATTTTTGGTTGTTACATGTTTTTAAAATATTATTATTCCATTTGAAGAATGGTATTATTACTTGAATTATACTACGATACATTAACATTTAAACTGTTACAACGTATGATGTTTGAATAGTTACATTAAAACTCTTAGATTTAATCTTTTAATCTTTACAAAGTTAATAGTCTCTGAAAAGTCTCTTTTAAAGTGTGTTGTGTAACAAATATTATTAACTCTCGATAGCCAGGCTATCGAGTCACCTTTAAATTGGTATGTAGAAACCTCGTCCTGGGGTGTCCGTCTTGGGAATCCTTAAAATGCCGTCATCATCTCGGTCTGGTCTTCGTCACTAGAGGGCTCGAAAGTCCGTAGGGTAGATTGAAGCTTCTACGATGGTACTTGTAGATTCTCGGATGTCCTGATCTGCATATTCTCTCGGGTCTACTAGAGTTTGTAAGTTCTGGTAGTTCACATCTCCAGGTATGATGTTGAAAGTGTTGTTATTCTTGAAGTTAGCAGTCATCTTGTTTTACACCATTTTTTTATATTTCTTGTTATAAGTTAAGTCTTTTGTTTTCACATAACTATTAATACATAACATATGCTTTCAGCAGCAATTTCTCGGATACAATATTAAAGTAAAACAAAAGTAACGGCAACATAGTGTTAGAGCTTTCGCTCGTACGTGTGCACTGCATGGAGTCAACATAGCGAGAGAGCGATATTTCGCTCGCTTCGACTGGTACTGGACAAGAGGTAGAGGGGCAATTATTGCGCGAGAATATAGTCCCTGTCTCTCTTTAAGTAAACCCTTTTTAATTACATAAACTATACCTAAATAAATATACATAATTTAAATAAGTTGTTTTAGCGACTATCTGTGTCTTCAGATTTTTTAATTATTAACCTTATGTTTTTTTAACTTAATCTAAATTCCAAACGACTCGGGAGACATGTCGAGTCTGGAATTAACAGGTCAGCGCCTGATAACACCAAAGGGTTAAATACGACAATAATAACTATTTACAATTTGTCTTTTTATTAAAGTTTCTTTGGGCTTACTAATTACTTCTTCCTCTCATACTGAGTACATACAGGTTTTTTTATGTTATTATAGTGAGATTTAAATGTCTTAATAGCTCGCAACCTTAATTTTTTTAAATTTTTTATTTTTTGATTATTGTTACAATTTAAATCGTCACAGCCTGTATGCAAACAATTATTTGATTCTGTTTGAATTTGCGGCTGTTATCGTTTGCCATAGAAAACACCCTTGATAAAACATAAAACGTTGCTGGTAAACTACCCTATTCCATTAACCGATCTTCACCAATAACAATAGGTCTTGAGAACTCTACAATTCAGGGCTGTATGCAAAACATTAGTTGATTCTCTTTGAATTTACGGCAGTTATCGTTCGTCACAGAAAAAATACCCTTGTTAAAACATAAAACGTTGCTGGTAAACTACCCCATTCCCTTAACCGATCTTCACCAAAACCAACAGGTCTTGAGAACTCTACAATTCAGGGCTGTATGCAAAATATTATAGGATTCTGTTGGAATTTGCGGCTGTTATCGTTTGCCATATAAAATACCCTTGATAAAACAAAAAACGTGTCAGGTAAACTACCCCTTTCCCTTAACCGATCTTCACCAAAAACAATAGGTCTTTAGTACTCAACAAAACAGGGGTGCATGCAAAAACGTATTTGATTCTGTTTGAATTTGCGGCTGTTATCGTTTGCCAAACAAACAAAAGTACCCTTGATAAAAAAAAACCGTTGCAGGTAAACTACCCCTTTCCCTCAACCGATCTTCACCAAAAACAATAGGACGCGAGAACTCTACAAATCAGAGCTGTATGCAAAAAATTATTTGATTCTGTTTGAATTTGCGGCTGTTATCGTTTGCCATAGAAAAACATTACCCTTGATAAAAAACCGTTGAAGGTAAACTACCCCTTTCCCTTAACCGATCTTCACCAAAAACGATAGATCTTGAGAACTCTGCAATTCAGGGCTGTATGCAAAATATTATATGATTTTGTTTGAATTTGCGGCTGTTATCGTTTGCCATACAAAATACCCTTGATAAAACAAAAAACGTGGCAGGTAAACTACCCCTTTCCCTTAAACGATCTTCACCAAAAACAATAGGTCTTTAGTACTCAAGAAATCAGGGCAGTATGCAAAAACCTATTTGATTATGTTTGAATTTGCTGCTGTTATCGTTTGCCAAACAAACAAAATTACCCTTGATAAAAAAAAACCGTTGCAGGTAAACTACACCTTTCCCTCAACCGATCTTCACCAAAAACAATAGGTCGCGAGTACTCTACAAATCAGGGCTGTATGCAAAAAATTATTTGATTCTGTTTGAATTTGCGGCTGTTATCGTTTGCCATAGAAAATACCCTTCAGAATGATCACTGTTGCACACCACTATATAAATATCGGTATGGAGAACCATACATGACTTCCATATTCTAAGATTTATATTTAAAATCATTTTCAGCCAAACAGCCAGGCTGTGTCTTACCTGCCTTTTTATTGCTGTATTAAATGAAAAATATTATATTACATTAAAATGAAAAAATTATAATTTTATTGCCTGGCAACAAAATTATTTTATTTTTAACAATTACCATTGTTTCAAAAAGTTTAAATAAATTTTCAAGTACTTTACTCTTGTTAAAACGTAAAAGGTTGCAGGTAAACTACCCCTTCCCCTTAACCGATCTTCACCAAAATCGAAAGTCATTGAGACCTCTACAGTTCAGGGACGTATGCAAAAAATTATTTGATTCTGTTTGAATTTGCGGCTGTTATCGTTTGCCATAGAAAATACGCTTGATAAAAAAACGTTGCAGGTAAACTACCCCTTCCCCTTAACCGATCTTCACCAAAAACAATAGGTCTTGAGTACTCTACAAATCAGGGCTGTATGCAAAACATTATTTGATTCTGTTTGAATTTGCGGCTGTTATCGTTTGCCATAGAAAATACCCTTGTTAAAAAAACGTTGCAGGTAAACTACCCCTTTCCCTCAACCGATCTTCACCAAAAACAACAGGTCTTGAGAACTCTACAATTTAGGGCTGTATGCAAATAATCTTTTGATTCTGTTTGAATTTGCGGCTGTTATCGTTTGCCATAGGAAATACCCTTGTTAAAACATAAAACGTTACAGGTAAACTACCCCTTTCCCTTAACCGATCTTCACCAAAATCAGCAGATCTTGAGAAATCTACAATTCAGGGCTGTGTGCGAAACATTATTTGATTCTGTTTGAATTTGCGGCTGTTATCGTTTGCCAAACAAACAAAATTACCCTTGCTATAAAAAAACCGTTGCAGGTAAACTACCCCTTTCCCTCAACCGATCTTCACCAAAAACAATAGGTCGCGAGTACTCTGCAAACCAGTGCTGTATGCAAAAAATTATTTGATTCTGTTTGAATTTGCGGCAGTTATCGTTTGCCATAGAAAAAAAATCTACAGACACAGACAGACAGACACACAGACAGACAGACAGACAGACAGACACACACACAGACACTTTTCGGAAAACGACTTTTTTTCATGTTTTGAGTGTAGTAGAATCAGAATCTGCAATAATCTCGAACACGATTTTTTTTGCCATCACCATACTTCCATTCCTTATGGAATATGGAAGTAAATATCGGTATGGAGAACCATACATGACTTCCATATTCTAAGATTTATATTTAAAATCATTTTCACCCAAACAGCCAGGCTGTGTCTTACCTGCCTTTTTATTGCTGTATTAAATGAAAAATATTATATAACATTAAAATGAAAAAATTATAATTTTATTGCCTGGCAACAAAATTATTTTATTTTTAACAATTACCATTGTTTCAAAAAGTTTAAATAAATTTTCAAGTACTTTACTCTTGTTAAAACGTAAAAGGTTGCAGGTAAACTACCCCTTCCCCTTAACCGATCTTCACCAAAATCGAAAGTCATTGAGACCTCTACAATTCAGGGACGTATGCAAAAAATTATTTGATTCTGTTTGAATTTGCGGCTGTTATCGTTTGCCATAGAAAATACGCTTGATAAAAAAACGTTGCAGGTAAACTACCCCTTTCCCTCAACCGATCTTCACCAAAAACAACAGGTCTTGAGAACTCTACAATTTAGGGCTGTATGCAAATAATCTTTTGATTCTGTTTGAATTTGCGGCTGTTATCGTTTGCCATAGGAAATACCCTTGTTAAAACATAAAACGTTACAGGTAAACTACCCCTTTCCCTTAACCGATCTTCACCAAAATCAGCAGATCTTGAGAAATCTACAATTCAGGGCTGTGTGCGAAACATTATTTGATTCTGTTTGAATTTGCGGCTGTTATCGTTTGCCAAACAAACAAAATTACCCTTGCTATAAAAAAACCGTTGCAGGTAAACTACCCCTTTCCCTCAACCGATCTTCACCAAAAACAATAGGTCGCGAGTACTCTGCAAACCAGGGCTGTATGCAAAAAATTATTTGATTCTGTTTGAATTTGCGGCAGTTATCGTTTGCCATAGAAAAAAAATCTACAGACACAGACAGACAGACACACAGACAGACAGACACACACAGAGACACTTTTCGGAAAACGACTTTTTTTCATGTTTTGAGTGTAGTAGAATCAGAATCTGCAATAATCTCGAACACGATTTTTTTTGCCATCACCATCCTTATGGAATATGGAAGTAAATATCGGTATGGAGAACCATACATGACTTCCATATTCTAAGATTTATATTTAAAATCATTTTCACCCAAACAGCCAGGCTGTGTCTTACCTGCCTTTTTATTGCTGTATTAAATGAAAAATATTATATAACATTAAAATGAAAAAATTATAATTTTATTGCCTGGCAACAAAATTATTTTATTTTTAACAATAACCATTGTTTCAAAAAGTTTAAATAAATTTTCAAGTACTTTACTCTTGTTAAAACGTAAAAGGTTGCAGGTAAACTACCCCTTCCCCTTAACCGATCTTCACCAAAATCGAAAGTCATTGAGACCTCTACAATTCAGGGACGTATGCAAAAAATTATTTGATTCTGTTTGAATTTGCGGCTGTTATCGTTTGCCATAGGAAATACCCTTGTTAAAACATAAAACGTTACAGGTAAACTACCCCTTTCCCTTAACCGATCTTCACCAAAATCAGCAGATCTTGAGAAATCTACAATTCAGGGCTGTGTGCGAAACATTATTTGATTCTGTTTGAATTTGCGGCTGTTATCGTTTGCCAAACAAACAAAATTACCCTTGCTATAAAAAAACCGTTGCAGGTAAACTACCCCTTTCCCTCAACCGATCTTCACCAAAAACAATAGGTCGCGAGTACTCTGCAAACCAGGGCTGTATGCAAAAAATTATTTGATTCTGTTTGAATTTGCGGCAGTTATCGTTTGCCATAGAAAAAAAATCTACAGACACAGACAGACAGACACACAGACAGACAGACAGACAGACACACACACAGACACTTTTCGGAAAACGACTTTTTTTCATGTTTTGAGTGTAGTAGAATCAGAATCTGCAATAATCTCGAACACGATTTTTTTTGCCATCACCATACTTCCATTCCTTATGGAATATGGAAGTAAATATCGGTATGGAGAACCATACATGACTTCCATATTCTAAGATTTATATTTAAAATCATTTTCACCCAAACAGCCAGGCTGTGTCTTACCTGCCTTTTTATTGCTGTATTAAATGAAAAATATTATATAACATTAAAATGAAAAAATTATAATTTTATTGCCTGGCAACAAAATTATTTTATTTTTAACAATTACCATTGTTTCAAAAAGTTTAAATAAATTTTCAAGTACTTTACTCTTGTTAAAACGTAAAAGGTTGCAGGTAAACTACCCCTTCCCCTTAACCGATCTTCACCAAAATCGAAAGTCATTGAGACCTCTACAATTCAGGGACGTATGCAAAAAATTATTTGATTCTGTTTGAATTTGCGGCTGTTATCGTTTGCCATAGAAAATACGCGTGATAAAAAAACGTTGCAGGTAAACTACCCCTTCCCCTTAACCGATCTTCACCAAAAACAATAGGTCTTGAGTACTCTACAAATCAGGGCTGTAGAAAGTTCTCAGCGAAGGTGGTCGCAGTGGGAAGTGATTCCAGGCAACGTAAATTCCCGACGTCCTTGGGTCCGTAGAGTCGTGTAGCAGCGAGTGTCAGCAGGAAACCATCACAGAGTGCGAGATATTCGACTACCGTTCCTGAGCATCGTTTTCTGATCGTAGCGGCTGGAACACGGAGACCTGGAGCAAGGCATTAACTGGAGGCGGTTGCTGGAACATGGACCGAGACGACGGATCGCTGGAGGCCGGATCGAGATCGTCGACCGGGAGGACAGAGGGGACGACCAAACAGGGAAGCAAAATTTAAAATCATTATCAAATTGTAAAACTTTTAAAGAGCACGTAAAAGAACATTAATTTTAAATAATTTTGTTTACAAAAAAAGACTTTGAACACTTAAATAAGTTTACAAAACTGTGTTTTAAGCAAGAAAGCATTTATTTCAAGACATTTCAAACAGATTTTTGAACAACAACAAATTAATTGAAGAACATTTTAATACAAAGTGTGTACCAGAAAGAACAATAAATGTATTAAATTTCACTAATTGTGCATTCTTTTCTGCAAGTCTGGTCTGGGCTATAACCTGTTACCTTGCAATATATATCACTGTAAAACACAACATCATTGTAACTTTACATAATACTGTATGAAAGGAAAAATGAAGTTGTATTTGAAGATGAACAGTGAAGTTTATTCAACTTGTAAGATGGGTCCTGAAACTGCAACTGATGATATATGGACAGGTGCACTGTCTTGATTGAAATGCACTTTTTTCTTGACTAAAAGTGGACATTTTGCCTTAATAGCCTCATTCAGTTGCTTCAGCAATGCTGTGTAATGCTGTTCATTGATGGTTTTGCTATTTCTAACCTGCCTTACAAAGAAATGTAACACACCTTACAAACAAAAGAAAGCAGGCACCATTACTTTTCCAGCTGATGAAATAGTTTTCACCTTCTTTGAAGCATCTTCCGGCTTCCATACATTGTTTGGACTGCTCTTCTGTCTGTGGATTGTAATGGTGAATCCATGTTTTGTCAACATGTGTTGCAAATGAAGTGTTGGAATTGTGTTTAAACCTGTCCAAGCACTTTTGGGATACAGTAATTCATTGAAATGTATTTCTGATCAAGCAATAGCAAACATAGTACTCATCATGCTGAAAACTTTTTTATATGCAAATGTTAAAGTAATATGTTGTGAACACAATCTACTGAGTCGTTCACAATGTCAGCAAGGTCATATTTTCAAACATCGTGGCATTGTGGAATTTCTTTATGCTTTCAACCGTATCTAAATTCAGCAGCCTATTTCTTTACTGTTGAAAAAATGGTGATGAAGAGTTCCCCAATATGAAATACAACTCTGCTGGCAAATCCAACTGGCAAATGAAATCTTTTATTTCTGCTGGCATTAAACTTTTATAACCAAGTATTGTATCATGGCACGTTTGATTTTACCCATTTTTTTGCAACACACCAAGCTTTTCCACTTTACTTGTTCACACCAATTAAACTAGTAAATACAGATGTTTTAAATGGTATGCCATCTGATGGCTCACATTTGAGAACAATTAGAGCCATTTGATACTCCTGGTGCCATCTCTGTTATGCCACGGACTTTTCAAACAATCCTTGTAGTTTTAAATTGTTTGATGCTAGTTAATATGGCCACATCGAAAGATCAAGTGAAAAAATTCACTGGTACTGGTGGAACTTTTGTATTACCAGTCCACAAAACCAGAGACACAAACACATATTACGGGAGGCTGAATAAACAAGGTTCTATTGTATTTTGTTTTCTGATTCCTGTAATAAGAATTACCAACTACTTAAAAAATCTACTTACCAAATAAATGTTTACCACAATTTGAAACAATAAATTCTGTATATCAGTAACTAGACATAAGATACTTAAAACAAAGCTGATCAATGTGGTAAAGTAACAGGAGACATATAAATAAAATAAATGCCACAGTGTCCTACAAAGTTCATACCTATATTCATAGCTTAACATGAGCAAGTTTTATAAAACATGGATACATGCACGTGTGTCATATGTGGACTCTAAGTTAATAACAAATTGCAAATATGAGTAGCTGCTTTTAATACAGCACAATAGCCAGGTTTCCTTCTGTGGAAGGAGAGAGTTCTGAGAAGGGTTGGATTCTTGTACATAAAACTACGAGAAAAGAACTTCGTTATTTGCTACCGGTACTTATTTTGTTGTAATCACAAAGGTAAGTGAAAAAAACCTTTAATGTATTGTAGCATGACAGATAATCCACTTAAATCAATTACCAGATGATCGTTAGTAAAAATCAAGAATATGGAATATCCAGAAAGATCCAAATGAAATCTGCAACTAATATGAATATACAACAAAATAAAACCACAGAAAACTAAAATTAAAATAACAATAATACCCAGGTAGGATAGGAGTAGGTAAGGAAGCTACCCAGACCAAGTAAACAGCCCAGTATAAACAAAAGTAAATAATAACGAAATGGTACTGAAGAAACCAAGAATGAAGAAGGAAATTATCCAAAACAAACAAAGATACCTAATGAACAGGGACAAGTGAAGATCACATAGAATAGAGGAAGTAGAACACAACCAATACTCAAAAGAAACCCAATAGGGAGAAAACAAAAACCCCTAAAGAAAGTAAATGTCACTATAGAAAGTATAACACCCCAACAAACCATAAACTCATGTAAAACTAATAAAAACAAAAAGTGTTTAAAGTGCTAAGTAGAAGTGCACCCAAGAAAGTTATTGTATAATTTAAATAGACAAATCTTAACAGTTCCTCCATGGTTAAACAATTTGGTATTATAAAACTATGAAAGGACTAGTGATAGTATCAAGAAATAACCAGGGACAAGTGCAAGTTATTAGATTATCATAAATAAACTTTGAGAAGGTACATGAATTACTGTACATTTAAATAACTTTAAGTGTTTTTTAAAATAGTATCATGAATGATATTTAATCAAATAATATGGTGAAGGAGCAATGAATACTCTTTCTAATAAAATGCCACTGTTTATATGAGAACATTCAATGGAATAAATAGTATTAATAGATAGCTTGGAGTTAGTACATAAAGTGACGGGGAATACATCCCTAAAATTAAGAAAAACATATAAGACTGTAACCAAATAGTTTTAAGGGAGTGTTAAAAAATTTAATGGAACAAAATGTTAGGTTCCAATTTCAATATATGAACTCTATAAATAAGATTTAGAAATAGAGATTAATCCTTGTATTTATAAAATGTTATTTTGTTTAGTAGTTTGAATTAGGAATGCCATATCTGAATGTGTATATCACTCCTATATAGTAAAATGTTTTTTAGAAGTTACTGTAAGTAATCAGTACAAAAAAAGGTATGATTCTAAATACCAGATTTAATGTTAAATAATTGATATGTTTTAATGGTTTAAAATCAATACTAAAGGTTATAGTAGTAAAAGAAGAAATTATTAATGAATATTATATTAGAATAGAAGGTCAGAAAAGGGTATGAACTAACTGTATTATTAAAAACTTTGTAAGTAACAACAGATAAAATCTAGGCCAGATAGTAAATTTAGACTACATTATAATTGACAAATCTAGTCCTATAAACCAACTAAACTGATGAAATTTATGTAAGATAAACCCACCATATAGTAATACAATGTAACTTATACTTTATAAAGATATTGTCAGAAGATAAGTAAAATTATAAATAAAAATGAAATGTATTAACCAAAATTTCAGAGGAGGAGTCATAGATAAATGAATTATATTTAAAAACAATAACTAATGAACAAAATTGCAAGAAATTAAGGAAAGATAAAAAATTATATCAATCTTAGATTCAGTATAATAATAATTATATCAGAGAAAATGGCTATTATCTAGACAAGGACAGGAAACCCAAATTTAAGCCTACTTTTCCAACATGAAAGAAATATAACTTTTTTAAATAAAAACTTTGTAAAACTATATTAATTAGTATCAAAATAAGCAAAATAGATTAAAGCAACCGAATATGTATTTAGTATTTCATACAGTTAAATAATAACGAAAATATTTTCCGTGTATAATGTATTCAAATAAAATGTATCGGAAGCTAAGATAATTTGAAACAATGTATGATCTATATTAAATTGGCTAAGAATTTCAGGAGACGAAGGAAATGAGAACAGTTAATTATTATCCATTGAAGCGAACACTTAAACGAGGTTTTTCCCCGTATAACCTATATTAATGGCGTGCGATACTTAAATCAAGTTCAGTGCAAATTTTGTAATTTTTTTAATTTGGAATTTTAACTTGAGAAGCAGTGAAAACAAACAATAAACAGTGAACTACAGATAAACAGAACCACATACGCCTAAATAATTGAACTAACACCACTACAAATAAATTTTACTGATGAAACAAAAAGGGTTATATACGACACATTTAACCAAAGTGAAATAGACATCATAACACACATTTACACCAAGTGAACTAATAAACACTACACCAGGAACACTCATTTAACTCCAGAACTAATATCCACAATTGCTGAGACGAAGAAACAGTGAAAAGACATCTTTATTGTAAGAAATATTCGTCAAGGTGATTGACATTCAACTACGCATACTTCTGTTGGCCATTTTGATTTTCCCAGCATTCTATTCGAGGTGGAACAAATGAACGTCTAGTCTGCATTGGTTCGAATATTATACTATATAAACTTTCTATATTAATTAATAACACTGTAATTGTTAATTTTAAGACATTTTAATTGTAAATGTTATACTTTCTTGGCCTTACCCTTCTCTGGCTATTCTAACATAACCGTTAAAAGAACAATATTTTATATACACTATTAATGTAAAGTTTTTGTCGACCGGCCCTTAGTTACGAGTCGATACTGTTGTCAACAATCGATTACTATCGATATTTTTAATAAATTGTTAATAAACACTCTAATTCTGCAAATTGGTTGAAATTTACTTTAAATATAATTAAGGAATAAGTTAATTCAAGAACACGGACTAACCAAAAGGCGGTATTTATAAAAATAAGGAGCATATTGAAGAAGAAGAAGAGCCGTCTATCGACCAGTACTGGAGTTAACCATATTAACTTAGAAGTTATTCATAGAAAGTGACACCACAACACTATCAACCATAATATAATTAAAATTTTTATACCAGACAATAACAAAAATTATTTCCTAAATACAGATAACAAAAAACCCGAAACAAATATTTTTTCAGAAAAAACAAAATTTTTATTTAAAAATAAAATTTTTTTTATATCAAATTTTAACAAATTATAACATTATTATTTTGTAACAACTACGAGGGAACGTTACAAAATTGGCGTCCAACTAAAGGGCTTTAATTAGGGATTGAAGGACTAATATAACTCGCCCAATTTCTAATTCAAGCTTGGCAGCGGTTATCCAGCCAGAGAAAAAGGAAAAATGCAACGTCGTGCCACATCCAAGAAAAGGGCGGCAGAGGCCGAAAAAGAAATTAATATGGAGGATAAGGAGGCAACACCGATGGAGGACGTAGAAACGTTATTACCCCCAAGGGAACCAAAACCATCAGAACAATCAAAGGAACAACCGGAAATGCCCACACAGACGGGGGAAATCAATGTCCGGGAGGAACGGGTAGAACAACCCGAGAAACCATCACGAACGGAGAATGGGAACATACAAGAGATGTTCAGGATGATGATGGAAGAAATCAAATCCAGTAACAAGAAAATGGAAGAAAATAGCAAGAAGATGGAGGAAAACTTACATAAGAAAATGGATGCCACCAAGGAAGACTTGCATAAGAAAATGGATTCCACCACAGAAGAAAATAGTAAAGAAAGGAAGGAAGACCAACAGTCCTTGAAGGAAAATTTGAATGAAATAAATAAGAACATAGAATCCATGAAAGAAGGATTAAGGAAGAACATAGAGGCAACAAAAGAAGAATTGAAGAAGGACAACCAAGCAACAAAAGAAGAATTGAGTAATAAAATTGAAAACACCTATCAAAAAATTGATGGAACTAGGGAGAAGATAGAAAACGAGAACCAACGATTGAAGGAAGAGTTGAGGGAGAATAGCAAGAAGATGGAAGAGAATAACAAGAAAATGGAAGATAAGATGGGGGAGAGGTTGGAAGAATTAAGAGAGGATAACCAACTATTAAGGGAAGAATTAAGGGAAGTTAACCAGGAGAATCTAGACAAGTTAGACGAACGAATGGAACTATTAAGAAAAGAAATGAACAAAGAACACAAGGATAATAAGAAATCTATGAATAAAAAGTTGGAAGAAGAAACAATAATTATAAATCAACAGATCAGAGAAGTTGATGAAAGATGTCGGCTAACTGAACGGGAAGTACAAGAATTCAAGGAAGTGGTAAACACCAAGGTCACAAATATCGAAGAATATAGTCGCAAGAAGGTAGAAGAGAACCGAAGGGAAAGTCAGGAAGAACTAAGTAAAGTACGTACCCAAATTACTGAAAGGTGCGACAGAATGGAGGTAGTAATGACGAACATCACTGGTCAAGTGCGGCAGAGCCAGGAGGAAATGGAAGCAATTCGGAACCGACCAACCAACTTCACAAATATCCCCATCAACGAAAATAGGGAATGGCTGAACTTCCGCCAATATAAAAGGAAGCCAATGGAGTTCTTGGCCCGGATCGAGGAATACATGGCCAAACATAGAGGCAATAGGTGGTTAAATAATCGAGAGCTGTTGGACGAATCATTCAGTGAAATGACGGACAACTGGTGGATGGCAAACCGGAGTGAGATAGAGGATTACCAACAATTTAAGAATTTGTTCAAGGCCAAGTATCGGTCGGAGACCACCCAAAATCTAATAAGGGACAACATCTGCCATGGCCGATACAAGACACAATTTGGTAATACGATGACCGCGTACTTCCTTCCCAAGGAAGGTATGCCTGGCGAAACACCTGGAACCGGCCATACCAGAAGAATGCCTTGTAAATAAGCTCTCCTACCATTATGATGAAGAGGTCATACGAGCAAGAAGGGGTAGCCAAATAAAGACCAGCCAGGCGATGATGGAACTCTTAGAAAACTATGAGAATGAGGAATACTATAGGCAAAGCAGAAGAAGGAATGAGCGGCCAGAATTCCGAAGTAATCCGTACCCGAACAACGATAATCATCAGAACAGCTGTGGGTACCAAGGGAACCGATATAATCCCAATTATAATAATCAGAACAATACCAACGGTAGTAATAATAATAATAATAACGGTAATGTGAATCAAAATATAAACAGAAATAATAAAGGGTATCCCGGTAATTG
This sequence comes from Magicicada septendecula, assembly GCA_034769895.1. Classification (NCBI taxonomy): domain Eukaryota; kingdom Metazoa; phylum Arthropoda; class Insecta; order Hemiptera; family Cicadidae; genus Magicicada; species Magicicada septendecula. Next base: position 409,746,742 of record CM068369.1, on the reverse strand, counting down.
AGCCAATTATTACCCAATCCAAATATAAATAGCCAGAGAAACCCAAACCATACTTATAATACCGAACGGTATTATAATAACAATAGGGGTTACCCAAATAACAATACTAATAACAACAACAGGTTCTCCCGACCCCGGGTAAATTTTATATGCGCCGAAGGAAACAATCAATGCAGATACAACCATCAATGGCGGAACAGTTTCCATGAATACGAAGACCGACGCAGAAGCCGAGAACGTGATAATTCAAGGTATAATCCGCCTAGGCGAAGTACCAGTCTAGATGACCCAGAGCGGCAACCAAATAGAGAACAAATATACGAACACCGAACGGAACGGCTGGAACCCACTCAAGGTTTCCCGACTGACGCCTCCGTTGGTCCAAATATTAATAACCAGGATAATGAGAATTTAAACGGGAGGAGGCAGTAATAAATAGTCAGGACCTTTTGCTGCTCCTATCGCCTGGGTATAAAAGAGAATTGCCAAGAGCAAGTAATAATAACAATATTACAATTATTAGTTGTAATTACTTAAAAAACATATGAAATGAACTACTGGAGGAGGACGACACTCGCCTCCATAGTATAAATAATGAAATAATTTATGTTAATGCCGAAATAGAAGGAACCTTCACACAGCTAATGATTGATACAGGTGCGAATGTATCTATTATCAACTCAATAGAATTGGAAAGAATCCAAGAGAAATTTGGTCAATTATTGCCGACTTTACCTATCAATAATATCGTATTAATCGGTGCCACTGGTCGCCAAAACAAAACTATAAGAAAGCAAGTATCGTTAAACGTGATTAGTAAGGGTATAGCAATAAACATGATCTTCCTAATTACGGCAGGATTACCTTTCAATATATTAGTGGGATGTGATGTGCTGAGAAAAAACTATGCTATCATTGATTTACGATCAGAGAAAGTATCGCTGTTTACCGGAGATCTGACCTGGACGGCCGATTTAGTCGGTAGCGAGATAGCACTTCCCAGCAGTATCCACCAGTAAATTCGTAACATCAACTATATGAAAAATAACACAATAATTAACCCCATAATATACGACAACACAGATGAAGATTTATGGTTCCAAAAGATACAAGAGATAAGGGATTTCCGGAGCGGAATTACTAGGGAGAAATTGCCCATTAATCAAGTGAATCAATTGATCAGAATTTATGAAAAGTACCGCTCAGTATTTTCGGACGAGCCAGGCAAGGTAAAAAATTACCAATGTACCCTTAAGTTCAGAGATACAGTGGAGTTTAATAGAAATCCTACCCTATTGCGCATTCACGAAAGGAGGCTGTAAGAGCGGAAATAAACCGGATGATTAATAGCGATATAATAGAAAATAGCCAATCCCCATACACCAGCCCTATTGTGGCTATTCCCAAGAAAAACGGCCAAGTCCGGCTTTGCTTGGATGCACGGGAAATAAACAAAAAGATAATAAATGACAGAACATCGCCCGGTGAGATTGAAGAAATCCTGAAACGATTCCACGGTACAAGTACTTCAGTACCTGGGACACGGTGTGCGGTTACTGGCAGGTGGAGTTACACCCACGGAGTCACCAGTATCTGGCTTTTATATTCGAGGGGCACAATTACCAATTCAAAAGATTGCCCTTCGGACTTGTAAACTCAGTTGCCATCTTTGTGACCTGCATGGACCAGATATTGGGACAGGAAGCACTTCAGTTTACCACCGTGTATGTAGACGATCTACTAATAACATCAGAAACATGGGAGGAACACTGCTACCGTGTGGAACATGTGCTTGAGAAGTTATCTGTCAGTAACGTCACGCTGAAGTTAGAAAAGTCTAAGTTCATTGCCAGGGAAGTGCAATTCTTGGGTTTCAACTTGGACGATCAAGGAATCTCACCGTCGGCAGAAAAAGGTGGAAGCAATCCAGAAATTCCCGGCACCCAAAAACAGAAAGCAATTACAGTCATTCCTGGGACTCTGTAATTACTATCGCAAGTTCCAGGAACAATATTCAGAATTAACCGCAAAATTTCAAACACAATTGTCATCAAAAAATAAATGGATATGGTGTCAAGAGCAGGATGTGATTTTCCAACTTATAAAGGACAAATTTCTGGCAACAATAATACTTCGCCACCCAAATTTTAAATTACCATTTTTTATGAATTGCAATGCCAGCAACATCAGTCTGGGAACGACATTGTATCAAGAAGACGAGAAGGGTCAACACCAAGTAATTAGCTTCGCTAGCAGATCTTTGAACCAGTGCAAGAGAAACTACACTGTAACTGAAAAAGAATTACTGAGCGTAGTATTTGCTTGCGGTAAGTTCTGTACTTACATCTTGGGTTACCCTGTAACAGTCCGAACAGACCATAAATCTATTTCGTTCCTAAAAAGCTGCAAGTTGAATCATGGCAGACTAACAAGGTGGATACTTGCACTTCAAGAATACCATCTAAAATGGGAATACATCCCAGGTAAAAAGAATGTCGTAGCTGATGTGTTATCCCGTGTCAATGTGGAAGAGCAAACTGTCGAAGGGGAGAAGGAAAGCGTACTAAAAATATACCATCTTCTTAGCACCAGAGCCGACTTAACAACAATATTAACAAATATGAGCACCCACCAACAAGCAGACCCGAAATTGAGAAACCTTAAAACTCGATTAGAAGAAGGAGACGAAACCGTTGCTCGATATTACCAACTAAACAAGCAAATCTTGTTCATTAAAACATCACTGAAGGAGGAGACCTGGAAGGTGGTTGTTCCAACCCAGATTGAAAAGGAATTAATAGTAAACTACCACATACGATATGGGCATATGGGCGCCTTAAAGGTGATAAAAGCTCTGGAGGAGAGCTGCCAGATAAAAAACATAAATAGGAAAGTCCGAATGTATATTAAAAGCTGTAAAATCTGCCAGCTCGTAAAAACAAATAATGAGAAGAAGGAAGGTGTTATGATTCCTATAACCTCCCAAGCAAAATTGGAGAAGGTATTCCTAGACATCTGCGGACCATTTTCCCGTAGTGGCGGTCGACACCAATATCGATACCTAACAATCATAATGGACCACTTCACAAAGTTTGTTAAGCTATACCCTACTAATCGAGCAACTACCCGGAAAATTCTGGGGATATTAACGGAGCAGTAGTATCCCAAACATGGGGAAACCATCTTCGATCATCACTGATCATGGAACCCAGTTTAAGGGTAGAAAATGGCGTGATACCTTATTATCAATGGGCATTCGTACCTACAAAACCTCGGTCTACCACCCGAGCAGTAATCCGGCAGAGAGGGTGTTACGAGAAGTGGAGAGGATCCTAAGAACTTATTGTCACCATCAACAAAAAAGGTGGCAAGACTATCTAGAAGCCACGGAGGAATTCCTCAACTTGGCATACCATCCAGCTATAGGAATAACCCCACACTCCGCCATGTACGAAAAACCACCCCCACGAGAGATCGCAGAAATCCTAGAGTTACCCATAAACAATGTTTACAAATTTGACAAAGTAAAATTCTACAACAAGGTGGCAGAAGACCAGGAAAAACGGCAAAATAAGTATCGAAAGGCTAGTGGTAAATTAATAACTTATGAACAGGGAGAAAAAATCTTATTAAAAAATCGTGAACTACCCAGCACACTGGAAGGAATAACGAAGAAGTTATTGCTAGTATACACAGGACCATATGTAATCTCCAATATAAAAAATAATAATACTTATGAAGTAAAGGAAATGGATTCAGAAAGGATCAAAGGTGTATATAACCAGGCGTCCATGAAAAAATATTATGAGTAATTGGATGTATATAAAAGAATTTATTCGTAAAACATATAAATTCAAAAACAATGTAAGCACAACTTACTACCTAATATTTATGAAACGACTTTTGGAATAAAAAATAAAAAGAAGAGAATTAGAACAAATAAATTTAAAAACAATGTAAGCACAACTTACTACCTATGATTTATGAAATTAATTAAGAGAGAAAAGGAAAAGGAATTTAGAATAAAATCAATGAAATTCAAATACATTGTAAAATCAATTTACAAACAACAAGTTATGAAAAAACTTTCTGGAAGTAAAAAGAAAATGAATTGAATAAAACAAATTCAAAAAACCAAGTAAGTACAACTTGCTACCAAACATCTATGAAACTCAAATAATGGAATATAAAAGAAAAGAAAAAGAATTTGGAAGAATAACCACAACATTCAAAAGGAAGAGTAAGTTCACATTACAAACAATTATATATGGAACCAATTATGAAAAAATTTTGAGAATAAAGAAATGGCAGTAAAAACCACTGATACAATTAAAATGAATAAACTTATTGTGAAAGAAAATTAATAAGACTTTTAAGCAAAATAAGCAGAGACAATGACCACATGGAATTAATAATTAAAGAATGCATTTGGATAAAAAGCAAGAGCGGAATAAAATTTTGAAAAGGAAGAAATAACTATGTATAAATAAATCCATAAGAAAAATATGATCATAAAATAAATGTCAATTATAAGAAGGACAATTAAAAGAGTAATTGCAAGAACATAAAACTAGTGGAACGATTCATAAGAATGGAGAAAAAGCAAAAATATAATAGAAAATATATGCTACCAATGACCAGAAGAAGATTGTAATAACAGTCAAGGTATAACAGAGAATTAAAATAAATAAAAACTTTACACTGAATAACAAGTGATAATTATATTAAACCAGCTTCCAACCATAAGAAGAAATAAAATGCCAGCAGAGCTAACCATTGAGAAAAGTAACTGAGATAGAAATTAACTAAAATCGAAATATTAACAGATCTGAGCAAATACGAAGTGAAGTATCCAAAGATATTTAATTTTTTTTTTTATAGTCATAAGGTGGACTATTCTTATGTAATTTTTATTAATAACTGACTGTAGATAAGTGCAGCAGTATTACTATGTTTTGAGCAGAGATGATTTGCCTCTGTAATCAATAAATGACGTAGTATGGCCAGCAGAGTAGTGAAGCCTACAGTGCCCCTCTGAACTGCCCCAGCTCACGTGTTAGGGAATGTTAGGGAATAAATATCCCAAGGATAAAGAACCAAGTTAAGAAAAAAAAAAAATGAAAAATAAAAAATAATGAACCTCAGATGACTATTACTATCAAGAAAAAGCCAGTTAATAATGAAATATAGATAAGCTCAAAAATAAAGAAGAAAAAATTTAGAAATGGGAAGGAAGTAAAGAAATATAATTTATAATAAATATCATAAGCAATTATTTCAGACAAACCAAGTATGATCTGAACTAATCACTTCTGGAGGAGAGCAATCTGTAGCATGACAGATAATCCACTTAAATCAATTACCAGATGATCGTTAGTAAAAATCAAGTATATGGAATATCCAGAAAGATCCAAATGAAAACCAAATAAAAAGCACAATAAATTACCATTATAACAAGAAAAAGTAAACATAAAGAAAAAATCTGCAACTAATATGAATGTACAACAAAATAAAACCACAGAAAACTAAAATTAAAATAACAATAATACCCAGGTAGGATAGGAGTAGGTAAGGAAGCTACCCAGACCAAGTAAACAGCCCAGTATAAACAAAAGTAAATAATAACGAAATGGTACTGAAGAAACCAAGAATGAAGAAGGAAATTATCCAAAACAAACAAAGATACCTAATGAACAGGGACAAGTGAAGATCACATAGAATAGAGGAAGTAGAACACGACCAATACCCAAAAGAAACCCAATAGGGAGAAAACAAAAACCCCTAAAGAAAGTAAATGTCACTATAGAAAGTATAACACCCCAACAAACCATAAACTCATATAAAACTAATAAAAACAAAAAGTGTTTAAAGTGCTAAGTAGAAGTGCACCCAAGAAAGTTATTGTATAATTTAAATAGACAAATCTTGTGACAGTACAGAAATACCTATTACCATAATAATGGGATTCAGGAATTTTATATTGTATTTTATTCTGATCATGAATGTTAACAAGGGCTAGGTTAGTTTTACCCAATCCCAATACATACGCAGATTCAACAAGAGGGGAGCCAAGTCAAGGTCATCATGGTACGAGCAGAATTTGACATGTGTAATAGCGGTATAAGTGAAACGAACTAATAATATGAACTTTTCATTGGTCCACAAAGCCAGATCGTCATAAATAAATAATGACGGCATGAAAACAAATACGTATTAACCAGGGCGGTGGCTATAAAACTGAACAATGACGTCAGACGCATGATCACTTACATAACAATTGCGTCTAACTCGCCCCCAGTCGTCTATAGCAATTCAGCGAGCACACATGCTCAACCAGTGCAGTGGGCAGCTTTTGCTGTAAAAATGCAGTAATTGTTTTAAAAAATGCAGTAATCATTTTAAAATGTAATCATTAACAATAATGTAGAATCAGTGGACAACCAATATGAGAGTTCAGTAAATTCAGTGCACTAAAAGAGACAGAACGAGGTTCGGCCGAACACCTGCCAGCCAACATGGGAGTCTTCTGAGGAGTCTACGCCGCATCAATTTCAGGAAAGCCCTTCTTAATTTTCTTTTCTAAATTTTAAAATACAAAAAATGAGCTCTAATCAGAATAAATAACAAATATGTTCAATATTACAGTATGATTGGTTTGAGTGAGAGAGTGAAAGTGATCGTTGGCCAACCGTAAATAAGCTATATCTGAGGCGTTGGTTTGTGTTTAATTATAGAGAAATTATTCAAGTCAGAGAAATAAATAACAATTTGAAAGTAACTGCAGTACAGAATTTAAAAAAGAATTATTTCAGAGAAAACAAGAGTATATGCATATAGAATTAAACGCATGGTGAAGGCGGAAATAATGTAGCCGCCATTTTGGAATTTAATAGTCATTGATGACTCCCATTGTCTATAGCCTATGAGCACAAATAACTGAATAAAATCTAATTTGTTATCCTCATGTTGTGTGAATGGTTATTTCAATACCCCGAAAACCTCTATCTTTTTCGCTTAACGCAACCTTGGACCCGAAAAGCCTAATGTACTTAAAAAAAAAAACTGAGCACGTGTTTTTCACCGGATGTGTGGTTTAGATTATACAATTACATAATTATCCATTATATGTTTATTAATTATTTGTTGAGTAAGGGGGAGAAGTTACAGATGGCGCCCGAACAGGGACTTTATATAAAATTAAATTATATAAATAAGCAAAAAGCAGAGGTAGACGGGTAGTGAAATACACGTAACAGTAGAGGTTATCTATGTAGGTTATGTATGGTATGAAGAGAATTGTATGACAATTAAGACAGAATTTATTACTATCAGTATAACAAAAATGGCAGATAACAACGAAAGTATTAATATAGAAAACACAGCAACAGAATCATTGGTGTTAAACGAACCACAGGCGAACTCAACGCCTGTTATAAATAATAAGGTTTCGTTAGAAGATCTTTTTCAGTTAATGAAAATACAGAATGGTCAATTAAATAATAAATTAAACCAGTTTGATGATAAACTAAACCAGTTTGATGAACAATTTAACGATATTAAAAAAGAAATTAAGAAACAAAGCTGTAATTATGATAAAAGATTAAGTGAAATAAACACACGGTTAGACGAAATAAAATCAGAAAATAAGAAATTAGAATTAGACAAATTAGAATTGAACAAAGATGACAAGGTAAGTAGTAGTGGAAATGACGATAAAATAAATAAAAATATAGTAATAGGAGATAATAGTGTGGATGTTGGTAGTAATAATGAGGTGTTATGGGGAATAGAATATAATAATAATGGAATGATAGTGTGTGTTGAAAGGCTAAAGAGAGTGTGTAGAGAGAGTATAATTGTAGGGGAATTGCAGGGGTTAGATTTTTCTCTTAATGGTGTATTTGGGGGTGATATACATGTTTTTAGGAAGGACGAGAGTGCCTTCGATGTAGATTTGGGAGACAAAAGGTCTGCAAATAGTTGTCCCTGGATTTTTTGTGCACCTGATAGGTGGTGCGAGAATAAAGTTGTAGTGTCCCCTGCATATATGGACAAAGAGAATGTGATTTGGGGTTATGATGGGAGATATTGTGAAAGAGAGTTGTGTGATAATTGGGAGATGGAGTTATATAGAGTAAATAGAAATTATGAAGAATTTGTAGAAAGGTTAGGTGGAGAGAGAAGTGAAAATAATAGCAAGTACTTACCTTGTATTGAAACTGAGGTAGTAGGAGATGATGTTGATAACAATGATAATATAAAATACCGAATTATGACTGATTAAACAGGAGGTGACAGGACAATGACCAACCATGACAGGTTAAATGAGTTTGAGAATAATGATAAAAATTCGAATGGTATATGTATTTATAATGATAAGATAAGATATTCAATATTAACAATGTGTATAGTTTTAAGATTCGACTATTATTTGATGATGGAGGGTAAACATTTTATTGTGTTATGAACATTTAATTATGTGGACAGTGTTTTTCAGGATGGACTGTTTATGACTGATTTTGATAAATGATAAAATGGTAATTTGGATTGTATATTTTGTGTATATTAATGTCAATGTATTTGTGTATTATTGCTGTTGTGTATTTTATATATTTGTTATGTAAACTATGTACTGTGGAATTTTAAATAATTGATAAGGAATTTAAAGGATATTATGAGATTTAGATTCAAATGGTTAGTAAATGATTAAGCATATGATATATTTGGATATTGAGTTGTTTTAGGATTGTAAGATAAATGATGAATTTTCTAGTGGTATATTAAGGTGAAATGTTGTAAAAGAGTTTGGGTAATAGTGATAAATAAGGGCATTGGAGTTAGTTGAATAGAGTTATTGGGAGTTAGATAAAAAGAAAATTTAGATACTGATAATATATAAAGAGGTGTTAGATATTTTAGGGACACAGTGGTTAGTGATTATATGTAGAGGTGAGTAATATGAATGGTATAATTATATATTTTGTTGATGATGATATTTTGTAGTAAGGATCCGGTGTAAGGAGTGATCAGCGTGCGATGTGGCAAGGGACCAGCGTGCAGCGTTGTGGCAGGCGGAGCAATTTTGGGTTAGAGTGTTTGCCGATATTTGGTGGAGGGCAAATGGTTAGAAATGGATATGGCCAGGTAGGGAACATACATCCTTGTACAAAAAATGAGCGGTGCCAGAGGATTTAAATGGGATTAGTGAAGGGGGTTATTATTGAGATATTGGTGTCATATTATGTTAATGGTTAGAAGCGGTTGTTAGTAGAAAAAAGAGGGGTAGTAAGGTTAGATAGACAAATGCCAAAATAAGATATAGAGAAAATAATGAATAATAGAGAGTCACCCAAACTAGATAAGGATAAAAGGGTTAGAAAAGGAAAATTCATGGTAGGAAGGTAATGTAACAGAGGGATTGATGATAAATTTGAAATTGTTTGTATAGAATCTGATATAAATGAATGTTAAATAACTCAAAGTTGAATAGAGAGTTGATAGTAATAATGTTGTAACGTTTTGCTACAAGTTGTGTAAATATGAATTAAGTAATGTGAATTGTTCAATGTTAGTGTTTAATGTTTAATGTACAATGTTTTATTATGTTGATGGTACAATAGGCTAGGAGGTTACTACAGGGGTAGTGACGGTAATAATGTTAAATTTTATGTTGGTTAGCAAATCTATAGTAATGATTCTGTTACAAAAAGAAAATTAAACGTAAAGAAAATTAAATAGTTTTGAAGAGTTTGCCATAATAGTTATATATGCTGATGTTATTTGAGACAAATTAGTAGAACTAGTAGTTGTTGTTTGAGAGTAGAATTTGTTTTATGTTTACTATAAGAGTATATTTCATTAGGATGAGAGAAGTAAGTTAATATTGACTGAAGTCAGAGATTAAAAAAAAAAACAAAAAAAAGTATATATATAGGAGTGTTGAAAGGTGGAAGGATTATCTATCTAAAATCTTGTTATAATTTTTTGTGTGTTATTTGGAATTTTATGAGTAAAGAAAACCAACGCCTCAAAACACAAACCAATGCATCTAAGGGGAGACATATCAGTTGCGGATATGTGGATAAATAAGGCCACTATTTTAAAATTTTGTATTACATGTTTCAGAGTTTTGTGGTGTTGTGACCGCGGTCCTGCGCTGGCCGGAGCGTCAGAACAGGAGCGTTCAGTGCCTCATGGCCTTATGGTGTAGGGATCTCTCCGGAGAAGTCCAGTAAGGTCAGACAGGTACAATCAACACTATAGGAACAAGGGTAAGTGATTGAAATTTTTTATATATTAACACTACAGGGGGTTGTGGCAACATATCTGGACTGATCCTTTTAGAAACGTATGAATGAGTCAATGAAAGTTTTTGTGTCTCGACACCAAACCTTTCATTGAGGGGGTTTTGTGACAGTACAGAAATACCTATTACCATAATAATGGGATTCAGGAATTTTATATTGTATTTTATTCTGATCATGAATGTTAACAAGGGCTAGGTTAGTTTTACCCAATCCTAATACATACGCAGATTCAACAAGAGGGGAGCCAAGTCAAGGTCATCATGGTACGAGCAGAATTTGACATGTGTAATGGCGGTATAAGTGAAACGAACTAATAATATAAACTTTTCATTGGTCCACAAAGCCAGATCGTCATAAATAAATAATGACGGCATGAAAACAAATACGTATTAACCAGGGCGGTGGCTATAAAACAATGAACAATGATGTCAGACGCACGACCACTTACATAACAATTGCGTCTAACTCGCCCCCAGTCGTCTATAGCAATTCAGCGAGCACACATGCTCAACCAGTGCAGTGGGCAGCTTTTGCTGTAAAAATGCAGTAATTGTTTTAAAAAATGCAGTAATCATTTTAAAATGTAATCATTAACAATAATGTAGAATCAGTGGACAACCAATATGAGAGTTCAGTAAATTCAGTGCACTAAAAGAGACAGAAAGAGGTTCGGCCGAACACCTGCCAGCCAACATGGGAGTCTTCTGAGGAGTCTACGCCGCATCAATTTCAGGAAAGCCCTTCTTAATTTTCTTTTCTAAATTTTAAAATACAAAAAATGAGCTCTAATCAGAATAAATAACAAATGTGTTCAATATTACAGTATGATTGGTTTGAGTGAGAGAGTGAAAGTGATCGTTGGCCAACCGTAAATAAGCTATATCTGAGGCGTTGGTTTGTGTTTAATTATAGAGAAATTATTCAAGTCAGAGAAATAAATAACAATTTGAAAGTAACTGCAGTACAGAATTTAAAAAAGAATTATTTCAGAGAAAACAAGAGTATATGCATATAGAATTAAACGCATGGTGAAGGCGGAAGTAATGTAGCCGCCATTTTGGAATTTAATAGTCGTTGATGACTCCCATTGTCTATAGCCTATGAGCACAAATAAATGAATAAAATCTAATTTGTTATCCTCATGTTGTGTGAATGGTTATTTCAATACCCCGAAAACCTCTATCTTTTTCGCTTAACGCAACCTTGGACCCGAAAAGCCTAATGTACTTAAAAAAAAACTGAGCACGTGTTTTTCACCGGATGTGTGGTTTAGATTATACAATTACATAATTATCCATTATATGTTTATTAATTATTTGTTGAGTAAGGGGGAGAAGTTACAACTGTAACCAAATAGTTCTAAGGGAGTGTTAAAAAATTTAATGGAACAAAATGTTAGGTTCCAATTTCAATATATGAACTCTATAAATAAGATTTAGAAATAGAGATTAATCCTTGTATTTATAAAATGTTATTTTGTTTAGTAGTTTGAATTAGGAATGCCATATCTGAATGTGTATATCATTCCTACATAGTAAAATGTTTTTTAGAAGTTACTGTAAGTAATCAGTACAAAAAAAGGTATGATTCTAAATACCAGATTTAATGTTAAATAATTGATATGTTTTAATGGTTTAAAATCAATACTAAAGGTTATAGTAGTAAAAGAAGAAATTATTAATGAATATTATATTAGAATAGAAGGTCAGAAAAGGGTATGAACTAACTGTATTATTAAAAACTTTGTAAGTAACAACAGATAAAATCTAGGCCAGATAGTAAATTTAGACTACATTATAATTGACAAATCTAGTCCTATAAACCAACTAAACTGATGAAATTTATGTAAGATAAACCCACCATATAGTAATACAATGTAACTTATACTTTATAAAGATATTGTCAGAAGATAAGTAAAATTATAAATAAAAATGAAATGTATTAACCAAAATTTCAGAGGAGTAGTCATAGATAAATGAATTATATTTAAAAACAATAACTAATGAACAAAATTGCAAGAAATTAAGGAAAGATAAAAAATTATATCAATCTTAGATTCAGTATAATAATAATTATATCAGAGAAAATGGCTATTATCTAGACAAGGACAGGAAACCCAAATTTAAGCCTACTTTTCCAACATGAAAGAAATATAACTTTTTTAAATAAAAACTTTGTAAAACTATATTAATTAGTATCAAAATAAGCAAAATAGATTAAAGCAACCGAATATGTATTTAGTATTTCATACAGTTAAATAATAACGAAAATATTTTCCGTGTATAATGTATTCAAATAAAATGTATCGGAAGCTAAGATAATTTGAAACAATGTATGATCTATATTAAATTGGCTAAGAATTTCAGGAGACGAAGGAAATGAGAACAGTTTATTATTATCCGTTGAAGCGAACACTTAAACGAGGTTTTTCCCCGTATAACCTATATTAATGGCGTGCGATACTTAAATCGAGTTCAGTGCAAATTTTGTAATTTTTTTAATTTGGAATTTTAACTTGAGAAGCAGTGAAAACAAACAATAAACAGTGAACTACAGATAAACAGAACCACATACGCCTAAATAATTGAACTAACACCACTACAAATAAATTTTACTGATGAAACAAAAAGGGTTATATACGACACATTTAACCAAAGTGAAATAGACATCATAACACACATTTACACCAAGTGAACTAATAAACACTACACCAGGAACACTCATTTAACTCCAGAACTAATATCCACAATTGCTGAGACGAAGAAACAGTGAAAAGACATATTTATTGTAAGAAATATTCGTCAAGGTGATTGACATTCAACTACGCATACTTCTGTCGACCATTTTGATTTTCCCAGCATTCTATTCGAGGTGGAACAAATGAACGTCTAGTCTGCATTGGTTCGAATATTATACTATATAAACTTTCTATATTAATTAATAACACTGTAATTGTTAATTTTAAGACATTTTAATTGTAAATGTTATACTTTCTTGGCCCTACCCTTCTCTGGCTATTCTAACATAACCATTAAAAGAACAATATTTTATATACACTATTAATGTAAAGTGTTTGTCGACCGGCCCTGAGTTACGAGTCGATACTGTTGTCAACAATCGATTACTATCGATATTTTTAATAAATTGTTAATAAACACTCTAATTCTGCAAATTGGTTGAAATTTACTTTAAATATAATTAAGGAATAAGTTAATTCAAGAACACGGACTAACCGAAAGGCGGTATTTACAAAAATAAGGAGCATATTGAAGGAAAAGAAGAGCCGTCTATCGACCAGTACTGGAGTTAACCATATTAACTTAGAAGTTATTCGTAGAAAGTGACACCACAACACTATCAACCATAATATAATTAAAATTTTTACACCAGACGATAACAAAAATTATTTCCTAAATACAGATAACAAAAAACCCGAAACAAATATTTTTTCAGAAAAAACAAAATTTTTATTTAAAAATAAAATTTTTTTTATTTCAAATTTTAACAAATTATAACATTATTATTTTGTAACTACGACGACACGTTACAGTATTAATCACTATATTAACAGACATCTAAAACTTAACAAAGTCATAAAACAATAAACACGTCTTACATTACAATATAAATAAAATAAATGACAATAGGAAACTGGCACAAATTTTCTCCCATCTTCTGCAGATGCAGACAGTCTCAAATGTTTTGTATGCATTTTTTAAAACTTCACCTTAGTGAATGTATGTCTGTAAATATTTGCAAATGCAAATGGAATGAAACTGGTCTACTCGTTCTTCCACAGAAATGAATAAACACTTTCATAAAGTGGGCACTAAAAACAAATATTTTAAAACTGTATGCACCACGGGATTGGCCTCACATTTTGTTAGAGGATGTATAGAGCATGTTGAAATTGTACAGAATACTTGGATATGTCTTAATATTACAAGTAATAATTTATTTCTGAAACAGTTATAAACACTAAATTAAAAATACTAAATACAAATTGAAAAACCTAGTACAGTAATACGCACATCTGTATACGATTCGAAAGCAAGCAAAAAAACTTTCTTGTTGTAAACATTATTAAACTTTAAGACTCTTTAATAAAGAAATTTTAAATAGAATAAATTAATGCACTGAAAATATCATGAACTAAGCTGACTCACACTGCAGGCTGAGTAAACATTTGAAGGATACCGCTTTCATACTCACTAAAAGAACACAGTCTTATCAAAAATCAAAAACCTGAACCAACTCTCAACCACCACACAACTAGCAGTGCTCATATGAAGTGATTTTGTACACACAAGAAGGGATACATAACCACAGTTAAAAGTGTTTGTACACATATAACTCAACCGCCTAATTATAAAATTAATTTTATATGATTACATTTTTACCAGCATATTTTTTTTAATTTTGACATTTAAGTTTTTTTTTTTGTTCCTTTGCCCCCTGGGTTTTTCTTTAACCCCCCCACTGCAAAACTCTGCGTGTGTGTGTGTGTGTGTGTGTGTGTGTGCACGCTATGTTACCTGAAATACTATTTATTTTGTAAATATAGGCCTACTTGCGACTGAAAAAACTTTTCATTATTTATTTCAGACAGATAGATAAATATTGAGCTTTGGCAAGTATAATGCCACATAAAGGTTAATTTAAACCTTTAATATATCCATAAAAAAATACAAATCGTTATAACAGTTTTAGATTAAATGGCGGCAAAAGAAAAAACTCTCCTTGCCTCAAAGCACATGTATACATTGCTACAAAAAAGTAAGGATTAACTAAAAATAAAAAAAAAGATAAAAGACGTGTATTTATTCTTCAAGTAAAAATATATAACATCCTACCTCTGCATCTATCTTCTTCAATTCTGGATCATCTTCATCGACCTCAAAGTACAGTTCAGTTGAAGTTATTGACATCATGCCAGGTGCTACAATTCCTGGGGCAACCAGTTTTGCTTTTGTGCTTATATTCACAGGTCCTGAAAATAAGGAATTATATACTGGTATTAAGACAAGCCATTAATTAAATACAATGACATTAGTTGATACTGAATTTTTAAAGCAGAAGCTAAACTTCAAGTTCAAGCAAAATTTCTTCATTGTACTTTTTTTGTCAATTACAACACATATTTAAAATATTATTTTACTATCAGATGTTATATTTATATATTATTTATTTATTTATATTATATATTTAAAGTCAGGAGAAAATACACTTTTGAATAAACGTTCTAAAAAATATTTTCTTATTATAAAAAAAAATGTTATTCTTGTATGGCATTAATTGTAAGTTGAAATACTGACATAAACAACTTCCACAACTTCATATTGTATAACAATTTTCAGTGTGTACCTGTTAAGTCAACATCAAGGTCCCTGTCATCTGTCAGAAGTTCACTGTCATCCATTAAATCACCTGCTGACTGTGCTTGTTGTGTGTGCGTAGCTGCCAAATGAGCATGGAACTCTTCACGAGCCTTCAAAATAAAAATCATGCTCATAACTTATTACATACATTTTCTACTTACTAGCAAATATTTATTGTGGTTATATTTTTTATAAGGGAAACAATAAATCTACTAAACTAGAAAACCTGAAAACACACACACACACACACACACACACACACACACACACACACACACACACACACACACACACACACACACACACACACATTTATATTCATCTTAGGTATTTCTTTACTACACATAATATATGAACCCAAGACTTTAATGGCTTCACAGTGCACTATAACAAAGTCTGGAACAAAAGTATGAAAGCAGTAAATTATTCATATGCACGTCCTTTCAAATATGAAAAAAAAAACAATAACCTATTGTGAGTGTGTATATACTGTCACTGCAAATTTATTATAGGTCATGGTTGCTTATCAAAATTTAGAAAGCTGTGCATACTCAAATTAATGAGAAATCCAATCTCACACTCACTTCATACTTGAACATGAGCCCAAAGTTTAACTGTGTGACAATACGACTGGGCTCTATAGATGCTTTTATATGTACACATGCTTATTTTATGATGAATGAAGATTAACACTTGAATTTACATGTCAGCCTTATTGAAAAAGTGTCTTAAGTAAGAACAATTATTTATTAATTGTATGAGGTATGTTTTTAAAAATAAGGTCCATTTTGGAGTCAAAAAGAAGATTTTAAATGACGGAAGTGATTTATTATAGCCAAAAAATCTACAGAGATTTTGTATTTATCCACATAATCTCCATTAACTTTCACAGATTTTTTTTATATCTTTCCCACACATTTTCACTCCACTGTCATGAAAGTCCATCGCTTGTGTCTTGAATCAGTTAGTGTGTAAACAGCCTGTTGTTCACATTGTCTTCATTTTTTAAACAAACTGTTTCTTTGCAGGAAAACCAGGCTTAATATCTAGTGACGAAAGGTTCAAACAGGCCAGTCCCTTCACTTTGCTACAATAATGTTTCAGATGAAGCCAGATGTTACTGCTTGTGTGTATCAGCTGACATTTTGAACATATAATTTTTTGTCACCAAATTCCTGTCACAATGTTATACATTATCGGTTGCAAAATGTTACAAAATTGAATAGAAAATTCAAAAAATCAAACTGCCAATTTTATCAAATTTTTGCATTTTACTTCTATTAAACATGTGTCATCATTGTTGGGCAGCCTATATCCTCTGTATCATGAATATTCATTCATATTTCCCTAAAAAAAACGATACAATTTCCTAACTTTACTGTCATGCATAAGGTTTAGTCTATAAAAATTCACACAAGTTGCCTTTGAATTTCAGCAGCATATTGTTTTTTTTTCTAAACAATAAAACATATCACAGGGTGAACCTCACATTTGGCGGGATTATCTATTATAGCACTAACTGTAAATCTGTTTACTAACTTCAGGCGTATACAGTATCCCATGTTCAGGTGGACAAGTGTACACTGGCATGACAAAACAGCATGTGAGGACGTGCTCACTGAACCCAAGAGGGCCTGTTGACAGGGGCAGTCAGAGAAGTCAGTGCTTGCAGAGCACCTTTTAGCTAATGACGACCATGTGGTGAATTTTGAGGAGACAAAGATCCTATTCTCTATGTTGTTCTATACTACACGGCTACACTGGGAAACAATTGAGATATATAAACACAATAACAGCCTTAACAGGAAGGAAGAGTGCTTGAGGCCGAATAAGACCTGGTATCCGGTCCTCAAAGGTTCTCAGATCACTACCATGGATATAATGTCTAACTCCTTTGTTGACATGGGAGCAACAACGGGATTTGGCAAGCTCTCAACCAATCAAATAGCAGCCTGCATCTGGACAGCTATATAACTACAATGACCGGAGTTGCATAGTCATTTAGTTGCCAGAGGAGCAGAACACTGAAGATGACTGCTGCAATAAAGAGGACCATGACCCAACACCCGGAAAATAATTTTACTGAAGATAACTCCGGCCGTGAAAACATTAATGTTATGATCATTCACATGCAGAGGCGGCTCTTCCATTAGGCGAAATAGGCAGCCGCCTAGGGCCCCGCGCCTGAGGGGTCCCCGCGCTCAGGGCCCCCCTCAGGCGCAGGCGCAGGCCCTGAGCTTAGATCTATGATCATCTATATCTTATTTGTCCGGGAATCTACTACTTGGTCTACTACTACTACTAGTATTACACATTTGATTTGACTCGTTAACCATAACAATATAAAGTGCATCTATTTTGAACTTACCGATTCAGTTTTACTAAACATGGTCGAAATGGTGTGAGTTTCGCAGGTAATTAATGCCCAATCTAGCAGATAAAAACAGAAACAGAAACAATAAAATCGAACTTTGTGTTTTTCAAAATTCCCGTCTTACATAAAAATCCCTTCTTAAATAAAAATACTTATAATTACCTTTTTTACCCAAAAGTTACGTATTTCCTTCGTTAAGAAGTAAATCACAGCATAAAAAACTAATAAACGACCTTGTTTACAAGTCCAAAACAATAATCGAATCTTGTGTTTTTCAAAATTCCCACGCAAATGAAAACACGAAAAAAATACAACACAGCAAAAGTACGGCCATGTGAAAGCACCCTCAGTGAAACAGCTGTTCAGTATTTTCGCGTGCAGAGTTTTGAGGTTAGTTATGTTTATTGTTCACTGCGTGTTCAGTGGGTTTATTTTGTTTGTTTAACAACAATCAAGTGATTCAGTGTAGCTTACAATGTTTTGTTGCTTACATTTGTAATAATTTGTGGTTTGTCATGTCTTCGAGTGGAAATACAAAAAGAGAAAGAGACATTGGAAGAAAGTATGAAACTGGTAGTGTTAAAAGACAAAAGAAGAAGGCGAAAGAGGAATTCGGACTAAAGATATGTGGTTAATTGGATAAACATGTGGTGAGCTCTACAGCCAGTACTTGTAACATAGAATCTATGCAGGTAGAGAAAAATGAGTTAAGTTGTACAAAGGAAAATACTCTGCTGCCTAATACTGTAAACGGTCATATTCCTAGTAAATACGATGACGCAGATAATCCTGAAAATTGTAGTCCTATTATTAGTAACATAGAGTCCTTGCAGGCAGAAACAAATGAGCCTAGTTGCAGTCAAGAGAGTACTAATAATACTAATTCATTTGTTCCTGACACTATTATTTATGACCAGAGTGCGTGGTCACTTCCACTTAATGATAAGGACAGATTAATACTTGTATGAAGGGGCCCAGCAGGGAAAATATTGTGAGATATCCAATAGACTGTCATAGTAGACATTTTTCAACATCGCACTATACTAGGATTTTGAATAATGATGAGAAACAGGAGAGGCGCTGGCTAGTTTACGCAAAAAATGCAGACAAAGTATTCTGTTTTCCATGCAGATTGTTTTCCTCTTCAAATACAGCTTTTTCGTATAGCGGTTGTAATGACTGGAAAAACATAAGTACTCGTATTAAATCACATGAAGGTAATCCTGAACATCTTGAAAACGTTTTGAAATGGCTTGAATTAGGAAAAAGTTAAAAACTAATCAACACTTAATTCAGAGCTACAGAGCCAACTCCAAGCTGAAAGGCAACGGTGGAAAGATATTTTAGAAAGGATATTGGCCATCATTGAGTATTTAGCTACTCACAATTTGCCATTTCGAGCTCACAGGGAGGATCTGTTTTCAGAAAACAGTGGACATTTTTTAGGCCTAGTGAAGTTTACTGCCATGTTTGATCCAATTATGAGAAGTCATTTGGAACGTATAGCAGATAAAAGCCTGCACAATCACTATTTGGGAAAAAATATACAGAATGCGTTAATAGATCGGATGGCAAGACAAGTAAAGCAAGAAATCATAAAAAGAGTACAACAAGCTAAGTATTACTCAATTATACTTGACTGCACGAGAGATGTCAGTCGTGTGGAACAGATGTCTCTAGTCTTACGCTATGTTGATGTGAATTCTGGAGATATCAAAGAAGATTTTATTGGTTTCATACCTGTAGAGAAAACTACAGGTGCTGACTTAGCTGACTTCGTTCTCTCAGAGCTCAAATCACTTGGTTTGAAATTAGAAGACTGTCGTGGCCAAGGATACGACAATGGGGCAAACATGAAGGGACATAAAAGCGGCGTGCAAGCACGGTTACTTGATATGAACCCTTTGGCCTTTTTCACCCCATGTGGTTGCCACAACTGGAATCTACTACTTGGTGATGCTGCAGCCTCGTGCACTTCAGCTAAACTGTTCTTTGGAATTTTGCAAAGGTTGTACACATTATTTTCTGCATCTCCGGTGAGATAGGCAGCTCTGAAAGAAAAAGTAAATTTAACACTAAAGCCTTTATCAGAAACAAGGTGGGAGTGCAGAATTGAAAGTGTAAAAGCTGTAAGGTATCAGCTGGAAGACGTAGCAGATTGCCTTGAAGCACTTTCAGATATTGGTGACCCAGCACTGTACAGTGAATGTAGATCATTACGTCGGGAAATTCTTTCGTATGAGTTCATAATTTCTCTGATAGTGTGGTATGACATTTTGTTTAAAATTAACATCATCAGCAAGCTTTGGCAAAAAGTTAACATGGACTTAAGTACAGCTATGAAGCATTTTGAAGGATTTTTGACTTGGATTTCTGAGTACAGAAAAAGTGGTTGGGTTTCTGTACTGGTTGATACAAATTCTTTGGCTGAGGAAATTGGTGTCAATAAAGAATTCAAACAAACCCGTATTCGCAAGAAAAAGTGTCTCTTTGATTACGAAGGTCAAGATGAAATTGCTTCTTTCCCAGAGTACCTAATGAGGACACAGTATTTTTATGTGGTTATAGATTGCATCCAAACAAGCCTTAGTTCTCGGTTCATAGAGCTCCAACGCTACCAGTTTAATTTTGGATTTCTCTGCAATATCGCAGTTTTGAGAAATAAACCAGATCAAGAGACGATTAACCAGACAGTTGCAGACGATTGGAAACTGCTCTTACTATTAAGAGAGGAAACGGGAAAGAGTCCGAAGAACTTTATAGTGACATCAACTGTGAGGAACTCTATCAAGAGCTGAAAATGTTCTCGAGAACCATGCCAGAAGAAGGTGGAGGGGTAGCAAAAGATTTAAAAGACATGGTCTCAAAAGAATTATCCGATGTGTACCCCAACCTTTTTGTTGCCATTCGCTTTCTGTTGACAATACCAGTGGCAGTTGCATCGGCTGAAAGGCCGTTTTCAAAATTAAAATTGATAAAGACCTATCTTCGGTCTACTATGTCTGAAGAAAGACTTTCAGCACTGGCTATACTGTCGATTGAATGTGAACTTTCAACAAAACTGAACTACTCATCGATCATCAATGACTTTAGTGAAGCCAAAAGTAGGAAAATTCCTTTTTAAAAAACTATTGAAAGACTGAAAGAATAACAAATCTAATTTGTATTATTGAGAGATTTAAATTTTTAATAATATGTGTTGTTCATTTTATTAACTAGAATTAACAAAAGTTTATGAGAAGTTAAAGTTCAGTCCATTATAAATGTTGTGTTTCATATCATATTTTTATAAGATTATTCAGTATTGTGTGTTTTCTTTTATGTACCAATAAAAAAAATGTTATCTGTATTATTTGGTATTTTTGTACCTTTATATTTTATTTCAGTAACCTTAATGAGTAATGACCTTTTTTTATACAGGTTGATTAAAAACCAACTTCCTGGGAAAACAATTTATTTCATTTTTTTATGATACTACTAACTGAAAGTCCTCATAGTGGTTTTAATTGCCAACTAAAAAAATTAAGATGAAGATGACTAATTTATTTTTTGAAAATACTTTTTGAAATGTCACTGAAATTTTCTCAACTCAGTTTTTTGAATAGCTTCTTAATTAAAAAGAAGTTGCGTAAGTTTTTGATAGTCTTATAGTAATTTTATAACTCCAGTTAGTTTTCAGCTCAAAAAATAAGGGTAAATTTCAAAAGTGGGAATTGGGCCCCGCAAAATAGACTCGTCTAGGGCCCCGCAAAGTCTAGAGCCGCCACTGTTCACATGTCACCACAATCTCATATCTAATTTCGACAAAACAGCCAACAACTGAGTACAATGGCAAACTGCAACACAGTGCATGCAGTATCCTCTTCACTGTCACAGCCAACAGTACACCAAAACAGACCTTACTTAAAAAAACTTGCCTTGTATGACATATTTCTGAGTTTGTATGCAACTTTTTATAAGAAAAGTTATATACTGTTTGCACAAAAGTCCTGTACTTGAAATTTACTTAGAGAATGATTCTTGGATTTCGTTGTCCATGACGTGTCCGTTACTTAACTAAATATCACTATAATATTGACGACTCGGAACACTAAGTTTTTTATAAGTAAAAACGTAAAGTTTTACCTTACAGCCTAAACCGGCTTTCACCTTTAGAAGGCTTCATCAGAGGCTGCCATAGGTAGCGTTGTCCGTCTTGTTGTTGGCGACGGGATAGTTATTCGAAAGATTGAAGCTGTGTGTGTGTGGTGAGATGTGTTCGAATAATGCGTGCGATTTGAATTGTGTCTGTTCGTTTAGGATGTCGTTTTCATTTGTTTTTGTGTGTTTGTATATTTCTAATTGTTCTAGAGTGTCTAGTTTTCGGCCTTTTGTGTGTACATGTAGAATGTTCATGTTATTGTCGATGTTTTTATATGTGTGGTTTGCTTCAATGAGGTGGTTTGCAAAGGTAGATTCTGTAGTGGTGTGGAGTGCTTTTGTGTGTTCAATGTATCTCTGTTTGAAGCTACGTCCTGTCTGGCCTATATAGAATTTATTGCAATTTGAGCAATTTAGCTTGTATACACCAGGTAGATCGAATTTGTTTTGTGCTTTGGGCATGCGTTTTGATAGTGTGTGGCGATTACAAATTCGATCTACCTGGTGTATACAAGCTAAATTGCTCAAATTGCAATAAATTCTATATAGGCCAGACAGGACGTAGCTTCAAACAGAGATACATTGAACACACAAAAGCACTCCACACCACTACAGAATCTACCTTTGCAAACCACCTCATTGAAGCAAACCACACATATAAAAACATCGACAATAACATGAACATTCTACACGTACACACAAAAGGCCGAAAACTAGACACTCTAGAACAATTAGAAATATACAAACACACAAAAACAAATAAAAACGACATCCTAAACGAACAGACACAATTCAAATCGCACGCATTATTCGAACACATCTCACCACACACACACACACACACACACACACACACACACACACACACACACACACACACACACACACACACACACACACACACACACACACCTTCAATCTTTCGAATAACTATCCCATCGCCAACAACAAGACGGACAACGCTACCTATGGCAGCCTCTGATGAAGCCTTCTAAAGGTGAAAGCCGGTTTAGGCTGTAAGGTAAAACTTTACGTTTTTACTTATAAAAAACTTAGTGTTCCGAGTCGTCAATATTATAGTGATATTTAGAGAATGATGTTTAGTTAGTTACAGATGGCCAAGACAAAACTACCTGTAAAATGGCATCTTCAGGAGCTCCATGTTCTAAGGCAGCTTTCAGAGTAGCTTGCGGATGGCTGGAACCACGAGGATTATGTACAAATCTTTTCCTACGCCTTGCATCGTCTTCCCATGCATCTAGCTTCCAGAATTCACACAATCTAAAAATATATAATAAAAACACAATTATTTTACAATTATTATTATGTATCATAATTTTATTCTTTGCACTTTTAGTATTCAGTAATTTTCTAAAAAATTGAATGCACAACAGCTTAGATTGTTTGGTGAAGTGGCGAAAAGAGAATATTAAAAGCAATTTGGGAGGTGGGAACGGAAGTCCTAGAAGAAGAGAGGGCTTGACTGGTCCTCAGGAGGAAACAGGGAACAAGAAGAATCACTGGAAAAGAATCACTGCTTCAACACCGCTGGTAGAACAGGCTAAAGGATAGATAAGTAAGGGAGTATTTCTTTTAAATGAGTACTCATAACCTGTTTTAAAATATTTTGTTCAAGCTTAAAAAAAGCCAAGTTTCCTGAACTTGTTTTTCAAAATTTTAAGAGCTATTTGGTATTGTTATAATGGCAGGTCTCACTGACCATTGTATGGTACAGTGGAAACAAAATACAAACACCAATGAAGTCACTAATCACCAGGTTTAATGAGTCGTAAACAAAATTTGAAATCAACAAGATACTCTCATACAGTAATTCTAGTTAAATTTATCCACACGAAATAGTAGTGTCAACTATTTAGAGTTCCACACTAATTATAATACAATAACCACTTCCCTTGAACCTTTGAATTGTTGTCCTGCAACATTGTTTTTCTGTCCCAATCGTAAGAGGAATGTGATACTGGGATCTTCTGACTACAGTGTGATGACACAAACCCATTAATGTAGTGGAATGCTGACTTGGCAGCTTCAAACTTAAGGGCATGATAAAGACCTTCTGAGCTATTTCGATGTCTTGCCATTCGTAACACTTGCTGAAGTTCACAATCTCCGATAAATGTCTGCATCGCAAACATCATTCGAAAATCTTCTGGTGCTTCAGAACAGGCCAGAATAAACAATCTGTCGATGCTTGCTTCAAACTCTTAAAGACTTACCCCAGATTGTTGTTGCCTTGTTCTCAACTGAACATAGTAACATCACGCAAATGCGTATCACCATACCATAATTCTACAGCTTTTATAAATTCGGCATAGGTTTTCTGGCTATCAGGTGGCACTTTCTGTAGTAGCTCTTCAGCAGGTCCTTTTAAAACAAGAACGAGTGAAACTGCCTTGTCTTTCTGTGTCCAATTATTGGTGCAAGTAGTGGCTTCAAATTGCCGAAGATACATATCAGCCTTGACATGAACTGCCCCAACTACAGGCAAAGTGACTTTCTCTGTTGTCTTTTTGTCTGTCTTTTTCTGCCTTTATAATTGGCCCTGTCTCTTCAGCCGTTTGTTTTAAAACACAGGCTTATGTTTTCATGAATTGCTTGACTTCATTTTTAATTTGATCTCTAATGTTTTCAATCGAGTCTTTTATAGATGCTACATCCTCCTTTAATTCAGATATTTTATTAGACATCGATTCTTCTACATCAGACATTATAGTAATTTGGTTATTAACCAAGTCACCACATAGGAGACCAAATTCAGGTAGTATGTTCTTGCATCTGCTTCTGTTCCTGTACCAATGCTTTGATGTCACCTGTCTCATGCTTATGTTCCTCTGGTTGTCATCCTTCAGATTTCAAAATTAGTGTTTTCTGTCTTTCTTCTGTTTCCAGTATTAGTGCTTCTTGTCATTCTTCTGCCTCTTCTCTTTCCTGTCTGCATTCTTCTTTTTGTCATTTTTCTGCTTCTTCCACCTAATGTCTGTGTTTCTCATCCTGTCATTTCACTGCTTCTTCTGCCTCCTGATATTCCTCTGTCTGCAACAGCAGTGCCTGAAAATTTTCCATCATCTGAGTGGCATCCATGTTTGCAGAGACATTACAAATTACACTAGTCTTGTACAAAGTGTCCTCTGTTTCCACTGATAAAGGTTCTATCCCACTTCTGACACAACTGTTATGGCGGACTCAATGGTCGTCGTATGGTACAGTGGAAACAAAATACAGACACCAATGAAATCAGTAATTATCAGCTTTAATGAGTCACAAATAACAATTTGAAATCAAAAAGATACCCTCACACAGTAATTTTAGTTAAATTTGTCCATACTCAATAATAATCCCATCTATTAGAGTTCCACACTAATTATAACACAATAATCCGCCCAACATAACTGATTTCTAAGTGGCAGGGTATATATACCCTGCAGATGATCCAAACTAATGTTCCATAATTTGTGTCAACAAACACTCGAAAAGTCTACAGGGTACTTCAGTATGGCCTTGCCAGAGCAGAGACATGCACCTGCTCGGCTAGCCGAGTAACGTGTAGAACGACACTCTCGACTGTTTCAGAGCAGCCCCTTACAGTATTTTTTTATCACACAGATTTTATTGACTAAACTGCCAAGGTGCCAAGGTTGACTCAACCTGTATTTTTCTTGGTTGTTCATTTGTTAATTTTTGCAACATGTCCAACCCAATTAAGTCTCATTAACTTTATGAATCGAGATACTGGTTTCTTTGTCTATATCTTGTTCAGTTCATGTATAAAATGTCTACTTGATTGCCTGCTCTTGGAAGTAATTCCAAAAATTCTCCTCATAAGTTTTCTTTTGAATAATTAAAGCTTGTTTTCATCCCTTTTTTTTTTTGGTTTTCTCGCAATGTGCAGGACACAAGGCTGGGGCCTTACAAGAGTTTTTTGTTGATATAGGCATTTTTGTCAATAAACAACTTTGTAAGTACACTATAAGTTCATAAAAAGCCCTGCTACCTATGATAAGATGAAAAATCTGTCTCACTCTAATATACTGTTATCCCTTGTTGCTATGCATCCCAAATAAAAGAAGTGTTCTACCTTTGGTTGGAGGGGTTATCACCAATGTTCACTTGGTCTTCAAACTACCATTTGTCTCCTGCATTTTACCAATTTATATTAACTCTCATTTTTATTAAGGCCTATTTAGATTGTCAAAAGGGATTCCCTTAGAGTTTTCTTGTTTCTTGCAACAATATACAATTCAACAGTTATACTATTTTACTGAATGCTACACCTTATGTTTAGCTGTATGACTGTGACTCTAAAGTGATGTTATACAAGAGGCCTACCAGAGTTTCTCCTTGATGAAATTAGCTATTGTTGATACCAGTAATTCTGACAATCTGATTGAACTATTCACATTTCTTACTGTTATCAATCTCTAGTCTCTCTCTCTCTCTCTCTCTCTCTCTCTCTCTCTCTCTCTCTCTCTCTCTCTCTCTCTCTCTCTCTCTCTCTCTCTCTCTCTCTCTCTCTCTCTCTCTCTCACACACACACACACACACACACACACACATTCTTAATACCACTGTCATAGAGCTTTTAAATCTATAACAAAATGTTGAGACTATGTTCAACAGGATTTTAAGAAAAGAAAGTACTACAGTTCTGATCTTTATACTGTTACGACGGTCTACTCGATTGTCGTAGGTAAAATAAAATCTTACCTTAGGGTTCTCCTCCAGAGTCCTACAGACGAAAATCAGCTGCAGAAAAGGTTATCTGGGTTTGAGTTACGAAATAATTGCGCTAACACCAATTTTTTGTATTCTAAAACAACTAGCTTTCTTTAATGCAATATTTGCTTTCACTTTACATTTACACTACACTTTCAATAAAAAACATGAAGGCATGAATATTTAATCAATCAATATAAACTAATATGAAAATGACTTAACAATAGCGTTATTTTCGTAACCAGCACTTTGCAACACTCTCTCACTCATACTCTTTACATTTATCTTTTTTTTTCTTTTAAAACCCCGTTATTATAACTCTGTGTTTGTATTTAATTTATGGATTTATGGAATGGTTCTGATAGTGTTATGAAGAGTACTTAACAATCCACGGTGTTAACAAGTTCCATCACCACCTCGTGTTATTAGCTTGTTTCTGGTCACTTAAAAATGTTATTTCAACAGTTCATGAATTTTCTCACTACCGCGACATACTCCGTCTTATTTAATTTACCATGGTTTCAAGTTACACTTTACACTTTTTTAACATTTTGTCGGCCGACTTTAGTTTGCTTGAGCACTTACGTTTTTAATTAGCTGACTGTGCTATTGTTTATGCACTTTTAGTTGTTCTACTGGATAGGCCGACTATAATATTTCGGCCTATCTTGCCCCCGAGGCCACCGTTTAACTTACAAAACTTGCAGACGACTGTATTCTGCTGCTGTCTGATGCCAAAACTGGGGTGACAAAGTTCTTACTGTGATTCACACAGAGGAGACTGAGCTGGCAAGCTGTTGCGTAATACGTCTGGCTGGTTGACTGTAGACATCAACAGTCTATAATAACATTGTATGTTGCTGGTTACAATGGGGTACCCCTTAGGTGAATACTAGCTGCTTTGAAATTAACTGATTTAAATCTTTAAAGTGGAAACAAAATAAGTACAAGACAACAATTAAGTCACTAATCACACCTTTACTTTTTACAGTTAAACAGTTCGTAATTAACAACACAGTGTCTACAACACATCAAATGAAAATTGTTCACACGCAATACAACGTCCACTAATATTAAAACTCAATTGTATTACAATAAATTTTAATTATACCGCCCGATTATAAAACACAATACTTCACTAATAACCACTTGAACGTACACAGTAATATCGCTACTATAACTCTCGGACCGCACTATCCAAAATCGCAACTGATACTAAACTGAACGTCGTTTGAGTACTGGTATTTATAGCTAGTCGAATATCTAGACGATTCCTAATTGCGTCGTAGCGTGCATATGAACTACATAATTAACTGCGGCCTTGACACAGTCCGCACAGCTGGCGGCATCGAGAACTTTCTCGTAGATGCGTATATAAGCACTGTAACGGTACCGAATTGTAAGCTACCCCAGTTTAATTTTATATTAATTCAAATCATCAATTCAATCACGTTTCAAATTGCCAGACTTCACCTGTGAGGAGCCCCAGTACAGCAATGCACATTGTTAGCCAAAACAATTGCACAGACGTATTGCGTAACTGCCCCAGCAGCAGGCTTTTTGTGAATCACAGTCTGCAGTCTGTCATCAGAGAGTGAATAGTAGATAGCCAGCAGCAGCATAAAGTGCAGGAAACAGTAAAACAGTGGCCTCGGGAGTGTAAGATAGGCCGTAATAATTAGTCGGCCTATCTATTCAAGTGTTAAAACAGTTAATAAAAAGTGTATAAACAGTATAACGTGCGGCCAGTCAAATAACACCTTCAGACCGCGCGGTCATAAAAAATCTTAGCTCGAGCTTATTAAGGTCGGCCGACCAAACAAGTGTACCAGAGATGTGTAAAGCAGTATAAATTAATAATATATACAGTAAAATCAGTGCGAAGTTTAATACAAGTGAAACCACAATGTTTTGAACATCGAATTAGAGAACTCTGGGTGACGCGCCATGCGGTCAGTAGAAACGAAGCTGCACACGTAACTGTATCCATTCAATTATATTATTCTTTTAAATGAAAAGGGGGTAATTTGTATGTGTGTGCGTGTGGGCAAACTGGGTAGCTTTCTTTAAATTAAGAATTAATATAAGTAATAATGTCTGAGTAAATCTTTTGTTGTGGTGTAGATTTGAAAAGAAAATTAATAAAATGATAGTGAAAGTTTGAATAGAAACATTTGTGAAACAAGTAAAGTTAAAAGTAGTAAAAGGAAATGATAAATATAATGGTCTAATAAAATTTGAGTTGTTTTACATAAATGCGAGTTGAGTATGTTACTGAGTTAACCTTGAACCCTGCTTGTATTACGCCTTTCGTGCGACGGACTTTGGGCTGGAAGGTGAGTTATCCTGGGTAAGCAAATACTTAAATGGTATAAGTCTCTTATTAATCTGAGTTAACACATTTGGCGCCCGAACAGGGACTCGATTTATAAAATAATTATAAATCGGCACCTAAAAGCGAATACAAGTATGGTTGAAGGCTGAGTAACAATACGTAAAAAATTACGTAGCACATACAAACTAGTACATCAATGTTTAGAGTGTAAGAGTTAAGTGGTAGATGTTTTTATGTAAGTAAATCTAGATTAATAAATTTATAAAAATGGCAGGAAAGAATGAGAGCAATATACATGAAATGACTAGTGTCGAAAACTATAATGAATCAAATAGCATGAGCGATTTTGAAATCCACTCGACCTAATAAACACCTAACTAGTGAGAAAAATAACGTCGAAAATGAGAATATAATTAAAAATGTGGTATTAGAGAGTAAGGTAACAAATGTTAATAATGATATTGAAAATGGTAATGTGATTGAAAGGGTGGTATCAGAGAGTGATACGTTGAAAATAGATAGTGAAACAGTGAATGAGAGAGAGAAAGTGATATGTTGTAACGAGGTAGTAATTAGTGTTGATGAATTAGAAAAAGAATGGAAAGAGAGAGTAGCTGAATGTGTAGGGCAGAGGGTAAATTGTTCCCTTATTTGTGATGAACCAAGGTGTTCAAAAATGTTATTATTGGAGGGCAAGAGACCCTATTTAATGGAAGATTTGAGTTATATCCCTTTTTTGTATAAATTAGTACCCTCTGTGTGGAATGTTAAAAGGGTGATATGGTGTTATGATGAGAAAGATTTAGATGGAGAGTTGTGTGTTGATAAAGAGATAGAATTATATAAACTAAAGAGAGATTATAATGAGTTGAAAAAGATGTTAAATGATTTGAAGTACTTACCTGTTAAAATTGAGAGTGAAGATTATTTTGATGATACATGTTTAAATAATAATAATTTACCTTATGATGAAAAATTAACAGACTTGATAATGAATATAACTACTAATGGAGACCAGACAGAAATAAATAATGTTGACCTGGTATATGATTATTATGGTAAAATGAATAAACTGAAATTTTATGGTTACTATACACAAGATAACCGTATGTGGAATGCAAATAAAATTGAAAATTGTTATTTGAAACCAAGGCTAATTTTTGATGATGGAGGCTGAGCCTTAAATTCACAAATGAACAATTTTAAATAGTTTGTTTAAGGGTTCTGACCTCGCAACCTTGGACAATGAAGTGTGATATAACTGAATAATTATTGCTGAAGAATTGTAAATACATGTTTAGTGAAATTAATTGTATGTATTAT
Source organism: Magicicada septendecula (assembly GCA_034769895.1). Taxonomy (NCBI): domain Eukaryota; kingdom Metazoa; phylum Arthropoda; class Insecta; order Hemiptera; family Cicadidae; genus Magicicada; species Magicicada septendecula. Next base: position 409,716,154 of record CM068369.1, on the reverse strand, counting down.
AAAATGTTAGATAAACAATGTATGTATGTAGTAGAAATTGTTGTGATGACAATAATAATAATATTAATATTTTGCTGCTTAAATAAATAACAAAAATAATTTGGAAGAAGATAATGAATGAGTTGTAATTATTGTAACTGGTGAAAGTAATTAAAAAAGGTTGTTTTCAATAATTGATTTAATTAAAATAATTTGAGATGTTTAAATATTCTGATTAATTTAAAGGTTGTATAATCGAATTTTCCAATGGATTTAAATTGTTTTATGAGATTTGATATTAATAAATAAATGTTAAATTGTTTGATATGAAATAACATTGTTGTTAAATGTTTCAGAGGTTACGTGGAGATATTGGTGTGTGTGTGTGTGTGGTGTGTATTTTGTGTTCAGGTCAATAGGTGGATAATGTACTGTAAGTATAAAGTTCATAATACCAATCAGATAGAATAAAATGCTTACAGGTGTGAAAAGAGTTTAATTCAATAATATAAATGAATTGAGATAATGGTATTAAATGAAAACTGTAATTCAAAAAGTAATAATAACTTAAAGGTGAAGTAAAATTAACCCTGATCTGAATTGGTAGAAATTGATAGATATGTTAACAAAAGATTTATAGAAACAAAAAATTTGTAGGAAGCATATGTGTCAGTATATGACGTAACCATGAATGTTTAGACTGAAGGAGTGTTTATAACTGTGTTTGTAATGGTACAATTATGGTACAATTTTTAATTAACATAAATATGGTATAAAAGACCATAAGTATTGTATTCCTTCATTTTTTAACGATTTGGTCAGAATTAATTAAACCTTTAATTATCTTTGTAAATCTACAGTGAGTGAACTATATAAATAATTGCCAGGATTCTAACTGTTTCATAGCAAAAAACGTGAAGCCCAGCAAAAAACCGTATGTCGCAAAATGAGATAAGGCGACAAGCCCTGACTACGTCAGCGCTGAGGAATGTGTTTCCGTAAACAAGGCGATGCAGTAAACAGACAAACAATAGCCTGGTGACGTACTTTGCGCCCCACCTAAGAAATATGAAACAAAGGATCTTGGTCATTTCATCAGGAAGCGTGATCGCAGCCGGCCGGCAAAACCGTTCACCCAGTGTGACGTTTAATTTTTCACCACTAAAAAGTGGTTTATTAACTGAATAAAACATCTAAAATGTTGGGGCGGTAAAGTACTTGGATAGGCGTCACCGGCCGATGGATCGTTAATCACGTAGTGCGTATAGAATGTCAGAGGCGTTTTCGTTGGCAGACACGACGGTGTGGGCTATTAGAACGAAGTAAAAAATACAGATTGTGCACGAAGAATACGACCCTAGAAGTGCGGTGAGGCTTATCCAACAAATTGGTGAGAACGTTCCAACATCATTTCTATTTTTCACATAATTCAAAATAATGACCAAGGCGAAAGTCACACACTTCTAAAATGAAACTAAGTCTTTAAAATTTCAAAAAAATGAGCTTATTAAAAGAAATCAAGAAATTGTACCAGAGTGAGAGAGAGAGAGAGAGAGAGAGAGAGAGAGAGAGAGAGAGAGGGAGAGAGTGTCTTATAATTTCTAAGTGCTGGGTTGTGCATATATTAAATTTGTTTTGGTTTTATTATATGTTTAGGATATTTACAATGTTTATTTCTAATGATGATTATTCAAATATACATAGGACTACGCCCCGAGGCCTAGTAACGTGCGTGTTTGGCACATAGTAGAATCACTTTTATATGTAAAATCTTTCTGATAATAATAATATTTTTTGGTAACCATTTCAACTAAGAGTATTTATTTCAGATAACACTTCCCGCTATCATATCGTTCGCTTAACACGAAGTCTGGCCCGTAAAATAAATATAATATCATCTGTTGGTAGTTTCCAACATGGCGCCCGTAATTGTACAATCTTTGTGGTAAAGATAGTTATTGTGTATTTAATATTATGTATGTGATTTGAAAGATCACATTTTGCGCCCGAAAGAACAGGGACTAGTTTGTATTATCACATGTTTATAACACCAGTCTGGCAGACCATTGTTTATGTAAACAGGTGTGTTGCATGTTGTGACTAATGTCTACAGTCATGCTGAGTTGATAATAACAACTGTTGGAGTCTGCAGAATCATTGCCAGCAGCAAAACCCTATTTTGAAATAAAAGGATTGAAGTTAAATTTTTTCAGACAAAATAATAATGAGGTAATTACTACAACTCAGAGTTTGAGAAATAAATATAATTAAATTAATTTGGTAATTAAATTAATAGAGAAGATGATTCTTAATAATGAACTTGTAATATTGAACTTAACTTTATTTTCATTCGAATTCAAATTGGAATTATAAAGTAAATGCTAATTGATGTAAACAATGGTTAAAATATTCATTTAACACTGACAACTGATGGAAATATTTGGGCTGAGAGAGTGTTTGGGAAAATAAGATATTTATATAACTATTCATGTAAACTTTTACAATGGACAATTTATATTTTATGTTTTAACTGTAGATTCCCCACTTAAGTGCGGCCATGACCTCACCGGATCATGACCGTGAAAGTAGTTAATTGTGGCAAATCATAAATTTTACTTGATATAACCGGCTTGTGGTTTGTTTTATTTTGCTAACCCAGTGGTTTGTTAGATTTAGTAGGGGGGTTAGTTTTTGAGGGAATCTACCTAATTTTGGAACAGGTCTATTTTCACCCAGATAGGGGTGGTAGTCCATTAGGGGTGTATAAATCAAGAATAGTAGGTGTAATACCGAATTTTATTGTAACGCCGAAGCAAGGATGGGGGGGAATAAAAGAAAAAAATGTCCACCCCTTCCGCATCAGTCCTTGTGAAAGCAACTGGGCTCTACAGTCCAGGGGGGGAAATAGTGAGTGTGGATGGGCGGTGACCCAGTTACAGGTCACGAGGGAGATGTGGTTTACGGCTAGGATGAGGCTGGAAAAGGCCAAGAAGCCTAGCGCAGAACACATGAGTATGTAACGGGTATCAGGGGTTAAGGGATTAAAAGGGGGGTAGTAGAAAAAAAAATAATAATAATTTTGGTGCCTGCCATCAAATTGATGTTTTAAATTCTGATAATATTATTGTTTGTGTATCTTAATAGTGTTATTGGATTATATTGTTTAGGATATGTGTATAATCAAATGTTAGGATAAGGCAGTCCATGTTTTAATTAAATATTCAATTTATTTGTTTTTTTATCAGTAATAATAACAAAGAGAATTAATCTATTCAGACAAGAGATTTTTTGTTTTGATACAACCTGATTTTGAACTTAAAAGAATAGTGAATTTAAAGATGAATATTTTGTGATTTTAAATGATGAGTTTGTTTAAAAAATATTATAGGTGTATGTATGCGCCCAGTATTTGCCAAAGGCGACCCAGTTTGCATGTAAGGGGGAACATATCGGTTGAGGATCTGGCATAATAGTAGCCAGGGATTTGGATTTTTTGGGATAGCATGATAGAAGGTGAGGTGCGCTGTGGTGCGTATCTGTTCGATTTTTCGGTGTTGGGATCTCGCACAGAGAAGTCCAGTGATCTCGTTCAGATGCGTCCATAGTCACCGAACCAGGGGGGTAGTTTACCCATGATGTATAGGAACAAATGGGGGGTTGTTGGCACCATATCCTCACCGATCCTCTTAGGTTTAGGCAATAAGAGTTTGAACGCTTCGGCCTTCAACCTCTTATTGGGGGGGGGGGTATTGTAACGGTACCGAATTGTGAGCTACCCCAGTTTAATTTTATATTAATTCAAATCATCAATTCAATCACGTTTCAAATTGCCAGACTTCACCTGTGAGGAGCCCCAGTACAGCAATGCACATTGTTAGCCAAAACAATTGCACAGACGTATTGCGTAACTGCCCCAGCAGCAGGCTTTTTGTGAATCACAGTCTGCAGTCTGTCATCAGAGAGTGAATAGTAGATAGCCAGCAGCAGCATAAAGTGCAGGAAACAGTAAAACAGTGGCCTCGGGAGTGTAAGATAGGCCGTAATAATTAGTCGGCCTATCTATTCAAGTGTTAAAACAGTTAATAAAAAGCGTACAAACAGTATAACGTGCGGCCAGTCAAATAACACCTTCAGACCGCGCGGTCATAAAAAATCTTAGCTCGAGCTTATTAAGGTCGGCCGACCAAACAAGTGTACCAGAGATGTGTAAAGCAGTATAAATTAATAATATATACAGTAAAATCAGTGCGAAGTTTAATACAAGTGAAACCACAATGTTTTGAACATCGAATTAGAGAACTCTGGGTGACGCGCCATGCGGTCGGTAGAAACGAAGCTGCACACGTAACTGTATCCATTCAAATATATTATTCTTTTAAATGAAAAGGGGGTAATTTGTATGTGTGTGCGTGTGGGCAAACTGGATAGCTTTCTTTAAATTAAGAATTAATATAAGTAATAATGTCTGAGTAAATCTTTTGTTGTGGTGTAGATTTGAAAAGAAAATTAATAAAATGACAGTAAAAGTTTGAATAGAAACATTTGTGAAACAAGTAAAGTTAAAAGTAGTAAAAGGAAATGATAAATATAATGGTCTAATAAAATTTGAGTTGTTTTACATAAATGCGAGTTGAGTATGTTACTGAGTTAACCTTGAACCCTGCTTGTATTACGCCTTTCGTGCGACGGACTTTGGGCTGGAAGGTGAGTTATCCTGGGTAAGCAAATATTTAAATGGTATAAGTCTCTTATAAATTTGAGTTAACACAGCACGTACACCACACGCTTACACTCTGGATCTCTCTGGAATGTTCGACAAACACGTACATTGTTCGTGATGCCATAACACTGCCCCCTCCTTAAGCCTGTTCGTCCTGAACTGGCAAACCGTCTCCGAAGTAATACTCGACCAGGCGATCTAGGTGGACGTCCTTGCGAAGGATAATTTTCCCATTCTTCGAATTCAGTCTCGTGTGATCCGAACATCACGTTCACAGGAATGTGAGTCTTTCGCGCAACCACTAGTTTCGCTGGAATCACTCCAGTTGCATCATGTATTGAAGACCTAAATACCACTGGCTGATCCAAGTTTGTTTGGTTCTTGTCAACAACCTCTTGCGTAACCTCATCTTCAGTCACTTTACCCTCGGGCGCTTCTATCAGCTCAGGAACAAGCAAGAGTTTTGTCTCGACACCCATAGTTGGCTTTCCAATCACTTCTTTTGTCATTATACTTATTTGTACTTCCTCTGCTAGTTCTTCCTCCATTTCCGCTTGCAACAGGGAGAGTTCCTCTTGACCAGACTTGTTGACTTTTTCTTCGACTAATGCCACTCGCTTAATCGAATGGTTGGTAGACCCTGTCATTTTAACCATGCAAAGCTTTATCTTCTCTGTCATTTTAGCCATGCAAAGCTTTATCTTCCCTTGGGCAACTTTCAGGACATTCTATCTTAAGTCCACAACGAATCCGTAGGCATTCATAATGTCCGTGCCAAGAATCACTTCATCGACAATGTCTGCAACGAGCATTTGGTGGCTAAACTCAAGAAGACCCAGACGTACACGTACGTCTACCTTTCCTAGCACCTTGACGGGGCTTCCAGTCACAGTCTGTATTGTACAAGAGCTAATTAGAGGATGGCGGTTACAGACTAAGTCAGGGCGCACAATGTTGCACCCGTGTCAACTGTAAATTATGTTGGTTTACCTTCCGCAAATCCATTAACGATCAAGTTTCCACTGGTCTTATGTAGCGTGGAAACTGTGTGGTGTTCTGGGGCTTTACTTCTCCAACTGGTGCGATCACTCCCTTCTCTCGGTATTTTCTTCTCCCAACAGTGTACCTGTAGATGACCACGTTTCCCACAGCTGTAACACTTCGGTCTTCTGTCTTTGTCCTTTGGTTCGAAAGATCGTTGTGGTGCTGCTGACTTTTTAAACTGTTGTTTTTGAATCGTCTCTTTATGCTGTCCGCTATGACGATACTGTGGTATTGGATCCGTTTGGCTACAACATGATGGCATACTTTGATTAATGTAGGTCGCCGACTTGGCAGCTTCAAAACGGAGAGCATGAACAAGAGCGTCTGATGTATTATCATACCGTGCCATTCTCAACACTTGTAACTGACTCTCTCTTGTACCGTCAATAAACATAATGAGAGAAATCCACTTCCGGAAGTCCTCCGATTTTTCGGGATAAGCCAATCTCGTCAGTCGGTCGACATTCGCTTCAAACTCTTGAAGGCTCTCCCCTGAACGCTGTCGCCTCGCTTTAAGTTGTTCACAGTACACTTCGCACAAATGCTGGTCACCGTACCGTAATTCCAGAGCTTTAGTTAATTCTGCATAGACGTTCTGACTGTCAGATGGCACTTTGTGTATTACCTCTGCGGCAGGTCCTTTTAACGCAAGAATGAGTGAAAGGCCTTTCTCTTCTTCCGTCCAGTTATTTAAGAGAGCGGCAGCTTCAAATTGGCAATGATAAGTTACCCAGTGGATGCTTCCATTAAACGATGGGGCCTTTGCAAAAACTGACCCTACTTCAGTTAATAGCGTTCTTTAATTTCTCTGATATTTTGAATCTTCTAAGCTTGACATACTTGTTTTCATAGTTGACACAGATTTTTCTATTTCAGATATTCTGTCAACTTCTTTGTTCAGCTCACCTTGTAACAGGATGAATTTTGCAGTACTATGTTCTTGTATCTGTTTCTGCTCCAGTATTAATGTTTTGATGTCTTCTGCTTCCTGCTTACGTTTTTCATCCTGTCGTTTTTCCGTCTGCAACAGCAGCGCCTGTAAATTTTCCATCATCTGACTGGCATCCATTGTTTATCGATTAATTATGAATTACCTCTTCTTGTACCAACTGTCCACTGTTTCCACTGTTAACCGTTCTATCCCAGTTCTGACACCACTGTTACAACGGTCTACTCGATCGTCGTAGGTACAGTGGAAACAAAATAAGTACAAGACAACAATTAAGTCACTAATCACACCTTTACTTTTTACAGTTAAACAGTTCGTAATTAACAACACAGTGTCTACAACAAATCAAATGAAAATTGTTCACACGCAATAAAATGTCCACTAATATTAAAACTCAACTGTATTACAATAAATTGTAATTATACCGCTCGATTATAAAACACAATACTTCACCAATAACCACTTGAATGTACGCAGTAATATCGCTACTATAACTCTCAGACCGCACTATCCAAAATCGCAACTGATACTAAACTGAATGTCGTTTGAGTACCGGTATTTATGCTAGTCGAATATCTAGATGATTCCTAATTGCGTCATAGCGTGCGTATGAACTTCGTAATTAACTGCGGCCTTGACACAGTCCGCATGGCTGGCGGCATCGAGAACTTTCTCGTAGATGCGTATACAAGCACGTACACCACACGCTTACACTCTGGATCTCTCTGGAACGTTCGACAAACACGTAGATTGTTTGTGATGCCGTAACAATACTATTGGAAAGGTCTTTACAATACTTCCTGCTTTTCTGACCAGTTCTCACATTCTGTATTTTATTTAAGGTATAAAGTATATACTAATATTATTCTTATTGTGACACTGATATATTTATATTTTAGCATTAGTAGGGTCATTGAGACAAAAATTGAGACTACAATAAACTGGCATACTAATTCAACCAGATGCTCAAAATTAGCTTCAAATAAACAAACAGACACATGTATAAATTTCAACAATGTATGATACTCACTTGGCAGCAGCTGGATCTGTGTATCCCCAGGCACCATGCTTGTTAGACAGAATATTACAAACTTTTTCTAACAGTCTACTAGCTATCACATTGTCTCTTCTTCTCGCAGCAGTTATAAGGTGGTCACACATTCTTTCCTCTTCCCGTCGGTCAAGTAGTGTTTGGGCACATTGTGACTACACAAAAGTCATAATGTTAATTCAGATTGAAATATATATTCTATCTAGTGGGAGTATAATGATAAAGAATTTTTAAAATGAATACTGAATAATTTACAAAAAATGTTACATATTGTAATGTTATATTACAAACCAGTGTCAGAGTCAGAGACGAATTCGGGGACACAGAATTCCTGTGGAGATAACTAACCATGAATTATGAAAAGGCATAAAATTTCTTCTTAAAAACATCTGGAATAGATTTGTTTACTATTCTTAACTCATGTTTTCCTAACACTTTTAAACATAAAATTGTAATCTTCAGAATAAAATCCGTTCTGTTATAATCTGTCATAATACATAACACAAAATAAAACACGGAAGTATATAATTTTAAACACATTACTGAGTAGTAAGGTACTCATTTTAAAGGTTATTCTTTATATACAGGGTAAGTCAAAAAGTAAAGGCAAATTTTATTTTCCCTGCTCCAATGGATGGCAGCACTGACTGAACAATGACATATCATAACCTCAAAGTTTTGTTGTTCTTTAGCTGTGTTGTTTCAGTGCTCAGCTCCATTCGTAGTGATTTCAGGGCATTTTATTATGAGTGCCCCATTGTCCGTGTGCACCAAGGAAGAAATGAGGGGAGTGGTACGTTTTCTGCACTCTGAAGGGACTAAACCTGCGGAGATTATTCGCAGAATGCAGCAGCAGTATGGTGAGAGCTGTCTTAGTGAACGCAAAATTTATGAGTGGATAAATCGCTTTAAAAATGGTCGTGTATCTGCCTGCGATGAACTAGGCCATCCACTTCGAAGACGGACAAGAACATCGAGACAGTTGAGCGAATGATTCATGATGATCGTCGTGTCAAAATTGATGATATTGCGCATGCGTTGAACATTAGCCATGGTTCAGCAGTTGCAATCATCCACGAATCACTAAATTATCGCAAAGTGTGTGCTCGTTGGGTACCACATCGACTGACAGACCAGCACAAACAGAAACGTTTGGAAATTTTGAAATCACATTTAAGGCGTTTAGAAGAGGAAGGAGAAGAGTTTCTCAGTCGCATAGTAACCGTTGATGAGACGTGGGTCCATCACTTCGAACCACAGAGTAAGCGGCAGAGTATGGTGTGGAAACATCCATACTCGCCTACAGCAAAAAAGTTCAAAAGACAAGTTTCTGCAGGAAAGTTGATGATGACAGTGTTTTGGGATATGAAAGGTCCACTTCTAATTCATTATACTCCTAAAGGTCAAACAGTGAATAGTGACAACTACTGTGAGCTACTGCAAGATCTGAAACCCAAAATCAAAACAAAGAGGTGAGGAAAACTTTCAAAAGGTGTGCTTTTGCATCAGGACAATGCCCGTCCTCATACTGCGGGGAAAACGATCCAGTGCATTCAAGATCTTGGTTTTGAGCTGCTGGAGCATCCGCCGTACAGTCCTGACCTAGCTCCAAGTGATTTTCACCTTTTTGGTCCGATGAAGGAGCACCTGTGTGAATCCAAGTTTTCGTCGGATGACGAGGTTGTGGAGGCGGTGCACGAGTGGCTGTGCATGATCCACAAATCTTCTTCCAGGACGGAATTGCGTAGCTTGTCAAGAGATGAAACAAGTGCATAGAAGTTGAGGGAGATTATGTAGAGAAATGATGTTACTTGTCACCTTGTTTTCACAATAAAAAGTTCCTTTTTAAAAATTTGCCTTTACTTTTTGACTTGCCCTCGTAAATTAATAATTATTAATTATAAAAATTATAATTTTTACACATCTTACACATTTACAAATATAATGAAAATAATATTTTGTTGTTATCAATCAACGTTTGTGTAGGCCTACAAGAGGTTTTACAGACAAAACTTTTTTAAAAATTAATTGATATTAAATCTAAAAATGGTAAATAATTAAAATGTTTACATCAATGTGTAGTAAAATATTTAACAAATCTGGTTCAAATAGAGAAGACATAATAACTCAGTAAAAAAGTAAACATTTTTCACACAATTTTAGAAGTAAGCTTATTAACTTTAAAAATATACAATAAATACATAACTATAATATAATAAAAATAAAAAATAGTAAACAATTAGTATCAAATGAAATACCTCAAAATCAGCATGTTTGAGAACATCATCAGCTCTCATTCTGTTAAGTATAAATTCTGCTTCATTAGCTACTCTCACTATATGGTCTTTCATGGCATGTGACAATAACCTACAATAAAGCATTATCGATAACACTATTTCCTATAAAATAATAATAAAATACTAAATGTAACACAACTGTTTACAATATTAGAATGAATAAGACAACTCAAAAAGTAAATTGTAATGTGAACAATATTACAAATTTTTAACAATATGTCAATATATACATGATTGTAAGTCCATGAGTATATTATAACAAAAACAATGCAGTACATTAACATAATTAACCAGTCTGTCTAAATAACAAATAGTAATGTTTTGTACAAGCACTGTAACAGTAAACATGATTAACAATTCTCAACTGATATCTGTTTTTGTTTTAATAACTATGGAACAAACATTCTCATAATGTTTACATTTACGTAAGAGGTAACAATTACAAATAACACATTTATATACTAAATTTACAGTATTATCACAAATTCTCAATATAATACAAATTTTCTAAGATCTTTTAACTTTTATTGTAAACAGACCAGGCGCGGATCCACAGGGAATGGGGGAAAATCCCCCCCGCAATGGCCATTTCAGATGAAATTTTGTTTTGTCATATTGTGATTATAGAATTGTTTTGTGATTGTGAATGTGATAAAAAATTTATATCACATTATGTAAGTTCATGGTTTTACTCTAAAATTACTTTAAACTGTAACTGTACCTTAACCCATGTTAATTTTTGTTTGATGCATAACTTAAATGAATAGTGTGTATTTTAAACTGTAAATGAATATTATTAAAAAAAACAAAGAACTAACAAACACAGATTGATTTTACAATTGTATGTTGATAAACTTACTGTGTTGATAATAACACACTGTATTTTTATCTTCACTCATTCCTATCATTTATACTTTAGACCACTAAAATATGGGTTCAACTTTTCATATCTCCTGAAAGTCAACAATTCCCCCCCCCCAAATTGATTACTGGATCTGCCCCTGACACAGACATGGTAATGTTTATTAGAGTTGATCTTAATTCTTACTCTAACCAGGTAGTTGAAAAGCAGACAACCATATTTATTTAAACATACCTTCCTTCATTGATGAGTTCAATAAAAGCTAGGCCAGCATGCTTCTGTAAAGAATTTTGCCACTCTTGTGAGCACAACAGCATCACAAGTTCTACCACAGAGTGACTGTTCTTGAATGTTGTGAGACCTGCACAATGAAAAAATGCATGGCAAACACTCTCAAATTAGCGTTACATTTCTAGATATATTTTAATCTTCGTATTGTTTAAATTAGCAGCCATCCTTACTATTTCTTTTATGAATTTGCTAACTGCTATAATTTTTTATTGTTTGACTAAGCTTTTCGTCATTACTGACATCTTCAGGTCTTAAACAACGATATATTTTAATCATTGTTCACTTGTCTACTTTACCTTTGCCTTCCATAAGAAGTTCCTGCCCATGTGAACCAACCAATGTTTTTGATAGAAATGGAGCAAAATCTACCATGATCTCTCGTAATAGAGGGCACACCGAGCCCAATGCTGATTCTAATTTTTGTGTCAGAGATGCTTCTCTGGAGGGTGTTGGAACAGGAAGAGGCACATTTTTCATAGGCAGTTCATCAGGTCTTGGTGGTGCTGGCGGTCCAGGTGTACCATCGTTTGGTGGAACACGTACCACACTTATCTCACCACGAGGTTTCTCTCCACGTTGTAAGTTGCCTTCTGAATCTAGCACTGAAAAACAGAAGCTCTACTATATAAAACAGTATTGATTTAAAATAAAATTATATATCAAAATATAATTATTTCATTCCAGAAACAAACAGAATGAATTCACTGATTGTTTTATATTTTGTGTCAGGCACTATGCACACAGAGGAAAAGTCTATGTATTAATTCAGTTGTCAATTTTATTTTCAGATTGTTCCAAAATGAAATTGCAGTATCATTCATTATCCTCATACAATACTGAGATATTAATATTCGATATTATGTTTTGAGATTGCACTATTCAGTATATGCCACATTACATTTTGTGTTTTATATTTCTGAAATATTGAGAACAGTTTACGAGGTCTGACACAAAAATAAAGAGACTGATGCTGTAATTTTTTTTATTTACCTGATATGTACAATTACTGGTGGTCGCCTCCAAAGTAGGACCCCATTGAGTCCACACACTTCTGCATACGTTTCTTCCACTGCTCAAAACATTTCTGCATATCGCTTTCTGTCAGGCTGAGCAGGAGCTCCGCTGTTTTCGCCTGTACCTCTTCCACCGTTGAAAAATGGTTCCCTTTTAGCGCCGACTTGATTTTGGGGATTAGGAAAAAATTGCACGGTGCTAAATCGTGGGAATATGGAGGATGTTCAAGGACTGTGATGTTTTTACTGGCCAAAAATTTTTTGACTGATAACGCATTGTCCTGGTGTAAGATCTACCCATTCTTCCACAATTCAGGGCGCTTCTTTCTAAGACGTTCACGCAAGTTTTCCAAAACTTGTTTATAATATTGTTGGTTAACTGTTTGACCACTGGGTACCCATTCTGCCGTAACGATGCCCTGGATATCGAAGAAAACGATAAGCATTGCCTTGAACTTCGAACGACTCATGCGTGCTTTTTTTGCTCTTGGGGAAGATTGTGTTTTCCAATGCATTGATTGCCGCTTTGTTTCTGGATCGTACATAAATATCCACATCTCATCAGCTGTAATAACACTCTTTAAAAAACTGGGCCCTCCATCAATCCGTTCCAAAAGGTCACAACAAAGTTCCATTTTCCTTTCCTTCTGTTAATCTGACAAAACTTTCGGCACCATTTTTGCACACACCTTCCTCATGTTCAACTCTTCTGTTAAAATGCGTTGAACACTTTCTCTGTTCATATGCAACATTTCAGCAACAGCACGGACACTCAATCTTTGGTCTTTTCATATTGTGTCTCGAACTTTTACGATTTCATTGATTGTTGATGTGCGTGATCGACCTGGATGGTCATCTTTCACGGAGTCCCTGCCTTCTAAAAATCTCTTATGCCATTCAAAGACATGTGCACGTGACAAACATTTATCGCCATCAGCTTCCAACAACATTTGGTAAGTCTCTGTTGCCGACTTTTAAGTTTCACGAGACACCTGATGTTAACGCGCTGATCACTTTTCGTATCTGACATTTTCCAGCGAAGCGTAAAAACACGACTGCATTCAACTGTTCTCTCACTGCGGTTGAGTCAACCGAGCGACTTGTAACTTGTCACCAGGGCCGTAACTAGGCGGTGGCGAGATGTGCCGCCGCCAAGGGCGCAGGTACAAAGAGGGCGCAAAATTGACCATGAAAAATATCTTTTTTTAGAGTTAGATTGGTACAATTTGTCAAGCAAATAAAAACTCCACGTTATTGGAAAAAATCTTTCAGTTTCAGATCGTTAAAAGTTACTGTACGTGAACTGTCTATATTTGTGTCTATTACACAATAAACAAAAAGCAGCTACGTAAATTTAGTAATTGCACTGGACCTTGCCCTACTGATGGGCGCGGAGTCGGGCGAGGCGCAAAGCGAAAATCCCTTCCCCTCCGCCCATCACATAATGAGTCAGTCACTGGGTCACTGCACTGCACCTGCGCCTTCTTGGTTTTAGCAACGAATATAGACGTAACTAGAAGAACACTTCTTATGGAGCGAGTGGGGTCAGCTTCCTGGGGTGATAAACCGTAGTTCGTCACCCCGGCAACTAGATGGCGCTGGCGTTCCCAAGTAATTTTTTGTATTATACCGTGAAATTTAGTAAATTTCAAACATTTTCGTTAATATATAATTGTAAAAAGCTACAACTTATCAGATAAAAAGTGGTAGATGAAAAAATGTTTGTTGGGGTTAGACTAGACACAACCTCCCAAATTTTTTCACATTTGTTTGACACACTGGGTACGAAGGAATGAATCAAATAAATGCAGCCTACTCAAAAAATGCACTTTTGATGCATTCTTTATTATGCAGTGCGGAAAAGAATTTTAAAATATACAAGAACATGCGTCTTATTATTACAAACATTTTTTTCATCTACCACTCTTTTATACAAAAAGTAGTAGCATTGTTTCAACTACGCTTTTAATAACCCAGAAGTGTACTTCTAGTAACGTCTATATTCGTTGGTTTTAGCAAGCTTGTCATAACTTGAATAGTACTCATACTCATACCCCTCCCCCACGCCCTGCCGCGGCCACGTCAGTCTATTGCTCTATTCTAGTTTGTTCTGTTGGTTTTGTTGAGACTCAGTGTAATTACAGTCGCTGGTATTATTTTCTATTGTAATTTGTGAACTAAGTGATTTTCACACTCAGCGATTAGACGACACTTATAGTGTTTGTGTTGTTACTTGTTGATGTTGGCGTTGCTTCTGTTGTACGGGTAAGAATGATTTCAATAAAATGTACCATAGCTTAGTCTACATTAACCCTAGAATTGGCGTATGTTATTCCCCGTGGTGGCGGCCTATTTTTTCCCTTTTTGTACAGTTTTTGAAAACACTACATATTATTATTATTATAACACGGTATTATTGCAAAACAATACATTAATTATACTATTTACTCTTCAACATCACAAAAACGTCAGTGAATCAAACAATCAATGGAGGTTACCGTGCGAAACTTGACTCCAGCTGCCAGAAATAATTTCCCAACATTCGTTCTGTCTTTACTGCCAGACTGACAAAGCCAATTAGGCCTAACTAATATCACTGTGTTCGCCGTTTCATTTTCTAGACCTACAGAAAATTAAAAAAATACCGGAAGAAAGAAGAAGAACGGGCCCGTTCCATTGGTATAACTTATATTCCTATTGGTTCATTTTTAGCGGAAGTAGTCGTGGTTGAAAATGTCCAATTTTCAGCAAGTGTCAGCTGATTTTGTTGAGCAAGTCTGCTGACTAAAATAGTCCCGATTTCAAAATTAGTTTACGTAAATATTTCAATCACAAGTTTCATGAATATGGTATCAATTTTATTTTTATAATTGGATGAGCGATCGCGTACACGGAAAACCCGAAGCACTGTAAATACAAGTGAGCCTCTCGCGGTAAGAAAAAAGAAACGATGTCTGCGACGTTTTAACGCTATCACCGAATGTTTCGGTGAACGCAACTGTCGGCACTGAACATAAACACGAATTTCGTAATATTTCGTGTTTATGTTCAGTGCCGACAGTTGCGTTCACCGAAAAATTCAGTGATAGCGTTAAAACGTCGCAGACATCGTTTCTTTTTTCTTACCGCGAGAGGCTCACTTGTATTTACAGTACTTCGGGTTTTCCGTGTAATCCTATTACTCAAGATTCAAAAAAACTTTTTGGCCGTCTGTGTGTCTGTAACAATGACAATGACAGCGGCAGCGCCCAAACAAATTTACCGATTATGACCAAACTTGGCACACAGGTCCTTGGGCAGTGGGCACAATATCTTGGCGGAGTTCGTTAATGTTTGAGATCGGTCGAGTAGTTTTTAAATGGCAGCCATTTACAACTGTAATACAATGTAAATTAAACGGAAATGGTTTATTTCAGAAATGGGGCAAAAAAAACCTTCTGGAAGTGGATTTAAAAAAATCAAAAAACGAAAAGAAGACAACGAAAAATTAGCATCGGCGCTTGGAAATTGGCTGCGAAATGAAGAGAAAGAAGTAGGTGAAAGTGATAGTGCCAGTAATAGTAATGCACTTCAAGAAGAAGAAGAAAAAGAAAACGACCAAGAAGAAAAGAAAGGAGAAAATGAAAAAGAAGATAGCAAGACTGAGACTGTTTCAGAAGACAACCACAGCCAGATCACTCCAATGGAGTTCGTCACAAACGTCATTGATTTTGAAGAAGGAAGTGATCCTGAGCTAAGTCATTCCACAATGGGCAGGCAATCTACTGATCTTGAAAACCCCAGCACATCTAATTATAATGAAAATGCTGCATTAAATACTACTGATGTGGGAATAGAAATTATCTACGAGGATCCCAAAAAATGGCCAGCAAATTTTCGATCAGACACAGTTCGTTGTAAACTTGTTGAACGAGGCCCACAAACAATTGACTTAGATAGCTACAAATTCCCCTGTGCAGATGATGGAAGACACTTTTCTCAGAAATGGGTTTATAAAATTCTACCAAACGGGGAAAAAGTAAAAAGGCAATGGTTGTTGTACAGCCAGTCTAAGGACGCACTGTTTTGTTTCCCTTGCCTTCTCTTTTCAAAAGACGACAAAAAGGAAAAATCTGCTTTCTCTAATATTGATGAGGGATTCAATGATTGGAGACACTTGAACTCATTTATTGTCAATCACGAAAGGTCGATACCTCACCGACATTCTTATGTCGATTGGAAAGAATTAGAAATTGGACTGAAAACTAGTAGATCTGTTGATGCAGAACATCAAACATTGATACAAGCTGAAGCAGAAAAGTGGTGCAATGTTCTCAGATGTATTGTGGATGTAATTCTCCATTGCGCCAGGAATAACTTACCTTTAAGAGGAGGTTCCGATTCGATCAGTAACTGTGATGTATTTCTGAGTACATTAGAACTTATTAGTCACTACAATCCTCAACTATCTAAGCACATAGAAAATGTTAAAAGTGGAAAACATGTCACAAGCTATTTTTCACCTCTAATTCAAAATGAGGTCATAGACATTTTGGGAAATAAAGTTCGATCTGAAATACTGAAGAATGTAAAAAGGGCCAAGTATTTCTCTATTATGTTTGACTGCACCCCGGACACAGCACATTTAGAACAAATGAGTGAAATAATAAGGTATGTTAACATTAAGGATGGAAAATGCTCAGTTGAAGAAAGTTTTGTGTACTTCATCATAAGTCACCAGAAAAAAGGAAGAGGGTTATCACAAGAAATATTGCAAAAACTAAACAATGACGGCTTGGATATTCAGAACTGTCGTGGTCAAGGCTTTGACAACGGCTCAAACATGGCAGGAAAATATGAAGGCGTTCAAGCGCACATATCCCAACTAAACGACCTTGCTGAATTTGTGCCTTGTGCAGCACGCAGTCTTAACCTCGTTGGCGTGCACGCCGCGGAAGTGTCAATTATGATGACAAGTTTTTTTGGAAAAGTGTTGGAGTTTTTCAACTTCTTTAGTAGCTCTACCTTAAGGTGGGAGGCTTTGATTGGTTGTCTCAAAACTACCCTTAAGAGACATTGTGATACAAGGTGGTCTTCCAGGCGTCAAGCTGTGACAGCTCTTAAGAAGAACTTATCATCTGTACACAAAGTTTTACAAAACATGGCCGATAGAGACAACGACTGAAACACTGACACACTGACTGGTGCTATGAAACTTCTTAGACAAATTGATTACGAATTTGTGTGCCTTTTAGAGATGTGGTCTGATGTTTTAATAAGTTTGGACTGCACCAACAAGTCACTGCAAGGAAAGGGCACAACTCTTGACGTAGCATCAAGTTTGCTCTCAGGTTTGGCAAAAAAAGTTGAAGACCTACGTAAAGAAGGAATTAAAAAATACACAGAAAAAGCCAAAGCTATTTGTGATTCCATGGCCATCCAAAGCAGTTTTGCTGTTAAGAGGCTGAGAAAAGTCAAGAGGATGGCTGGGGAGACGTCTGAAGAGGAAGCACACTTGTTGAGTTCTGATAAATCATTTGAGATAGAATGTTACACTGTATTTGATAGAATTGTAAGTGAAATGGAAAAAAGGGCACACATTTACCACACAGTTTCACCAGATTTCAGTTTTTTGTCAGGAAAGTCCTTAAGTGAATGCTTTGTTTCTTTTCTTGAAAAGTGTGCAGCTGATCTTGGTGCGATATATAGCAGAGACATTGATAGAGTTGAACTAGTTAACGAAGTAGCTGCTTTCAAGTTTCACGCAAAAGAGCTGGTGAAGAACATTTACAAGGCTTCCTATTTGGATATTCTGAAAGTTATTTCAAACTATGGATTAAGAGATGCTTATCCAAACATCGAAATAGCATTGAGGATATTTTTGACAATGCCCGTCACTGTGGCGTCTTGCGAGGGTACTTTCAGCAAGCTGAAGATAATCAAAACCTACTTACGGTCAAGTATGTGTGAAAACAGATTGACAAACTTAGCTATCCTGTCCATAGAATATGAGATTGCTTCAAAACTTGATTTTAGTGAAATAATTAGTGAGTTTGCCTTGCTGAAAGCAAGAAAGTTAAAGTTTTAGTTCCATGGCTTTTCTGCTGTATACTGTATGTAACAATTTGTAAAAGCAATATATTTGTTTACTGAAGAGTTTCAGTTTGTTATTTACAGCCCCCAGAGCCAAAAAAATGGTACCTGCAGTTACAAAAACAGAATGTTGTAAGTGCAAGTCCTGAAGTCCTGTGTAAAAAAAATCAAGATAAATTATAGAACTAAAGCACCGACTAAAGTTATGAATTATTTCTCTGGTAGTTTTTGTTATAATCAATACCTCATCAGTTACAGTAGTGTGATATAATCTAACTGTTAACTAAAGAAGGCCTACTGTAAATTGATGTAACTATCAATAAAAATATTTTGCATTTTTTTTCTCATTTTCTCATATTGCAGGTTGCAGAAGCTGCTATAGTTTACTTAAATACTGTTACTAGAAGTTTAGTTTTTATTCTAAAAAAGTTTGTAATTGTATATTACCTACCTTAATGTAGTGTAAATATTAAGTTTTAGTAGGCCTTACCATGTACTGTACTTTGGTAACTACGTTTTTTTTGTTTAGTTACTTTTTACATAGTTCAATCACCTGCAACTTAGGTTTTATACCTCCTACAGATTCCACCACGTTCAGTTAGTTTTTAAAAATAGTTTTAAGTTCAGTCTTTCTCTTACAATAGTAATGCTTTTATATTCAGATAATATAGAATTTTACAGAAATTCGACCACAAAGTTACCTTGTAAGGAGGCAAAAACTTGGCTCAAAAAGCTTAAAAACTACCATTTTTGCACTTTAATTTTAAAAATTTTCCGGGGGAGGAACCCCGGACCCCCCGCTACACTGGTGGGTATTTCAGACCCCCCCCCCGGTATTGGTATTGGGGGCGCAGCTTTGTCAAAATTGCCAAGGGCGCAGGAGTACCTTGTTACGGCCCTGCTTGTCACCGCGTAAGAATACAGTTCAAGGTCAAACAAAGCGCACGCGCAATACAACACGATAAGTAGTTCCTTAGTAATGCTAACAGTCTCATTATTTTTGTGTCAGGCCTTGTATTTTGTTTTCTTGAATATATTCACTGAAAGATTTATATACCAAAATACCAGTAATGTATGAATATGACTATCTCATACAAGAATTTACTATTGACTATTTATTATTGAGTATTTTCAATGTTTGTATCATAAATCATTAAAGTCATCCATTCTTTTAGAGATTAGATCATAAGAGAAATTTTACGAGACATGATTTTAGTAAGACATGTTTATTTCCAAACAGGATATAACATACAAATTTTTTCCTGCCAAAAAACTAAATTAAAAAATAGTTTTTATTCAAAAATAGCTTTTTAAAAGAATACCAACTAGTTCTCATTTCCCTTTTCTGAATTATTTTATATCTGTACTGCACAAAGTTACTAAGCATCACAGAGCTTCTCAGTTAACAGGTTTTTTATGGTTTTAATACAGTTTTCATAACAAAAATATTTATTCATAAATATGTGTTGATTTTACAGCAAAAAAAGGCAGCTCCCTTCAAAAACACAATATTGCAAGCTATAATAAAAAGATGTTTAGTATAGAAAGTAACCTACCTAAGTATTTCCTTTAAGAAATCTTTACAGTTACATTAATTTTCATTCATAAATTTTAATTTGTAAGTATGATTCACTGTGCTTAAAAATGATCAACAACTGATTACTTGAAAAGAAATGCATCCAAAGGCAAAGTAGTAAAATCAATTATGTCAGGCTTATGAACAGTAGTATAATGAAGGGCATCACAGGAAAACATCAAAAAGATCTCACTCAAAACACAACCCAACAGACATAAAAAATTTTGGAACAATATTTTTAAAATAGCCACATATAAATTTTAAAAACGTTTCTGGCTTTAAATGATATACCTAAACCAGACATACACGCAACAAAATCTAAAACTGTTTTAAAAGAATAAGATGAAAATAAGAAAATTAACATTTTTTTTCTCCATAACAGAAACAATTTATTCCTTAATAACACGCACTCGCATTCTGTTTATAAAAATGTAAATATATAAGTTTTCAAATATACTTGAAGATTACAAACAGGTGATACAATGTGAAAACGTAAACCACATGTCCAAATATCAGATTACCAGTGCCAGCTTTATTATAAATTACATTAGAAATATATGCCTAACAAAGAGAATGATGCTGGTTGACCAAGAGAAGATGGGTACCACAACAAGCCATCACCTATTCCTTGGAGTGATGATAACGATGATGATGAATAAATGTTCAAGCATTGGCCTGAAAATATAAGGACCCTATGATATACAAATCTCTGCAGTAATAAAAAAACTAAACAAGTAAGATAACAAACCTTCCGAAATGTTTTAGGCTGGCTTTCTTAAAGCAGGCCCCCACACTGTTGAGCCCTATAGACCTGTTAGTTAGTTATGTTACTGCTTATAAAATCAGTGACAATGAAATATGAAAAGATACTTCATACCACTGAGTTTGGTTACAGTCATGAGTTTGGCCATTGAGAACATGTCCCTTTTGGCCCCAAATGAGGAAACTCATGTCCTCACTTGGGTGCCTCTTTTAAAGTCTTGCACTGAAGAAAAATATAAGTATTTACATCTGAGAAATACTTATTGTTATTCAAGGTAATATCACAGAAAAGTTTATCTAGTTTAGAAGCAAATTCTTGTTGGCAACAAAAAGCTGTTCTTTTTTTAAGTTGAACTTAAAGTTACAAACATATGCTGTAACACCAGCCTAAAATATCACTTGCAAATCCAGTCATTTGAATTTGGGAATTGGTGTCCTGGGTCATTAAAGAAATGTACAATAATGTTTAATACTTTTTCTTGACTAGACGAATACCTATTACCATATTGCAGAAGGTTATTTATTAATTCCTTATCTCAGTTTATAAAATTAGAGCAATTAATGACAACTCAATAAGTGTCACGTTATACATTGACAAATTATAAACCACAGATGTTACTTGTTCAATGATAGAATAAGAACATAGACTGGTAAGTTCTTACCCCCTCTTGGATGCGAGTGAGCCATATTATGAATGTTTCTAGGATCTTCAGTAGCAGTAGTTGAGCTGTCTTCATTGAGGTTGACATCTGTCCAGCTGTCATCATTTCCAGTCAGGTTTGTCAACTTATTGTCATCCGTAGTATTACTGTCAACATCTGACGCTGGTTGTGAATTCACTGATATTACTTCTTCAGCTGATCCAATGCTCTAAAATCAAAATTTAATTTTAATTTTGTAGGATTGTTGAAAAATATTATCAGCAAAATGAAAGATGGGTTTGTCACATACACTTTGATTATATTTCTTGTAATTTAATGGACTATAATAAAAATAAGAAATAAATTATTTAATTCAAACTATACAATTATATTTACCAATCATGCTTTAATAAAACTCAATTAAAACTATGGAAAGAGGTTAATCTCATGTTTTTCTTTACTTCTACTTTCACCCCCTCACACACACAGAGTTAATCAGTGCATATTTAGTACTAAAAATGCTAGTCTTCTGTCACACTGTTTAATTAATAAAAGATTATAAACTTATAGTTTTCAGCATTTTCATGTATGTACTAATGTACAAAAATCTTTAATTACTAAATAATATATAAATATCAGTAATAAAGATTGAACAATAAATCATAAAGAATGTCTGTAATAATTCTTAAGCATATCACTAATAACAATAAAATATTTAAGATTCTTACACTGACACTAAAAACTGTTTTATTAATAATAATTTATATAAGCAGATAATTCATGTATGCATGGCATAAAAGCATCGCAGTCAAAACAGCCCTAAAACACAAAATATGAGGCAAGTGATTTAACTCTGTAAATGTATGAAAGCTGCAGCTAACACATCAAACATTTAACTAACATGCATTTTTCAAAGAAAACAATGTCAAAATGGTAAATTAATATACAATATTAATCAGATATAGAGGGGTTTCATAATATTAATTAAACCCTAACACAAACATAATAATAAATAACTGAAGATAACTGCCAAAATCACTTGATGTCACTTAACTAACCTAATGTTGTATGTACTTGTGCAGTATACCCATGGGGTTGAAGTATTTCTCAAGATGATACTCAGCATTCACATAAAATGGTTTCAATTTACACTGATTAGATTATGTGACTACTTACAAAATTCTTATTTGAAGAACTATGAATTTAAAAGGTAATACTGAGTATTTTTAGGAACTAATAATTTCTAAATATCAGTACTTCTAAGAAATTAAGTAGTACTTAATACTTATTTTACAAAAAATTTCCATAACTGTTCAACTAATCCCTTCATTGTAACTGCAGCAGTTAAATTAAAACTCAACAGTTTGTTTAAAAATTAAATTTGTTTTACTGTAATACACACTTTCAAAGGCTGGAGCAAACATTTTACACTTTAGGTTGACACAAGCATATGTACAATCATTGTATGTCTTTTAAAATATAAATATAAAGTAAGCAAAGCTATGTACATGATACAAATTAAAATCAGTGGATTGATACAACTGTCAGCTGATTTACTACCAAAAACGTTTGTTGCTAGCATACACATGCAAGATGGCATATATTTACTTTTATTGATTTAATTAATTTAACAAAGAATCTTAATTGAAAATTATAGATTCACACTATTTAATTTACAAATATCAAAATACAGACATATTTTGCTTCTTCATGCTAGCACTAAGCTTCGCCACCAAAACTGTCAATGCAAAACATAAACCCCCCTGCACTTTATTTTGGGGCTTCCTGTTTGTAGACTTTATTAAAATTTCTCCTTGCACATGCAACTACATATACATCTTCATAGAAAATGTTTCACTCATAAATCAAACATCTTAATGAATACAGATTTTATACCACCTGTACATATATAGAATATTAGTGTAGGGAAATATCGGTATTACAAATTCCATAGAATGATTTCCTATACTGAGTGGCATAACAAGTGCAAGATTAATATTAATATTTTATATAGGAGGACAAAATTTGAGACTGTAGTGAAGTTTAATAGATTATTTATAATGCAGTTGGCAACTTTAAGAATTACTGACAAACTGAGTACAGAGTTACTGTGTGAAAGGTATAGAAACTGTGTACATATTGATATGATTTATATTGTAATTGATCGTTAATTGAACATACACTTTTTGACACAATTATACAATAAACAAACATTAAGTTGAATCCCCGCGCCAATCCCCTTCCTCCACGCACCACCCCCACTACACCTTCCACACAACAACCGTTACCAAATGATGGCAGTCTGTCTCTAAGCTGAAGAAGGCGAATACGTACGCCGAAACGCGTTCGACGAGAAGAGAATAAACAGTAAGTTCACAAGAAAAAGTTTCATTTTTAGATAAGAGTTAGTGCTGTGAAAGAAGAGATGAATAATCAAGACAACTATAATTAAATACAACTATTTCACTAACGACTCGGAACACAAAGTTTTTTTGAGTAAAAACATAAAGTTTTACCAACCGATTTTAGTTACAAGTTGGTGACTAGTATAATATATAATTTATTAGCATATAATCTGTATTATATATCTGCATATCACACGAGAATAAATGTAACATCAGGATGAATTTTTTCCTTTATTAAAAACAGCTCCGTCTCTTTGCGCAGAATGAAGTATACAGGACGAAAAAGTGGCTCGTACTAGTTATTATTTGAAATATGCTTGATACTACGTTACTACCTGTTCCTAAAATACTAGGTGTTCCTAAAATATTAGGTGTTACTAAAATACTACTGTTACTCTGGAACGCGTTGTTCCTTGTGTATTGGTGATACCGCTAGTATTTGAAATACCTAGTATTTTAAATACGCGTTACTGGCTGTTCCTTGCGTTCCAGAGATATTTTTGTACGCCTAGTATTCGGCCTTGGCATATTCGTTTACGTGATCTTGCGTACTTTGTGTGTGTGTGTGTGTGTGTGTGTGTCTGTGTAGGTGCGTAGGGGGTGTGCCTCGACTCGGAACAGCGAGGGCGGCGTGTCTTGACTCAGAACAGCGTCGCCGCGAATAACAGGTATTTCAACTTCTCAGTCACTATTACATCCGTTCCACAAAAATATCGTACCAAAATACCTATTACAGGTATATCGGCCCACCTCTATTGTGAACTCAGTATTTGGTATTAGGTATGTATGGAATAACAGACATTTTTTAAGATTTTAATTGTTGATTTGTTTCTGAAGTGTTAATAAAGCACTAAATTAATAATTACATCAAAATTATTAAATATTGACTAAAAACTGTTCTACAGGCACATCTGTATAAGATTCAAATAACAAGCAAAAACTGTATAAAATAGTGATTTTCCAAGTTCTTTGCAATAAATTACTATAATATAAATATCAAGAACCATGTTGGATACACTTTGCACTCATCTTGAAGCCTATATCTTACCTAATCACTAAGTTGATATAACCTCAAAAACTACAATAACAACTGAACAACCCCACAACCATTACACACCTAGCACTGTGCAATTTGTACACCTACATGAAGTGATTTGTGCTCTCAAGACAGGTATGTCATACCATAGTTACAAATGTTCATACTAATATGCTCGATTAGCTGAATTTTTTAATTCAACATATGATGACATTCTTTTTTATATTAAATATTTATTTTTTCCTTTCCCCTCTAGAGGGAGGGTTTAAGCCCCTCCTCTACTGCACCACTGCAAGTACCAAAGTCTGTGAATTCACTAAAATTTAGTGACCTGTATAATACTAAGATATTTTAAGATTTCATTTAATCATCTACAGATTTTATTTTCAAGCTGATATACTGACACTCAAATTCATTTCTCTACTAGTTCATGTTTCTTGTTTATTTGAAGCAATTTTAAATATTAGATTTCTGATTTTTCATAATTTTCTTTTTACTGTTTGCTAATGGCTAAAGAATTATGAACTATGCTGATAACTTAGCAATGTTTTGCCACTTTACAATAGATTGAGTAGCTCATAATTTAAATAATAATCCCATAATTCTCTGGCAATCATAATTACAACTGAAAATTTCATTACATCTTCTGAACAAATATTTTCAAACCATACACTATGGTACCATATGTACTCAATATTCCTGACTTTTAAAATGGTTACTTACATTTTGAATCTGGGTTTAATGTACAGTAATCTGCGTTGTACTGTACATTAAAAAAAAAAAGATGCTGGTCGCAATAGTGGTGAATCCTGTTTTGCATTATTTAAAAAGTGTATGTTATTAACAACAGCAATTCATTCTTTCCCCTGTTGCCCTTTTATTGAACAAAAATTTATTTTATACGTACATAATAAATATAACAAATAAAACACCTAGCAAAAGACACAAGAAAATTTATTCTAACTGGCAAAGAAAATAAATAAATCAAAAAGTAAAACACACAACATGCAAATAAAGAAGAAAGAAGCTATACAAGATGATAATGTTTTCAATAAATTAATTATTTACAGCATCTGAAGTAACTTAAAAACTGACACAGGAGCAGGACACATTCAGTCAGCAACAAACACAGCACATTACAACAAACCACACAAAAATAATGTGCAAAGTGTTGGATTTTTGTTACCTTGTTAGTCTGGTTGATAGCATGGTGCCTAGTGGAATTACGAGTAAATCTTGTGTCGTCGATATCATAACAGGGATGTGTGAAGGGAGTTCGTGCCTAGCAGTCATGAAAGTAGTAGTAGTAGTAGGAGTATTAACAGTAGTAGTGGTAGTACACAAAAAATTAAGAAGAACAGAAAAATGATACAGAGTAATATAAGACCAAGGAAACAATGTGTTTATTGCACTGCGGATACAGAATGAAAACAGAATGAAAGAGTATTAGATATGCTTTTTGCTATCAATTTTTTTCTGTAGGCCTATATTGTAAAAAAAAAAATCTAAAAACGTATGTACAATCCATACTGGTAGAGAACATATGTTTCAGTAAATATATCTATTTCATTAAAAATAGTATTCTATGTAGTTTATTTATTCTTATACCTAATGCACGTGTAGTACACATATGGTATATATATGTGTTTAGATTGGTGTATTATATGTGTTTAGTATGGTATATTATGGTGTATACAATAATATGTATTATTAAGTTGCAGTATGTATTATTAACTTGCCATTTAGTCACCAGTCAAATTTAATATAAACATTCAACTTCTGATAAAAATGTTCTTTTCTTTTAAGAAAATAGAGGATATTATCATGTAATGCTACTGGAGAGACAGTATCTCAGCTTTTTATCATGCTGTATACACGACCACTGCAGGTTGGTGCTAAATGTGTTTAGATGGCTTTCTAGACTTGGTGACTAGATTGTAATTCCATGTATGATTACGTTTTGTACAAATTACAAAGTATTATCACATAGGCTTCCGTGGCCAGTGTCCATTCTACGGTTGAAGTATTTTTCCAGTATGGACCGCATAAAAAATGTCTTGTAAGATAATGTTTCACCCATATTACAATGGGTATTCTCAGGTCTATGTGATGACGATGCTGGCAAAGCAAACTCAGAGGCAAGCAATCACTGTAGAGATGGTGGTGTGTGGTCCAGTAAGTGGACCCTGCCTTGCAGATGTTACACCACTTGCATTATTTGCACGGTCAGTCAACTCCCATACAGTCCGGCCAGAAGGTAAAGGATACCAACTCATGCTGAGTGTTACTGCTTATCTGTTGTGTTATTAAATTCTATGGCTTCTAGGACCATTCTGTATTCATATCTATTGCACGACTTCATAAAAAGTGTATCTTTGAAGTTTATCATACAAATGCTCAGCAACTGCTGACTTTACAGCTACTAAGTTCTTTGTATATCTGACATGTTATTGGGCCCTTGTAGAAATCATATGGTCCATATGGCCAATACAGATCTTTCTACAGCTGCATAGAATTTTGTAGATACCTTCAGTGTTGAACGGGATTCTGTCTTTGATTGGTTTTTAAGAATTATGCCAACTTCTTATGTCGTTGAAACCCAGTTCTAATACCATATTTACTCAACATATTGCTAATTCTATCTGTTGTACCTTTTACATGAGGTTAGAATGCTCTGTGGTTATTATCTTCTGTTGTAGCTGTCTCTGAAGGTTACTCAGTCTACTTAAATGCTTTATGTATAACATTCTTGTTGTAGCCATTCCTCTCAAGAGTGTCATTTAGGTGCTTCTTCTCCTCCAGGAAATGATCCTCATCAGATACCCTCTTTGCTCTGTGGAAAAGTGTGTTGGCTTGTTTCTGTACCAGGTGATGATGAAAAGTTTCATAAAGGTATGGGTAGGTTTTCTGTAGACCCAATGACCTAGATATCTATCCAGCTTCTGTGATACAAGTACATCAAAGAAAGGAGTTGCTTTCACTTATATAGTAAACTGAATGGAATTACATAATGAGTTTAGATGCTGAAAGAAAGCCTGTAGCTCTTCTTGTCCATGAGGCCAAATTACAAAGGTGTTGGTCACATATTTATAAAAATGTGTATGTTTTAGTCTTGCTGAATCCAACACATGTCTTACAAATTCCTCTTAAGTAAATATTTGCTACAACTGGGACAATGACAATCCCATAGTTGCTTCCTGTGATTGTTCATAATATTTTCCACCCCAGTAAAACATGTCAACTTGAGACACGCTGAAGATAAGCACTACAATTCAACCACCAAGAGAGGTTCAATAATCTGTAAGGTGACATCTATAGGAATGATTGTGAAAAGTGAGACAATGTCAAAGCTAACCAAAATGTCTCCTGACCCAATGTTAATGATTATATTTTTTTTATGAAATCTGCTGAATCCCTAATAAATGATGATGTCTTCTCCACAAAAGGTTGTAATTCTTCTGCAATGATTATACCAATTGCACTGACTGTTCATTGTAGCAGGGTATCTGGCTTATAGATTTTAGGCAAGTCGTAGAGTAATGGCGTTTTCTGATCCAAAACTAAAAGACTTTTTTTTCTAATCTTCCAGAATGCTGGTTAACAATTTTATCAAGTCTGCAACAATCTTCTTTATTCGTGTAGTAGGATTCTGAATTTTCCTGTGTGTACCATTTTCTAGTAGACTGGCTATTTTATTCCTGTAATCTGAGTTGTCCATAATAAGAATAGCATTACCCTCCTCTGTTGGTAGAATACCTGTTTCACAATATTCTGTCTAGAAGGTTTTGATGTCTTAATAATATGCAATGCTCCTGTCTTATCACTTCAGCCATCAAAAGTAAGCATCAAATGCCTGCTGCTACTCTGCATATATCCTCTGTTGGAATTTGATTGGAAGTAACAGGAAGTAACAGCAAAATTCAATCCTTTCTTTAACACACTTACAGCAGCATCATCAAGTTCTTAGATTCAGATACAGTAAAGTATGGTAAACAAAACGTGGATGATGCTTCTGTAAGTGTGTTACAGGAAGGATTGAATTTGCTGTTGCTCCCAACCGAATTCTGACAGAGGATAACATACGTGGAGTAGAAGCAGCCAGTGTCACTTATCTCTTGAGATGGCCGAAATGATAAGACAGGACACATCCCACATTATTGGGAAACCAAAACCTTCTCGACAGAATATTAAAATACAAGAACTACTCACATGTTAAGCTTCAGGAAAATGAACAGTTATTTGTTATTCCAACGGATAAGGGCCGCTGTCTAGAGCCTCTAAACTGGCCAAAGATTATAAAAGACAGTAATCATACATGTAGGAACATACTGCATGTGTACTGGTATGTAACATACAGGAAAAATTATATATACAAGATGGTTGACTGTAAAATGGATAGCAATAAGCAATACATTACTAGAGATCTTTTAAATACAAGATTCTGAAACTTTACTGTAAAAATAAATTACAAACAATGAAGATTGAGAAAATTTAATTTTATATCTTAATGAGTGATCCACTAAAAAAAATAATGTGGTCACACACACACACACACACACACACACACACACACACACACACACACACACACACACACACACACACACACACACACACACACACACACACACACACACACACACACACACACACACACACACACACACACGCATAAGTTAACATAAGACAGTGCTATGTATGAAAATGATCAGATGCACAGGATGTTACAAATAAGGAGTATTATGGTTAATCAGAGGACCAATGGTCTGGTTATGTTTACTCAGATCATACACTGCAGTTGCATTGTTTAACTGTAAATGGATGTATATGTAAATCATGATCTAGTTAATCATACTGATCCTGAATCCCTTTTTTTAGTCATACATGTTTTAAGTTTATTTACACAAACAAATGCAAGAGAGTACCATACATCAAGTTAGTAAATATTATACATAAGTGTTAAACAAATGCAGCTCTCACACGAAGAAAATAGTAAAATCTGAGACAGTGCATGCTCATAGATATGCATCTTTATATACATGTCTGACTTTCTCCCACTTCTCCATAGATCCAGCTTCTGTAGAAAACAATAAGTTAATCTGAAGTGGCAATATTTTCTGACTTATATACTGGGGTCGAAGAAGTACATTCTACAATTTGTAGATATGAATACACTATAACCTTAGTATTTAAAAATATGTTACAGTATGGGACTTATGAATTTATATTTTTATAGTGTATGTTTTCCGTGTTTTGTTCACACACATGTGAAACTTATTGATGGAAACTGAACTGGAAATACTCTAATAATCACCAGTGTTACAAATACTTTACAAATACTTCCAGTCCTATTGCCCTACTGATTGCTAACTGGCTGTTGTATTTACAGTATGCTAGGTAAATTGCACTACATATGGTAAAACATTAAGGGACACTAAACATGGATACTAAAATAAGTTAGCTGTTGTTTACTTTTTTGGCTGACATGTGTCAGTGATATTCCAGATTATCAAAATTAGTTCTTTAACTATATATTTAACTTAGATTTTTCAATTTGGTTTAGTTTTGAGTGTGTGTAGCAAACATCTCAGAGATATTCCATATAGAATTTTATTAAACATCATCAAATTCACCATGAAATTAACATAAGAAAGGTCCAGTGTTATAACACACACACACTCGCACACGTGCGTGCCTGTGAAAAAATTCTTTTTAAAAATTGTTTTCGTTTTGTCAACTTATTTTATGTAATTTTTGGTGCTGATTTCAAAAATGACATCTGTTTTTTCTATCACACAAGGTTATTTCATTAAATGGTTTTTGATCTTGAAAAAATTAACACTAAACAGAATTTTATCATATTTGTGTTATAACTTTACTACTTAACAAATATAAATATCATAGCTCAAAATCATCAATAAAGTGGCCAATATGTACATAAAAAATTAGAAACCTTATAATGTTTCCTTTTTATTCAAAACTTCTTTTTTTGCTTTTCCCCTTGTGAACTAGCTGGGGATCATCCCTTTTCAGCACCGAGCAATAGTCCGCTATCATGTCTCACCTTCCATTATTGCTTTTCCATTTCCTTTACATCTTGGTGAAATCTTTCACCCTGCTGCTCGCTGACTGCACCAAGATTTTCGGGAAAGTAGTCGAGATGTGAATGTAGGAAATTTAGGCTCATTTTACGTACATCCCAAGATCTTGAACTTTTCCAATACATCTTCTTCAGTATGTTTGTAGTCTAGGTCCTCTTTGTTTCTCAGAAATCTGATTACTACAAGTTTGGAAGCTTTCCAGGCTTGTTTTCATTTTCCTCCATTTTCAACTCAAAAATTTCATCTTTCATAATTTTTCTGATATCAGGTCCAACAAAAATACTCTCCTTCAACTTTGCTTCAGATAAACCATGGAACTGGTTGCAAAGATATTTAAAACATTCACCTTCTTTTAGTAATGCTTCAACAAACTGTTTTATCAGGCCTAACTTTATATGAAGTGATGGAAGTAAAACATTTCCTGGATCAACCAAACTTTCCTTCTCAATGTTTTTGATTCCAGCCTTTAATGTTTTTTCTAATCCACATTTTTTGTTAATATAATGTTGTTTTCCGTTGCTGCTATCCCAATCACAAAGAAAACATGGGAATTTGGCATACCCAGTGTGTTGACCAAATAACATGGAAATTACCTTTAAGTCACCATAAATTGTCCATCCATGATCTGAGGAAAGTTTAGTACGGATTAAATCAAGATTTTCATATCATTCTTTTCAATAAACTGAATATCCAACAGGCATAGAAGTACACTTACTTCTATTGTGTAAGAGTACTGCTTTTAAACTTCTTTTTCATGAATAAAAAGTAAATAAAAAGTCTCCAATCAACCAATAAAATCTCCAACAAAAATCCAATAGTTTTACTACTCTGTTCTATTTGGTTTTAACTAGCTTGGAGGCAAACGTTTTTCAACTCAGATTTGTACTTCATTGCAAAGTATTTATATATACCAAATAATTTGTTAATATGTATAAATATATGTACAATGTTTATATAAATAGTTCTACTCTAGTTTCTAATTTATGAATTATGTCAAAATTAGATATATTATTTATGAGAAAACTGTACATGATAGGATTTTTTCATTATTTTTCCAGTAATCAGCACCCAAAACACTATAAAAATCACCCACTACATTTAAGACAATTTTTCCATCGCAGACCTGTGTTACTGATTGTAAATAAAATTATAATAGCATGTTACCTTTAGGGAAGCTGGTCCTGTGATTTCATCTCTGTCCGCAAGAACTGATGGGTTGTTACCATCTACTACGATTACATCACATTCTCCATCATCTGAAGAACAAAAGATTACCAGGAATTAATGAATAAATCTAAACCAATGCAAATTTTTGTAAACTGCTGTACTATCAGTTTCTACTATATTACAAAAAGTACAGAAATTATTCAAAACATTAGTATAATTATGTAAAAGTTTAATTTAAATTATATATTTCTGAAACATGCTAACAATCTGTGAAGTTTCATACAAGACAGTAAAGTGTCCTAATCTTGAAGAGTATTTCAAAAACACAATATTTACTCCTATTTTGTCACTACAGGGATGCTTTGTTTAAAACATAAATATTTAATTCAACCTGTGCAACTGTGCAAGTACGTCACTTTATTACATAAAACTTAACAATTACTGTTTCAACGGGTATATATTTTAACAGAAGTGTACAAATATAGTTAATTAACAATATTCAAGTAATGATGTATGAATCAGAGTATCATGCAAACAGATAAAGCAAAGCTTTGTACTTTTTTTGTTTTTGTTTTACTTCCCTAGCACTTGTGACAATGTTTCTCCACGTCAGGGCCATTTACATACTGCTATACATAAAACTTTATAAGCCTCTTTCATTTATCTATATACATATACAGAATATTACCTAGGTATGGTTGCACATTAGAAGGTGCTGGACCTATTTATATTAAAGAATTACTACAAGGGAGCCAGAAAATATTGAATTCGCTACGATTGCTCCCTTTCATTACAATAATGTTTAAGTTGCAATTTAGTCCCATCTGGATGTAAGTTGTGAAACTATTTAGGCAGTAATTTGTAATATTATTATCAAAAATACGTCTAACCTCACACATCATAATAATTATGTTGCTACAATTACACTTAAACAGAATTTTGGCAAGTATGTTGCAACGGTACAGAATTGTGTGCTAAGAAACAATAATTACAATCAATTGTAATCCCAATGTAGTCAGTATTCACCTAAGGTGAACCTCACTGTAACCAGCAACATACAATGTTATTGTAAACTGTTTATGTTTAATGTC
Organism: Magicicada septendecula; assembly: GCA_034769895.1. Taxonomy (NCBI): domain Eukaryota; kingdom Metazoa; phylum Arthropoda; class Insecta; order Hemiptera; family Cicadidae; genus Magicicada; species Magicicada septendecula. Next base: position 409,683,097 of record CM068369.1, on the reverse strand, counting down.
TGGAGTCTGCCCAGCCCAGACGTATTACGCAACAGCTTGCCAGCTCAGTCTTATGTAAATCACAGTAAGAACGCTTCTTCACCAGTGTTTGCATCAGACAGTAGCAGATAGCAGTCGTCTATAAGTTAAACTCTATATCAGTGGCCTCGGAAATTTCGGTAGGTCGAAGCGGAAAGTGTAGCCTAGACCTACCGAAACGTATTGAAACTTCAATGAAGAATACTATAAAGAAACAGTGAACGTGATATACAATGAATTCTTAAAGTAAAGTAAAGTAATTAGGACAGGGTAAGTGTGGTTTAAGTGAAAGTGCACGGGAAGATGGCAGAATAAGTGGAATAGCGAGAAAAGTTAAGTACAGTGAATACATTGGCCAGTAAGTTTTTGAATTTTAAAACAGTAAAACGCTTAGTAAAAGGGGGATAAAAAGTAGATGTAGCAATTGTAAAGAGTGAGAGAGTGTATGCGAGTGAAAAGGAGAGCAATAATTAATCAAAGTACTGGTTCCTAGTTAAAAGTAGTTGTTCAAAGAATTTTGGTCCGATATTAAACCATAAAATATCGTGGCGACCTGGGCAGGTTAATAAGGTAAGTTTAATGGGATTATGACGGTAAGTAAAATTCTGGCAGCAGTGAGTAATAGTAGTAATAGTATTATTATTGTATTATTTAATAATGGTAAAAGTTAAATACCGTTACAATGTAAAAGGATAGGATGCGAATTAATGAATTGTATGTAATGTACAGATATAAAGAAATGTACTATAAAGATAGGGAAATTAAATTGCATGTTCAAACTGAAAGTGATGAATAACAAATACTTAAGATTATGAAATAAAACAGTTCATTTTTAAAACTGTTTTTTAAATCTCGCTTCAACCAAGTATAATATGACATCATATTGTAATTTCTTCCTTGTCATTAAACCGAATGCTGAATAAGGCCCTTAAAACTATTACGTTCTGAATATCTAATTATAAGTATAACACTACCAACTCGGAACATCGGTAGTGTTATACTTAATTAATTAATCAACGGACACATCATGGACAACAAAACCCAAGAATTCTGAATATGTTCACTTACATCTACATATAACCTATAATTTTACAAAGCACGGAACAACCCTATAACTATTTAAATTAAATCAACATATATTTTTTACGTTATCAATTGACAGTGACAAATTTTAAAGCAGCACCACTTACTTTAATATTTTAATAAATCCATGGATAAAACTCTGTTACTTAACTTAGACTCTAAAACTTCACAAATGCATTTATAACTTCAAATTGTTTCAATAGCTTCTGCTACATTGCAGTGTTTCATTCCATAAATATACTACTGTTTCCCTTCTTCACTTCTCAATCAAGGGACTGGTGGGTTACCACATCGTGTAGTCGTAAGACAATCCCACTGATTATCTTTCCTTACATCTCTTATCATCTCTGCAACCACTTGATGGAAAACTTCCATCTTGGTCCCTTTATCCACTGACACTTAGCATTCAATTGCAATTTGCTGATCATTTGAAATATGAACATCCTGATACAAGAAAAACTGTGTTTAAAGCAAAATTTCCTTCTCCAGGCTGTACTGTCAACCAATTTCTAGTATCGTCTTCACTGTTATTGTCTTAAAACTATCCTTTTTCACCACTACAGAAAAAATATTCCGATTAGCACTTTCAAGCTTCACAGCTCATCATCAGATCGGAAATATCCTTTTTCAGTACAGTATTACTATTAACCATGCAAAACTTGCATCTGAGCCACAGCCTGAATTTAGTACCTGCAAAGCAACATTTTCAATAAAATCGTGTATTTGGTTTAGCGTCCATTTGTATTTCACCGTTTCTCATCAAATTATTAATCTAATATTTTCTTATTGTATATATTACACAATATATTCAGATACAGAAAGCAACTACTAACTTGGAAAAATTATTTCAAGAAAACGTACACATGATTTCCTTTCTTTATGCAGACATAAAGTAATAATACAGGATCAGCCCGGAACAGCCCAATACAAAAGGGAATATTTACTAAATATAATTATTACACTAGGTGTGATAACTATAGGGGAATCAGTCTACTTAACTCAGCTTATAAGGTCTATTCACGGATAATCAACAATAGATTGAAAATTATTACTGATGCATTGCTATGTGAAGAACAGTCAGGTTTTAGAAAGGGATGCTCTTGCATTGACAATGTTTTTATAATACAACAACTGATTGAAAAAAGAAGAGAGTTCAATCTTGAAACGCACATAGCATTTATAGATTTTAAGAAGGCGTTTGACAAAGTAAATAGACAAAAGCTGTGGGAAATTATGAATATAAGAGGGTACCCTCGACACTTGATCCAGGCATTGAAAGGACTATATAAACGAGCAGAAATAGTGATAAATATGGGACGAAGTATAAGCACAGAGCTAGTAACAACACAGGGTGTGCGACAGGGTTGCAGCATATCTCCAACTTTGTTTAATATATACATAGATCACATAATCAGGATATGGAAGGAAGAAGTCCGTGGAGGTATTAAAATGAACAGCAACACCACTTTAAATTCATTACTTTTTGCAGATGAATTAGCAATAATTCAAACAACTGAAGATGGCCTGCAAAGATCGGTGTAGACATTAGAAACCATAGCTAACGAATATTCCCTAGAAATATCGGCACAGAAAACTAAAATTATGGCATTTAACGGGAAGAATCCAGTACGCTAAAAAATAATGGTCTATGGACATCCTGTAGAACAAGTATCACATTTTTGCTATTTAGGATCGGATGTCAGCTATCTAAAAGGACATGATATAGAAAGAAAACTTCAGAGATTTGAATACACAGGTGGCACAATAAATAGAATGTTGGGAAATAAAACACGTAAGGAGACAAGATTAAAGTTATATAAAACCATGGTTGTCCCAATTCTGACATACCGCAGTGAGACCTGGGTTCCTTCAAAGCTAGATAGATCAAAGATTCAGGCAGCTGAAATGCGCTTTTTGAAAAGAGTCAAGGGCTGTACACGATTAGATAGAATACGTAATGAAGATGTCCGGAATGCGCTAAACATCTACAATTTGAATCATCGAATAGATGATTACAAACGGAAATGGCGGGAACACATCGACCGCATGGACAAATGTAGACTACCACAACAAATAAGATCTTATAAACCAACAGGCAAGCGTAACGTTGGAAGACCTTTTTCAAGATGGGACCAACTATGAGATTATGGAGACAGAACAGGCATTTCTGCCTATACCATGAAGTGTAGAAGAATTATTACACTACGACTTGGAACACAGTCATAGTGTAATAATTATATTTAGTTAAGTAACGGACACGTCAAGGACAATGAAATCCAGGAATATTTACATTTAATAGCATCCTAAAAAATTACAGGCTAAAAATGTCTCCACTACAAAATCTGAAACCATAGCATTTAAAAGTAAACATATAATTAGAAATAAATAGTCATGGATAATCATTGTAAGCACCTGGGATATGTCATACAAAATTGAAGTAGTTTGGGACAATAAGTTAGCAAAATTGAGAAATTTTAGTGATACGGTCCAAAGAAAAACTAGAAAGAATACCAAAAGAATTTTTATAAAACAGTAGCTATCCCCACATTTGTACATGCAAATGGAACTTGGACCCTCAATAACAATGTAGAAAAGAAAACTTAATCTGTTGAAATACAATTTTTCAGAAATGCACAAGGATATTCCCTTCTTGATATGGTATAAATTATGACATCATATCTAAAAGTCAAATCTTTGCAAAGAAGTCTCGAGACAATAAGAGATGGTGTGAACACTCGGACCACATATCAAACAGAAGATTATCAGTGGGAGGTTTGCGATATATATGTGATTGAGGAGGCAGAAGACAGATATTAGTGGATCGAGGAAGAGTAGAAGAACACCAAAGAAAAAGACAAAGAGGTTAGAAGATTACTTCAACACTTGGTAAGAAATTATCACTGAAATATTTAAATATTCAATTATACATATATGACTATGACCTGAATAATTTATCTACTATATAAACGTGCTAACGTTTCTTTTGTGCTGTTTCCTTTCCTAAAGTAGTGCATATTACTTTCTCAACATGAAGCCAAATCCCATTGATTATTTAGCACTTACTGTGATAATCATTTAAAATTTTTTGAGTTTGTGTAAAAAACACACTACCACAATTTATTATAAATAGAGTAAGTAATATACAAATATCTAAATAATATATGTTTTAGTATTTGTGATTAATTTATTGTTATTAATTAATATTTTTTTGTCTGACAATATTACACACAAACTACCTTACTTGTATTTTTTATCTTATATCACTCTTTACTTTTATTTTGATAAGTCAAAGATAATCTGCAAATCCATTGCCAGATATCTGGAAGCTGACTGTACAACTTTTATTTATAATAGCAAACAGTTATGCTCCTGATGACTGCTGGTTATCACACCTACAGTGTATCACACCTGCAACACCTACTTGCAGTGTATTTATTTGAAGGTGCAGTAGAACTCGGCTAATTCGAAGCTGAAGGGACCAGTAAAAAATTTGAATTATCCAAAAATTCAAATTAGGAAAGTTTTAATAAGGGTAGAAAAATCAAATCAAAAACCGAAATCCAGTAAAGCAATATGTTATTTTATTAAACAATTTCCTTATACATATTGTAATCTAACTAATTATAGTGAATGTGCTCTTCCAATCCTTATCCACGTTGTGGTGCCAATATGTAACGGATTAATAATTTAATTTAGCCTCACGTTGTAAGCGTCAATTGGTAATATAAATAAAAGATGAATGTGTTGTATTTTCATTGTCTATAGGGTTTATTTATAAAAAGTTGTTAATAAAAGGGTGTTCAGAGAGATTTTCGGAGATACGAGTTTAATTCTCCCAAAACAATTTGATTGGTGATGTATTATTATGTTGCAAGAGTCTAGCGTTGTTGAAGTTAATCTCTAATATATTATAACAAGTAAATCTGCCCTGAACGAATAGCGTGTACTATTAGTTTAGTATATTTGGTGGTTAGATCGTTCATATTAAGGCCTAGACGGTACAACAATGTTAAGAGAGGGGAGTATAAGCCATGAATTGCTTTTCTCTCGCAGTTCGACTACCGTATGAGTGCTTGTGCTGTGGTTTATTGTCAGCCAATTATTTGAGGTTAAGTTTTTCCAATCGCAGTATTTCTCTCGTTTCTCTCTCTGTAAACTACAAATTATCTAAAACGCACTAAATAGTCAGCAAATAATAAGTCATAATTTTCATGAAGGATTCTTCAAAACAGATGTTCTCTCTTCGCTTGGTTTCAACAGATCGACCACACTTAAGTGAATCGACTATGTTACAGCATTCGATTCTCAGATATTAAATTTTAACTATATTATTATTTTTCTTAATCTCAGGGTTCGAAAGGTTCTTGTGACTATTAGGAAGGTCAGAAAATGCCAAATAAAAGTACAAGGTATTACAAATTTAAATATAAAATCTTATTAACTAATATCTTTAAACGTAAGTTGGTTTTACCGTCTAACGACGAGGTTCACTCGTAATGGCAGAGTACCGATATTTCCGTGATGGCCGCTTAACCAGTCTACAGATGTCTGCGTCGTATTGTCGCTAATCTCCAGTTCCGAAAATAAAAGTTTGGTGTATTTGTCCCTGGATGGAGTAGAATTTCCAATTCTTAATCTTCACTAATGTTGAAGTTTCTCGTGGTTATGGATTACCATGGATTTTGTGTAGCAATAGTTTTTTTTCACTTGGTTGTAAGAAAGTGAGGTTTAGCATTCGATTTTAATTTTTCTTTTTACTTTAATTTATTGCATTAATTTCTTTATGTCATTCGTCCTCTTCATTTTATTTATAATTTAGTACTTTCATTTTGAGTCAATAGTTATTTGAATTATCTTGAAAATTAGTTCTTTTAGATTTTTTTTTCTCTACTCATAAAGCTGGACTATTCTCTTTCACCATTAACAATGGAATCCACAAACTTTCTTGCCTTTATGTGGTCCTAGACAACAACCAATCTCTGTTCTGTTATTGGTTAATATTTTTAATCCCTGAGCCATCTAATACTGGCCATAATTAAAAAATGTTAATGCACTTACTTAATAAAATACTCCTTTACAAATGTCGCGTTATATCATATTGAATTTTCACAGATTCTTTGTTATAAAATTACATACATTTTGCTACCTTTCTCATCTTAATCTTATCATTCTAGCAAGTACTATCTCCTCATTACTAAATACTAATTTTGGGACCTATTATCCTATTACATATATTATGTTTTTATTGTTATTCATGGCACTTATCTGCTATTAATAACTACTATTACTTTCTTCTAATTTATTTTATAAAATTTAGTGTCTTTACATTGGTTGGTTGCCTAACTTTTCTGACATGGCTTCCTGTACAATTTGTCACTGGCTTAGGGCCAATAATTCAATTTTTACTCCATTCTGGTTTTTAATTTATCATTACATAGATTTTTAGTACAGAACCCTTCATATGTCCACAACATAGTTACAGTAAAACCCTTTGGCATATTATCACTAATTATTGCCTTCCTGGCCAAGTTTACAATTATAATCTAACAACACCACCATAATCTATTCAATGTAGTTATAAAATATTTACTCTATATAAATTTTAACATAAATTCCATGGTGACATGTTCATTTTTTATAAATTAACTAAACATCAATTAACTAATACACTCTTAATGTAGTTATTCAACACCTCCTACATACAAAACTCCAATATAAATGCCATGATGATGTAACGGGACAAAAAGAGGGATTTTTATTTTATAAAAAAATGGGGTTTTATTTTATTCAAATTTCAACACTTCATTTCATATGTGTGGCCAGTACCCGGTTGAATCTAAAGTAGTTTCTAACAAAGAAGCTGGGTGATGAAACAATACAATGGAATGTGCGTGTCGCATACAACTGTTTGAATTCTCGGAACTGCAATACTGTGTTACGCGCAACCACGACCATGTGCGCGGACGGGGATGCTAAGCAGATCAACAGACGCTGTCGAAAATGGCGCAGAGACGAAGTTTTGTGAAACATACGGTCCGAGCTGGAGGAAGTATGGCTAAGTCACGCCTACTCCAGTGAAGTAAACCAGTGGCAGTGTAATTTCGTCAACGTCCAACTCACGGGAATTGCACGTAGTGCCATGAGCAGTGACTATGATTTCGAACCAGCAGGCAGTGAGTTTCCCATATTGTAAAACTGTGGAGAGGGAACCGAGAGAAAACTTCTCCCCAGTTGCCTCTTACCAACAGACCGTATGCGGTACATCTAAATTTTGTTAAAAGTTTTCTTTTCAAGGTCGGCCGACCTCACCAGAAAAACGGCCGACCTCACCAGTAAAAAATGGAATATTAGTCAAAAGTGCACTAGTAAAATCACAACCGTTATAAGTGATTCGAAATGAAGAAGATGAACTCGTAGTTTTTGTTTCGGACCTGTGAACGAGGACTTGGTGCGGGCCATGCTACTAGATCGCAGGAGACGCCGTTACCCAAGTAAAAGTATTTTTTACATAACAATTTAATGGGGCCAAAAAATTAATAAATGAAATAACATGGGGTTTTAAAAAATGGTATGTGAGTCGAGCGTGGGCATAGCTGGGATGCCTTAATAAATTAAAATAATATTATAGAATAACTTAGTTGAAACTTTATTTTTTGCTATTGTGTAAGTGTAGGTTTAACATGAGAAAAAGTAATGCTATCAAACAACTATTCTAAAAGAATTAAAATCAAGATAACTTTACCAGAATTTTTTTTTATTTATTTGAGATAAAGAGTTGAATGAGAATTATAATGGGAGGAGAAAGTAAAGCCAAAATTAAAGTTAATAAAATGCATTAATAGTGTAACGATGTGTTAGGCTAATTATTACGCCACATTACCAGCACCTATCCTGTATGGAAGATTTCGCCTAACGAACCTGGCAGAAAGTGTAATTTAAAGGTTTCGATTTTTGGTACCATAAAAAATCGTGGCGACCGATTAACAAGTTGGGGGATCTTCTGTGAGTGGTAAGACAGATTAGCGTGAGTCTAAGGTAAGTACAAAAGAGTAGACGATAACAATTGGCGATCGCTGCCAGAATAACTCAGATGAATTAACAATTCATATGAGTTAGGCCTAATCTGAAGTATGAAATAGGTGGTGGTAGTAGGCGGATTTTGTAATAAAAAGATTTCAAAATTACGAGATGTGTGAATAGAGGTTAAGACGTAAAATACAGTTAAAGAGTTAAGTTATGAGATTTTGTTCAGATAATAAATAAGTTATATAAAAAAGAGACTAATTAAATTTATAAAAAAAAAAAATGGAAAATACAGAGAATGAAGTCGGTTTGTCCGACTCAACTGTTATAAGCGAAATAGCTGAATTTGATGAATCAGCTGTTATGAGTAGTCTTGAAGTACATTCAACACCGAATGTAGGTCAAGACGACAAAACTACGAATATAAGTAACACGAATGAAACAGGTAGTACAGAGGATTCAGGGATTCAAGTGACCCCGACCTCAACAAAATACAATAAGGTGGATAATGATATGATGAGTATTATATTGAATCAATTTAATGAGTTAAATAAACGTTTCGATAGTAATGAGAAAAAATTTGATAATCGTTTTGATGAATTAAAAAATGATATTCAAGAAATTAATAAACATTTTGAAAATACTAATGAAATAATAAAAAATAGTTTGAATAAATTAGAACAGAGTATTGAGAGAATGGGAGTGGATGTGATGAATACAAACAAGAGTAATACAAATGAAAATTATAATGATATGTATAAAAATGTGGTACTAGAGAAAAAGTTAACAAATGATAATGATGATGTCGAAAATAATAAAAATAATATTGAGAATGGTAATGTATTTGAAAAGGTAGTATCAGACAGTGATACGTTGAAAATAAATAGTGAGAATACTGATGAAGTTGTAGAATATAATAATGGAATGTTAATGTGTGTTTATGAGTCAGAGAGAAAGTGGGAAGATAGTATAGTGGTAGAATGGGGGCAAAGGGTAAGTTTTCCCCTTATTTGTGAGGAACCAGAGTGTTCACAAGTGTTATTATTGGAGGGCAAAAGACCCTATTTAATGGAAGATTTGAGTTATATCCCTTTTTTGTATAAGTTTATACCCTCTGTGTGGAATGATGTTAAAAGTATGAGATGGGGTTATGATGAGAGAGATTTAGATAGAGAATTGTGTGTTGATAAAGAGATAGAAGTATATAATTTAAAGAGAGATTATAATGAGTGGAAAGCGATGTTAGAAGTGTGTTTAAATAATAATAATTTAATGTATGATGAAAAAATAACTGACCCGATATTGAATATAATTACTAAGGGAGACTTGACGGAAATACATTATGTTGACTTGGTTCATGAATATTGTGATAAAACAAATGAATTTGATTTTTATGGTTATGACACACAAGAGAGTCATACGTGTGTAAATGAAATTGAAAATTGTTATTTGAAACAAAGATTAATTTTTGACGATGGAGGGTAAACGGTAAAACAATAAATGGACAATTTTAAATATTTTGTTTTACGGTTCAGACCTCGCAACCTTGGACATTGAAGTGTGATATAACTGAGTAATCAATGATGAAGATTTGTAAATAAATGTTCAGTGAATTTAATTGTGTGTATTGTAAAATGTTAGGTAAACAATGTGTATGTAGGTACAGTAGAACCTCGTTAACCCGGATCAACTGGGGCCGGGGCCGATCCGAGTTAACGAAAATCCGGGTTATCCAGAGAATGAGGGAAAAACGATAAAAAAGAACATGTACTTACCAAAAATATTTTTAATGGAGTTTAAAAATTATTATCGGCACACTTTCACCTAAAAACACATAATATGTATTTACACTGTACACAATATAGGTACAAACTAGTCGGTAGTAAAAAAGGCAGTGAGCTTTTGCTGCCTCAGTTTTGTGTATCGCTTACGAGCAGCGCGATCTCGCATCCGCTTTAGCATTAGAAGTTCGTTTGGCGATGTTTCGGCTTGACTCTCGAAATAAACCATCAATTTATCTATGTTTGCTACTGCTTCAGCATGGGTCATAACCACAGCTGGTTCATCAACACTGTCTGAATCCTCTTCATTTTCATTTTCTGTAACACTGCATGATGCAATAATTTCTTCCTCTGTGATCGCTTTATAACCTCCGTCATTGTCAATTTGCAACCAATTGTCAATGTCTTCTTCATCAACATCGGAACAGCCATCGATATTTTTAAAAATGTCTATAAAATCTTCTTCCACACTTATTTTTTCTTCTTCTTCAATTGTATTGTTTTCTGGCAAGTCACACACACCAGGCCACAACTTTTTCCATGACTTTATCAAAGTTTCTCTTCCAACCTGGTCCCAAGCTTCCGCAATCATATAAATAACAGTCTTTACGTTAAAAGATTTCAGCACCTCTACCACACCATGCTCTCCTTCGTCCTCTACCAGTTGAATTAGCATTTGCCTTTTGTACACTTTTTTTATTTTTTCTAGAACTCCTTGGTCCATCGGTTGAACGAGAGAAGTTACATTAGGTGGTAAAAACTTCACTGAAATGTCATCTTTGACTAGTTCATTGACAGACGGATGCGAAGGCGCATTGTCAATCAGCAAAACCGCCTTGTTGGGAAGGCTACAGTTCTTCAAATATTTTTTTACTGACAGCACAAAATTCTCGAAAAACCATTGTTTGAAAATGTCACTAACCATCCAAGCACTTTTTTGTGAGCTGTAAACGACAGGCAATGAGCCTCGTTTCACATTTTTCAATGCACGGGGGTTTTTAGACTTCCCTATTATAAGGAGAGGAATTTTGTGCTTTCCTGACACATTACTGCAAGCCATTATGGTGAGGCGGTCTTTCCCTTTTTTATACCCTTTCGCTTAATCTCCTAATTTTGAGGCTAGCGTTTTACTCGGCAACATCCGGTAAAATAAACCGGATTCATCGGCATTGTAAACTTGATCTGCAGTCAGTTCTTCCTTTTTAATAAAGTCTTCAAACTCTTTTTTAAATTTTTCTGCCGCTTCAACATCACCTGACAAGCTTTCTCCAGTGATTGTAAGTTGACGCACTCCATGCCGTTTTTTCCATCTGTCCAACCACCCCTGGCTAGCTGTAAAACTCGGGTCTCCATGGGGCAACTGTTTGTTCAAACTCAATGCTTTCTGTTGGATGATGGGTCCAGAAATCGGCAAACCACGTTCTCTTTCAGCACAAAACCAGACAAACAATGCTTCATCCAGAGTTTCTAGTTTAGCAGTTTTTGCTTTACACCGATTATCCAAATTGTCCTTAGAAATCATTTTGAAACAAAAGTCTTCAATGCGTTTTCTGTTCTTTTTCCAATCAGATACGGTCGATGTTCCTACTCCAAACTCAGCAGCAATGTTCTTTAACGATTCTCCCTTATCAATTCTTGTCAATGCTTCCATCCTTTTTTTCATAGTCACAACAATGTTTTTACGTTTCGTCGCCATCGCGAACAACACGCTAACGAAACAGCACAACGATACTGTACCTCGACAGTGACACTAGGACAACACGCGAACACTACCGAGATTGCAGCGCAACTGAGGAATGTTGTTTTAGGTCAATGTCAAGTGTGAGGCGCGGGGAGGGGAAGGAGAGGGTTGAGTCACCAGTTTGCTGCGTAGCAACAGCAGGTGGGGTGAGTGCAATGAACTCGCCCGCTGGCAAGTGAATTCGAGTAATGTACCTACTGAGAATACCGATTTATTGTCTGTAAAACAAGTCTTCATTTACTACGCTGAACAACATACATGTAATTTTTTTTTCCAAAACTGGTCCGGGTTATCCGGACGTCCGGGTTAAAGAGGTCCGGGTTAACGAGGTTCTACTGTAATTGTTGTAATAGTAATATTAATATTTGGCAATCTAAATAAATAACAAAATTAATTTTGAAGACAGTAATTAGCGAATTGTAATTGTTTTGATAGCAATGGAAATTGTATTTTCAATAATTAATTTAATTAAACTAATTTGAAATGTTTAAATATTTTGATTGATTCAAAGGTTATATAATTGCATTATTTTACGAGATGTGAATTTGGTAATTAATTAATAAATAAATGTTAAATTGTTTGATATGAAATAACACTGTGATTAAATGTTTCAGAGGTTACGTGGAGATATGGGTGTGTATGGTGTGTATATTTTGTGTATGTCAGTATGTGAATAATGGACTGTAAGTATAAAATTTTATGATACAAGTCAGAGATAATAAAATGTTTACAGGTGAAACTCAAATGAAAGAATGTTAACTTCAATAATGAAAATAATTTGAGATAATTGTTTTAAATAGAAACTATAATTAAAATACAATAGTGTGTGTGGATTGGGGGGTTGCTCAAGGGAGCAACGAATTTAAATTTTATAAATTAAAGATGATAACTCATTTTGCACTAACTGAACGCTTGTATTATGCTTTGATAAATAGATGTTCATGTGTTTATTATACTATGTTTATTCTGTCTCGTAAATGTATTGTTTTATTGTGTTAGAGATAAGGATTAATAAAATATGTAATTTATATAATTTTGAAATGTGTTGGTAGTAAGGTCATCCACCTTGCTAAGAAAATCAGCTGATCCGCTGTAGAATGTCACTGATAAATTGTTTACTAATTTCCAAGGTAATTAATGTTCAATATGATGTTAATGTGGTAAAAGATTTTATTTGAATAATGAGAATAATTTGATATAGTTAAGATTTTTAAATGATTTGTGAAAGATAGTAAAAGATAGATTTTGGGTGATTAGTATTTTGTCGGGACATGTAGATCAGTCCAAGTTGAGTTTAAAGTGGTAATAGAGAGAATAATAATGTGGTGAAGTAATGTGATGTAGAATTTGAGAAGTATTGATGTTGACACAGTAGTTATGGGGAATATATGTAGAATAATGATTGACATATTGAGGTAATAAGTAAATGATGATATTTTGTTGTAGCCGAAGTGAGGTAATAAGAGTGTTAATTAGGGGATGGTAACTTTGTAAGAGGGGATAGTGTAATGTAGGAGTCCGCAACAAAAGGGTTGGGACGGGAAGGGACCGATTGGCGGGAAGGGGTTGCCTTAGGTAGAATCCAGGGACCAGATTAAGGAAATGAGCTTTTGGGGGGGGGGAACACATATCCTAAGTACAAAGGGTTAGAGAATATTTTTTTATATATCGAGAGAATGATGCGGATTGAGTTTAGTAGTAAGTTGGGTTTAGCGATTGTTTGATAGATGTTTTGATAGAGATGGGTGTCATGTTAGTTTAAAGCTGTTAATAAGGGTTAGAGTCAGAGAGGTAAAGGTTATATATGTATAAATGCCAAGTGGCAAAGCAAGTCATTATGAGTAATCAAATCACCCAAACTAATGGAAAATGAGAATAGGAATGAAAAGAAAGTAATAGTAAAAATATAAAATTTTGATTGAAACAAGTGACAATTTTAATAAAATTTGAAAATGTAAAGTTATAAAGTGTTTATTTTGAGTAATTTCAATATCAATTTTATGGTTAATCATAATAGTATTTTGTTATTTTTAAATGTTTTATTTTATTATGTTTTTGTGTTTAAAGATAGAATTTTAAAGATGTTCAATGTATTTTCAGATGTAACTTATGTATAACTTATGTAGGTCAAGGTTCTTGGCTTGACCCAGTTTGATCAGCTGATGGGTGATGTTCTATACTAGACCTGTTTTGGCAAGGAAGTGATGCCAATTTTGCTTTTTAATTGATTTAATAAATTTAAATAATTTAAACATTTTTTGAATAATTGAGAAAAATATATTTTAATAAATTCAAATTTTTTTTGAAAAAAAAAATTGATTTTGCGCCTGCCATCTAATTGATGCTTTCAATTGTGATCATATTATTGTTTGTGTGTATCAATAGTGGTTTTTATTGAATTTTATTGTTTAGGGTATATGTATAATCACATGTTAGGATAAGGAGGTTCATGTTTTTAATAAATGTTCAACTTGTTTATTTTCTACTGATCAAAAATAATGAAGAGAATTATTCAGTTTAGATAAAAGATTTGTATTTTGATTTTGAAACTTGGTTTCAATGTAAAGAAAATACCTAAATGTAACAAGATTTGATAGGATGTATTAAAGTATGTGTACGCGCCCAGTATTTGCCAAAGGCAACCCAGTGTGCATGATAAGGGGGAACATATCGGTTGAGGATCTGGCATGATATAAGACCTGGCATGATATAAGGGTTGGATTTAGGGGTGGAATGTTAGAAGGTGAGGTGCGCTGTGGTGCGTGTCTGTTCGATTTTATGGTGTTGGGATCTCGCACAGAGAAGTCCAGTAATCTCGTTCAGATGCGGCCATAGTCGCCGAGCCAGGGGGGTTGTTTACCCATGAAGTGTAAGAGCAAAAGGGGGTTGTTGGCACCATATCCTCACCGGTCCTCTTAGGGGTTTTAGCAATGAGATTTCTTCTGTTTCGGCAGAAGATATCTCATTGGGGGGGGGGTATTGTAACGGGACAAAAAGAGGGATTTTTATTTTATAAAAAAATGGGGTTTTATTTTATTCAAATTTCAACACTTCATTTCATATGTGTGGCCAGTACCCGGTTGAATCTAAAGTAGTTTCTAACAAAGAAGCTGGGTGATGAAACAATACAATGGAATGTGCGTGTCGCATACAACTGTTTGAATTCTCGGAACTGCAATACTGTGTTACGCGCAACCACGACCATGTGCGCGGACGGGGATGCTAAGCAGATCAACAAACGCTGTCGAAAATGGTGCAGAGACGAAGTTTTGTGAAACATACGGTCCGAGCTGGAGGAAGTATGGCTAAGTCACGCCTACTCCAGTGAAGTAAACCAGTGGCAGTGTAATTTCGTCAACGTCCAACTCACGGGAATTGCACGTAGTGCCATGAGCAGTGACTATGATTTCGAACCAGCAGGCAGTGAGTTTCCCATATTGTAAAACTGTGGAGAGGGAACCGAGAGAAAACTTCTCCCCAGTTGCCTCTTACCAACAGACCGTATGCGGTACATCTAAATTTTGTTAAAAGTTTTCTTTTCAAGGTCGGCCGACCTCACCAGAAAAACGGCCGACCTCACCAGTAAAAAATGGAATATTAGTCAAAAGTGCACTAGTAAAATCACAACCGTTATAAGTGATTCGAAATGAAGAAGATGAACTCGTAGTTTTTGTTTCGGACCTGTGAACGAGGACTTGGTGCGGGCCATGCTACTAGATCGCAGGAGACGCCGTTACCCAAGTAAAAGTATTTTTTACATAACAATTTAATGGGGCCAAAAAATTAATAAATGAAATAACATGGGGTTTTAAAAAATGGTATGTGAGTCGAGCGTGGGCATAGCTGGGACGCCTTAATAAATTAAAATAATATTATAGAATAACTTAGTTGAAACTTTATTTTTTGCTGTTGTGTAAGTGTAGGTTTAACATGAGAAAAAGTAATGCTATCAAACAACTATTCTAAAAGAATTAAAATCAAGATAACTTTACCAGAATTTTTTTTTATTTATTTGAGATAAAGAGTTGAATGAGAATTATAATGGGAGGAGAAAGTAAAGCCAAAATTAAAGTTAATAAAATGCATTAATAGTGTAACGATGTGTTAGGCTAATTATTACGCCACATTACCAGCACCTATCCTGTATGGAAGATTTCGCCTAACGAACCTGGCAGAAAGTGTAATTTAAAGGTTTCGATTTTTGGTACCATAAAAAATCGTGGCGACCGATTAACAAGTTGGGGGATCTTCTGTGAGTGGTAAGACAGATTAGCGTGAGTCTAAGGTAAGTACAAAAGAGTAGACGATAACAATGACATGTTCATTTTTATAAATTAACTAAACATCAATTAACTAAAACACTCTTAATGTAGCTATTCAACACCTCCTACATACAAAACTCCATCATAAAAGCCATGATGACATGTTCATTTTTATAAATTAACTAAACATCAATTATTTAAAACTGCTCTTATCACTCACTCTTTGCACTGACCCCTTCACTGACCACTTCATAGTTTGTATTTCTATACATTTATCTTTGGCTCTACTACCTTGTATTTTTATTTAATATCATTTATTTTTACTCAATAAGGGTACACTTACCTGACCTTCGTTACAATGAATAACTCTAGTGTTTTTTATTATAATTTTTATGTAACGTAGGGGGGACCTTGGTTTTGATACGTTACAATATGTATTACAAACGCATAAACACGTTTCAGTACAAAATATAGCATTTAAAGTTTTTTAAAAAGCTAGAAATGTTTGATTGCATTTTGGAGTTAATACACTGAGTTGTAGTAAACTCTTCAAGTTTATTAAGTGCTTGGAAAATAGCGTCACTTACGTTCTGCTGTCCAACAAACCGTCTCCAGTCATGAATGTAATTTGATGCCTGTGAAGCCGTTGGAATCGGTATCTCTGGAAGTTCTAGCTGGTCCCCTTCTTCATCTGAAGATGCAACATCATTTCTTTTGTTCATAACATCAGCCACGATCTCCGCATCTGTCTGTTCACTGCACACCGCCAAGTCCTCATCCATGTTTACAAACTCCTCGTAACGAATGCCTGCATCATGTCCAACATCTTCCCAGGTATCCACAGTGGGTACGACTTCTCTAGCAGTTTTATTCTCCTCGTCACCTTCAATGTGGCAGAAACTACCTTTATGAAAGCAATTAGCAATTGTTTTTTGCATAACTTGGTCCCAAGCACTGTTGCACATGTGGGCAGCTTGAAGGATGTTAATCTTGATAGTATTTTCGTGCTCATCTAAATAAGCACCTGACACAATGTTATGGACCACAAGCCATCTGTAAAAATGCTTAAAATTTTTTATTACACCTTGGTCCATAGGTTGAAGTCATGTTTGGGGGGAAAAACACAACCTTTACATTTTCCATCACAGGAATAGTGTTGTGCACTGTACAGTTGTCAATAAACAAGATGCTTTTATTTGATTCCAAAATTTTCTGTTGATTTTCAAAAGCCATCTTTCGAAAATTTCACCTGTCATCCAAGCTTTATTGTTTGATTCATATTCAACTGGTTTTGTTTTTACATTTTTGAAACAACATGGGTTGGCTGACTTCTCTATCATTAGCAAAGGCAGTTTTTCCGAGCCATCCATGTTTGCTCCGACTAAAAGTGTTACACGCTCCTTGCTGTGTTTGCCGCCACTACAACTTTCTACTTTAAAATCAAGTGTTTTGTCGGGGGTGCATTTGAAGAATAAGCCCGTCTCGTCTACGTTAAAAATGTCTTTAGGGTCTCTATCAGAAATCATTAGCAACAAATCGTCTTTCCATGAATTTGCAGCTTTAACGTCAACAGATCCACTTGCCCCACAAACAGTTTTGAAAGACATGCCATTCCTTTCTTTAAAATCATCGAGCCAACCAGTGCTGGCCTTAAAATCATTTTTCCCTAAGCTAGATGCGAATTCCTCAGCTTTGGCTCTGACGAGGGGCCCACTGACTGGAATTTTTTTGTCCTTTGCTTGCTTAAACCACTTCACTACACATTCATCCACGTCAGGATTTTCTGGTCCTCGCACTCTTTTCCTATCTTTGTCGCTGGGTTTACACACACTATTCAAAATCTTCTCTTTATTTTTTAGATACGTTGACAGTGTATTTGGCGGTATCCCGAATTCCTTAGCAATTTCAGACATTTTTTTTGTCCCTTTTCCACTTCCCGAATAACGGCAACTTTTTCGGTAAATGTCAATGATTTGTAGTGTTGGTTTTGAAAGGGCCATGATGAACACACAACACAATAAAACTGCACAATAAGCGTCACTAAAACACACCAGTCTGAATACAGTACTGTATAAAGAAAGGAACGGTCTCTCACTACAGGACACAGCTCGCAGTAGAAACTCAAAAAGACTTAACCCTTCCACGAATGCAGGCAGACTGAACTGAAAGCAACAGTGAGGGTGGCTGACTGACGAGGCGTGGAACAAGGGACAATGGCGGACGGTACCGTTACACGAGCCAGTCACGTGTTATCGCAAGATACTGGTGTCAATTCCACGAATTTGACACAAAGGACAAGCGCCTGCTTGTCTGTTTCCAGTCGTGTCTCTATTGTTACGTGGTCTAGCCCATACTGCAGGCGATTTTTTTGTAGTTTGAGCAAAATTTTTATTTCGAATTAACCAAAAGAAGTTCGAATTACAGACAATGTTATTGCACGGTTTTACATAGGATTTTCAAGGAACCATGGTAAAAGTTCGAATTATCCACGAATTCGATTTATGCACGTTCGAATTAGCCAAGTTCTACTGTATTAAATATCAAGTAATATTTTTTTTAGTATTTGTGTTTAATTTATTGTTGTTAATTAATATTTTTTTGTCTGACAATATTACACACATAACCATCTTGCTTGTATTTTTTTATCTTATCTCACTCTCCACTTTTATTTTGATAAGCTAAAGAAAATCTGCAAATCCATTCCCAGATAACTGGAAACTGACTGTATAACTTTTATTTATAATAGCAAACAGTTATGCTCCTGATGACTGCTGGTTATCTGGTGGTATGCCACAAGCAACAGTGTCTATTTATATTACACCCAGATCACTGTCAACTCTATTGGTGCTATTCCTATTCCAGCTCCCCGTATATTGGGTGAAAATTAATTCTTCACAAGCCACTTCTTCAACTCATGTCACAATGGTAATGAGATGCTGTAATTTTTATTTTTTACTAATTGCACACATGTTCAATGCAGATGTTTCAATAAATGGTATTCTATTTCTTAGTTGTATTCACTACTTGAAGTCACAAAATCCATTTATTTATAATTTCATTCATTTATGCTATTCTATCCATATAGTGATTATTCATTTAACCATTTCTTACATTATTATTCATATCTGTTAGGTCCCATAGACAGAGTGGGCTAAAAGTCTGACTCTCCAATAATTAATAAACTAACTAATTAATATTAATATGTACAATAATTAATATGTAAATATTATTTATATACAGTAATTTACCAGACAAGCACTACCTGCTACAAAACTAACATTTCCTACCTCTTACAGAATGTTTAAGTCTGCATGTAGGGGGAAACTGACTTTATGCCACTCTGTATACTGACTAACCATATTAATAACTTTATTTTCAATAATTTTCATTAATATTTCTGCTTTCAGTTTTCAATATAACCTTTCAATTTTTGTTTTTCCGTTTCCTTAAATATTCATAATACTCTTAAAAACAATGTCCACACTTCTCTTCCAAATGTAGCTTTATCACCTCCAAATTCTTCCTTAACCTTTTTGTACCAATATGCGTACCTAAGCAATTACCTAATCTGCATATTTAGTACTTATTCTAAATTTAGTAGTCTGCATATTCAATAAAATTATGTATCATTGTTCACTTTAATATGTGCTTTAATTTTTTGTAATGTTGCTTGAATGTATCATTGTTTTTAAACTAATCACATGTGTGTTATAAAGAAAATTACTATGCTTATTATGGTTATAAGTTGTGTAAATAAATTAAATTTTATTACATTAATTGGTATTTATTAAACACTAATCAGAAAAAGCTCTGGTATTATGCACATCTACATCTGCTTTGTTCCATTAAATAAATGAATACATGAAATAAATTAAGATAAAATTTGGGCAGTGCATGATAAAAATTTGTGTTTACTATTCCAAAAATACAAAACACATGCTTCCTGTTTTTGGTTTTTAAATTCATGCAGGTTTATAATATACCACAAAGAAGTATATAACAGAAGACACATAGAAACACATGCAAGAAAATAAAAATCCTCATCTAATTTGTGCTGAGGAAATCCAAGATGCTTTTCAGACACAACACATTTCAGTAATTTTTTTAATTTTTTACACTGTGAGTGTAAAAATTTACTTATTATTATGTGTACAAAGTATTCAAAGTAAATTAAAATTAATCTGTGGATGATTATGAATTTAACTTTTAGAAAATGTTTGACTATAATAATTCTTTTTGAAAGTTTGATGAAACATTATATCAAATTCAAATTTCAATAAATAACACTATTTACATATTACATCACTAATATAATTTATTATGTACAAGCCAAGGTGAATTTACTTACTGATGCAGTGGGTGCTTATTTGTACATCATTATCAGCCACTATTGTTTGTTAGATGATCGGCTAACAGATGCACAAATTAGAGCCCAAACATGTCTGAACAAACTAAGTACACCCTCAGTGTACTTCATAAATGACTACAAAAATTTATAATGCAATAAAAAAAATTGTGCTAAGTTAGAATTAAATATCACACACACACACACACACACACACACACACACACACACACACACACACACACACACACACACACACACACACACACACACACACACACACACACACACACACACACACACACACACACACACACACACACACACACACACACACACACACACACACACACACACACACACACACGCACGCACACACACACGCACACACACACACACACACACACACACACACACAATTTACCAGGTACAGAAATAGTGTCACTGCTGCAATTCAGTGTTTCAATTAAATCAAAGCTTATAATAACTCAATAGTTAACATTTCATGAGTAGTGGGCAAATGATAAGCATTGCTGACGATAGAGTCTAACAATTCTTGTGTCAGCTTACTTCGCTTCGCCTTATTTATAAATTCTTGTTTATTGTTTTTATCTGTCTACACCTGTTTTTCAACATCAATTTTTGTTTTTCTTATTACTTTCTCTTCTTTTTCTAATATACTAATCCATATTACATTTTATCAGCGCATAATAAACAGCCAACACATACGAGGGGGGACCCAAAAGTAATGAGAATTTTCTCTGGCAGTTGGTAGAACGCTAGTTCCGACTTCTCCCGCTAGGTGCCTTCACTAGACACCATTTTGTATCAGTTGCCCTAGCGGCATTGTTGTGGAAACATTAGCGCGGTCAGTGTGACTATTTTTTGTAAGCGCTGTTTCATGTTTTCGGCGATTTGTCAATGGCAGACATTAAATACCAACGTGCTAACATCAGGTTCTGTTTCCTGTTAGGGAAATCAGCAGCAGAAACTGTCGCAATGCTTCGGACGGTTTATGGGGAGGAAGCTTTGAGCCAGCCAAGGATTTACGAGTGGTTTTCTCGTTTTAAAAGTAGTCAAATGTCAATTGAAGACAAACCACAACCGGGACGTCCCTCGACTTCCAAAACGGACGAAAACATTGAAAAAATCCGTGTTGCGATCATGTTTGATCGTCGTAGAACAATCGGTGAATTGGAGGAAATGACTGGAATATCCTGGAGTTCATGCCAACGAATTTTGACTGAAGATCTGAAGATGAAACGTGTTGCAGCAAAATTCGTTCCGCATGTGCTTTCTTGTCGGCTCAAAATCCTTGCCTGGCTCAAAGCTTCCTCCCCATAAGCCATCCGAAGCATTGCGACGGTTTCTGCTGCTGATTTCCCTAACAGGAAACAGAACTTGATGTTAGCACGTTGGTATTTAATGTCTGCCATTGACAAATCGCCGAAAACGTGAAACAGCACTTACAAAAAATAGTCACACTGACCGCGCTAATGTTTCCACAACAATGCCGCTAGGGCAACTGATACAAAATGGTGTCTAGTGAAGGCACCTAGCGGGAGAAGTCGGAACTAGCGTTCTACCAACTGCCACAGAAAAATTCTTGTTACTTTTGGGTCCCCCCTTGTATTTCATTTCACTTGAATGCTGTCATTTATTTATAGAAACCTACAGAGCAATATAACCCTGTGGATAAGTATCTTATTACAGACAGAACAACAGTACACATAAGACCTCATAATATGCTCAGTCAAATTGTCTCACTTACTATGTACAATAGTAAGCAACCTGATTAATTGGAGGAAGGCCCCAACACATGTTAAAAACTGACAACTATGAAAAGTATATTGGAAGTGTTATGAAACAAAAACATCTGAACAGTTTACACTTAGTAAGTATTAAGAATGATTTAACAAGAGGATCAGACTTCGATGATGAAACTAATAACTTTTCATCTGACATGCATAGAAGGAAGATTACTTAAATGTATTTTTGAAATACTGTACTATATCTAAATATTTCAGTACATTATTCTGATATTAAATACAGTGGTCGCTGTTTATTATAATCATGGGTAATGTTATCACTATCTCAGAGGCTTGAATGGATGTGTGTAAATAGTCTGAAAATACAATGTTTATTGGATCACAGCTTTGGCTAATGTTACCATTTTGCTGCTTGTATAAACTTCTTTTTAAGTTTCACAGAGTACAGACTGTATGATAAATTTAAGAACAAATTTCTGCATCATAATTTGAACCATAAATGTGTTTAAAATGGATGTTTTATTATAGGTATTAACTGGGCTTTGTGCACCAATTTTACATTTTTCCATTGAGAACAATTTCCTTAGCAGAATGATGGTGAAATTTCAACTCAAATAGCATTATTTAAACATGAAAGAAAAACCGGACATAGAACAATTTGATTGGTTGTAAAAAATGAACCAATGAAATGGAGCTGCTCTGTTAAAAACATCCCAGCCTTTACAGTATAACATTTAAAAACACAGAGACGTTATTTTGACAACTCCAAAACAATATGGTAACTTGCAAAGCAAAAGAAATCAAGGTGGAAAAGATAAAAAAGTTTGAACAGCATTAGAACTGTGGTTCAAAAATGTTCATGATCAAGATGCTCATGTTAATGATCCATTAATGTGCCAAAAAGTTGAACTTGCTAAAAAAATGGGAAAAGACAATTTTGTTGCTACCAATGTTTAGTTTCATTATTGGAAGAAAAAAGAGAACACTGCCTTCAAATAAATGCATGGTGAACAGAAAGACGCCAACTTTATGGGAGCTAAGAACTGGATAAATAACAAATGGCCTAAGATTTCTTCTGAGTATCCTCCTTGCAATTTACACAACATGGTTGAAACTGGAATTTACTACTGTGCCTTGTCTAGGCATACTTATTTATTCACTAACAAAGATGCCAAATGTTGTAAAACTACTAAAGAACACATTACTGCTTTGTGCTGCATTAATACCGATATGTCTGGTAACAAAAAAAGAAAAAACTTTTAGTTATTGGAAAATCAAAAAGGTCTCGATCTTTCAAAGGAGTAAATAACTTACCAGTAGAGTATTATTCAAACTCTAATGCTTGGATGATGACAGACATCTTTAATGAGTGGTTAATTAAATGGGATATTGTTCTTGATCATAAGATTGATTTACCTGGAGAGAGCTGTACAGCACACAATTTTAGCGTATTGTTACAAAACATTAAAGTGGGGTACCTTCCTGCTAATTCAACGGCACTTACCCAATCTTGTGACCAAGAAATAATTAGAAATCTCAAAGGATGTAAGTGTCAAGAAATGCATTCAAGAATTTTGTTGAAAGAAAACCACGCTATGGCTGAAAATTAATTGGTCAAGAAAATAATTCTTCTCAGCATATTGCATCTTTTAGCAATGTCAAGGAATCTGGTGTCTGAAAGAACCATTAAACATTGTTTTAAGCAAGGCAGGTTCATTACAGAAGGCATAATAGTGGTAGAAGGCTTAGACGAAAATATCCAGCTCCTAGACATGACGAGAGATGAGTACGATGATTGGATGGCAACAATGAACATGTTACCACAGCAGCCAAACTCACTGAGGAAGATATCTGTGTATCAGTCACTACTACAATTAAAGCAGAACCATGTCTGTCAGTGGATGAGATATCTGTAAAGAAATTCTACAGGTAAGAATGAATAAAGAAGTATGTCAAACTTTACAGATCCTGGAGCAGTTTGTCCATCAGAAAGCTAAAGATTTCCAAAAATATTGTGAATATAAAAGATTTATTAAAGTCCTTCTGATGAAATACAGTAGGAAATTCACTACAGATGATTTTTTTTAATTAGTGTAGCTCCATTACAGTGTTTGACTCTTCTTTTCAAATTCAATCTTTATTGATACTATTTTGTTTTACTTGCTTAGGTGTTACTGTATTTAATGTTTATTTTTCAAAATTTAACTTCAGTTTTTTTATATGTACTTAATAATGTGTGTAAAACTACTGTAGCTGCAGTATTATTGTGTAATAAAATACATTGTGACAACAGTACCCTACGTCTGCATTAAACTTAAACAAAACATGTTCTTTAAAATTTATATGCTGTGTTAATCTGTGTCAAGTTTTTATTCTGATGAGTTACTTTCATTTTAAAGACTTAAAATTACAATGGCAACAAGATCAGTATGAGAATTTACCAAGTACTATACGTAAATATATTTTTTGTTACATATTTTATTTTTATTTGTAATACATGTTTCACATTTATCAGCCTCTCACAGTATGGCTACAGTATAACAGCGTACAGGATATGTATGTACTCTTTTTTTATGATTCTGTAGTTCTGATTTATAAACTAAGCAATTGCATGAAAGTAAGAGAAATAGCTGAAATCTTATATAAGCGATGTTATTTAATGATTCAAAGAAAGTATGATTCTCTAAAATAGAACAGCTTGCAATACTATACCATTAGCCTAAATTAAATACTCTAAAACTGTAATAGTCAATATTGATGAACCTGTGAGACTGTTATAATCTTCAGTTACTATTATTATTCAGTTACTGTTATCAAATAGGTAGTATCCTATTGTGATTACAATAAACCACTGTATTTTTAAAGTATAGGCTCTTAAATGTTTTCCCTATATAATAAATATGACTGGAAAGGAACAGAATATGCAATACAGTATTGCATACCACACAAAACTCCAAAACAAAGTTTGATTATACAGTAAAACTTGTCCAAGGCGGAACGTGAATATGGCGGAAATTTGCCCAATGTGAACAAATTCTCTAGTCCCGGTGTATAGAATAGGCACTATAGTTTTATTTATTTTCTATAATGCGGAATCTGCCCAACGCGGAAACGGAAAGCAGTATTTCAAGAATTTATTAAAAAGTACTTGTATAATGCAGAAAATGTGTAAA
The DNA here is from genome assembly GCA_034769895.1 of Magicicada septendecula. Taxonomy (NCBI): domain Eukaryota; kingdom Metazoa; phylum Arthropoda; class Insecta; order Hemiptera; family Cicadidae; genus Magicicada; species Magicicada septendecula. The sequence continues at coordinate 409,657,902 of CM068369.1, read as the reverse complement.
AATGATTTTGCACAGAGAGAGAGAGAGAGAGAGAGAGAGAGAGAGAGAGAGAGAGAGAGAGAGAGAGAGAGAGAGAGAGAGAGAGGGGGGGAATTGAACTTTCCAATTCATGGAAAAGCCCAAACTTTTCAGTGTCCATGTTCAGTAACTGGAATTTCAATAAACCGGTCAGGTCAGTTTTGCACCATGGCTAAATCGTACGTGGCGTTGCCGCTAAACGAAAAAGTTAAAGTCATAGAAGCTAAGGAAAAAGATAAACTCTCGGTACGGGAAATAATGATGCAGTTCAAGTGTGGCAAAATGGAAATCTACAACACGCTTAAACAAAAAGATAAAATAATGAACGAGTGGCTGCAAGGAAACGGTTGAATGAAAAGGAAGGCAAAGATAACCAGCAAAGAGGAAATCAACGAGGTAGTGTGGGAGTGGTTCACCAACGCAAGGTCAAAAAACATTCATATATCCGGTCCAATGCTCCAAAGTGAAGCTCTCGCAGTAGCCAAATCTCTCAGAAATGATCAGTTTAAGGCGTCTACAGAATGGCTGGACAGTTTTAAAAAGAGGCACAACATTGTGTGGAACGAAGTTTGTGGGGAATCTAAGGATGTGGATGAAAGTGTAGTAAGTGAGTGGAAACCAAAACTGTTAGAATTGATTTCACCATATGAACCTAAAAACATTTACAATGCAGAAGAAACAGGATTGTTTTTCTGGGCATTACCAACAAAATCACTTGCGGTTAAGGGAGAAAAGTGTCCTGGGGTCAAAATGTCCAAAGAAAGACTCACAGTGTTATTGTGTGGGAATATGGTGGGAGAAATGGAAAAGCCTCTCGTGATTGGAAAGCCAGCGAAACTGAGATGTTTCAAGAACCTGAAAATTAATAATCTACCAGTGGTTTGGAGAAACAATAAAAAAGCTTGTATGACTGCTGCTACAATGGAAGAGTGGTTAAATGGGTTCAATACAAAAATGAAGAAGGAAAATCGAAAGGTGATCCTTTTTCTTGACAATGCCACCTGCCACCCAAAGGTAACACTTTCAAATGTGAAAATCGCCTGGTTCCCAGCAAATGCAACAAGTATATTACAGCCCATGGATATGGGTGTTATTTACACATTCAAATCACACTACAGACAGTTACTGATGCAATCTTTGATTGCCAATATAGAAGAAGCTGATAGCTCTTACGCTTTAGCAAGATCTGTATCAGTTCTGGATGCTGTGAACTGCATCGGGCTGGCAGTGAAGAAAATTAAAGCAGAAACTGTAAAAAAGTGTTTTGGTAAAGCAGGGTTTGGGGAAAGTGATGTTGCAGATGATTTGGAGGAGGCGAGTGAAAACATAGTGGCAATATTCAATCTTTGCCGAGAAAAAGAACTTTCCTGTGATATAGACAACTTTGTTCCAAGTGATGACCATCTAGCCACACATTACAACTTTGAGTCTGCTACAGCTCTTCTAGCGGTAAGAAAAAAGGAGGAGGAGGAGGAGGCTGAGGTGGTGGTGGTGGTGGAGGAGGAGGAGGAGGAGGAGGAGGAGGAGGAGGAGGAGGAGGAGGAGGAGGAGGAGGAGGAGGAGGAGGAGGAGGAGATATTTCAACGAAGATTCACACACATGACCAGGCCCTTCATTGCATCAGTGACGTAATGCAGTTTGCCATTGATTCGAACGCTTCCAGCCTTCTTGAACTATTGTATACAGTTAAGGACTGCATTCAAAAAGACATAATCACAAAAAAGTGGAAACAAGTTTCTTTGTTGGATCTGTGGAAAAAAAACTGAATGATTTGTACATTTGAATCGTGTAATATGTAGTGTAGTAATAATACTGTACTACTGTAATAAATAATAATAATATAATACTGTAATAACATATGTGTTTCACCTACGTACAACAGCCAGCCCCGCCGATCTTCACTCATAAACAGGTATGCACAGTAAGGCTGTATGTTTTTAATACAATTTCTTACACATTATGTAATTTTGTATAGTGCGGAAACTTGGCCAATTTGGAAAATAAATTCGGTCCCTTGCGATTCCGCTTTGAACAAGTTTTACTGTATATAAAAAAAAATATATACAGAAAAATTAAACAATTATCTATTATAAACATTCTGAGACTCTTTATTGTACTTATGTTTAACGTACCATTATTAAAACATGAAAGGTAAAACAAAATAATTATCGTGAGGAGATGGAGGGAATTGCCAAGACTTCAACCTTGAATAATAAACTGTTGGAGGCTTCACATCAAGCAAACTGCTGATGGGCACAAAGTTCTTAAACATGTCCCTGTTGCAGAAATGAATAAATAATGGAAATGATTGCATGCTCATGATATCCACTCTGTTCTTGTCTATACATGATTCACGTTTAATTTCAATCTTAATTAATTTATTGTTCATTTAACAGCTAACACTAATAACTGATTATATTACTACTATGCTTTCAAGGCACAGCTGCAGTAGTAGTAATAAGCAATTGTTGCATTAAATGTTGTATTAGTAGAAGTAGCAATATGTAGTAACAGTGGTAGTGATTGTAGAGGTGTTAGTAACAATAGTGGTAGCAGTACAAATTGATTCTTTTAGTATTGTCAGTGGCAATAATAAATTTGAGAACTAGTGTCAACACTAGAAGCTGTGCTACAGTGAATGTAGTGGCTGGATTCAATCTTGATGTAATTAACAGAGGTCTGTTAACTTAACATGAGAACACATTATGCGAATGTAAACAGAAGTCAAAACCTCACAATATGGGCATAAAATGTTTCTAAACTTGGCAAAGAAATTCTTTAGATACATCCTGGGTCTACTGATATCATTAATCAACCTACAGATACCCTTATACACAACTGACCTATCATTGTACACTTACAGATTCATACATATTGTTCATAGTGTGGTAATGTACCAAGCACATTTTTCATTTCTTGGAAACTAAGTTTTTTTTTGATTACGTACGTTTACAGTATTGATTATTAATAGAAACATTATGTTTATATAATTCAGAAATATATATATAGTAATATGAAATAAATTAAAGCAAGAAATCACTCCAGAATTGTAGTTAGTTATTTATGTACGCTATTTGTGTTATACCATTTTTTTTGTGACATATGAATAGAAAAATCTCTTTATTCTGTTGACTATCAAAGATGTGACAACTAAGAGTGCTATCACACATGCAGTATCACACTTTAGTAAAAATAAAGACACTTCTCCCTAACAAAAATTCTATATACACAAATATAAGAACAGAAACAGGTATAACATGAGTGCGTTTTCAACAACAAATGGTGCACACATACGGGACACTACACACAGGCAAGGCTTTTGGAAATATGTGCACACTACACAAATAAAAAATGTGCTTACCCACAGATACTTTGTCAAAAACAATTGGAACAAATATAAACCATATACAGCCAAATTGTGTGTGTGTGTGTGTGTGTGTGTGTGTGTGTGTGTGTGTGTGTGTGTGTGTGTGTGTGTTACGTGTCTATTTCCCTACTTTCGGGAAATTACACTCTGTGCGAAAATTAACTTCTGTGCCAAACTGTCGTGCCCATAGTAATTTTTACTGCGTTGTGTTTAAAAATTACTATTGCATTCAGCTATGCGTTGATAAAATTATAGAAAGCAGAAAAAATCATGTAAATTATAAACAAAACAGTAGTTTTTTCAACATGAAAATATTCTTTACACAATATGTTATACAGACATATATCTGAAAATATTAAAAAGTATATTATGGTATGCTTTATATAGTGTTGTTCATATATGTTTATATGGAGTCAGTGTCATACAGAGACTAGCATATGTTACAAAAAGTTCACATTAATTTTTTTATTTAACTATCTCAGTTTAATGTCTAAATCAGTAAACATTTGGATAATATAGTGTTTTACATTTTTAGTCTTCTTAAATTGTACCTTAATTCAAATTAAAACTCAAAACTGTGTTACAAAGCATGTGAATGCTCATTTCCTAATTCCATCATTGTGTGTATCTCATCTTAATTAAAAATTGGCTACTTACGAATCTAATGATAAAAAAGTATTGTACTCTAAGCACCATCAAAACTGTAATGAGAATCTAATTAATGTAATGGTAAAACTTGATGAGATGATACCATGTAATTCCACTCTTTACAGTTTTGGCCACAGAATCTAACAGATCATTACTGAATTACTGTAATTCATTGTTTTTGATGGGGATACAGGCAATCAGATTGGGTAACCAAATGATATTCATAAACTTGTGACAGCTTTACATCTTTGTATTGATTATATGAGCATAATAGCATTTTAATTTTAACAAAAAGAATTTCGATAAAGTCTAAAAAAGAAGCTACATAAATACACTTTATGCATCCAATCTTGGAGCGCCTGCCTTATAAACCAGAAAAAAGCTTTACAAACTTCTCAGTACTTAATTTCCTAATATTTTTAATTGTCATTTTCTGTTTCAAAGAATGTGGCACAACTAATTCAGTCACAAGAGCAAATTATTTTATAAACCTACATTTTACTCATAAAATAAATTAGTTTACTTCCATATGAGGTTCTGATAAATGCACTAATATGTAGGCCTACTCCTAAATCAAAAGTAATAGTTATTTTCTATTTTAGTACGGTGTTTCTCAATTGAAAAACTAACGAGATTTACACAAAGGAATTTTATATTTAATGGTAGGTACTATAATATTACTGGTGGGCCATAAGTCACTTAAATTTTTTTATTAACATCACTGATGAAAGGTTTTGTATCCTGCCATTAAATAGACAATATTAAAAAAATTTTGTTGACACATCATCAAGGTCTCTGTACATGCAATACAGAAATTATTAACATACATGTATGAGGAATAAATGTGATTTAATTCTTTATTAATACACATATAATCGAGAAAAATGAGGTTTAATATATATGGACTATTATATCTTATTAATATAAGTATAATGTGTTTAACAGTTATTATTATTCTTTGTGTAACATAAACACACATGTTCACAAAACCCACTCACTATATTCATAGGCCTATGAATTATTATTCTGTATTACCCATGTACAGGTCCTGGTGTTGCCAATAAATTCTATTAAAACATAAACACAAATGTTGTAAAATTTGGTCTAGTTAATAACCAAATCTCATAAAACTTTTCACTGTTTATTAAACCATGATTACTACTAAACTAATGACAACTGTTAGTGCCAGGTGGTTCATTTATGAACCACATATATAGCAGAATTTGTTAACAGTTATTTCATATTTTTACTAAATTATGAACGGTTTGCTAATGTAATCCTAAAATATTGTTATTATAAGAAATTATGTAGTAAGTTATTAATTCTATTCCTTGTGTTTCCAGGTACTGCAATATTTTCTGTATGACAATCGAAAGTTATCTATTTATACCACTAGATTCAAGACACTCCCGACACTCCTACTTCAATATGTCACCAAAATCAACGTGAAATTACATTTTAGGCTTTGAAATACATGTGACCCAATGACATAATTAAATTCTGCTACCTACTAACAAGAGAATTTTCTTCATCACAATGATTGTAAAAATCATGCTTAAAACACAGAAGCATAATTTCTTCTTCTCTTTCAGGCAGAAGAAATGTTAAGCTGAAAAACGTATGCACCGACATAGAAGTTAACTGGTCATGTTAGAACTCCTGTCACCACCTGATGCTACCTCATGATTACAACCAAATAAGTCACATGTCAAAACAGGCACAAGTGTACATATATTCAACACACACACACACACACACACACACACACACACACACACACACACACACACACACACACACACACACACACACACACACACACACACACACACACACACACACACACACACACACACACACACACACACACACACACACACACACACACACACACACACACACACACACACACACACACACACACACAGATAAAACTTATGCTGGTTTAACTTATTATGTGATACATAATTTCACCAAACCAATTGTGCCAATTTAAAAAATTTATTGGACTCCATGGAACTCAATCATTCATGCAGAAAACATTTGTATATGTCCCAAAAAATTATTTACATAATATAAGCAATATCTTTATACAGCTGGCAGTAAACAAATGTAATAAAACTGATTCAAACCTTAAAGTCAGGTCTGTGAAAGATTATAAAGTATTTTTTTATTTATTAATTAAAAAATAAAGCATCTTGGAAATCCCAGAGCAAACGCTTAATACAATACACTAATTTTCCATTGGAAAACAAAAGTAAAAACAGTATGTATAACAAGAACAACAGTAGGAAAAAAAAACAAAAAAAAAACAGTAAAAATGTGTCGGCATGGTTCTATATACCTTGCCGTGACAACCCTGGATATCGGATAGCTTTGCCATTGTTGTTGATGTTGTTATTGTTATTGTTGTTACGCAGAATATTGGAATGAGGTGGAGGAGGTTGTGGTGGTGCATTGGGATGGGAATTGGGTAGGAACTGGGGGTAAACATGATGTGACCACTGAGGAAACAATGGCCTTGCACCGCTGCAATCTGCCAAAACATACATTCTACATTACCAATTATAAAATAAACACTGTTATTCCAGATGTCATAATTTCATTAACAGTATTAATTTCCTTAGTCACATATCAATTGTATTTTCGAATGGGTGATAAAAAATATAATGAATGTTCATATACTGGGAGATGAAAAGTTAGAGAAGTCACACACTGTTACACCATTTTCTGTAACATAAGAAATTTAAGTCTCTGCTTATTTTAAATACACAATTTACATTAATTCCACATTCAGTTGTTAAGCCTTGTGAAAACTGGATTAATATGATCATGAGTAATTAATGGACATAACCTTTTTTTACACTAAACAAAACTACAATTGAAACTTTAGCAGCACTTTTACTTTTTTCAAACACAGTAACATCAGATATATGACTACGATCTACATAATCTGAGTAACTACTTGAACATATCTAATTGACCTTAGTTAAAGACAGTGTCCTGACTGAAATGTAATGTGAAAGTCATGACAACTAACTTTTTCAATCTGAAAGCCTTGACCACATGGGTTCATAACTGGTGGTATTGCAGTGAATTCTGAATATTATAAAAAGTATTGTAACGACTCTAGAATTATGAAAAACATTGCAGAAATGGATAAACTGTTTTATGTTGTCACGCAATGTCATACCCTTCATGACACCAAGTTATTGTCAATAAGCCACAGGAACTGTCACTATTTGTCAGTACTCCCCAATTACTGTCGATGAATCACAGTCATTACTATATGTAAACATATAATCATCAAATTCGCATAACATAGTACTAGTGACCTGTTCCCAAAGGAAAATTCACATTTAATTCTTTTTTCATGGATACAAAAAGCCTTAAACCAAACAAAGCACCTGAATAAGCTGTGAAGAAAAGACAATTCACACTTCACAGCTGACTGAAGAAGAAACAAAAACACTAGTCCTGGTGGTTGTGTAGGTCTACAGGATATGAAATCATATTTACATTCTGATAAGTACAATGTCTTTCACTTGAACATTCAGTATATTTTTTATCACTTCTCACAAATTGATACATACTCTGGTAGTAAGTGTTTATGACACAAGAAATTAGTATTAACACACACCCAAACAAGCATTACTATTATTTATTAATTATTTTATTAAAATTCATTTCACTTAATCAAAATTATTACAACAGTGTATTACAAAAACTGTTTCAGCATTTCAGTATAAAATCTAAACTTCACTTACCACTTTGAAGTTATTGGTATTTTTAAGGATTTTTCATTCCTAGATAATAAGAACTTAATTTACATAATTTATATTTTGCTTGATTAGCACAAACACAAGTGCATGAATAGTTTATTGTATTATAGTGTACTATTTATAACTTTACAGAGAACACTGTCAGTTACCACATATATATTATTTTAAATTACAAAACAATGTAATATGTATAGGACACTACTGCCTACACACAATACTATAGATAGTATTTTATCACTTTAACCAAAGAGCCTGGTTTTAGATTTGCTCTTGCTAAGAAAAATGCCATTTATAATGTTGTTTAGACTTCAACAAAACAACAATTGTTCAACTAATACCGGTGCTAACTATAACCAAATACCTCCAAAATGAGATAAGACAAAATGTTGTGAAGTCTATTTTTTGCTACTTGTCAGGATAGCTTCATTAACATTTTCTATACATTATGAAAAATTTCTTATACTGTTGTTGCCCTCCTACCATGTAAGAGAATATATAATTGATGAGCTTGTACCGCCTAGATTTGGTGCTTATAAAAAAAAATGGAAAGAAATTGATAAAACAATTATAATAAAACACTCCCCTGAAGTACAAGCACTTATAAAAGAACATAAGAGATAATATTTCTTCTACTCCTCTACAAATACATAGTCCATAATCCTACCAGCTCACAATATTTATCATGAAACACCATCTCGTTGACTTCCTGGGAATCACCGTTTACAATTTACCCCTACGTACAACAGGATATGATATTCTCCTTTATCTTTGCTTACTACTAGCAGTAATGTAACTAAATTCAACTTTCTCATGGATTCCTTATGTACTGCTATGCTCTTCTGTATCTTAGTATCACATTTTTTGATATGCAAAAGATGAGCTGTAGCTACATCAAGCATTACCATAGTAAAGAATACTTTTTAGCTTTTTACACTCTTAATTTGATCCTAGTCCTGTTTCAAATAATGTAACTATTAACACAGATACTAAATTCATGTATTGTAGCTGTTAGTTACAATAATTTCTTAATTAAAAATTATATGAGTTCATTTGGTAGGCTGCATTATAAACAACCAAATAGAATGTTCAAGGCTAAATATGACCAAGACCATTAACAATGGAATCTCTGACCTAGATCATGAACTCATACTTCCTTAGTTTGGAAAATAATTATGTTATTGCTTGAAGAAACTTGTGCTGAATCAGACAATTTGTTTCACTCAGCCTTTGTTTTTAGTCTGATGTTTTTTACCAGTTACATAATACAGCCAAAAGCCACTAAAGGTATTTGCTGGAAAGACTACATATGAGAACTCATAAAAGAACCTAAGAAAGAGATAATATTTGATAGACAGAATGTCTTCTACTCCTCTATAAATACATAGTCAATAATCCTGCCAGATCACAATGTTTACCACGAATCACTCTATCTTTGACTTCCTGGGAATATCACCCTCTACAATTTATCCATACGTGGAACATGATACGACATTCTCCTTCATCCTTGCTTATTAATAACAGGAATGTAACTAAATTCAACTTTCTCATAGATTCCTTATATACTGCTATACTCTTGTGTATCTCAGTATCACTTTTTGATATGCAAAAGATGATCTGCAGCTACATCAAGCATTACCATAGTAAAGAATATTTTAGTTTTTGACACTCTTAATTTGATTCTAGTCCTGTTTCTAATAACATAACTATTTTTCCCTTATTAAGTAAATGACAAATTTACAGATGTTTTTTTAATGACAAATATTTTTTGTTTACCAGCACTGTGAGCTTCATTTCTTCATTAACTAGCTTATTCATTCTATTACTACTATTAATTGTGCATTATTTTACCAATCTCATAATGAAATTTCTTCTAGATGCACACTCAGCTTGTTAATTTTATTAGAGTACGGTGCGTGTTGTCTTGCAAGGCACACCAAACACTGACGTGCTCATTTTTAAAGCAAGTTCTGTACATAGTTTAATGCCGTATTGTGTTTTAGTATTTTGACACATGTCATCATTGATGACATACATTAGTTTTTATAAAGTTCTGATGATGAGGCAAGTGCCTCGAAACATGTAAACAACGAAATAACATCACGGAAAGGCCATAGACGGTAAGTAACAGTATATTTGGTTAACAAACACGTGGCTTGGGACTACAATAGGAGTTATTCCATTTAAATCAAAATTAATTTTATTGTTATTGCATATGATCTTATTCATAAACCAATTGTATCCACTGCAGGTTACATGACTTTTTGATTAACAAATTATGCACAGTGTACTATGAGTAAAGAAAAAAAAAAGAAAAAATTGAAGTCAATCTTAGAAGACACTGAGCCTCATTTTTTTTTTCACAATTATTACAGTAAAAGTCACAAACTCACCATATTCACTGATTTCCACTAAACATATATATTCAAGAAAATACCATTGATTTGAAATATTTATTGTCACAAACAGCTTTTTCAGTCATACAGAAAGACACATAACATAAAAAGTTTAATACATTAGGTTAAACTTTCCGTACAAATAACAACATTCAGAGACTTCTTAGCCGGAAAAACAGTATACCAGAAAGAAAAAGAACCAGCGTATACAAGATGAATTGCAGCTCATGCGACATGTTCTACATAGGCCAAACAGGCAGACCGTTTGAAGAAAGATATAACGAACATCTTCCCAGAAGGGAATTACATAAAACAACATCTAATTTTGCCAGACACCTGATACTATGTAATCATAACTACAGTGATTTTGAGACAAATTTCCAGCCCTTGCATTGCTGCAGGAAAGGCAAATACATGGACGCGCTTGAGGAATACGAAATATATAAAGCCGTCAAAATCAACAGTGATTATGTCTTGAATGATAAACTTACATTTTCACATAACATCTTGTACGACACAGCAATACTTGCACACGGGCGCCGGTAAATGGATAGTCACAGTACATACGGGCTATAATAAGCAAAACAGGTATATCAGTGGCTATATAAACAGTGAATCAGTTGATCGATATTGTCCACACAAAAGTAGTCGATCGATATTGTCCACGCGAGAAACGTAAACTTTCATGTTCGCGTCTGTGAGTTTCCAATGTAGTAGAAGTGCACTTTTACTGTAATGATTTTAGTGTTTTTAATTTTTTAACGATCTCTAATGAGTGATTAAGATTTCTGAAGATGGCAATTCGTTGCCGAAACGCGTCATAAGACAAGAATAACGAAGTCACACGACGGATATATGGTAAATATCTATTATATAAAAAGTTTGTTCTGCTTCATTTCTCTATGGCTGATGAAGCTGTTTATGAGATTGAAATATTTCAATAAACATTTTTATACATGTAATGTTTTGGAAAACAGAGGATTTTTGTTTACTAAGAAGTTAATATTATTTTCACCATTATTTTCACAAATATAATCTAAAAATTAATTTAAAACATAAACTGCTTTTTTGGTATTTAATTCATCTCAGTGTTGAATCAAAGTAATAATTTTTGACATTCATACTGAAAAGATAATTTTTAGTAGTCACAATCTGCCGCAGATAAAAACAAGGCAATCCACTTACTGCCAAATTACCTACTGCAAATTGTGTTATAGAATTAATATATATATATTAAATAATATTATGCGCAGAACAAAGTATTAAAAATTGTTTCACTTAACTAAAAAAAATATTGCCAGTGCTTACCTGGAGGACTGTCTGTATTGGCATGTGGGTGATGCGTTCCATTAGTCCTCATGGATGGTAATGGAGGACTTGGTGGTCTAACTGGAACAGGAGGCTCCAGAATATCTCTGTACTTGGACACCATTAACACAGAGATGAAGTACACAATGGCCAATGAGAGGAACTGGGCTTGTTTTGTCTCCTCCTAGTCAAAATGTTAATACCTTTAAGCTTTTGTAAATCACTGTTGGCAGAAGCTTTTACTTTTACTTACTATGTGCATTAAATACTTGAATGATAATAATAAAACCCATCATGATAGAGAATTTATACCGCTTAATAAAAAGACTCCTTTAGTGGCAAATCAGTGTTTCATATGCCAATACTCTCATAGTTTATGTTTCCATGAAAAATATGTACATCTTCATCACCTAATATTGTTATTTGAAAAATAGTAACAAAGTGGTTTTTTTGTTAAATTAAACTTCTGCAAATTAAATCTGAAGTCCACTGAATTCAAAAATTATGAATTCATTTTTCATTGTGTGTATGGTCACTAAGTTGCAATGGTTAATTTTAAAGTAGGTTAAATACCTGATATTCGAACAAATCAAGCTAGTCTGAGTCTTTCACTATAACTTCTTAATTGAGTCCAAACAATCCTACAATTCTTGCTATAATAACACTCATAAAATACAAATTGCCTGCACACATCAAAAAAATTTATATATTATATGGCATAACCAGGATGAAAGGAAATGGGGGAACAGATGTTTGTAACTGTCCAAATGTAATGGTACAATTCTGGTACCATAATAATTTTGGGAAATCACTGTTCAAAAGCATAATTATTGTATTTCATTTTATATCCCATATAAAAGATTGGTAAAGTTATTGAGAATTTTTAATAACGCAATATTGAGTTAACAGGATTTGTGTCGAGGTCAGTGGAAAATGACAAAAGTAGCAAAAAACAGTTCGTCATAATAACGGGTAAACAAGCCTAGCCCATGATTACGTCAGACGAAAGAATGCAAGGCGCATTATTATACAATTGTATTTAACTAGGCTTGGCCGTACAAACAAAAGACTGGTGACGTAGTTTTGCCCCACCTCTGCAATGCTCAGTGGTGAAACGTGGTCATTTTCGTCTCGACCGTGAAGTGGGCCAGCCGGCCAAGTCACACGGCCGGCAAATTCACCGAGTGTGGTTATCTAAATTTTACACTACCAAAAGTTTATTTAATATGCATTAACAGTTGTTACAAATTGAAATCGTAAGATCACGATGGGACACTACAATCGGGAGTGTGAGATCCACGATATTACAGTTTCAATGCAGTGACAGCTAAGTACCACTAACTTACGCAGTACACAAAACAATCAAATATAAATATTAAAATCCAATACTCAAAATTAACTAAATTCAGTAAAATGAGCTCATGATGAAATTGTACCAGAGAATGAGAGGGAGGGAGTGAAAGAGTGGATACTATTCCATATTAATAAGTGCTGGGTTGTACCACTATATATATAGATATATATATACCACTATATATATAGATATATATATATATATATATGTTTATCATGTTTCTTAATATTATAATACATGTTTGTTTTTGGAGGGATAAAGTATTGTAAGGATGTAATATTTGATAAACGCCACATGGCGTAACCTGTAGTCGATTTTCAATGTGTAGTCATTTTCACAAAATTAAAGGTCAATGGTACATTTTATTTTGAGTACAATTATTTCAGGTAATACATTCCATGAACCTGGTTCGTGTAACCCGAATTCTGGCTTTTCAAGGTAAGTTTTGTATTTGTTGTGCAGTATACAACATGGCGCCCGATATTTTAATACACATCAAATTAAATGTAACCGATTAATTAAACACAAAGTTTTATTACACAAAGAAGAGTCAAACTACCATTCAAGTGCCTTCACTATTAGACAAAATTGAATCCCCTAGTCCACACAAAAAACTGTCTTCATAATGAAATCATATATAGGCTATTAAAACATAGTAAAACATAATTATTAAACTGTAAAAATAATAACAGATATATTGCTACACCAACAGTATACTACACAATATTGTAAAACTATTACAGAAATAAATTTAACACTACTGAGTCAATTATTCTGTTCCCCAGTAAATTAAATCCGCAACATAAGTTTGCTTCCAAATGCTGTGTACACCTACCATTTCAACTTGAAAATTTACACAGTACATTACCGTTTCCATGCCCAATTAAAAATTTAGTGGTCTGTGATGAAAACGCACACATACACATGCAAAAAATTACAAATGTAACCATTATTATTATTATTATTACATTATAATATTTTGGAATTGTTTCAGAAAAAATTCTAATCACAAAGTTTCAACTACTGAAAATCTAAGGTTTTCCATATGTACAAATAACTTTTTACAACATCAAATCTATCAATACAAAAAGATATCATCACAACTTGCCAACAAAAAGATTATTAAGAATTAATTTTTTGTTACTTACCAAGAATGTTGTCTTATGAGGATTTCATCTCTGGTCACAAAAGAAAAGAAAAATGCAAGGTAACTAGGACAAGTGCCTTCTCTTTTGTACACTTCCCAAATGGTGGGGGGGGGGATATGTGCAACACATCACCACCCAGCTTCAGGTGTAGAAGGTCTGTTTCCAACATACAATTTTTGCACCTTTCTATATATTCTCTAATACTCTTACACCAAATTGTGGAAATATCTTTATTCACCTGACTAAGACAATTATTTTGAACTGAGACGAAAGATGCCTCCACAATTTTTCTTTTCCACTAGTTACTTTCCCTACCAGTAGTTTCTATATTGTCCCATAATACCTTGTGGTATTCTTCCCACACATGTTTTGATAATATTGACGTATTATATTTACCTAGTCCCATATTTTGTCTATGTTCATCCAGGTGAACTCCGGAGGCCTTCTGGTTTCTCCCTAGTACAACTGTAGGCAAAATTCCATGTGAAACCAGGCTCAAGAGTATTACATTGGAACCTAAAAATGTTATATACAGTCTCCCCTGTGAATGTTGGAAGCAGTACCTTCGTACTTTGTACATCGAGAATATTTAGAAAGATGCAAAAAGTGAATGTTGGGAACGAGCCTTCTTCACCTCAAAGTCAGCGGTGATGTGTTGCACATAGTTTAACTCCCCCCCCCCAAATGTTTGGGAAGTGTATAAGAAGAGGCACTTGGTAAGCACTTGGCCATCTTGGTAAGTAATCATTTTTTTGTTTATTATATTTAAGAATCTTTTGTTGGTAAGTTGTGATGATACCTTTTTTTTGTATTGATAGATATGATGTAAAAAGTTATTCATGCCTGACGACAGTCTTAGATTTTTAGAGGTTGAAATGTGATTAGAATCTTTTCTAAATAATGGTTAATGCCCAACATATTAAAATATGTAATATAATAATAATAATAATAATAATAATAATAATAAGAAGAAGAAGAAGAAGAAGAAGAAGAAGAAGAAGAAGAAGAAGAAGAAGAAGAAGTAGAAGAAGAAGACTAACAATAACAAAAACAGCATGCCATTGAGTTCTAGTTTTAAGATTTGCATTAAATATAGCCTTAGCCAAACTACAGGAAGTCTTGGGACTTTTAATTGAGTCCTCTGTGTTACTAATGGTTATTTAGAACACTACTCTAGATGATGATTTATTCAAACAAAAAAATAGAGAACAAGTAATATAGTAACACATTGGAGGAATATTCAGAATTCAATGAAAAGTATAAGAAAGTCACATCAGAATAACAGAACTTCTGTACACAATTCTATGCAACTATCTGTGGTAGTGTAGCATTGAAAAGTGCATGACATGCTGATGTGTGCAGCAGTGACAGTTTGGGTAATGAGTTTCTGCTTTATATAACTACTGTAAATGACATAATACATAGGTAAGTAACATTATATTATACAATACTATATGTACTACCAACATTTCTTAATACTTGAAAATGTCTCAAGTAAGAAAAACAATAACATTTTGATAGCACATAAATATAGATTAATGTAGTATAAAATTGTTTATACATCAAGAAAATAAATGTAACAAACAGTCCTTTAAATAAATATGTTATAATATGTATCATATACAGTGCAGTCAATGAAGTGAAAAAAATGTCAAAACGAAACAATTTTTTAAATGTAAATGAATAAGTCTATTTTTTAATACACTCTAGATCAAAGTTAAAAAGGTTAAACTGCATATTTTTACCCTAAGGGGCAATCACAAAAACATAATATTGTCTGGTGGAAAAAATAATGAAAAATAAACGCTGCAAAATTATTTGGGTACATTTTTTAGGTCCCTGGATGTGAACATGGAATGAAAATTTACATTAATGCAATGTTTAGGGGTAAAAGCGATGATTTCAGAGGGAGAGATATACAAAATTTTGCATTTTTAATATTTTTATATATTTTTTTTTATTTTCTCATTAATGAGTGCAGATGCAATATATCTTCAGATTAACATTTCAAATTAGCCCTGTAGTATATACAAACATGTGTATCAAAAGCATCAGAGCGTGAAAACAATCCCTAACTTCAAAAAAATTATTATAAAAGTAAATAATTCAAAGACATGGCTCAATATTGATACATCATGTTTTTGGGACCGAAAAATTTGAATAGCACACTAAAAATTCCATTAATTTAGTACTTAATGGTTAAACAGTTAATATTATAGGAGTGGAAAATTAAAAATTATTCCTGTTTAAATTTGATATTATTAAAATTATTTAAACATATAATAAACAAAAGACAAAATAAAATTCGATCTATTTTAATTTCTATTGATAACTATTATGTTTGTTAATGTTTAAAATATAAAAATATTATTATCATACATAAAAAAAATTATTATTAAAATATTATTCTTCCTCCTCATTTCAGACCATCTGTTTTTACCTCTCCTTTTTCTTCTGCTCCTTTTGCCTTCTTCTATTCCATAAGCCTCAACAAGTATACATATAGTAATTTGTCTTTATAGACACAAACGTGCACGCACGCACGCACGCACACACGCACGCACGCACGCACACACACACACACACACACACACAGAATATGCAAGTTAAACTATCAATTTTTTTTATTGCCTACAATTTATACTAGAAAAAGTGTAACACTTTCAAAATAAATAATTTTTTCAATTTAAAAATAATTTTATACTACTTATCAGAGTATGTATAATACATTCCTATGAGACGTAATCGTAATTTTCATGAACAGACATTTGGAAACCAATAAATGTCTTATTTTTAGAAAAGCCACTGCCTAGAGTAGCTTCCAAATCATGCCCTTCTAAAAGTTTTTTTTTATAAAAGATATTCAAGGTCAAAGGTCATCTAGTCATACTTAAACAAGGGTCATATGCCACATTTGACAGCTGTATCTTTGAAATTATGACAGACAGAAAAATGTGACAGGAAGCAATTTGTTTATCTAATCAAATACTTTAACTTTGGTAATAATCTTTTTTTTTTACTAAAATTAATAATCTTTTGCATTTACCCAAAACACATAATTCAAAATTTCCGAAAATTCAAGAAAACAAAATCATTGCCATTTTTTTAGAAAACATTGGAAAAATTCCAAATATTCTGAGGTTAGTTCTTAGGATGTATATCAACTGTCCCTAGAATAACTTTAGGTTATTTTCATTTTG
The DNA here is from genome assembly GCA_034769895.1 of Magicicada septendecula. Taxonomy (NCBI): domain Eukaryota; kingdom Metazoa; phylum Arthropoda; class Insecta; order Hemiptera; family Cicadidae; genus Magicicada; species Magicicada septendecula. Next base: position 409,640,684 of record CM068369.1, on the reverse strand, counting down.
GGGCATTTTAGGACCATCACAAAAGGCAAACTCACATAATGTGTCACACACACACTTTTTGACATAATTATACATAAAACAAACAATAATTCAGATCCCCGCGCCAATCCCGTTCCACCACACACCACCCCCACTCAACCTACCAAATAAAACCGTTACGAGTTACTGGCAGTCTATCTCAATCCGCTGATGAAGATGCACATCACGCCGAAACGCGTACGGGAGAAAACAAGTAAGTTTCACCTTTTTTGCTTAGAACTTGATTCTATATCAGATTATGGGGTTCATTTTAATTTTTATTTACCATCCCCTGAAAAAGGGGTGGTTCTCATCCCCAAATGAAGAACACTTTAACTTTTTTAACTTTGGTCTAGGGTGTATGTAGAAGGTACATACCAAGTCTCATGAAAATATATTTACATTTAAAAAGTTGTTACCACAAATGCTTCACTGACTGGACTAATACAGAATCTGTATTGAATTGTTACAGGACACATTATGGAGACAACACAATTCTGCTACAACAAAACATTTCCATACTGAAAAACAAAATATGAAACCCTTAGAACTTGACTGGACCAATTAAGTTAATAGTAATTTATTTACATTTAACAATTCTCATTCACAATGTAAATCTGAAACATAAACAATGTATGCACAGACAGTACATACAAAAATTAACCAAAATGTTATCTACTCAGATATGTAAGAAAGGCAGCAAATACACAAAATCTATTTACTAAACATTTGAACATTTTCTCATGCTCAAAGTGTACAAAAGGTAACAATGTGATATACAAAATAACTGAACTTTACGACAAAAATGCATACAATTTTGTATCATGACAAGATGTACATTCCATTTTCATTTGCAGATATATTAGAAACATAGTGAATAAAAGTGATAAAAATGGGGAAAATGCTTTTAGTAAAGCTACTGTATGATTACGTACGTAAGCACTAACCACATCTCTGTAGATGACAGCACGTAAGCGATTCACATCCATGTCTTGTAGCAACTTTTCTGGGTCTTTAACAGGACTAGTCTGGTTCGACAAGTTGTCGACAATGTTCTGCAACATATAAATATTGAAAGCACCATCTACAATACACAACTGCAAATTAATTAAGTAACAATAGTATAACATATAACACATATTGTATTCAAATAAGGATTACTACTATAATCATTAAAAATTATCTGTGAAGATTCTTTGGTTAATTGAAACTAACAATATTTCTATATAATAAATTACAATATATTAAACATCTTATACCTTTGGAGAAGCCTGAACACCTCTTATCAGTGACTGTAAATGAGCAGTTTTGTTGTTGAGACTTGTTGAATGCGTAACGGACATAGACAAAGTCGGTCGACACCGTTCTTTGCACTCCAGGCAGTTTCTTACAGCACATGTACACACCTATTGTACATACAAGTATATAAGAAAGCATTTATATAATATACCATATATAACAGTAGTTTTCCATTTAATTATTGTTTGGTAGAAACTAATATAATTGTATTCTAATTGAACAGTTTTCTTTAAAGCAATTTTTTTTGTTTAAGAAAACAACCAAAACTTTAGACTGTCTAATAAGAAATAAAACACACCAGTTATACAAAATGACATTTATGTTGAATGTCACTTCAAGTGATATAACTTTATTTACTAATACAATTATGATATAATTTAAATAAATGTGTGTATGTGTGTCTCTTAAACTGCATATTCTTTTTGATACATAAAAAATAATTTGGATTATAAGGAATATAAAATTATAGATAATGTAAATGAATAAAATTAGTACTAAACAGTATGGAGATTGCCCAGATCTCCAGACAGGAAACAAGAGTAGGAGAGTATATATGGATTTTTTTTTTAGAGATACAACTGAGTAAAATGGCATAAAACACACTTTGCACATAAACACACATAAGGTGGTGGATGGTGGAAAAATATAATGAAGACTGATGTAGTAAACTACAAATGGTAATAACAATATATTAAAAAAAAAAAAAAAAAAAAAAAAAAAAGATGGAGAAACATGGAACTTCAGAATATGAAAGGTACTATGCCAGCAAAAAATTTGTTAATGAGATGTATTCACTACTAAGATATAAAAGATTCTTCCAATTTATTAAAAGGATTTTGTGAATCATAAATTATTATCCTATGCTTATTAGTTTTCTGAAATACACAAAGATAAACAAAAGGCTAAACATATTTGTTATTTTGATAGATGAACACTGAATTATTTTTTTCAAGTTAACTAGGTTAACTGCACATCTGAGGATTAAACCTATCAAGGACATTTGTTCTTCTTCAGTAAAAATGTTTTACTGGAAGGTTTCAACTGGTTCTCAGTTCCGTAAATGGAAATTTGTTATGGCAGTGTAAATTAATTACCATATTTATACTGTACATTATTGCACATTGTGAACCATTGCCTGGCCCATCTACCAGGTATTACCCTTGCACACAAATCTAGCCACACTTGCCCAGCTTAAAGTCTAACGATCATACAATCTTAAGCAAGGCTGACAAACCCACTTTGTAAAACTTGTCAGCTTCAACCAGGTACATACTGACCTCAGCTGGTACCTCACATCAGCCAACTATACCTATTACCATGCCAGCACAGCTCTAAGCTTATTCAGATCAACTCTTGAGAAAGCTCAGTCATGCCTCAGATATGGTACAGGTAGCAGTGCAATACAAACATTTACTTGAAAACCTCCTCAAACTGTCGTCTGGGCTTTCACGTCTGGGTTTTGCATAACTGTCTGCTTCAGCCATACCAGAACACAACTAACACTTCTGAATGCAAAAAATAAATTATAAATCTGAGGAAAATAGCCCTATATAAATCAAGGAAAAGAGGAGAACCATATGGTGTGCTGTGCTTAATAAATGAAGTGGAGTTGAGGATCAAAAGAGAAGTGACAATTACTACTAGAACATTACATAATGGTAAGACGGTTTTTATTATGTTTCAATCTTTGTTATATTAAAAGTTAATTTAGCATAAAAAATATTTACAAATTAAAAAATTATTTATAGAGCATGTAACGGGACAGAATTAAGGGGGTTTCTTTTATTAAAGTGTAAATGGTAAAGACGGGGACTCGCCCGGACAAGGTTTCGATTTCAGAGCAGCGTTCACTTGTGGAACACCCAGTTGCACATTTGTTCGGTCAGACAGGGTTCATGCTACAATCCCTGGTGCTGTGGAATGTGAACGAGTGAGCGTCTGCCCGCGCAAACATCATATTTGTCACGTATTTTTGTTGCGAGCCTCAGAGCGTAAGTTTAGGGTAAGAAACTCGCTCTCCGTGAGATATCACGTGACGCCTATTCAGCCTATGAAAAGGAAGTAGCCACACTCAAGAAGGAGCTTGGCCATCTTGAAAAATTTACTTAGCATCAATCAGCAGAACCGCGTGGTTCAAAGTACAGGCTCGCGAGCCAAAAATCTATTAAAAAATACCAAAATGTGATTTAAACAAAAACTTTAAAGTGGTCTAAAAGGTGTAACATCTATTAATCGTCAGTGACTAAAAATTAAAAGTGAGAACTAAATTCGGAAAACCAGTGACTAAAAAGTAAAATAAGTGCAACACGTGGTCTGCAAGGACATCCACAGCCAAGTAACCGTATAACATCAATATCACTTTGAAAATTTAAAAAAATAAAAGCGCTAAATTAAAGGGGGTAAAAGATGTGAGTGTGTGTGTGTGAGCAAAAAGCTGGGTTGCCTTTAATTAATTTGGTAATAATATAATTTAGATATAAGGAGTAAAATATGTTAAATTTTGTTGTTGGTTGAATGGGGCTTCACCTCAATGTTGAATATAGTTTAATTTAAATAATGGAGAATAAAGTTAGAAGTATTAATTTCAATTGATTCACAAAAGAAAAGGAGAATGCTAAATAAAATGTTTAATAAAAATTGAGTTAGTTCAAAAATTACAATGAGAGTCGAATTCATTAATGAAATAAACCCTAAATCACGTTTATAGACCACGAGTTCGTGTGTAGAACCCTGGAATCCGTGAAGGTAAGATGTGTTTTTTTATTAATTATTATGTTGTAGATGATTTGGACAATAACAATTGGTGCCCGAACAGGGACAGTATGTGCAAATAAATTTGATACAAACCACACTTACCCGTGGATATAAGCATGATTTGGAGGTGAAAGCAGCGTGCATAGAAATTACGTGCAGGTTATGTGATGCTGATACTATATTTAAGTAAGACTTATAGTAGTGATTGATACTGAGTACATGTAAGGTTAAATTTTTTGTAAGATTAAAATCTAATAAATAAAATAGAAATGGAAAATAATGAAAATAAAGTCGCAGGGTTGACGTAACTGTCACGGAGGAGGTAGAAATTCATTCAGACCCTAATGTGGTCAAAGAAAGCGTTTTATACGAATCAGATGATATAAATGATTCAGGAATGGAGACAACTCCAAGCCTGATAGACGAAAGTAATTTGACATCATCTGTAATAATGAGTGAAGCAAAAGCAGAATCTACTCCTGTAATAAGTAAAGTAAAAGAATTGTCAGTGAAATATATATATAATTTCATGAAAACAATATCTGATAACCTGAGTAGTGATATCAATAAAATGAATAGTAATATTAACGTAAAATTTGGCGTTCAGAATAATAAGTTTGATGAACAAAAGAGTGAAATTAAGGAGATAAAGAGTAATTTTAATGCTAGATTGATGAGGTAAACGCTAAAATGAATGATCAAATTAATGAAATAAGAAATGAAATAAAACAACAAAATTTTGGTATTAACCAACATATTCATGAAACTAATGCATGTTGTAATAGTATGAAAGAACAAATATTAGAATCAGTAAACCATAAGTTCGATGAACAAATTAGTGAAATCACAGAAAATGTTGAAAGTAAAATAAATGATGTAAATGAACGAATGACAAATCGAATTAAAAGTCAAGTTAAAGAACAGCGTGTAGAAATAGAAAGTAAGTGTATTAATAAGATTAATGAAAATAATGATGACATAAAAAATAAGATAGTGGAGATAGAAAATATATGTAAACAATCTATGCAAGAGAGTGTGGGGGTTATGAATAAACATAACCTTCAATACGAAAACAAATATGATAACAAATTAAGAATAATTGAGCAAGACATAGTAGAAATTAAAGATGAATTACATGTGGCAGTAAGCCAAAATTTAAATAATGTTGCGGAGCGAATATTGTATACTCGCGAAGCAAAAGATGATATCGAACTTGAACAATTTAGTTGTGACAACTGGAGAGTACACCCGATGCAGTTCCTGAGTAGGGTAAGGGAATTTAACTAGTTTAATAGCAGTAGTTGGGAGGTAAAAATTTTAAATATTTTAAAATGTTTTAAGGGCAATTCTGAAATATGGGCTGAAGTACATAATACAGAGTGGGGTAGTTATGAGAAGTTTGAGGCAGCGTTCCGAAATAAATATTGGTCTGAAGAGGACCAGGAAATATTACGGAGTAGAATCATGGGAACAGGGAATTTTGGGGGACTCAACAACAATGAAACCATGTAGGTAATGAGGATCTTTAATGAGGCGAAATACTTAGAACCGCCATTGCCTTTTCGGTCGTTTGTTAGACATGTTAGTAAACACCTGCCCAGAGAAGTACAAATTATATTAATGACGAGAGAGATAGCGGATATAAATGAACTGGAAAATATGTTAGATGTATTTCAAAACATTAGGGACCGTGAAATAGGTAGGTGTCCTAACCAAACAGGTACGAATAAAAGAGGTAATTATATGCAACAAAGAGGGTCACCACAGGGAAATGCGTATGATAAACAAGAGAATTGGAGAATTGTAGTCGAGACGGGGGGGTGGAAATGTATGGGATGCTCGGGAGAGAACTACGCCATCAGAAATTTTTGTTACAGGTGCAAGAAACCAAGGCTGGGACAGCAGAGCGGAACTACATCATCGCAGAATAATATACCACGGCGGACAGGAGAAGACCGCGGGGAAGCGTCAAGGAGTTGGGGAAATAACAACCAGAATGAGAGGGGAAATATGCAGGGCAGTACCACCGCCAGAACGGAAAACTGAGGCCGACAATGGAAGCCAGGACCACACCATTGTCCACAGATAACGACAGGGTGCAGGTAACGGACGAATATCATAACAATGTAATACAAATGGATATGAGGAAGGAGTTGTTGGAGGAAGACGACGCGGGAATTATGGAAACAAAAACCGGATTGACGGAGGTAATCATCAACATAGAAGGTAAGAACTTTAAAACATTAATAGATACAGGGAGTGAGATATCAGTAGTTTCAGAAAATGTAATAGGAGAATTACTAGAAATAAATAAAAATATTCCATCGTTACCAGTTGCGGGTGTAACAGTAGTGGGGGTAACCGGAGTATGGAGTAAAAGGGTTACTAGACAAGTACAATTGAATATATTCAGTAATGAAACTGAATTTGAAAATACCTTTCTAGTGGTTAAGGGACTGAGTTTAGATGTAATCTTGGGAAATGATTTTTTGGAGAGAAATAAAGCAGTAATAGATTTTAATAAAAGAATAGTAGAATTTAATAGTGGGAATGAACCAGTCAGGGTTGATTTTAAGAGGGTGTTAGATGAGATTAAAGTTACGGAAGTAAAAATAATACAGAAGCGGGTAGGCGATGGAGACATAGAAACAAGAGTGAACATATGTCGAGAGAGTTAGATTGTAGAGAATGGTGAGGGAGAGATGCATGTGAGTGATGAGAGAGTATGGGAAAATAGGGCAGATAAATTTTTATGAGGGTGGAGTTGTAGGGAGTCCCCAACGACAGGCGTTGTGGGCAGTTGTGAAACGTTTTAGAGAGGTGTTTGTGGAGTTGCCTGGAAAAGCCAGGAACTATTTATGCGAGTTGAAGGTTCGGGAACACTCACCCTACATGCAGAGGAGTTATCCAGTGCCGTTTTCAAAGAGGAGAGCAGTGCAAGAGGAGTTGGATAGAATGATGGAGGGAGACATAATTGAGAGATCGATATCGCCTTACTCGAATCCATTGGTAGTGGTAATAAAGAAAGATGGAAAGGTAAGATTGTGTTTAGATGCTAGGAAAATTAATCAAATTATAATACCGGGAGTCACCGGAACTCATAAATGAAATTTTTCAGAAATTCAGCGGAATCAAGTACATGACATCTTTAGATTTGACAGCAGGATACTGGCAAGTTCCGCTAACAGCAGAGAGTCGGAGGTATACTAGAGAGGTATACATTTCTCTTCAATGGTAAGAATTATCAGTTCAAGCGTTTGCCATTTGGACTTAACACTAGTGTAGCAAGTTTTATAAAATGTCTAGATATGATACTGCAGCCTAAGGACTTAGATTTTTTAACCGTATACGTTGATGACGTACTAATAGCATCAAGAACATTTTCAGAACATTTAGAACATCTCGAATATGTGTTAGATAAATTACAAAATGGGGGTCTGACAGTTAATTGGGAGAAATCTAAGTTTCTGCAAACTGAAATACATTTTTTAGGTTTTATTATTACTCTAGAGGGAATTCTAGCTAACCCTGATAAAGTAGAAGCTATTATGCGCTTTCCAGAACTGAAAAATATTAAGCAGCTACAAAGTTTTTTAGGTCTGTGTAACTTTTATAGAAAATTTCAGAAAAACTACGCACAGACAACAGCCAGATTAAGTACCGTTCTACAGAAGAATAAACAGTGGAATTGGGGAGAGAAGGAAAGGGATGAATTCGAGGAGATAAAGAAGAAATTTTCAAATATGATAATGATGAATCACCCTGATTTCTTGAAAACTTTCTATTTGCAGACTGACGCCAGTAACGTCGCCTTGGGAGCGGAATTATACCAGGAAGATAGCAACAGGGAACATCAGACGATAGCCTTCGCCAGCAGATCCCTTTTGGCGGCCAAACGGAATTACACGACTACGGAGAAAGATTTGCTGAGTATCGTGTTTGCCGTAGGAAAGTTCCGCACATATATTTTGGGGAACAGAACAGTCATCAGAACAGACCACAAAGTGCTGTCGTTTCTAAACACGTGCAGATTAACACATAGTGTAGCATGACAGATTATCCACATTGTTATAATTTAAAAAATAATCATGTATAAAATAAAAATAAAATGACATCAAGGAAAACTACTATAAAAATTAATCAAGGACCACAGTGAAGTGAAATCATAGTTCGAAGAGATAAAATAAATTAAAACCAGCCATGCAATATATAAGAAATTATAGAAAAATAATGATAGGCCAATGTATAAAGTAATTATACCCAGGTAGTATAGGAGCAGGTTAGGAAATGCCCAGGATAAACAAACCTCTATAAAAAAAGAATGACTATTAGAAAAACAACCACATATAATAAAATTAGAAACCCCCAAAAAAGATGAAAATAAATACGACAAGTACAATGCAATAAAATAAGAGTAAATGTAAAGTATGTGTAAGTAAAGGTTTTAGATATAAATGTAAAAATGTACCAGTGCAATTTAATTTTATAATGAAAAGCAAATCCTGATGATCTCATATAAGTGATACTCTTTATCATACAATACCAGACAAAATGACAAAAAATAATATAAGAGTATGCAATAAATAGTGAAGTGAACAAGGGGAAATCCCTAAACTAAAACCAAAAACAGAAAAAGACTGCTTAAAAATTAATTTTAATGAATAATTTAAATGAAGAAAGAACAGATGTGTTTTGTTTGTTGGGTTCATTGAACTCAAGGCTCGAATGTTTGAGATTGAGTATAATTTTTTTTGTTATAGAATATTTATTATGTTTTAATGATATTAATTAATAATAAACCTTACTGTAATTAAATAAGGGTAACTTAGTTAAGATGTTATAAGAATTCTAGGTCAGAGAGGGTATTAGCAAGCTGGAATAATAATAAACATTGTAAATGAACTAACATAAAATCTAGGCCAAATGGAAAATCTCACCAACCTTGTAATTAGTAAATAGGTAAAGGAAATTAATTAAATTGATGAAAATTATATAATGTAAATCAATCACTGTGTATTATAACTGTAACAATACTTTGTAAAGGTATTGAAGGAATGTAGAAAATATTATTAGAAAAAAGGCAAGTGTAATAACACTGGAATCTAAAGGAAAAGCCTAAATTAAGGATAATATTCAAATTATTTAACCAAATCATAAAATTACTGAGAATTAAAGAAATCAACCTATAATAAGACAATCAATCATCTTGTTCAATGTTAATTAGATACTAACAGAAATTGTAAACCATTTAATGTGACAGGAAGTACAGTTAAAGCCTACATCCAAATATACTGTAAATATGACTTTTTGAGTTAGAAAATACTATAAAGTATATCATGTTTGATATTAAATAACGCAGAATTAAATAAGAAAATTGATTATGTAATTAGTATTTAATAAAATTAAGTAATAAGCAAAATGTAATTAATCATATAATGTAAAAGTCAATTATTCAGGCGGAAATGCCATCTGGTTAAAACGATGTCGATTTAATATTAATTCAGCCAGGACCTATTGTATGGAGAAGAAAGAGAGTTAGTTGATTGTTACACGTTGAGATGGACACTTCGAAACGAGCTCACGCAAATTAATTCATTGAAAAAGAGAAGATAATTTTTGGATATAACTAAACCTATAAAAAATAACCCAGAGAAATTGAAAAATATGGTTAATCAACACTGAGTTAACCTGGAATCAACCAAATTAATCTATTTATGAAGATTGGAAGTCGTCATCCAGATAATAGAACCATATGAACGTAAATTCAAAATTTTATCAACACGAAACTGGACATTGTAAAACCTCACAACTAATGGAACAAGAACACTTTTGAACACTGATTGCCGTGCCGAACAACTGACCACTAATCCCGAATAATTACACTGTGATGAAGAGGAATTAATCACTACTGCTTGGAAGAGGAACACACCAATAACAAACATTTATTTGAAGGGGAGTTCTGCAGTGAAGACGCCTCGTACATATACAGCACGTGGGCAGCCATTTTGGAATACTCCCAGAATCCTCTGCGGTGACGTCAGAACATCATCCTGAGTTTTGGTTCGAGAAATCTAATTTATTAACATTTATATCTTAAATAATATTTCTATTTTTTATAATTAAGAAGTTTTTTCTGTAAGTGTTGTACTTTACAGCTTTGCCCTTTCTCTGACTATTATAATAACAGCTAAAAGAACCTATAATTTAACATTATTAATTTATATACTGAAATCAATCGCCCTGAGATATGAGTTTGTGAGCTGTCGATTAGCTAATCGATTCAAAATCGATTAGTCTCTATAACGTTAATAAATTCCTTGACTATTATAATTTTGAGTTTCATTTATTGGTAAGGATATAGATAAAAGAATTTCAGATAATATTTGACACCTGGACTCCAAGAAAAGAAGAAAATAACGTCATTAAAGGAGTACACTCAGTGAATAACGGAAGACTGCTAATCGATTATTACATGATATTGCTACGACAGCACAGAACAATCTACGCGTTTATCGAATGTGCCAGAAAGATCTCGATGTAAGCGTGTGGTGTACGTGCTACTAGACACATTTTGCGAGAATCTTCTCGACTGTGCCGGGCTTCGCTCGGGCGCTCGGACTGTGTCAAGGTCATAGTAATTACGTAGTTCATGAGAGATAAGACGCAGTTTGGAAGCTTCTGGTGTGTGAGCGTGACTATAAATACATCGTGTAGCGGCCTTAGTTTTCAGTTCAATGCGAGATATTGGATAGTGCGGTTCGAGAGTATTAGTGCGATATATTTCCAGAGCGGTTCGAGTTATTACTGTGTACGTTCAAGTAGTTATTATTGAAGTGTTGCGTTTTATAATCAGACGGTATAATTGTAATACAATTGAGTTTTAATATTTGTGGACATTTTATTGCGTGTGTACAATTTTCATTTGATTTGTTGTAGAGACTGTGTTGTTAATTACGAACTGTTTTACTGTAACAATTAAAGGTGTGATTAGTGACTTAATTGGTGTCTTGTACTTATTTTGTTTCCACTGTATCTACGACGATCGAATAGACCGTCGTAACAGTGGTGTCAGAACTGGGATAGAACGGTTAACAGTGGAAACAGTGGATACTTTGTACAAGACGAGTGTAGATCGTAATTAATCGAAAAACAATGGATGCCAGTCAGATGATGGAAAATTTCCATGCGCTGTTGTTGCAGACAGAAGAACGACGACGACAGGATGCAGAGAAAGCGGAAGAGACAGAAAACCCTCCTGCTGGAAGCAGAGGAAAGACGCAGACAGGAGGCGGAAGAAGCAGAAAGACGACAAAAAGAAGAATGAAGGCAAGAAAGAGAAGAAGCAGAAAAACGACAGGATGAAAAACGCAGGCAGGAAAGAGAAGAGACAGAGGAACGGTGACGACAGGAAACGGAAGATATCAAAGCATTAATACAGGAGCAGAAACAGATTCAAGAACACAGTACAGCAGAATTGGGTATCCTACGAGGTGAGCTTAATAAACAAGTTACTAAAATATCTGAGGTAGAAAAATCTGTCTTGGCTGTGGAAGAAGTTATGTCAACAAAAATATCTGCAGTAGAAAACTCAATGGCAAACATAAGAGAACAAATTAAAATTGAAGTTGAACAGTGCATGAAGATTCAACGAAAACAAATTTCTGAACAGACTGTACCAGTGATAAAGACAGAAAAGACACAGAAAATAAGTCAATAGAGAAAGTCACTTTGCCTGCAGTAGGGACAGTTCATGTCAAAGCTCCAACCTTTGACGGAAGCAGTCACTGGGCAACGTACCTCCGCCAATTTGAAGCTGCTGCATGCACAAATAATTGGACAGAGAAAGACAAGGCTGTTTCGCTTGTTCTTGCATTAAAAGGACCCGCGGCAGAATTACTACAGAAAGTGCCACCTGACAGCCAGAATATCTATGCAGAGTTGATAAAAGCTCTGGAATTACGGTATGGTGATAAACATTTGCGAGATGTGTACTGCACCCAGTTGAGAGCAAGGCGACAGCATTCCGGGGAGAGTCTTCAAGAGTTTGAAGCAATTATCGACAGACTAATTAGACTGGCCTATCCTGAAGCGCCAGAAGATTTTCGAACGCGTTTTGCGATGCAGACATTTACTGCCGGTGTCAGAGATAACGAACTACAGCAAGTGTTACGAATGGCAAGACACCAGAACAGTGCGGACGCCCTGGTACATGCTTTGAAATTTGAGGCCGCCAAATCAGCGTCTGGTTGGACAAGTCATAAAGTGCACGCTAAAAGATCGCGACGGCACAGACGATGAGGAAGAAGAACAAGGAAAAGAGACTCGACGGTCGGCGCCACATGTTATTGATGTGGGAAACCTGGACATCTACAACGAGATTGTCGGGTTAGAATTCAACAGCAGGGAAACGAGCAATAGTCGGTTCCTCATGTGCTGACTAACTGGAGGAACAAAGCCCCTAGAGAATATGCAATTTCTACACTTCAGAAAACCAGCGGGAGCTTGGTAGTTACCGGATTTGTTCAAGAAAGGCCAACCTCGATTACAGTTGACACAGGCGCAACAGTTTCTATTGTGCGCCCCGACGTGGTGAAAGATCTCAAGCCAATCTGGTGCTCTTGCAGCTTGTGAACAGCTACTGGACGGCCTGTAAAAGTGTATGGAAAAGTGGAGATACACCTACGCCTCGGTAGACCTGAGTTTAATCATCAAGTACTTGTTGCAGACATTGTGGATGAAGCAATTCTTGGTGTGGACGTTATGAGCGCATACGGATTTATAGTCGACTTCAAAAACAATGTCTTGAGAATCGGAGGCGAAGAGGTAATGCTATCAACAATGACGACAGCAGAAAATTGATGGACGTCATAAACCAAGTGGCCGTAACTGTTCTGCCAAACTCCGAAAAGATCATCATGGTTAGAACTGCGGTAGATACTAGGGGCAATCAGTGCTCTATATTCGAACCCCAGGTAGTCAGCACACCGGGCATACTAATTGCCAGAAGTTTAGTAAAACCTGACGAAACCGGAAATGTATCTATTAGAGTGGCGAATATTTTGGATCAATCTATCACTTTACAAAGCAATACGCTCCTAGGCAAATTGACTCTTGTGGCCTGGGTAGCCGGAATAACGCAACGAAGACCCAGTTCTTCAGATACTTCTAAATTACCAGAGGAACTGCAAGAATTATTGAACAGACCTTCTAACGACCTCTCAAGTGGTGAGGTAAAAGAACTCGGACAGTTTTTACACGAATTCAAAGATTGTTTTGCAGTTCGGGGACAGTCACTGGGAAGAATCTCTCTTGTGCAACATCGCATCAATACTGGGGACACAACACCGATACGCCAACCTCCTCGAAGGCCTCCATTATCTAAACAAGAGGAGATGTCTCGGTTAGTACAGGACATGTTGACAGAGGGAGTAATCGAACCTTCGTCAAGTGCTTGGTCTTCCCCTGTAGTGCTGGTAGCAAAGAAGGATGGTGGATTCTTTCTGCGTAGACTACCGGAGGTTAAATGACGTTACAAAGAAAGACTGCTATCCATTACCTCGTGTTGACGATACACTCGACACGTTGTCCGGAGCACAGTGGTTTTCCACATTGGACCTGAAGAGTGGATATTGGCAAGTGGGTCTTCATCAAGGAGATAAGGAAAAGACCGCTTTCTCGACCCCAAGTGGCTTATTCCAATTTAACATCATGCCATTTGGACTCTGTAATGCACCGGCAACATTTGAGAGATTGATGGACCTGATACTCCGAGGCCTGACGTGGAAAACTTGCCTTGTTTACTTAGACGATGTCATAGTGATCGGGAAGACGTTCGAAGATCATTTGGAAAACCTTAAGGAAGTTCTAACTAGAATTTACGGTGGACAACTGAAGCTGAGCCCGAAGAAGTGTTCTCTATTCCAGAAGGAAGTACAGTATTTGGGCCATCTGATTTCGGCAGCGGGTGTTAGCATGGATCCTAATAAAGTAGACACCATAAGAGACTGGCCAGTTTCGAAGAACAAACACGAAGTTCGGAGTTTCCTGGGGTTATGCTCATATTACCGACGTTTTGTGAAAGGCTTCGCTACTATTGCTAAACCACTACATGAGCTAACGGAAAATAAACGAAACTTCCAATGGTTGAGAGAGTGTGAACAAGCATTTAGAACGTTGAAGATTGCATTATGTTCGCAGCCAATTCTCGCTTTTCCAGCTTCCGAAGGGAAGTACATCGTAGACACAGACGCAAGCAATACTGGTCTAGGAGCAGTTTTGTCTCAAGTGCAGAACGGTGAAGAACGAGTAACAGCGTATTACAGCAAGACGCTTTCTAAATCGGAGAGAAATTATTGTGTTACAAGAAGAGAGTTGTTGGCAATTGTCAGAGCTTTGGAGCACTTCCATTTATACCTCTATGGTATTACGTACCGACCATGCTGCACTTGCATGGCTCTTGAGATTTAAAAATCCGGAAGGACGGTTGGCAAGGTGGCTCGTACGTCTGCAAGAGTACAACTTCAAGGTACAACATCGGCTGGGGCGCCTGCACGGTAATGCAGATGGCTTATCACGAAGACCATGCCCGGAAGACTGCCGACATTGCCACAGAAAGGAAGAACAAAACTCAAGCGAACATGTTCAAGCCATCACTGTAGATTTCCTGGCTGATGGCTGGACAACACAAGACTGTCGACAAGAACAGATGACTGATGAAGACAATGGACCGATCTTGACAGCAAAAGAGGAAGGTCGCCGCCCGGATTGGCAAGATATCTGCCATGGCTCCGAAGTGCTGAAGGGCTACTGGGCACAATGGGAATCTCTCACCTTAGAAAACGGATTGCTGAAAAGGGCTTGGGAAAGTGCAGATGGACGAGACGTGCTCATGCAGTTGATAGTTCCCCGAAGTAAAGTGCCATCTGTTTTGAAGGAGCTGCATGATGGAACATCTGGAGGCCATCTTGGCGTTAACAAAACCCTTGACAAAATACGGAAGCGATTCTATTGGCTTCATCTTCGCCACGATGTAGAGGAATGGGTTCGGATGTGTGAAATATGTGCTGCAAACAAGGGCCCACAAACCAGAAGCAGGGGAAAAATGAGACAGTATAAAGTTGGACAACCTTTCGAGAGAATTGCCATAGACATTGCTGGACCATTCCCAGTTACTGACGATGGAAACCGGTACATCATGGTTGTAGGTGACTACTTTACTAAGTGGGTGGAAGCCTACACAATTCCAAATCAGGAGGTTACCACTGTGGCAAAGCAGTTAGTTCACAACTTCTGTTGCCGTTATGGAGCCCCTATGGAAATCCATATGGATCAAGGGAGAAATTTTGAATCAGGAGTGTTTAATGAATTATGCCGTCTACTCGGAATTCGAAAGACCAGGACAACGCCTCTGCATCCTCAGTCGGGCGGGATGGTTGAGAGATTCAACGGGACACTTAAGCAGCATCTTTCGAAAGTTGTTGACGAGAACCAAACAGACTGGGACCAACGTATACCACTATTCCTTATGGCGTATAGGTCATCAGTACATGACACAACCGGCATGACTGCAGCAAAATTGGTATTTGGGCGGGAGATTCATCTTCCTGGGGACTTGATGTTTGGATCACCTGAGACTCAGTCCCAAGAGCCAAAGAACTATTCCTCGCAATTAGAAAACCAACTGCGAGAAATGAATCGCTTGGTAAGAGGACGGCTGAAGATTGCCAGTGATAAAATGAAAACTCGGTATGACATTCGCAGCAATAGTGTGGGTTTCCAAGAAGGATATCAGGTCTGGTTGTTCAATCCAAAGCGCCATCGTGGTCGCTCACCTAAGCTTCAGTCTAACTGGGAAGGACCCTACACTGTGAAAAAAAGAATTAACGATGTTGTTTATCGGATTCAACAGGAAGGACAGCGAAAGTTCAAGGTCGTCCACCTAGATCGCCTGGCTAAGTACAAATTTAAAGACGGTTTGCCAGTTCGGGACGAACAGGCTTATGGAGGGGGCAGTGCTATGACAGCACAGAACAATCTACGCGTTTATCGAATGTGCCAGAAAGATCTTGATGTAAGCGTGTGGTGTAAGTGCTACTAGACGCATTTTGCGAGAATCTTCTCAACTGTGCCGGGCTTCGCTCGGGCGCTCGGACTGTGTCAAGGCTGTAGTAATTACGTAGTTCACGAGAGATAAGACGCAGTTTGGAAGCTTCTGGTGTGTGAGCGTGACTATAAATACATCGGGTAGCGGCCTTAGTTTTCAGTTCAATGTGAGATATTGGATAGTGCGGTTCGAGAGTATTAATGCGATATATTTCCAGAGCGGTTCAAGTTATTACTGTGTACGTTCAAGTAGTTATTATTGAAGTGTTGCGTTTTATAATCAGACGGTATATTGTAATACAATTGAGTTTTAATATTTGTGGACATTTTATTGCGTGTGTACAATTTTCATTTGATTTGTTGTAGAGACTGTGTTGTTAATTACGAACTGTTTTACTGTAACAATTAAAGGTGTGATTAGTGACTTAATTGGTGTCTCGTACTTATTTTGTTTCCACTGTACCTACGACGATCGAATAGACCGTCGTAACAATATAATCTAATTAACGCGGAAAAACAGTTCTTGTTATTCTAAGATGTTAAATTGATTAAATTAATAATTAAATAATTAATAAATAATAAAAAATAAATAAATAATTAAAAATACATAAATAATTAAAGAAATAAATAACTTTTTTTTTAACAAAATTTTTTTTATTATAATTTTTTGTAACTCCGAACACCACATATTTTAATTTTGTTACAAAATTGGCGTCCAACTTAAGGGGCTGAAATTAGTGATTGATAGGCCATAAGAGATAAAAATAATCTGCCCAATTTCTAATTTTAGCCGGCAGCTGTTATAAAGTCAGGAAAAGTAATAAAAATGCCGAAACGAGCAATATCAAAGAAAAGGGCGGCAGAAGCTGAAAAAGAGATCGATATGGATGACAAAGAGGCAACTCCAGTTGAAGATATAGAAGGAAGGTTACCTCCTGCGGAACCGAATCAACCCGCACAACAAGAGGAACAACCCGAGATACCCACACAAACAGGGGACGTCAATGTCCAGGAGAAACAGTTAGAAAAATCCACACGAACAGAGCATGTGGCCATGCAAGAAATGTTCAGGCTAATGATGGAGAAAATGGACAAGAACAGTAAGACATTGGAAGAATTGAAGGATGACAACCAACTGTTAAAGGAAGAATTGAGTAAGAAAATGGATGAGCACAACCAATCATTAAAGGATAGTTTTAAGAAATTGGGAGAGAAAATGGATGATAGTTGTAAAAAATTTTGTCAGAAAATGGATGATATAATAAATGATAATAAACTGTGGAGGGAAGAATTAAGAAATGATAGGACTAAAGAAATAAAAAATTATAGCAAACCGGGAACAGAAGAAATACCAAACGATAAAACAAGGGAACAAGTAGCATTATTATCTGCAATTAAACCTAACAAGAACAAAGAAAATATTAAGTACAGGGAAATGAAGTCAAAGAAAATGAGACAAATGCATCCAAGGAAATTAATAAAAAACGGGAGGAGTTGGAGATGATGAACAATGGTTTAACTGATGTCCTTAATGTCCCAATGACCAGTGGAAAAGACATCATGAATTCCATAGATTATAGAAGCAGGTTAAAACAAATTTCAGAAATAACTTACGATAAAACAGTATGTTACCACTTTAAAAGGAATATAGACAAATGGAATACGACAGAAATAGAAATATATGGTAAAACATCAGTATTATCATTAATCATTGATGTACCAGTGACATCCTGGTTTAATAAACCAAATTATAGAAGGCTTAAAATAAGAATTGAAACAAGCGAAAGGATAACAGAAGAAAAAATGAAGTACAAGGTAGAAGCAAGAGATATCACAAATACAGGAATAATTATGAAGACAATGGTCGTCCGGACAATAAGGTCAACTGAGTTTATGGACCACGGCTAAATCAAATACCACATACCATCAAGAAAAGGGACGGATGTTATGATAACCGACTACGGCAAAAAACCATTTAAAAGAGAAGGAAAATAAGTATAATTGAGAAAAAATAATCTGAATAAAGAACAAAGGAACAAAAAAGAGATTTAAGGAAGAATATTACTCAAGAAACTGAACCATACAAATGAAGATATGACGAACTGAGCGACATTATGAAAATCACCAAAAGCTTATCAATACTGGGTTTATAAGAACATATAACAATTAAGAACTGTAATAAGGGGATTAGAATTTAATTAAATAAATTCAAAAGGAACATAAGGTCAACTTACACCAGTTCTTTATGGGACTTAATTTTGAATTGAAGAATAAAAGTTAATTAAATAAATTCAAAAATAACGTAAGATCAACTTACAACTATTATTTACAGAAATTAATTTTGAATGGAAATATAATTACTAAATTCTAAAAACCATAAGGACAACTTACAGGAATTATTTGAATAAACGATTATGGAAACTTTAACGTGTCAAAATTGGGGACTTTTATTTCGTACAGTGTGGGATATTTACATTTTTATTCATTTCATTTTGTGTGGGATTTTATAAATTTATTGTAAAAGTTTTATTATACGGCCAACGTTATTTCCATTACCACAGAACACATGGCAAGTGAAACAGTGTTAGAACAAAGCAGAGATGCAGTTACGGTATTGTGTAACTCGGCAAAGGAATGCATACCCCCTTCGAATTTCTCAGAACTCTGTATATGTGTATCGATGCACGCGCGCCACTACTCAAACAGGCGCTCGGGGGACGCGGTCAGCCCGAAAACCAAGATGGCTAGAGTACAAAGTTATTCATCGTCTCCTTAGCGGTCCTCAGGAAATGCTGCTAAGGACCGCCCACTTTAATGACGTCAGCCAGTGCCTAGCTGAAATCGTCTGCTATCTTAACTTCAAAAAACTACATGCATAGCATGGGACGAAGCTTCGGCGACGAAGATCAAGGCAGTGCTTTCCGTAGAAAGTATGAGATCACATCAGACATACCTGCTACGCTTTCGTCCCCAGTCTACTAACTGAACTCACCGGTGCCGGGATGAGCAAAGTAGGCTCGTCACGAAAAATTTTAATTTAACAGTAAAAAAGCGCAACAACAGTAAAACTTCACGTGACCGCGGTCGATCCATCAAGTTGAACCGGATCAAATGTTTTTTTTTAAATACACCATAATAAATTAACAAACGATGAGTGCGCGCACGAACCACGTGCCGGCGGTTTAAGTGCAAGGGCTGGGGGGGCTTATTATAAATGTTAAGGGCTAAATAAATTTATTTGTGTGTATGCGTGAGTGAGCAATGCTGGGCTGTTAGTGTTTATAATTGTGTTTGTGTCTTTATAAATGATAAGGTAAGCCATAGTTAATAAGTTCAGTTACAAGCAAGGTGTAAGAGTTGCACAACATTTGACGACATTTAAATGTATTTGGTAAACGATAATTTCAATATTTGAGCATTAAAAATTATCAATTCTCTTCATAACGATGTGTAGAGTTAGTTATTTCGAGAACCCTTGAAACATATGTTTGTATCTAGCGTTCGTACAAAAGAATCCTGACCCCACACAAAACGAAACTTTCAAGGTAGGTGGAAGTTATTATATTAACATATTTAATATATTTTTAAATAGTAAGAAACGTCTCAATGGCGCCCGAACAGGGACAGTTTTTATTAATTAAAATAGTAAAGACCGTACCTACAGAAAAGATACAAGCATGTTTTTGGGGTTAGCGGAATAAAACAAAAGTGCGTTATTAACGCAAAATTGGTTATATAATACATTATATTGATTATATTATAGTTACACACAAGTATCACGTATAAAATAAAAAAATGGCAGATAATAATGAGGTCAGCTTATCTGACAGCCAGATAGAAGGCCAAATAAGTAGCGACTCCGGAATTCAAATAACTGAGAGTAGTCTTGAGGAGTCAAAAATAATACAGACAGTTGAGATTCATTCACACCTATTTTAGGAAATCAAAATAAGAAATCTGATAATGATACTATGTTAGCAAGATTGTATGATATGATGTACAATAGTGTAGAAAAACAAGATAGCAATTTTAGAGAATTGAATGACAAATTTGATAGACAAAGTAGGGATATTAATGAGTTAAAAAATGAAATACAAGAAATTAATAAATGTGTAGAAAGTACTGATGAATTGATAAGAACCAGTTTAAATAAATTAGAACAGAGTGTGGAGAGAATGGAAGTAGTTGTGATGAATCAGAGAAAAATAAAACAAATGAAAATTGTAATGACAAGTGTGAAAATATGATATTGGATAGAGAATTAATAAATAATTATGATGTTGTTGAAAATAATGAGAATAATAATGTAATTGAAAATGTCATATCAGAGAGTACTGATGAGTCTGTGGAATGTGATTATGAGATGTTAAGGTGTGTTAGTGAGTTAGAGAGAGAGGAAAAATAATGTTGTAGTAGAGTGGGGACAGGGGGTAGATTTTCCCTTTATTGTTTATGATGATTATTTAATGAATTCACAAATGTTGTTTTTGAAGGGCAAGAGACCCGTATTAGTAGAAGAGTTGAGTTGTTTACTGATGTTGTATAATGGTGTACCCTCTGTCTGTAATAATGATGTTGAAAGTATGGTTTGGTATTGTGATGAGAGAGATATAAGTGGAGAATGGTATGTTAATAATGTAACAGAATTATATAACTTAAATAGAAAGTATGATGAATGGAATGAAAGTTTAAAAGTATATTTGAGTAATGATGACTATAATGAGTTGACAAAAGTATTTAACCCGATAATGAGCGTATTTACCGATGGAGATGCAACAAAAATACCTAACGTAGACTGGTTGAATGAGTATTCTGGTAAAATGAGTGAGTTTGGTTGTTCTGGTTATGACAAACAAAGCAACCATTTGTTTGTCAATAAAAGTCAACAGTATTGTATAAAACCAAGACTTATTTGGGACGATGGAG
The DNA here is from genome assembly GCA_034769895.1 of Magicicada septendecula. Classification (NCBI taxonomy): domain Eukaryota; kingdom Metazoa; phylum Arthropoda; class Insecta; order Hemiptera; family Cicadidae; genus Magicicada; species Magicicada septendecula. Next base: position 409,619,585 of record CM068369.1, on the reverse strand, counting down.
GTTAAACTATTAAAACAATAAAAGACAGTGATAAACATTTTGTTTTATGGTTCCTGACATGGCAAATTTGGACAATGAAGTGTGGAAAAACTGAACAGTAAATAACAAAAGTCTGTAAATAAAAATATAGTGAATTTATTTGTGTGCATTGTGGAATCTTAAGTAAATAATGTGTGTACGTAAGATGATTGTTGTAATAAAAATAATAATATTTGCAATTTAAATAAATAATAACATTAATTTGGAAAACAGTAATTGAATAATAATAGTTGTTGTTAATAATTAAATTAGTTAAACCAATTTGATATGCTTAAATATTTTGATTGCTTATTTGAATGTTAATTAATTAAATTTTTTTAATGAATTCAATTTATTTTACGAGATTTGGAAATTTGGTGATTAAAGGATAAATTGTTGGATTTAAACTAAATTTTGTGCTAAATGTTTTAGATGAGGTGAAAGTATTGTGATCTGGTGATTAGGTTTTGTATATATCATGTTAACTGAACTGTAAGTATGAAAATTTTATAATCATGTCTAACAAAAATGTTTACAGGTAACTAGGACTTTAATTCAGCAATAAGATGTTTATTTGAAATAATTGTGTTCAATAAAAAAGATAATTAAAGAATTGTAAGAATAATTGAATGATGATATAGGATAATTATTAATAATAAATTTGTAATAGTGTGTGTGGATGGGAGGTGACTCAGAGGAGCCACGAATTTAAATTTTACAACATAAAAAATTTTTTGCTAATTCAAATTTTGATCCAATAAAACTGCTTGTGCTCTGTTAAATCACTAGCTGCTCAGACACTCAATATAAGGTGTTCATGCTGTATTTTAAATGTATTATTTTATTGTTGTACGTTAGATATAGGTATTGATAAAATATGTGTATTTTTTCATTATATGTGTATTTTTTCAACTAAGCAGATAATTAAACGTCTGGCAGGCGGGTAACACAAAATGATCAGAATCAGAAAAAGGGGAAACAATGAGGTGAGAAGTAATGATAAATAAATATATATATATATTTCATGTAATTTGTTCAAGTATGAGAGGTATTTTCATTGTGTTAAGAAATCAGCTGATCAGCAATAACAGGTCACTGGTAAAATGGTTATAAATGTTCCAAGTAATTAGTGTTTAATGTAATGTTTTAATGTATTACAGATGTTTTAAAGTAATGATAAAAATAATTTGATAAAGTGAGAAGTAAAGGAATAATTGGTGAAAGTTAACAAGAGCTAGTTTTTGGGTGATGAATATTTTGTGGGACATATAGATCTGTCCAAGTTGAAGTCAGAGTTAAAGTTGAAATAGTAGAGATGAAAATAATGTAATGTTGTTTTGAGATAATGTAATGTTATAGAATTTTGAGAAGTATTGATGTTGACACAGTAGTTGTGGAGAATTTATGTGGAGTTTTGAGTGATATATTGTTGTTTATTATAATTGATGATGTTATTTTGTTGTAGTTGTAGTAAGGTAATGAGATTGAGATTTTGGGGATGGCAATTTTGTAGTAGGGGGTAGTGTAATGTGGGAGTCCGCAACATAATGATAAGTTGGGACGGGATAGGAACCGATTTTAGTGAGGAGGGGCCGCCTTAGGTAGAATCCAGGGGCCAAATAAGGGAATTGAGTTTTTGGGTGGGGGAAACACGTATCCTAAGTACAAAGGGTTAGAGTATTTTTTATATATAGAGAGAAGGTGGCGATTTGAGTTTAATGATAAGTTGGGTTTAGAGAGTGTTTTGGTAGATGTTTCAATAGAGATGGGTGTCAGGGTAGTTGAAGTTGTTAGAGGTTAGAGTCAGGGGGAGAAAGATTATATATGTAGACAGATCAAGTAGTAAATTAAATGAGAATAGATAATTTACATCACCCACAGTAGTGTAAAATCAGATTGTTAAATAAAGAGAGAGATTTATGATAAAGAATATAAAATTTTCATTTTTGAAACCAGTGACAGAATTTTGATAGAATTTGGTAATGTAAAATTAAGAATTGTTTATTTTAAATAGTTTAAATGGCAATTGGATTATTGTTTATAATAATATTTTGTTCATTTTAAATATTTTGTTTTATTATGTTTTGTGTGTCAAGTAGGATGTTACAGATGTTAAATGTATTTTCAGATAGAGTGTACATAACATATGTGAGTCAAGGGTCTGGACTTGACCTAGTTTCGATCAGCTGATGAGGTCATACACCCACTAAGCTTGTATAGTAGGAAGTCAATTCAATTTGTTTATTTTATCAATTCAAACAAATACTAAATAATTTTGATATATAAAGGAAACATTTTCATAAATTTAAATATTTTTTTTGTAAAATTTGTTTGGAAATTTTAATTTTTGAAAAAAAAAAAAATCTTGATTTTTCGCCTGCCAGCGAATGAATATTTTAAGTATTGATTATTTTATTCTTTGTGTGTTAACCATGTTTATTTTATTGATTTATTTTGTATTGCATTGTATTGTTAGACTCTTAAGTATTCACATGTTAGGTTAAGGATATGTTTAAATAAGGAATAAGGAAGATAAATAAAATAAGGAAGAGAATTTTTTTGATAAAATATTTTATTTTGAATTTTGAATCTTTTTGATGATATAGTAAATTTTAGGGAATTTTTTCAATGTATAATATGTAATGTGAGTGTGTGTGAGCCCAGTATCTGCTAAAGGCAGCCCAGCTTGCATAAAAGGGGAAACATATCGGTTGAGGATCTGGAGTAATCTAAGCCAGGGATTGAGGATTTTGGGGGGTAGCATGTTAGAAGGTGAGGTGTGCGGTGGTACTTGTCTGTTCGATTTCTCGGTGTTGGGATCTCTTACGGAGAAGTCCAGTGATCTCGTTCAGATGGGTCCATAGTCGCTGAGCCAGGGGGGTCATGTACCCATGAGGAGTAAGAACAAGGGGGTTGTTGGCACCAGTTCCTCACCGGTCCTCTTCGGGGTTTATCAATGAGATTTCTTCTGTTTTGGACAGCAGAATTCTCATTGGGGGGGTATTGTAATGTGTCAAAATTGGGGACTTTTATTTCGTACAGTGTGGGATATTTACATTTTTATTCATTTCATTTTGTGTGGGATTTTATAAATTTATTGTAAAAGTTTTATTATACGGCCAACGTTATTTCCATTACCACAGAACACATGGCAAGTGAAACAGTGTTAGAACAAAGCAGAGATGCAGTTACGGTATTGTGTAACTCGGCAAAGGAATGCATACCCCCTTCGAATTTCTCAGAACTCTGTATATGTGTATCGATGCACGCGCGCCACTACTCAAACAGGCGCTCGGGGGACGCGGTCAGCCCGAAAACCAAGATGGCTAGAGAACAAAGTTATTCATCGTCTTCTTAGCGGTCCTCAGGAAATGCTGCTAAGGACCGCCCACTTTAATGACGTCAGCCAGTGCCTAGCTGAAATCGTCTGCTATCTTAACTTCAAAAAACTACATGCATAGCATGGGACGAAGCTTTGGCGACGAAGATCAAGGCAGTGCTTTCCGTAGAAAGTATGAGATCACATCAGACATACCTGCTACGCTTTCATCCCCAGTCTACTAACTGAACTCACCGGTGCCGGGACGAGCAAAGTAGGCTCGTCATGAAAAATTTAAATTTAACAGTAAAAAAGCGCAACAACAGTAAAACTTCTGGTGACCGCGGTCGATCCATCGAGTTGAACCGGATCAAATGTTTTTTTTTAAATACACCGTAATAAATTAACAAACGATGAGTGCGCGCACGAACCACGTGCCGGCGGTTTAAGTGCAAGGGCTGGGGGGGCTTATTATAAATGTTAAGGGCTAAATAAATTTATTTGTGTGTATGCGTGAGTGAGCAATGCTGGGCTGTTAGTGTTTATAATTGTGTTTGTGTCTTTATAAATGATAAGGTAAGCCATAGTTAATAAGTTCAGTTACAAGCAAGGTGTAAGAGTTGCACAACATTTGACGACATGTAAATGTATTTGGTAAACGATAATTTCAATATTTGAGCATTAAAAATTATCAATTCTCTTCATAACGATGTGTAGAGTTAGTTATTTCGAGAACCCTTGAAACATATGTTTATATCTAGCGTTCGTACGAAAGAATCCTGACCCCACACAAAACGAAACTTTCAAGGTAGGTGGAAGTTATTATATTAACATATTTAATATATTTTTAAAGAGAAATAAACGTCTCAAAACGAATTGTGAAGAAAAATGATTACTAAGTTACTAAGTATATTACTAAGTTCTAAAAATAAATAAGAACAACTTATACCAATAATATGAATAAACTAGTTTTGGAAAGAAAATATTAAAAAAGTTACGAAAGGCAAAAGGAGGTAAAGACCACTTAAATAATATAATGTTAATGAAATAATTTGAATGAAAACCAGAGCGAAATAATAATTTTTGAAGAAAAATAAAATATATAATATGATTATGATCATGACTTTAATTTTAATTATAATAAAAACAATTGGTAGAATGACTGTCATACCATAAAACCAGTAGAACAACTAATTAGAACCAAGATATATATATATATATATGTGCTATTAATATTGATAACCAGAAGAAGATTGTGCGAACAATAGAAGAACTAAAGTGAATTCAGATGAAAAAATTTACACCCAATAACTAGTGATAAATATATCAACAGAACTTCCAACCATGAGAAAAATAAATATATCAACAGAGCTTCCAACCATGATAAGAATAAATATATCAGCAGAGCTAAAAAGATAAAAGAATTACTATTCTAAGATGTTAAATTGATTAAATTAATAACTAAATAATTAATAATTAATAAATTAATAATAAAAAATAAATAAATAATTAAAAATACATAAATAACACTATGCAACATTTTAAAACTTTTGGTACGATGTTTTAAGACAGTAAGGTGATTTTAAAAGTATTTTTCATGCTGATTTCAAATCTGGTTTTAGTTTTTCTGTATCACGTAAGGTTTTTATACAATTCAATTTCGAAGTTTTAAAAATCAAATTTTGTGAACAGGGAAAATTATTATTATTTGATTGTGATTTCAAAATTGTTTATGTTTTAATCTTGCATAAAATCACAACACATGGCGGTGCAGTAGACAATGGTATACACTCACTTAAAAATGTTATAATTATTACGAAAACACAACACATATATGACAATTTAATTCCTCTTCTTTGCTGAATTCACTGCTTCAAGATCTTTCTGACGTGGGTTGAAACTTCTCTTCCGTGATTGTCTCCCTTCAGCAGTGCCGTCTCTTTTTAGCATAAAACAGTAGTCTGCCATCATGTTGGCATTCCACCTTCCCTGGTATCTCTTTTCCATGTCCTTGATATCCTGGTGGAAACGTTCGCCTTGTTCTTCACTGACATCGCCGAGGTTCACAGGGAAAAAGTCAACATGTGAGTGTAGGAAGTGAAGCTTTACACTCATGTTACATCCTAATTTCATGAAACTCTGCAACATTCTTTTAACCATGGTTTTGTACTCTGGATGTTTGTGGTTGCCCAAAAAGTTGACAACAACTTCTTTAAATGAAACCCAGGCCCTTTTTTCCACTGGATTCATTGTACTTTCAAACAAATTGTCTTTCATTAACTTTCTTATCTGCGGTCCCACGAAGATCCCTTCTTTAAGTTTCTCATAAGATACTTTCGGAAATCTTGTTACCAAGTACTGGAAACAGTCACCATCTTTTGGAAGAGCTTTAGTGAACTGTTTCATTAATCCGAGTTTGATGTGCAGAGGAGGTAATAGTATCTTGCTTCGTTGAACAAGTGGTACATTTATTATGTTCTGTGAACCGGGTTGGAGGGTTTTTCTTTTGGGCCAGTCTATCTTCTTCCAATGTTTGTCTCTGGCTCGACTATCCCATTCACAAATGAAACAAGGCATTTTTGTGTAGCCGGATTGTTGACCAAGTAACATACCTACTACTTTTAAATCCCCACAAATTGTCCAAGAATGTTTTTCATAATTCACGTATTTTAGCAGAGCTTTGAGATTTACATACGTCTCCTTGAGATGAACTGAATGTGCAATGGGTACTGAACCAAACAAATTTCCAATGTGTAAAAGTACACCTTTGAGGCTAGTTTTGGGGCGAGTCTATAAATAACCTCCACTCACTTGGATAAGTGACGTTAAAGAAATTCAATAAACCCTCAATATCACAACAATAAACCAGAGAGTCTTCTTCTTTAAAGAATTTCATTAATTCCTTCTCTCTGGACCTATACCAAGAGAACGTAACTCCGGGTAATAGAAGATTTTTTGCATTCAATCTTGACCCAAGCAATTGGGTGGCATCTTTTGTCAGGTTCAAGTCCGAGTAATATCATTAAGTTCATTTTGACTGAATAATTTTGGTGCAGAATCTTCTTCTGGGTTGTAATCATCAGCATTATCGCTTTCATTTTCTGATCTGCTCGCCAGTGGCACATCTTCAAGAACGGGAGGTGGAACTGGGATAGGGAGAGAATTACAATGTGTAACTGGTCGTAAGGCCGAAGGAATGTTCGGATATTGTATATCCTTCTTACTTTTTGCATTATGACCTTGAATTTTAACCATACAAAAATAGCAATCGTTAACATGATTTTGTGGCTCCCTCCAAACCATTGGGATTGCAAATGGGATTGATTTTTTTGCACCATTTTCCACAGTCTCAGTCCCTCAACACATGTACGACATACCTTGTGTGGTGCCCAGCTTTTGTCTTCATCACCAAGCCTTATGCCGAAGTACGCGTAATACACGTTTCTCACAAAACTATTAATGTCCTGTCTTTGCTTACCAATTACGTAGCTACCACAAATATAACAGAACACGTTTGGGTTATTCAAACACTTCCGGGAACTCATTTCTACAGAAAGTTCACAAACTATATATGACAGCACAAATATAACCTCACAGCACTATAGCATGTAAACAATGAACTACTGTTTCCCGCCTAACAGCCAGCTGGGTGTAACAAGTGTGGCCAACTAATCCCTCCCCCACAATAAAATTTCCCCTTGTGAAACTTACGTGTAAATAAAAGATGAGTTCATTTGATTTGCAAAAAAACTGTACGTGATAGAAAGAAACGGATTGCATATCTGGAATCAGCGCAAAAAAATGCTTTAGGAACACCTAAGACTACAGAAACATAGAAAATCATGTTGCATAGTGTAATTAAAGAAATAAATAAACATTTTTTTATTATAATTTTTTGTAACTCCGAACACCACATTTTAATTTTGTTACAATAGCCGTCTAACAAGGTGGGTACTAACATTACAGGAGTATAATTTTTCACGGGAGTATATTAAGGGGACAGACAATAAGGTACCAGACACTCTTTCCAGGGTAGATGTCATAGAAAATAAAACAGGGAGGGATATTAAGGAGATAGAGATTTTTCGTTTAACAAGGGAAGATAGAATTTTTGATGAGGAGTTAAGGGACATTAAGAACATGCAAAGATCAGAAAATAAATCGGGAAAAATAATTGCTAGTCTAGAAGCAGATATAGATGGGTCTAAATATAATACGCATTTTCAAATATATCAGGGAATTCTGTTCAAGAAAGTAGAGGGGGGTGAGCATGATTGGAGGTTGGTTGTACCAGAAGAGTTAATAGATAAAATTATTTGGGATTGTCATATACGGTATGGGCATTTTGGAACAAAAAAGTGTGCCAATGTTTTAAAGGAGTCTTGTGTTTTTAAGAAAATGGAGAGGCGAGTTAGAAGATTGTTACGGGTATGTGATTTGTGTCAGAGGTCTAAGGTAGTGAATTATAGGGTAGAAGGGGAGTTGAATTATGATAAAGTGGAGAGACCGTTTGATTTAGTGGCTGTAGATTTATATGGGCCATTGCCCAAGGGTAGAGGTGGAGTAGTGTATGTTTTTATTTTGGACACTTTTTCTAAGTTTGTTAGATTGTATAGTGTGAAGAGAGCGACGAGCCGAGTGCTGAGTGAAAAAATAACAAAGGATTACATGATAAATGTAGGTAAGCCGAAGATAATTTTATCCGATCACGGACCCCAATTCATCAGCGGTAGGTGGAGACAGACTCTAGGATGGGAAGGCATCATACCCAAGCACACGGTAGTATACCATTCACAGTCCAACCAGGCAGAGCGGGTGATGAAAGAGATTGGTAGGATATTTCGGGCATATTGTCATGCCAAACATAGTGAATGGCCATTATACGTGAAGAAAGTAGAAGAATGTTTGAATAGTACCACCCATGAATCCACTGGGTTTACGCGGTATGAATTAATACAGGGAACACGGCCACCCAGAATATTGGAACAACTTTTTGAGTATCCACCGGAAGATCGGACCATCGACAGGAATGTGAAGATCCAACTAGCGAATGAGAGTTTACTCACCAAAGGGGAAAGGAGAAAGCGGAGACATGATGAGAAGGGTAAGTGGACTAAATACGAGGTAGGACAATTAGTATTGGTAAGGAGACACGACTTGTCTAGCGCACAAGATAAAGAAATAAAGAAGTTTTTTCTGTTATACGAGAGACCCTATGAAATAGTAGAGGTAAAGATGAATAACGCTTATGTATTGCGAAACCAAGCAACGCAGGAGATAGTGGGTACACAGAACGCTATGAATATGAGGTTACATAGGTCACGATAGATTTTAAATCAATTTATGAATTTTAATATGTCTTATTTGTTTACAGAAGGGATTCTCCCCCATTTTTGGGCGGTCACGGACTTACCAACCCTGACCGTGGGTTTTGGCTGTTTGGAGGCAGACCATGGTTGGCGGTAACTTCCTTCGTTGGTGGTGAAAACGACGATGGTGTGGCTTCACAAAATTGGTACCAAGTAGAAATTTAATTTTGTTTTAGAACGGGGAGGGGGACCCTTAAGGTTCGTGGGTGAAAATTATGGTAGGTAGTGCATAAAATAGCACGGACCCACAAACCAACGGTTGCCTGAGTTTTTTTTTGACAACCTTCAAATTTAAACAGGTGTGATTTGCGATCCGGTAACCCATCTTAAACAGAATGATGGTATAATGTAAAAGTTGTTGTTGGGAAGCGAATCGCAAATTACAAATTTTCAGTATATTTTAGCAAAAACATGGTTTATACAGATGGGGTCGGAGATAGTCAGACCCCATACGCTAATGAGTATGAGCTGAAAGCACGTTTGGCAGCATTGAAGGAACTGTACAAAGAGGCTCTAAAAATAGCCTTTGTTACTAGATGATGTAGTAAATGTAGTGTATGAATTATATTTTTGTATAAATATGAATAGATTAGTTTAGGTAAACACACAAATATTTTGTTGTACTCACTATTTGTTAAGGTTCAGTAAAAAACATAATGAAAGTAAGAAAGAAAAGTGATGGGGCTATAACCCATTTGACGTATTAAGAGGTTTATTTAAAGAGATTTGTAAATTTTCAATTTAAATATGTGACATATATATTATTTACTTGTGATTCCCCACTTTCGGGTGGTCACGGCGTCACTGAACCCTGACCGTGGATTTGGATTATTGGTAGCAAGTGTGGTTAGGCAGATTGTATCCTAACCATACTTGTTATTATTTTCAAAATTGGTGAATTTAGAAATTAACAGGGGGGTAAATTACGGGGAATCACCACACAACTATGGAACAGCGGCTACCATCAAAGGGCGTGGTAGTGCCGTGTTAAGGGTGTATAAGTAATATTTAGTAGGATTACTGGTGTCCTCGGACATCAGTAATGCCGAATTTGTTTTATAACGCTGAAACAAGAACAGTGTAGGCAGCGTCTACACCCTAATTAAACTTCAGTTCTTGTGGATGCACATGGGTGCTACAGTCCACCATCAGGAAAAAATAGTGTGTGTGGAAAAGGAGCTGGCCGTTACAAGCCAGGGGCACAGATAACGCATCTGTGCACAAGGTAAATGCCTTGAACGGTTTACCCGTGAGGCGTGGGGGTATAATAAAAATGATGAAGTAGGAGAGGTAGCTGAGAAATCAGTGAGAAGTAATGACCGTAACAGCGGTACAATCAAGTTTACTTACTCTAACTAGAGAGTTTGTGATTGATGACCCAATTCCTGTTTGGTAATGTTTACTATGAGCTTTATGATTCAATGGTTAGTGATGAATATTCACTTATGAGAACAAATGATTTTAAATAATAGGCTCAATGTTGTAATGGTTTTATAATTAACCAGGACATGTTATGACTTAAACTGGATAAGTTGTGTATTTGTGTTACGTGTATTCAGTGTACCTAGAGTAAGGTCATTCACCTGTTATTAAGACATCAGCTGATGACTGGTGTTAAATGTATAGTATGTTTCTTGTAATCAATTCATAGGTTCTTTTTATTAATTAATTTAAGTTAATAATTTTGTTTCTTTCTATTAATTATCAAAATATATATTTCTAGAAATTAAATTCATAAAAAAAAAAAATTATTTTTTTCTTTGAAGTAAAGATTGTATTTTGTTTTCATGTTCTCTATATGAGGTTATGCTATGTTGATAATGTATCAGCTGATTAATAGTGTTTATATTATAGGTTTGTAACCAAGAGTTGTTGTAATTGGATTAATGATAGCAATGAGTTGTTTAGTTTATAATAATTGTTAGCATACAATTATGAGGATTATAAGTAAAATTAAATTCATTTAAAGATTTTGAATTTTGAAAGTTGCGATTAAAATGATTGATTAAAAGAGATGAGGTAAATTAACTTAAATGTGAATCTTTGATTTGAAAGGATAATATCAAACAAACAATTAAAAGTTGAGAAATGGGAGTGAATTTTATTTAAAGGTAAATATGAAAGGTTTAGGTGAATTTTACATTAATGATGAATATTTGGAGATAGTGTGTTTAAGATAGTAAGGCACCTATGTATGCACCCAGTGCTTTGCTAAAGGCAATCCAGTATGTATAAGGGGAGATATATCAGTTGAGGATCTGGTTTGGTATAAGGCCAGTTATTGAATTTTATTGAAATGTTACACGGTTGGGTGATACTGTGGCGAGTACCTGTCTGATTTTACAGTGTTGGGATCTTGAGCAGAGAAGTCCAGTAGAGTCATTCAGGTACAGCCATAGTCGCCAACTAGGGGGGTAGATTACCCATGATTTGTTAAGGATTTAAGTGGGGTTGTTGGCACCATATCCTCACTGGTCCTCTTAGGTTTTAGCAATGAGAGTTTTTCTGTTTCGGCAGAAAACCACTCATTGGGGGGTATTGTAATGGGACAGAATTAAGGGGTTTTCTTTTATTAAAGTGTAAATGGTAAAGACGGGGACTCGCCCGGACAAGGTTTCGATTTCAGAGCAGCGTTCACTTGTGGAACACCCAGTTGCACGTTTGTTCGGTCAGATAGGGTTCATGCTACAATTCCTGGTGCTGTGGAATGTGAACGAGTGCGCGTCTGCCCGCACGAACATCGTATTTGTCACGTATTTTTGTTGCGAGCCTCAGAGCGTAAGTTTAAGGTAAGAAACTCGCTCTCCGTGAGATATCACGTGACGCCTGTTCAGCCTATGACAAGCAAGTAGCCACACTCAAGAAGGAGCTTGGCCATCTTGAAAAATTTACTTAGCGTCAACCAGCAGAAGTGCACGGTTTAATGTACAGGCTCGCGTGCCGAAAATCTATTAAAAAATACCAAAATGTGATTTAAACAAAAACTTTAAAGTGGTCTAAAAGGTGTAACATCTATTATCGTCAGTGACATAAAAAATTAAAAGTGAGAACTAAATTCGGAAAACCAGTGACTAAAAAGTGAAATAAGTGCAACATGTGGTCTGCAAGGACATCCACAGCCAAGTAACCGTATAACATCAATATCACTTTGAAAATTAAAAAAAATAAAAGCGCTAAATTAAAGGGGGTAAAAGATGTGAGAGTGTGTGTGTGAGCAAAAAGCTGGGTTGCCTTTAATTAATTTGGTAATAATATAATTTAGATATAAGGAGTAAAATATGTTAAATTTTGTTGTTGGTTAAATGGGGCTTCACCTTAATGTTGAATATAGTTTAATTTAAATAATGGAGAATAGAGTTAGAAGTACTAATTTCAATTGATTCACAAAAGAAAAGGAGAATGCTAAATAAAATGTTTAATAAAAATTGAGTTAGTTCAAAAATTACAATGAGAGTCGAATTCATTAATGAAATAAACCCTAAATCACGTTTATAGACCACGAGTTCGTGTGTAGAACCCTGGAATCCGAGAAGGTAAGATGTGTTTTTTAAAATTAATTATTATGTTGTAGATGATTTGGACAAAAACAAGCAACACGGATGTATCACTCACCAAACGAAGGCACTGTCTCAGTATGCCACCACTGGACATATTCTTCTCTGCTTCTAATTCACCAAAGTTGAGAGAACTTGCAAATACAAGTACATCTGCCATGTTGACTAAGCGCTGTAGGAATGAAACAGCCACATCTATCGGCATTCCTTGGGTTGGTTCCATTACATCTAATTCACTCTGAAACATTGAAACATAAATTATCAATTTATTTTATTTATAGCTCTAGAAAATTGTGTTTTTCTACTAATAAACTGAAACTAGTATATATTCCAGTGCACAAAATCCTATATAAATATAGAGTTAAAGAAAACCCAGAAATAGATAGAAGAAAAATAAAATATGGCAATACTGCCTTAGCAAGTCAGTCAGACAGTCAGAAGCTTTTGATGTAACAATGTGTTCTTAAAAATGCAGCACTGTTCTGACACACTCTACACACCAATCAGATTGTACTATTAGTACGATGAGATAATCTTGTTGAATCCACGTGAATTGTTGCCACAACTGCAGCATATCACCTTTAATGAAGCTGATCCATCCTATCATAATCATTCTGCTGTTAGTGTAGCCTATGTTTCCATTATGTGCAAAAACATGTCAACAATGTAACTACATTGACTGAAATAAAAATTGTAATAGCCTGTTATATTATAAACTTACTGAAACCATCACTGTCTGTTACATGTGAGAAATACAATGCGTTTTACCAGGTGTACTGAATGACTGAATTTCACCTTTTAGTTACCTTTTAGCTTTCAGTTACCTATATGAACTACTGTTTGTTTTGAAACACCTGTAGCTTGTGCCACACGTTCTTGAACAATTTTTTTTTAGGTTGACTAAAACTTCACCAATTCCCAATTCTCATCTCCCATGGATGTTCGATACAATGATGGGCTGGACACATTATATATGTACTTGTGCAAGCACAGTTATTAAGAAGATATTAAATGCAAAACCAGAAGGTAAAAGGAAAGTTGGAAGGCTAAACTGAAATGGAGAGGCAGAGTGAGTCAGGACATCAGTACTCTTGGAATTAGAAAGTGGAAGAATATGGCTCTAGAATGTAGAGAATTTTGTACTATGAGTACAAAAGAACGGCGAAATCTTCTGAAGAAGGGCCAGGGGCCATAAAGGGCTGTCGAGCCATTGATGATGATGATGATGATCGATACAATGTGATGCGGCTGACTATGCAGTTTTATTTGCTACATTTAGCATCACTTTAGCCACCTTTCAGTTAATTAAAACTTTAAAAAAAATAATAGAACTTTATGTATGATTCATGTTATCCAGGCTGTTTGGCTGTGGTCCATGGCTTATTACAAAACCAAACGTTTCCGCAGCTCCAATGGCTGCCATCATCAGTGGTATAAAACTCCTGAACGTCAGGTGTCCACGTACAGGCCCACAGTACTATGGTATACCAACATAGGTATGCCTATACCACAGAACTGTGGGCCTGTACGTGGACACCTGACGTTCAGGAGTTTTATACCACTGATGATGGCAGCCATTGGAGCTGCACAAACGTTTGGTTTTGTAATAAGCCATGGACCACGGCCAAACAGCCCGGATAACATGAATCATACATCTGACACCGGCCGTGAAAGCCTGAGGAATAATTTACGACGCCTCTACGGGGAGGAAGTTTTAAAGAATATCAGACGTTTCGAGGGGCTGAGAAAAAGAAGGTACACCTGCTCTGTTCACTGGCTTTTCTGTCAAGATGCCGGGATACTGGTGTTATTCCCCGGTTTCTGAAATTGAAAAATTACATCTTTACACCGCAAGCCAGTCGCATTTATCGACGTGCAGAGCAGGCAATGTTACGCAAACGTATCCACCAGACCAGGACAACAATACCGACAACAATATGAAGTTGTTCCGCCTACACCTGGAATTAAGCACTGTGTTGTCACCTGGCCACTGGGATCTGGTGGATAGCCTTAGTTCCAGCGCTTCTGAGGCCGTTCGCAAGAGTGTTCGATCACGCCATGAGAATAATTACTGGAGAGATAGCCCCGAGGAGAACAACCAGGGACATCAGCGAAGCAGCTTAGAGACGGACTGGACAGTAGTGAACTTGTCAGACCGCCAGCTTACCACCACCGAAACTGCTGTCCTGGCGAGGGGAAGAAGTTTGCAATGGCCCCTAAGAAGATTCCAGTGGAGGACATCATTGCCAACATTGAAGCTGGAGTGCGGCAGCTGCTGGGTGAACAGGCAGATGAAGTTAGGATCGAAGCTTCGAGGATCCTGGCTAGAGCGAAACTGCCACGATGCAACATACCAGTGGGTGAGCTGCGGGCACTAAGAACATTAAGGCGAGATGAATCTATCATATTACCGGCGGATAAGGGGAGCGCTACGGTTGTAATGAACACCGATGACTACCAAAGGAAGATCAGAGAACTGCTGGACCCGGAAACCTACAAGAAACTGCGAAGAGATCCGACTGCAGTGGTCCTTAAAAGGACCGATTTTCTGGTTAAGCAGTCTTCCTTGGAGCCTGATGTGAAGGCAGCTGTCCGGTGTTCGGAAGCCCTTCCACCTAGGCTTTATGGGCTCCCCAAAATCCACAAGCCGGACGTCCCGCTCAGACCGATCGTCAGCGCCATAGGGTCTCCAACATACCATCTGGCTAAACACTTGACTGAACTTCTCCGGCCACATATAGGTGGTACGGAGTCATATGTGAGGGATTCAACCCACTTTCTTGGAAAGCTCGGTGGATTATCGTTGCGGCCTGGAGACATAATGGTCAGCTTTGACGTGGTATCGTTGTTCACCATGGTGCCCGTGGATGATGTCCTTGGCCACTTAGCTAACCTTTTTCCAGCAGACATTACAGCGCTTTTCCGGCATGTTCTAAAAACTACCTATTTTCAGTACGGCAGCGATTTCTTTGAAATGATTGATGGTGTGGCCATGGGGAGTCCACTCAGTCCTGTGGTGGCAAACTTTTATATGGAAAGGTTCGAGCAGCGGGCAATTTCATCTTCTCCGTTGAAGCCGAGGTGCTGGTTCCGGTATGGTGATGACACCTTTGTTATCTGGAGCCATGGAGAGGAAAAACTCGGCAGGTTCCTGCCACACCTTAATCAGGTTCACCCACGGATACAGTTTACCGTTGAGAGGGAGACCGACAATCAGCTGGGTTTTCTGGACATGTTGGTCCTTAGAAGGACCGATGGCAGCCTCGGACATAAAGTTTATAGAAAACTGACGCACACTAACCGCTATCTCCATAAACAGTCAAACCACCATCCAAGCCAGAAGAGGGCGGTGTTGAAGAACTAGGTGGACCGGGCTAGGAGGATATGCGAGCCCCGGTACCTTGATGAGGAGCTGCGCCACCTCGAACTACCGCTGCAGGCCAATGGCTATTCCGTCGGGGAGGTGAGACGAGCAGTCCGGCTGAGAAGAACAGCCAGGCTGGAAGTGGAGTCACGGGAGACCGTCGGTTTTGCGGCGTTGCCCTACATCCATGGGGTGACGGACCGCATTGGTAGGCTGCTCAGTCGGCACGGTGTGAGGCCAATATTCAAGCCGACAAGGAAGATCCACCAGTTTTTGAGGCCGACAAAGGACGTCCGAGACCTGCTGTCATCGTGCGGTGTGTACAGAGTTCCCTGCTCATGCGGCCAGGTATATATTGGTACCACGAAGCGCAGCGTCCGCACGCGCGTGGGTGAACATAGCCGTTACTGTAGATTGGGACAGCCAGAAAAGTCTGCCGTAGCTGAGCACGTGCTCGCCAATGCCGACCATCAGATCCGCTTCGATGAGACGAGACTCTTGTTGGCGGTGAGTGATTATTTCCCTCGTCTCCATATGGAGTCCGTCTTGATTCATAAGCATGCTGCGATCGCTATGAATCGGCGGGGCGAAAGCTTCGCATTAAGTACTTTATGGCATCGCGTGGTGCGAACCAATCATACACCATCTTTATTGTGATTGGCTGATGGTGTCATTTTTACCTGTACGTGGGACTTTGCTGAATTTATAAGTACAGGTACCATGGCAGGACAACTTCAGCCTATACCACAGTACTGTGGGCCTGTACGTGGACACCTGACGTTCAGGAGCTTTACACCACTGATGATGGCAGCCATTGGAGCTGCCGAAACATTAGCCTATACCAGAGTACTGTGGGGCTGTATGTGGACACCTGACGTTCAGGAGTTTTATACCACTGATGATGGCAGCCATTGGTTTTGTAATAAGCCATGGACCACGGCCAAACAGCCCGGATAACATGAATCATACATCTGACACTGGCCGTGAAAGCCTGAGGAATAATAGAACTTTATGTAATACTCATGGACACTTTTGTAGAAGTTACATTACAAAGTTTAACACTTTGTAACAAAAAAGGTATAATTTATTTAAGACATATCACTTAGAAAAGAATTTCTTATATAAACTATAATGGCTTGAATGAAATGTGTTTCAAGTGGGTTACAAACTCTCAAGTGGAGTAGTAGCTAGCCTTGTACACATGAGCTTTTAAAAATGTTCAGTGGGACAATTACTTGGCCACAGTGTAAACACAAAAATAGTGTACACTTATATTCAGTTATCCTGTTATCCTATATGGCTCCAGTAACTTAATTTATGAGATCTATTGTACAACATATTGACAATATATGAGTTGTAAGGAGACAACAGATCTTACATCAAGTGGTAAAAGTTACATGAATTTTTTGTGAAAAGTTTCAAAAGTCTAAATTTGGTATAACTTATGCATAATAAATAGTAAACACAGAATGAACTATACATGCCACCCCAGTTGATCCTTGATATTTTGGTTGGTATAGCCAAGTACTCTGTGTCATTCAAGGTTTTGTACATTTTTTAGTATGAATTTAGAAGACAAACACACTTCTATATTCATTAAAGTAAATGTATGTGTGTATGCTTACATTTGGTGAAGTTGCAGATGCAAGGAGTGGCAGAAGCCCACCACAGGCAATGATCAAGTTGTCTGCCAACTGTGAAATCAGGTGTACAGTATTCACAACAAAAATTGCATTCTCACTGCTGTTTACAAAGTCTAATACAGATTTTGTAGAATGACTGCAAAAAAAAAAAATTAATTAACCATAGAAAAAAAGATAAAAACCTGAGAGTCGTTTTTTAAAATTGAAATATATACCTAAACAAAACTTCCATTTACAAATTAAAAACAAAATTCATCATCTTCAAAAATAAAACTTATACACAACAAATTAGAAATAACTTAATTTAAATTCTATTAAATTACAACAAAAAGCAAATATCTAACTGTACATCACTTCACACATTCAATTATTTTGTACTAATATATAAATATGCTTCATCAAGTGGTGTGTTGACATTTTTTATATAATTAATTACACTGGTTACAAACATCGTAACGGCTTAAAATTTGTATGGTAAACAAAACTCATTTTGTTTATGATAGTAGAGCAGTTAATTTTGATTAACCTCAACTTCTAATTTAAACTGTAAACCACATTCTGTGATTTTTTTATCTGATATGTATAATGGAAGAATACTTTAAAATTATAAGCGTTTCATGGACAAGGCTTGTAAGTTAAAAATAAAGCTTTTTGTTTCAACACACTTTTATTTTTCTGAACAACAAACATGTCACTTATAACAATAAAGACATATGCGTCCCCAGTGGACTGACTGAGACGTACTCAGTGTCAGTTGAGCCATTAAGGATGGTTCATTGTACAATGGGTGAAACATTTCATGTTAAGACCAATAAAATGTATGCCAAACCTACACACAGTGTAGTAATTAATAACAAAACCATGAAAGTTTACAAGCAAAAAAGATCATATACTTGGATTTCATTTGGCATCAATGTGTTACAAAAATCTGTATAACAATCATAAATTTATTGCATTTGTTTAATAAATTCTTTTGTAATGTAAAATTACTGTCAGTACATATTTAATAAAAGTATCTGGGATACATGCACACAATAATGCATATGGATTGCATCACTGAAGGATTAGAATTAATAAAATTATTAACAAAATATTATTTAAATTTAACTGTGTATTATATTAATACTCAACCTTCGCCAAACTTGGATGTCTGTTTCCAAAGAAAACAGAACATCTGATAACAATCGCTGATGTATGTATGACCATTTAAATTCAGGTATTCTAAACGGAGGTCGTGATGGTCCTGGACTAAACATTGGACGAGAGCCTCCTTGACCACTTGTACTGTTACTCTTTGCACGTTTTGCTTCTACAAAAAATTTAATCCAAACTGTTTAATATGTATTGGCTAAAAGAAATTACTCTTATATATCTAGTTCTTTTACTCTTAAACAAATACATGTGTGCGGGTCCACACGTAAACATATGCGCGCGCGCACACACACACACACACACACACACACACACACACACACACACACACACACACACACACACACACACACACACACACACACACACACAAACAGATTAGCAGTGCACATAGAAAAACTAATCGTAAATCAACCATAAAATACCAATTAAAATTGTATTTAAAATTCCTACAAAATTGTATGAACCCCAAATTTTTCTGAATTAAGAAGTAGTGTTTTCTGAAAAGTAAATGAAAAATGTCAGCAGGAAACAAGCTGTTATAACGGTAACGTTGGGACCTACACTTGGCATTTGACATTATGGTGTAGTATGGCACAATGAAATATAAAACTATAGAACCTTTCTATCAGTGGCAAGCTGAACAAATCAAACAAAACTATATTTTCGATTTTCAAAAAACAACCTGCAAAGTACTGCAATTCTGTTATGGATAATCTCATGATATGATCCTTGGAGTTACCAATCACGAAAGAGAGAATTTTAATCAGCTGACCAAAGAAAGTATATGTATGATACTCTAATAGTTAAAGTACTACACAAATAATAAGATACTTAAACCAGCAGGAAAGAAAAGTAAATTCAAGCTTCATAGTAGAGTATTTTTGCAGGAGAATAAGATGCTTGGGAGATATTACAATATACTGATTATGTTACTATAATCAATAGTAAAAATGTCTGGCACAGGTAATAATACAATTTACAGACAACATAGATGTTTTTTGCAATGCAGTACATGTGTCACAGGCAGTGCTTCAGATATAATAAATGATGATCAAAGGAAAACACTGGTTGTCTATATGTCAGAAGATAAATTAAAAGATTAGGTAGCCTGGTTACAACCTGACTTAAGACGTTTTCTTGTGGTTCGGAATGGCAAAACAATTTTTTAAATAAACGATTATAGAATGAGTCAGTCAACAAAATCACTCTTTAAAAGTACAACTAGTACCAGTAAGCTCATGGTTACATGATAGAAACCTAGATAAATTGATGGTTGCCGCATCTACCTTTCTACTTGGTTCTATGGTTATTATCCTGTTTCACATCCTTAACAGACACATAGCACTGAAGCTTATGATTCTAAAATACTCGGTTTACTGAAATGCTGATTACTTTCTCAAAAGAAGTTGTAGTAAAAAGTAAGAATTAAGTGTTTCATCCATGTAGCTCTGACGTTATAAAAACAATTCTGGAAGACACCATTACACAATTAACCTGAGAACTGGTGAAATCACAAAAACATGGACTCTGTTGAACTAACTGTAGTATTATCAAATTGTTAAAAAGTACTACAAGGGTATGAAGTTTAAATGTTTGATAATTAATCAGATTGTTTAGAAAAAGCATGAGATTTTATGAAGATTTATAAATTTGAGAAATTACTATAGGGAAGTTTGTAGGACTGAAAAGGGCTATATAAGAGACATCAAACAAAAGCTCAGATTTGCTTTACATTCTGCTAAGATAGAACATACCTACGTAAACTAGCTGTACAGAAGATGTATGATTAAACTGCTTGTAGAGAAAGTTTGGCCAAAGAATATCAATATGAACTAAATGATGTACATTCACTAGTTTTACAAAATCTTTTGAGATGAATTATATTTTATTTTTTGGCACTGGTTTACGTATTTTGTAGAGTGCAACACCGTTATTAAAAAAAAAAAAAAAAAACTGAATCCTAGTTTATCACTGAAAATGGTACAATATGAATTTTACTCTTAAGTAATACTATAAGTATTAATAATAAAAATACTTACTCCAGTTACTCTATTAAATATGTAGGAACTGGTACACATACAATGATATGAGTTACTTATTTAATACATATAAAAATATGTTAATAAGCTTTACAAAAAGGCTACAAATATTAAGTTTTCTAGTTAAGTATGCACAAAAAATAAAAGCACAGTACATTAAACCCAAAATATATGCACAAATATAAAAAACTCAAAGTACAAGGAAAGCTTCAGAAAAAAAAACCATGTACAATACACAGCAATGTCACATCAAATTCTAATAAACAATAAAATGTCAAAAATAACAATAAGAAAAACAATGTTTATAACAACCATTGTTATAATTCTCTTAATTTTAATAATACACACCAATCACTGTATATTGTAAAAATATATATATCGTGTGTGTGTGTGTGTGTGTAGGGGGCACAGGAATCCTAGAAACATATTAAGTAATATATGTTTGTATATTTGATAGGTACAGAAGCCAACAAAATCTTTAATCAATGTTGCATGCATGCTGTGTACTGTCAGTCATTACCCAGCGAGATCTGTTCAAGAATATTAAGACAAGGTGATTAGAAAGTGAGAAGATGTTAGAACTGTTTGGGAAGCCACTTTTTTAGCTGAATAATTAACTTTACATTTATTTTACATATTCATAATATGTAAGCCTAACTCTAGCTACACAATAACTCACAAATTAGAAACACTAATATATGGTTTAAAAACAATAAATAAAATATCAGTAATTATTATTTATCCTTTTGAAGTTTTCTGCTACAGCTACTTTATCCGTCTGGCTCTTTCCATAGAGAAGCTGAGTAAACTGCCCTAAATGAGTAACACTTCTATTTCACAACCCCTCATTTATAGGATTAGTGTATATTCATGACTACCTTCCTCAGACAATATTGTTTCATAGACAGGTTAACTTACATAGCTTGAACAGTTAATAATAAGCTGTAAAAAGTCAACTGTAACAAGAAACTCTAAGATACACACTTTTGTGACCATATAAACATTTATGAATAGTCTCACAAGTAAACTAAACTGTGTAAGTTAATTAGATCATATAGAAATAATGGAGCTTTATTGCTTCCCAGAAGACATTATTTTACTGCCCGTACAGCCAAGGCATACAAATTTGTTTAAAGATCCAACATACTCATTTGCATTCAAGCATGAAGGAGAAAAGTCCAAGCAAAAACCTCATTAAACTAAAGTCAATTACTCAAATTTCATAGATACACAAGAGCACTTATTTCAGACTGATATTTGAAAGTTTTATTACTTAATGTACAGATTAACACATAAGTGTGAACTTGTAAGATATGTGGATATATGAGGTGGTACCCAAAAGTTCGGGGAATTTGAATGCCACGCGTGAACCATTTGTGGTATGACCTGCTGCTGCTAGAGTGTGCAAATAGTACCCTTTGTGAATTAGCTGTGATGGTGAGAGGCCGCGTTCTTGAGTTTCGTGTGTAACGTTTTGTAACATTGTGTTTTAGTGTTGTGGTGATTTTATAAATGGCAGATTTTACAGAGCAAAGAACCTGCATCAAATTTTGCTTAAAACTTAAAAAAACTGCTGTAGAAACCCATCGCATGCTTGTGGAAGGATTTGGTGACAATGCTATGAGTCAAAGTAAAACTTTTTTGTGGTACAAATGCTTTAAGGATGGATGACAGTGTGTTGACGATGATGAGCGTTCAGGACGACCATCGACAACCACAACACCGGAAAACATTGCAAAAGTGTGAGAGGCAATTGTTGCAGATCGTAGACAAACAATTCATGATGTTTCCGCGATCGTAGGAATGTCATACGAGTCCGTGCAACCCATCTTGTCAGACATTTTGGGCATGAGACGCATTGCTGCAAAGTTTGTACCGAGACTGCTGAGCAGCGACCAAAATAAACATCGCGTGGCTGTCTCCACTGAATTAAAAATTGCAGCAAACCCAACTTCATCTCCAATGTCATAACCGGTGATTAGTCATGGGTTTACGGTTATGACCTTGAAACTAAGCAGCAGTTGTCGCAGTGGAAGTCACCATAGTCACCACGGTAAAAAAAAGCACGTCAAGTTCGTAGCAATATGAAGTTCATGTTGATTGTTTTTTTTTTGACATCAAAGGAATTATCTGAAAGGAATTAGTCCCCCCACAAGGTCAAACAGTCAATGGGAAGTTTTACTGTGAAGTTCTGAAGTGGCTACATGTGAGCATTAGGTGCAAACATCTAGAAAAGTGGATGAACAACAGCTGGGTTCTCCACCACGACAACGTGCCCGCCCACACATCGTTAGCTGTTGAGCATTTTTTGGCTTCCAAAAACGAGGTAGCGATTCCCCATCCACCCTATTCACCTGACCTCACCCCGTGCGACTTTTTCCTGTTCCCCAAAATGAAGCTTCACTTGAAAGGCCGTCATTTTGACACGATTGAGGACATCCAGGCTGAATCGCAGAAGGTGCTTCAAACGCTTACACTTGCCGACTTCCAGCGATTCATGGAATCATGGAAAAAACACTGGGATCGCTGTATCCATGCCCAAGGGGACTATTTCAAAGGAGACGGTGGAAACTAGGAGTTATGTTAAGCAATTTTAATTTTATGTGCGAATTCCCTGAACTTTTGGGTAGTACCTTGTACAATCCACCTGATACAAATGCATTATACAGAAGAACTATTTCTTTTTTAGGTACAAAAAAGAGGCTTTATGAAAATGAGGTTGAGTTATTCTGTTATTGGCATTAAAAGCTAATATTATGATGGTGATGAATAACAAAGCCCAATCCTGATGTTCCTGTATTAGCTTTGAGAATGAAACTGAAACGAAACCAAATACACTGGAAGGCAGAAAGAACACTTCACTTGCAGCAGCACCTTATTAAGGCAACCTGGCAGAGCAAAGTTAAAAAAATGGAAATACAGATTTTTTGTTACTTTTCACACATAGACAGAATACAAACTCAAACTTGGTATCTGTTTCCTACACACTGCCAAGAATTTCTTTGAGAAACTGTTTGTTTCTTACAGGAGAGAAAATGAGAACCAAATTAGGAGTATTTTATGAACCGACTTCCCAATTAACTTTACAACAAAATAAATATCAAAATTACAAAACATTATTATAATCTAACACAAGCTGTAGCATAATCTAACTTAATGCTTTTAATTGTTAACAAAAACAAGCTTTCAGAAAATAAAGCTTCCCCAGAAAAAAAAGAATGAAATGCTGATATGTAAATGAAAAACAATAAATGCAATTAGTGATAATCATGCACTGTAATGGAAAAATTATGTAACTGACCATGAAAATGCATAGGATCTACTTGTGTGGACATTGAATTGCTGTGTGGTCGCTTCTGTGGCGACACTCTTACTTCTGGAAATATATAATAAACTTCAATGTTAATTGACAGTGGTACATAGTGAATGTTTCTAATGAATACTTTCTGCTGTGATTCAAATACAAGTTGCCTATATGTTAAATTTAATTAAGTACAAAATAAACAGTGCTAACTAAAATTCTACTTATGCATACGTACTACCTGTGTCACATACCAATTGTGGAACTCAAAATTTATACATTAACTTGCATGTTTTAAGAAAACGAATCCAAAAGACATAAAATAACATTTTTAGTGCATGACAGTATTTTAAAATTATTCTGAAGTTAGTTTCTTGATTAGAAAATTTTAAAGTTAATTAGTACAGGCAAGCGGTTTCTCCATAAGAACAATCTACAGTATACCAATATATTTTAATACGAAAACTGACCACTAGATTGCTCAACATATTAAATGCAATAATACACTAGGACTCAATTTGATTATGAGTTATCTTGTCACCAATATGGTGAACACAAGCTATCAACGAGATATTAGCTCATCAACATAAATATAACCCATTAAATTTTCTGAAAGTCATATTCTGAATACAAGTAACAAAATTTTCAAGTTGAACCAATTGCATGACTTCTCTCAATTATTAAGGGGAGCACATACGATCAATATCATATAGTATTCTTCCTGAATTTATCCTTATACCAAATAAATTCTTTGTTTCTTTATTTTCATGGAAGGAAATTACTGCTTACCATTTTGTACTTCTTACATTCTAGAGTCTCTTCTCAATGTTTACCGTGGTATCATCAGAATATAATTTTACTTTTGAAAGTTTTATTGTAGAACTGACATGATACAGTTCTGCAAATACTTACTAATTAAACTATTAAAAAATACAAGTATTTAAAAAAATAAGTAATTCTGCTGTTATGTAATCTGATATATCGAGGGGTTATTGATGAAACTACCCAAGTCCAAGTTTTAATGATGTTTCAAAAACGTCATTTTTTAATGCATTTCTATTTTTATTTTTATTTTTTAACAGCTGTATAATCAATAAAAAGAACTCTATTAAAAATAAAATTAACCTTGAAAATCAGTTTAATCATTCTATGATTTATCACTGCACTTGACAACTTTTAATTTCAGTTTTCCATAAATTTGCCTGAGTGGACTTGGGTAGATTTACCAATAACCCCATACAATGGCTAATCTGATTTATGTAAATAACCAACTTTTTTTTCAGAAAATTACTATTTACAAAAACAAAATTGTGCATGATACGGGAAAGGTTATGTAAGGTTATTTCTCAGTAATTCAGTGTTACAGAAAAAGTAATAACAAACCAAGCTGCATAACATTTTAAATATAACGTAATACTGTAAATATGTGCACCAAATTTAGTTAACTGTAAAGTATTAAACAAAGGAGCAAAACTACATTATACTCCACAACACAATGCAATTAAGTAACAACTATAAATTTAATTAAAAACTATCTCTTCAGGCTTGTTTTATTTTTATTTTTATCCAATTGTTGGTGGAAAGTAGCCAACTTGCATATGACTTACTATTACAATTCTTTAAACCATGATTAATATGTTGTTTAAGGATATTATATATCTATTTTATATATAATTAATATCTTGTTTTTAATTCTATTTTATAACAAATAATACAGGCTAACGCTGATTGTAGATTATCAAAGCATACACCAAACTTCAATACATGTAGGGCTAATCATTATAAGTTGTTATTTATAACAACTGTTATAAATAATAACTGTTTCTGTCTATTTCTTTGATAATCATTTTCAGATTCACAGACATATGAATACGGCATTGGGTAAGAACAGAGTTCTGATCTAGATATCCAAAACGTTTGGGTAATACTTACATTACCACAAATTGTACAAGTTTACTTTGATTTAAAAGCATACAATTTTAAATTATTAAAATGCTGACAACATAAAAAATTATATTAAAGGATTTTGATGAAATAACTCAGTTACACACCCAGTTACACAAATATTATAGTTACACAATTGTATCTATAATACAATTATAACGTTATACCAAAAATTACAAAGTTTCATATCTCATCAAGTACAAAAGATATTAAACATAAACTACCGGTAATTACTATGTAACGCCAAAACGTAGAAAAATAATTTTTTTTGAAAGAAAGATAAGGACCACCTGGCAGCATGTGAATTGACATTGACGAATGGGTGAAACAATAAAAGAAGATAAATACAATGGATGTACAGCCTTCAACGTCGAAGTACAGATGTCTAAAAGCATCATAAATCTAAACAAAAGCAGATGTTCGGCAGGGAGAAAATTTACCAGGAAAGACTACAGAGGCGTGTGAAACAAGTTAACATGTGCAGCCAGAAACATGGTGAAATTAAGGAATTGTTCTAAAAGAAAGGCAAACAATCGCCCGAACAAAGTACAATGAGAATTTACTAAGAAAATGGTACGACAAAGGCTAACATACTAAATCAACAGAACAACTGTATGTCACCGAGAGACATCCTGGAGAGTGGTGCAATTAGCAATACAAAGAGTGTCACACGTGGGAAGACTTACGTAACATGCGCTTCTGAATGAAGTAAGAAACAAAGGTTGTCTTGCTAAGAGGCATGAAAAACGTCAAAAAGAATTATGACCATAACATACTGAAAAGACTATAGCAGGGGTGGAACTAATTAACAGATGCAGCTGCAAGCTGGACAGAAAGAAGGATGTCACTGTAGAACAATACCTGAAGTGATTTATGATCGTGGGAGCGAACATACTGAAGCAAGAGGTAGCTGAACCCAGAGCAAGAAATTGGTGGGAACAGAAATCGCCTATCAGAAAGCAGCTTGGAGTATAGGCGGGTTTCCTGAAGGGAAGTTCTAGGAAATCCAACACGCAAAACCAATGAACACGGAGCAGAGTAACTTGTGGAAGTACAAGGAAGGACTTTCTCAAGAAATATAGAGAAGAACCAATGGAAACGAAGCTGGAGTACGAAAAAGGACTTAAGTGGGGAAAAAGTAAGAAAGTAGTGGGAAAAAGTAGAGTAGGTAATAAATACACAGAACGAGGGTGAGATCAAGGGGTCTTTGCAAAAATTTCGGAGTAGTGACTAAAACACTTAGGAGTCTTTTACAAATTTTAGAGTCTAGAGTCGAATCGAGAAGAAGTCTAACTTAAACTTCGTGGAGTCGAGCTAAAGTTTACAGATATTTGATGTTAAAAGTTCGGATAGTTTTACTTAAATCACGTAAGGTTATCATGAAGAACAACCTGTGAAGTGAGAACTAGAGTGGTAAACAGTAACCAATAATTCCACTAAATCTAAAACTGGGAATTACCGGTTATCAATAGAAGGAGTGAATAGTGAAAGTGTATACGTGTCAATTACTTCATGAAGGAGTCACATTTGTTATGCACGCAATGAGACGGTGTTCAACGCAATTGGAGGAGCGTCTATATCTCCCTCCATACGCCGATTTAAGTAACCGAGAGGGAGAGCCCATGATGACAACGTGCCATAGTTTATGGATACGTACCAAGAGTAAAATTTTTATGTATTAATTTTATTTACTAAATCACCTGTCTGTCACTCTAAAAGAATTCACATAGAGAATTTTATAAGATAGGATGTACTCATTAAAAACTTACTTATAAATGTTAAAATCACAGTGTTAGAATAAAGAGAATTAAATACATTTCATATTTAAATGAATCCATTTAAATTTATACGTCATAATGAAATGAGTAATTACTTGTAAGAAGTAATTCATGTTTTAATAATACTCAAAAAGGAATATTGAGATAAAAGGGAATACTGAGGTGTGAAGAGATATTTTAGTTTCTTTTATAATTGTTTTTGTTGATAGAAATCATGTATTAAAATAATTCTTGATAAGCAATTGTTAATCAAATTAGAAATATGATACCAATGACAATAATCATTAACATAATAAATGTAGTGGTATACAGACAAACACGTCTTGTATGTTTATTGAAGATAACCCTATTAAATTAATCATCAGAATTAGCTTTCAACACCTTCCAAGTAAATATTAAATAATAGAGAATTATAACCTGTGATTACATAACTGCTAATGGATAAATTATTACAAATAAAAACCCTGAGATCGTAAACGTTAACAATTCAAATTAGCATTGTATTTGACGCACACTACGTCAAACAAAATATCAAGTAAACGTATAAGTTAACGTAGTACATTGGCACCACAACTAGGGTCAATTTAAAGTAACATTGGCACCACAAATAAGGGGCTATAAAAAATAAAGTAACTTTGGCGCCCAACGTGGGGCTTAATTAATTAAAAAGAGCAGTAATTAACATTGTTAAATTGGTGTCCCAAAACGCGGGGCGTAAACACTTAACAGTCAAACATTAAACGTTATAACTAAAAAAAGTTATAAATTGCCGCCGCAACGCACACCTTAATAGGCAAAATAATATTTAGTGTCAATAGGCTAAGGCAAAGGACAGACAGGGTGATCATTAATTTGTTTATAAGTAAGTAGAATAAGATAATATAGTAATAAGTCGCTAAGTGCCTGAATGATAACGTGAAGGCGGGCAAAGATGGCAACAAATGAGGCAAATTCCGAGAGCCAAGAGTTCGATATTAACAATCAATTGGGGGTTGAAGGATCTGAAATTAATACAAGTGAAAGTGAAGAAAATGCAAACAGCAGCGCGAGAGATAGCCAGAAAAGGGTGTGGGGACCGGAATCGGAACCGCATGACATTAACCTCAATATGTTGATAGAATTAATAAGAAATCAGAATGAAGAAACAAAAAAAACAAAATGAAGAAACAAGAAAGCTTACTGACGAAATGCACAGGAGAACCGAAGAAAGAATCACAAAAAGCTTAGATGACAAAAAGTCAGATCCGCCAAGTAAATGCAGATCTACAAAAATAAATGGAAAAGCGGGAAGAAAAGCTGGAAGAAGTACAAAAGAAGAATGAGAACTGTATTAAAGAAATAAGTAAAGAGATAAGGAAGCAGGCCAAGGAGAGTAAAGAAATACGAGAAAAGGACTGTAGAGAATGGCAGGACGCAATTATTAATACCCAAAACCAAAATAAACAACAATTAGAAGGGGTCATACAACAGGTAAGGAGCCTGAAAGAAGCTCATCATAGTACAGAAGAAACGTTGAATAGTGTCTCCGTAGAGAAGGGTAGGAGACTGGATGAGATGGCGAACAACCTTACAAATATGCGGGAGGATCAGCAGAGAGTTCAGCGGAGGTTGGAAGAGATAGAACAAAAACCAGCCGTCGCTGTGAATGGCAAAAACCTTAATAAAGATATAACCTTCGACGGAGAGGATAACTTTCCTATGGAATTCCTGAAGGAGCTGAAAGAAATCCAAGAAACTTACTATCGCGAAGACAACACTAGATGGATAGGCCGACATCTAACAGGGGAAGTGGCTATCTGGTGGTAAATAGTAAGAGGACAAATAAATACGTTCAAGGAGTTTGAGGAGATATTTATGGAAAAATATTGGGGGGCTACTCATCAAGACCGGATCCGCGATCAGTTGGAGTACGGGCGATTCAATCAAAACATGATTGACACATGGGCTCAATCATGATTCAATCAAAACGGGCTCAACATGATCCAATATATGGAATGGTGTGTGCTAAAATGCAGACAACTTATACCAATTCTTTCAGATCGGCACATGATAACTAAATTAGCACGCCATTATAGCAGGGAAATACAAACAGCGGTCATAACCAGAGGAGTAACAACAATTAACAGTTTTGAAGCGCTACTGCGAGAATACATAAGTATAAATACGAGAAATAATAATGAATATACGACAGAAAATGAAAGACAAGTAAGGCGACACGATGAATACAAGGGATTCCAGAAACACCAGGGGGTCGATAAACAAAAGCTAGGTTGGCGGCAGAAATTCTCACCCCGACCGAAAATAGAAAGTGAGAAACCGATTATAAATTCTTTAGAAATCGAAAGTCATGCGTCCGGTAGTAAGGGAAGCGTTCGACCTATTAACGCAGAACAACAACACCAGTGAGTACGAACAATGTCAACAAACTTGAATATTTGTAAACAGACCAACAAATTCAGCAAACTCGACCCATTCATAAATACGATTTTCACAGACATAAAATTTAAGTTAATGAATAAGAACGGACAAAATAGTAAGATAAAGATCTTAAAAGTCCAGGAGAATTAGTAATTTAAATGAATATTATTAGGTTAGATACCTTAATTAATAATGGTAATGCTAGAAATGCACTAGCCGAAGAAAATAAATATGAATAAAATAAAGATAAATTTAAATAAACACATTGCCGACAAATTATGGAATATTACTGAAATACAGATAACAAATGATAAATATAATAACATTTATAAGAAAGATCAGAAGGGAATTAATTATAAAATAAATCGATATTACTAATTAATAAGTACGAAAGTGTGTCACGAATGGATAAACCAATGGGATTTATACATTCCCAGGAATTAATTAATATGAATTGTTGCGAATATCGCCTACAGGGAAATGACAAAATAATGAACCTGCAAAAAGGGTTTTCCTCGCCCAGTATGTTCCAGAAGGCTGAATTAGCTGCGATTAGGGAATGCTTGAAAATGGGATAATTCAAATGTACCCAAAGACCCAAAGCCCCTACATCCAATGTCTGGGGACTGTGTAACGGGGCAAAAGGGGTCATCAGTGACATCAAAATTAAATCGTCAGTGATAACTTGATTCGGACAAACCTGTGAACAAAGAAAAATGCGGAGTGCAACACGTGATCTGCAAGGACACCCAAAACCAAGTAACCGCATAACATATAAACTTTTACAGTCATGAAAATTATAATGTAAAGACATCTCTAAAGTATGGGGAATAATTTAAATACCGTATGAGAGTGTGAGTGAGCAAACTGGGTTGCTTTGTGTAATTAATTAGAATAAATAATTGAGCCTTAAGTATAAGAATTAGTAGATAAATGGTCTTTGTGTTTTTGTTTAAATTGATGTCGTAAATTTTATCAAACGGGGTTGACCACCCCGCAGTAATGTTGGTTATTTGAAGATAAAGAGGGAGGGAATATGTGTGGTTGAATCATAAAAGATGACTATAAGAAATAAATAAATCGAGTTGAGTTAGTTAACTGTCAATGAGCGTAGTTCTTACTATACAAAACCCTGAATCACGTTTATAGGCCAGATGGTTCGTGTGAAGGAGTCTGACCTGTAATTGGCTTGTAAAGGTAAGTTTATTATTGTGCTTATTAATAATTAAAAATGAGATAAAAAGAATAATACTACAATTGGCCCCCGAACTTGGACAGCTTTTACACATTAAATTTTGTACAAGCCACACTTACTCGTGGGTATAAGTGTGATTTGGAGGTTAAGTGGTATGTGTACTAATTACGTATAAATGATGTTAAGTTATAGTTAAGTGATACTTATATTATACTATACTAAATACAGTTAAGATTGATTTTTGTGTAGAGGAAAATCTCATAAATAAGCTAAAAATGGATAATAATGAAAGTAAAGTCAATATGATTGATGTAACTGTCACGGGGGAGGTAGAAATTCATTCAGACCCCGAATGTGGTCAAAGAAAATGTTTTATGCGAAGTAGATGATGTAAACGATTCAGGAATGGAGACAACTCGAAGCCTGATAGATGAAAGTAGTTTGACGCAATCTGTAATAATAAATAATGCAGAAGCAAAATTACTCCAGTAGCGACTAAAATAAAAGAAAAAGAGTGTACAATAGCTGATATGATGAACTTTATGAAAACCACGTCTGAGAATATAAATAATAGATTTGATGTTAATGATATTAAATTTGAGGTTCAGAATGTAAAACTTAACGATATTAATAAACGTTTTGATAGTAATGATAAAAAATTTAATGAATTAAGGGGTGAGATTGTAATGGGGCAAATTAAAAGGTTTTCTTTATTTCATTAATTTTGGTTTTGATTTTATTAATATTTCAAATTCATTTCATATATGTGGCCAGTCCCCAGCTTGAATCTAACTCGCAGTCTAAACAAAGCAAAGGTACGCTGTAACTGTGTTGAAATATTTGAAAAGAATGTGTTGTCAACTGTAGCACACTTCCTAGAACTTTGCGGCTGTGATATCTACGCCAACGCGCAACCACCAGCATGTGCGCAGACCCATGCCAAGAAGCATAAAACGGACTTGGCGCAAAGACTCTATTTTTCGCCTCATGGTCTTAAGACACAGGAAACATAATTGTAAGCCACACCCATTTATGTGACGAGAGTAAAGGCAGTGAAATATCGTCGACGGCCAACATTCAAAAAATCCTGTGTGTCATCGGTACAGCCACTAAGACATTGACAATGAAGGCTGTGTGCGGCGATGAAATTTGTTCGCCGGCAAGGCAGTGATGTCTGTCCGGATGTAACATCGTCAAATAAAGTTTTCTCCCCAGTCGACAAACAATATTAGCCACGCGTGGTCCAACTAAATTTTCTGTCCGGGCAATTTTAAAAGTCGGCCGACTATAACCCTATGTATAAATAAAAAGTATAAATCAGTGTAAAATAGTATGAACCAGTGACTAAGTGCAACTTCAAAAAACCAATGGAACAATAACATTTTTATCAAAAAAGGAATAGTGTGTGTGACGCGCCATGCGGTAGACGGAGACGCCACGGTAAATTGTAACTGTATCCAACTCAAAATTATTATGAAAATATATAAAAGGAGGTTTAAAGCAAATATATAAAAAGGGGTTTTCGTATGAGTGAGTGGATGTGCAATCTGGGTCGCTTTGATAGATTCATAAATATATTAGAATAAGTTAAGATGTTAAAATAAATGTTTATGTTATATCTGTTTTAAAGAAAAGAAAGTAGCAGTAATATGTGAATTGAGTTAGAAGGATGAGTAAGGTGTGTATTTGAAAGAAAGTAGAGAATGAAATTAAATGAAATTTGTTTCAAATGAAAAGCGAGTTGAGTACGTTATTCAGATAACCTGAAGGTCATACTTGTATGTCGCAGTTTCGTGCAACGGACTTTGGAATAAGAGGTAAGACATAAAATGAATTAAAATTTTAATAATTAAATGTAATAAAAAGTGATAACACAAATGGCGCTGCGGACAGAGACTCGATTTGTAAAATAATTATAAATCAGCACCTAAAAGCGAATACAAGTGTGGCTGAAGGTTAAATAACGATACGAAAAAATTACGTAAAGTACGCAAGACAATGAGTTAAGATTAGAGCAAATATAAGATGTTGTAGAAATAAGTCTAAGAGCAGTATATGTAAATTCAGAAAATTAGTAAATTCACAACATAAAAATGGCAGACAATAATGAAGTCAGCTTCTCTGACAGTCAAACAGAGAGTCAAATAAATACCGACTCAGGTATTCAAACAGAGTCACTATCAATAGATGACCGTAATGTAGAAGAATCTGTAATTAGTACGCCGGGAGCGATTTCTACTCCCGTGACAATTAAAACAAATACAAAAGAAAAAGAGATGTCTATGAATGACTTATTTAACCTTTTAAGTAAACGATTTGATAGTAATGATGAAAAATTCAAGGAACAGAATAGTAAATTTAACGAATTAAATAATCGTTTTGATGAAATTAAGACCGAAATTAAAAGTGAATTTAATTGTAAATTTGATGTACTTAAATTTGATATTGATCAGGTAAAAATGAAATGCGAAAGTAATTTTAACGAATTGAAATTTGAATTAAACGAGAAGTTGAGTCATTCATTAAATAGTATGAATAATAGAATTGACGAAATAGAGAGTAATATGGTAGAAAAACCCGATAAACAAATACAGAAGGTAACCGAAAATTTTGAAAGTAAAATAGATGAATGTAATGTTAGTAGTGAGTATAAGTTGAATTGTGTAGTTGATAAGATTGAAACATATGAAATTAGTACTAATGTCAAAATCAATGAAATAGAAAGTAATTGCAAAACAGAGATACAAGCTATACAAAATACAGTGAATATTATAGATAAGCGTCACGTACAAATTGAGGGTTTAAATAACAATATATTTGCATCAATTGAGCAGAGCATAGTTAATGTTAAAGATGAATTGAATATAGCTATAAACGAAAAACTTAATAGTGTTACTGAACAAATAGTCATTACTAAAGATATGAATAGCGATATTGATTTGGAGCTGTTTAATTGTGAAAACAGGGGGGTACACCCTATGCAGTTTTTAAATAGAGTTAAAGAATTTATTCAGTTTTGTAGAAGTAGTTGGGAAGTACAACTGTTAAAAATAATCAAGTGTTTTAGAGGGAATTCCGCGGTATGGGCGGAGGTACATAAAGTAGACTGGGTAAATTATCAGTGTTTTGAGATGGCCTTTCGAGAGAAATATTGGTCGGAGGAGGAACAAGAAATATTGCGGAGTAAAATAATGGGACCAGGTAATTTTGGGACCCAAGGGGGCAACGTAACCATGTATGTAATGCGATTATACAATGAGGTCAAATATTAAGAGCCACCATTACTGTTTCGGTCATTCGTCCGTCACATAAGTAAGCATTTGCCCAGGGAAATACAGATTACATTAATGACCCGCGAGATTCTAGAGATTACAGAACTAGAGAAAATATTGGATATTTTTCAGAATATACGGGAACGTGATGTGAGTAGGCGAATAAACGCACCAATAACACATATGAATGGTAATTATAATCAATCCCGGGGAATACCAAATTTTCACCGAGGGGCACGTGGGGGAAATAATGATAATAGAGGCGAGGGTTGGCGATGTGTCGACTGTAATGTAGATAATTATTCAATAAGAACCACATGTTTTAGACGTCACAAACCAAGAGAATGTCAACGCAGTGAGCGGACATATCAGCCACAAAATCAACCGCAGAGAGGAGGCGAGAACGCTAGAGGAGCACCGAGAGGAAACGGAAGTGGAAACAGAGGCAGAGGTGGATACAGCCAGGCAGTAGCAGGTCCATCCACGGGAAACTAGAGGAGACAATGGAGAACCGGGCCCATCCATTGTCGGAGGAGAACCTGGGGGTCCAAGAGGAGTATAACTACCGCAGCAACATAATTATCAGAGACATGGCGGAGGAGTTACTGGAGGAGGACGCTGCGGAAATGACAGAAACAAAAACCGGACTGATGGAAGTATTGACAACTATAGAAGGTAAGGATTACAAAACATTGATTAATATGGGTAGCGAGATATCAGTAGTTTCAGAGAATGTACTGGGTGAATTACAAAGGGTAAATAAGAATATTCCATCATTACCAGTAGCGGGAGTAACAGTAGTGGGGGTGACAGGAGTACGAAGTAAACGAGTCACTAAACAAGTTCAATTAAACATATATATTAATGGAATAGAATTTGATAATACTTTTCTAGTAGTTAAGGGTTTGAATTTAGATATAATTCTGGGAAATGATTTTTTTGAGAGAAATAAAGCAGTAATTGATTTTAACCAGAGAATAGTGGAATTTAATAAGGGGCATGAACCAATCAGGGTAGATTTTAAGAGGGTGTTAGATAAGGTTAGAGTTACGGGTGTAAAGATGATACAAAACCGAGTAGGCGAGGGAATTATAGAAACAAGAGTGAATGTGTGTCAAGAGAATGAGAGTATGGAGAATGATGAGAGAGTATGGGAAAATAGGGCAGAGAAATTTTTTAATGAGGGTGGAGTTGTAGGGAGTCCCCAACGACAGGAGTTGTGGGCAGTTATTGAACGTTTTAGAGGTGTGTTTGCTGAGTTGCCTGGAAAAGCCAGGGATTATGTATGCGAGCTGAAGATTCGAGAGCACTCACCCTACATGCAGAGAAGTTATCCAGTGCCATTTTCAAAGAGGAGAGCCGTTCAAGAAGAGTTGGACCGTATGATGGAAGGGGACATCATCGAAAGATCCATATCGCCTTACTCGAACCCGTTGGTAGTGGTCATCAAAAAGGATGGAAAGGTAAGATTGTGTTTAGATGCTAGAAAAATTAATCAGATCATAATACCTGACCGGGAATCACTGGAAGCCATGAACGAAATTTTTCAAAAGTTTAGTGGAGTCAGATATATGACGTCCTTAGATTTAACGGCGGGCTACTGGCAAGTCCCACTAGCGCCAGAAAGCCGTAAGTTTACTGCGTTCCTTTTCAATGGAAAAAACTATCAATTTAAACGCCTGTCATTTGGACTTCACACTAGTGTAGCGAGTTTTATTAAATGTTTAGACATGATATTACAACCAAAACACTTAGATTTTCTGACTGTATATGTTGATGATATATTAACAGCATCCAGAACTTTCATGGAACATTTAGAACATACTGAGTATGTGTTGGATAAATTACAGAATGGGGGTCTGACAGTTAATTGGGATAAGTCGAAATTTTTACAAACCAAAATACATTTTTTGGGTTTCATTATAACTCCTGAAGGAATTTTAGCAAACCCAGATAAAGTAGAAGCTATCATACGTTTTCCAGAACCAAAAAATATTAAACAGTTGCAGAGCTTTTTAGGATTATGCAATTTTTATAGAAAATTCCAGAGAAATTATGCGCATATTACCTCTAAATTAAGTGCTATTTTACAAAAGAATAAGCAATGGAAATGGGGAGAGGAGGAGAGAATTATTTTCAATGAAATTAAAGAGAAATTTATAGACATAATAATGATGAATCACCCCGATTTTCAGAGAAAGTTTTATTTACAGACGGATGCCAGCAACGTAGCCCTCGGCGCAGAGCTTTACCAGGAGGGTGAGGATCAGGAGCACAGGACCATCGCTTTTGCTAGCAGAACCTTACTGGCAGCAGAAAAGAATTACACCACTACAGAGAAAGAATTGCTGAGCATCGTCTTCGCGGTGAAGAAATTCCGCACTTACCTGCTAGGAAACCAAACCGTCATTAGAACTGATCATAAGGCCTTATCATTCCTAAATACATGTAAGCTGACGCATAGCAGATTAACCAGGTGGGTATTAGCTTTACAAGAGTACAACTTTTCTTGGGAATATATTAAGGGGTCAGATAATAAAGTACCGGACACTCTGTCCAGGGCAGACACTATAGATAATAAGACAGGGAGAGATCTGCAAGAAATAGAAATTTTTCGATTAACCAGGGAAGATAGAATTTTTGGGGAGGAATTAAGGGAAATTAAAGATAGACAAAGATCAGAAAACAAATTGGGTAAGATAATAACCAGTTTAGAAACAGATAGTAATGGTTCAGAGTATAATACACATTTCCAGATACACAAGGGAATTCTGTTTAAGAAAGTAGAAGGGGGTGAACGGGATTGGAGGTTAATGATACCTGGTGAGTTAGTAGATAGAATTATTTGGGATTGCCATATAAGATATGGTCATTTTGAGGCGAAAAAATGTGCAAATGTACTAAAAGAATCTTGTGTTTTTAAAAATATGGAGAAGAGAGTTAGAAGAGTATTAAGAGTTTGCGATCTGTGTCAGAAGTCTAAAGTAGTAAATTACAGGGTTGAAGGGGAAATGATGTATATTAAAGTAGAAAGACCTTTCGATTTAGTTGCAGTAGATTTGTATGGGCCATTGCCTAAAGGTAGAGGAGGAGTGGTATATATTTTTGTTGTTTTGGACACTTTTACCAAGTTTGTTAGGTTATACATTGTAAAGAGAGCTACTAGCAAAGTACTCAGCAAGAAGATCACCAAGGACTACATGATCAATGTAGGGAAGCCGAAGCTAATTTTATCTGATCATGGACCGCAGTTCATCAGCGGCAAATGGAGACAGACTCTTGGCTGGGAAGGCATCATACCCAAACATACGGCAGTTTACCATCCACAGTCAAACCAGGCAGAGCGGGAGATGCGAGAAATCGGCAGGATATTCAGGGCGTATTGTCACTCCAAACATACAGAGCGGCCTTT
Organism: Magicicada septendecula; assembly: GCA_034769895.1. Taxonomy (NCBI): domain Eukaryota; kingdom Metazoa; phylum Arthropoda; class Insecta; order Hemiptera; family Cicadidae; genus Magicicada; species Magicicada septendecula. The sequence goes on along the minus strand of CM068369.1, from coordinate 409,581,804 downwards.
GTATGTGAAGAAAGTGGAGGATTGGTTAAACAGCACAACCCACGATTCTACAGGATTTACACCGTACGAACTAATCAAGTGAACCCGTCCACCCAGAATATTAGAACAACTTTTTGAATATCCACCGGAAGAAAGAGTTTTGGACAGAGATGTAAAAATACGACTTGCCAACGAGAGTCTGCTCACTAAGGGAGAGAGGAGAAAGCAAAAGCATGATGGAAAAGGTAAGTGGGTCAAATATGAGATAGGGCAGTTAGTATTAGTGAGAAGACACGATTTATCAAGTGCACAAGATAAAGAGATCAAAAAGTTCTTTTTGTTGTATGAAGGACCGTATGAAGTTGTTGAAATTAAAATGGATAATGCTTATGTTTTACGGAACCAAATGACGGGGGAAATAGTGGGTACCCATAACGCCACCAATTTAAAAAAGTATTGGTTAAAATAAAATAATACATTAAATCTTGTAATTGAATATAAAATAAATAACTATAAAATTAGGAAGTTAATATAAAACAGTAAGTGGTAGCGGGTAGATGTTCCCCACTTGTCCCAGTGGGGTTCGTCTATTTCAGGGACGCGCCCCTGCCCACGCGAGCCTTGGTTTTCTCCATTTACCCTTATTTTCGGAGGAAGCTTTGTCCTTACCTTTAGTCCTAGTTCTTGACCTTTTAATGATCCTTACCCTTTTTATTTTCCCGATTTCCTTAACCATCCCCTTAGAGAAAACAGACACAATAGTTACACAAATTGGCACACTTTTTTGGACCTCTGATTGCCTTAATTTTAAATAATACATTAGGGTAATCCTCAAAATTAAAAATTGGCGTTATTTATGAATTGTAAACTCATCCCTTAATTAGGTAGGTAGTGGAGAAGTTTTGTGGCTGAGTAGACGAAATAATCAATTTTCTGTATAATCTAATAGGATTATTGTGTATAGAGATGGGGTCGTAGATTAGTGGTTGTAGTTTGTTTTTATTTATGGGAAAGGAGGTAGGTAAGGAATTCAGGGCTGCCAACAGGTTTTGTTTACATTCACTGATGTAGGGGTTCTGTTCGTCTTCCATCGCATCTCGATACACAATTATCCTGTACAGATAAAGCACAACCTATTTATGGGTAGTTTGAGAAAAAATAATTTGGGAAAATATTTTAAAGTAAAAAACTGTGTAACCATAAGGTTTAATTATTATTTTGCGGTACCTGCTATGTTAGGTTATGAGTAGAGGATAGATGGTATTTAGAATGTGATCGGGGAGAAATTTAAAGAGAGATTTGAAACAGATGACTTAATGTTTGTAAAATTTATTGAAATACTAAGGAAAAATTAAACATTAAACCACGCAGAATCATTTTGAAAAATGTAATGAAAGCAATTGAAATTGTTTTGAATGTAAGAAGAGACTAAATTAAATTGGAGTCGTCCCTGGAGTAACTTAATATTGTGAATGTTAGTGATGTGTTTAACTTCATTTTGATTCAAATTGAAACTGTAATTTTATATATGTTATACATTAACTTCATATAACGGTAACTAAAGCTAAATTGTTTTTAGTAGAAGTTATTAAAGTAAAAGGGTGAATTAAAATTATATTTGGTTTGAACTGCAATAAATAGACATTGATAAATATGTTAACTAAAAGATTTATAGAAATTGAAAATTAAAAGTACAGGTATGAGTGGTGAGGTAACCAGAATGTTTAGACTATGGGAGTGTTTATAACTGTGTTTATAACACAAGTTTGGCAGACAACTGTTAATGTAAACAGGTGTGTTGGATGTTTTGACTAATGTGTATAGCCAGGTGTGGAAGCTGATAACTGTTGTAACTTGATGAATCAGTATCTTGAGCAAAACCCTATTGTGACATAAAAGAATTGAAGTTAATTTTTACAGACAAAATAATAATGAGGTAATTATTGCAACTTAGAGTTTGAGAAATTAAATATAATTCAATTATTTTGATAATGAAATTAGTTGGAAAGATGATTTTAATAATATATATATATATTATTCATATATATTCTGATTCAAATTTCAAATGTAATGGTTAAATAAATGGAATATGTACTTTACTTAAATTGGAACCTGAAGGAAATTTTGTGTGAATGCTATTAAAAATGTTTGGGAAACTTAGAGGTGTATATTACTGTTCATATAAATTTTATTAATGGCAATCTATATTTTACGTTTAACTGTAGATTCCCCACCTAAGTGCGGTCATGACCTCACCGGATCATGACCGTGAAAGTAGTTAATTGTGGCAAATCATAAATTTTACTTGATATAACCGGCTTGTGGTTTGTTTTATTTTGTCAAACCGGTGGTTTGTTAGATTTAGTAGGGGGGTTATTTTTTGGGGAATCTACCAAATTTTGGAACAGGTCTATTTTCACCCAGATAGGGGTGGTAGTCCATTAGGGGTATATAAATCAAGAATAGTAGGTGTAATACTGAATTTTATTGTAACGCCGAAGCAAGGATGGGGTGGAATAAAAGAAAAAATGTCCACCCCTTCCGCATCAGTCCTTGTGAAAGCAACTGGACGCTACAGTCCAGGGGGGAAATAGTGAGTGTGGATGGGTGGTGACCCAGTTACAGGTCACGAGGGAGATGTGGTTTACGGCTAGGATGAGGCTGGAAAAAGCCAAGAAGCCTAGCGCAGAACACATGAATATGTAACGAGTATCAGGGGTCAAGGGATTAAAAGGGGGGTAATAGAAAAAATATATATATATATATATATATTTTTGTGCCTGCCATCAAATTGATGTTTTGCATTTTTGATTGTATTATTGTTTATGTGTATTAATAGTGTTATTGAATTATATTGTTTAGGATATATGTATAATCAAATGTTAGGATAAGGCAGTTAATGTTTTAATTAAATATTCAATTTATTTGTTTTTTTAATTAGTAATAATAACAAAGAGAATTAATCTATTCAGATAAGAGATTTTTTTTGGTTTTGACACAATTTGATTTTGAACTTAAAAGAATAGTGAATTTAAAGACGAATATTTGGTGATTCTAAATGATGAGTTTGTTTAGAAAATATTATAGGTGTATGTACGTGCCCAGTATTTGCCAAAGGCGACCCAGTGTGCATGAAAAGGGGAAACATCGGTTGAGGATCTGGCATGGTATAAGACCAGGGGTTTGGATTTTGGGGTGGCATGTTAGAAGGTGAGGTGCGCTGTGGTGCGTGTCTGTTCGATTTTATGGTGTTGGGATCTCGGATAGAGAAGTCCAGTGATCTCGTTCAGATGCGGCCATAGTCACCGAACCAGGGGGGTAGTTTACCCATGATGTATAAGAACAAATGGGGGGTTGTTGGCACCATATCCTCACCGGTCCTCTTAGGGGTTTTAGCAATGAGATTTCTTCTGTTTCGGCAGAAGATATCTCATTGGGGGGGGGGGGTATTGTAATGGGGCAAATTAAAAGGTTTTCTTTATTTCATTAATTTTGGTTTTGATTTTATTAATATTTCAAATTCATTTCATATATGTGGCCAGTCCCCAGCTTGAATCTAACTCGCAGTCTAAACAAAGCAAAGGTACGCTGTAACTGTGTTGAAATATTTGAAAAGAATGTGTTGTCAACTGTAGCACACTTCCTAGAACTTTGCGGCTGTGACATCTACGCCAACGCGCAACCACCAGCATGTGCGCAGACCCACGCCAAGAAGCATAAAACGGACTTGGCGCAAAGACTCTATTTTTCGCCTCATGGTCTTAAGACGCAGGAAACATAATTGTAAGCCACACCCATTTATGTGACGAGAGTAAAGGCAGTGAAATATCGTCGACGGCCAACATTCAAAAAATCCTGTGTGTCATCGGTACAGCCACTAAGACATTGACAATGAAGGCTGTGTGCGGCGATGAAATTTGTTCGCCGGCAAGGCAGTGATGTCTGTCCGGATGTAACATCGTCAAATAAAGTTTTCTCCCCAGTCGACGAACAATATTGGCCACGCGTGGTCCAACTAAATTTTCTGTCCGGGCAATTTTAAAATTCGGCCGACTATAACCCTATGTATAAATAAAAAGTATAAATCAGTGTAAAATAGTATGAACCAGTGACTAAGTGCAACTTCAAAAAACCAATGGAACAATAACATTTTTATCAAAAAAGGAATAGTGTGTGTGACGCGCCATGTGGTCGACGGAGACGCCACGGTAAATTGTAACTGTATCCAACTCAAAATTATTATGAAAATATATAAAAGGGGGTTTAAAGCAAATATATAAAAAGGGGTTTTCGTATGAGTGAGTGGATGTGCAATCTGGGTCACTTTGATAGATTCATAAATATATTAGAATAAGTTAAGATGTTAAAATAAATGTTTATGTTATGTCTTGTAGCGTGTCTAAATTGGGTCAGTTTATTTCGTACAGTAGGGGGTATTTGCAATTTTATTTATTTCAATTTTTGCGGGATTTTATAAAATTATTGTACAAACATTAACTCTATTGGAACAGAACACGTGGCAATTAGAACAGTTGAAACAAAGGCAAGGCGCAATTTCTATTGTGTAACGCGGCAATAAATTTGCACCACCCTCAAATTCTCAGAAATGTGCACAAGTGTGATCGCGCGCCCACGAGCAGTACAAGCATGCGCTCGGGGGACGCCGTCAGCCCGAAAACCAAGATGTCTAGAGAACAAATGTATTCATCGTCTCCTTAGCGATCTACAGGAAATGCTGCTAAGGACTGCCCACTTTTAGTGACGTCAACCAGTGCCTAACAAAAATCGTCCACGGTTACCACACAAAAAACACAAACCACAACAATTCACCGTGAACGCCGACGAAATCCAACGGGCAGTGGACGACAGCTTCCTACCGCCCAAACGCAGTTTACCTTAGTCAGAGACGCTAAGCAATCCACGAGAAGCCGACTCAAGTAACAGACGCCTATATTTTGTGTCGGGCCCGGTTGGTCGAGTTTTCGCAAAATGTAGTTAATTCAAGAAGACCGACCGGGACCCGAGAAATTAACGACGTAATAAATTGGTGTAGCGAAAGTGCGAAACGCCAACAGTGGAAATACGGACAGTGAAATCGGACATCAAAACACGTGTTCGGTCGGCATCGAGATAGTGATTAAATATGAACGAGACGGGAATATATAAAGGCCAACTATTTTCCAATTGTAACATAATATTTAAAGGGGTTTAATTGGTGTGATAGTGTGTGTGGGCAAAGCTGGGCTACTTTCTTTTTGTATACATAGTATGTAAGGTAAGGTCTCTTTAACCAGTACTAAATGTGTTATTATTTTGTGTTCTGTATGAGGAATTTACGTCTTTATGTGAGTAAGTATAGTATTCATTTAATAACCATGTGTTTAGTCTAAGTTATTTCGTCATTACCACGTTCTCATTTCTGTGTTGCGAAATTCGTCTAACGTTCCGGAATCTTTCTGAATTATTAATTGGGTGTGGTCAGATAGCAAAATTTTCCTTTTTATTTAAGGTGGAGTGTAAAGGTTTTCGATATTTTACCCATAAAAATAATCGTGGCGACCTTGGTCTTCTGATAAAATTTAAATAACAGGTAAGTGTTGTGATTGCGTACAGGTAAGTTCTGGCAGGGTATTTTATGTGTTAATATATTTCGGCATATTTTTTAGCATCACACTCGCGACCCTGCCAGGATTTTCGTTTAATTGTAATGTTATACGAGATAGACCTATTTTAATACACAGAAAATAGGATGTGGTAATGACGAATTTGTAAACAATATTTAGAATGCGTATTTACGAGTGAGTAGGTTATGTTTGTGGTGTGATTCACAGTAGTTATTAGGCGTTTTGAGTATAGAAAAATAGTAGTTTTATATATAAAAGTGTTATACAAACAAACTTTAAAAAATGTCTATAATACAAAGTAACGATAGTGATTTTACATGGGACGAGTGGGAGAGTGAATTTCGAGGTGTTGTGGGTGAGATGACAAACGAGGAATGGGGTAATTTAGACGATAGGTTAACACGAATGGAAGAACAGGAAGAAGGAATATTCGCAGAAATCAATAAACATAGGGAGATGACCAATGATAAAGGTAAGATAGTTGAAGTAAGAGGGGTAGAAAATAAGACAGTAAATAGGCCTAGTGATAATGATGAGAGTGTGGGGGTGGTAAATAAAAGCAGAGAGACAGACCAAGTTAACCAAAATAAAGTCGATCAGGTGGCAGAGAATAAGGTAAATAATGATGATATGAGTGAATCTGATTATAAAATGATAATGGATATGTTGCGAATGATTGATAAAAAATTGGATAAAAGGGCGGAAATGATGAACAAACATTTTGATAATCTCAACAAAATAATGGATGAGGGTTTTAATAAACTAAAAAATGCTATTGATAAACCAGACGAGAAGCGGGAGGAGGATAGATATCAATTAAAAGAGAGTACAGAAGTTGAATCAAAACAGGTAAGTGGTAATAATGTTTTTGATGATAGTGAAGAAAGAATTAACCAGGTGAGTGATAATTCAAATAATGAATTCGTAAATAACAGTGACAAAATAATGGGAGAAGTAGGGTTAACTAGTGAAAATAATGATGGGGAGTACAATTCAGAGGTAAGTGGTGATGTTGATATAATTAGTTCTAATGATGAAATAATGGTAAATAATAAGAATAATGATTGTATAGCTGAAAATGGGGTATCAAAAAGTGATACAGTAGACAATAGTGAAAAAGAGAGTAGAATGAGAGTTGAGGTTGATTATGGATTGTTAGTTAGTGTTTATGATTTAGAAAGGGAGTATAGTAGTAGTTGTGTAGAAGTTGAACAGGGGGCAAATTTTTATGGGGTTAAATGTGAAGCAGAGACTTCACAAGTGTTGATGGAGGACAAGAGTTCCTCGATAATTTTTGTAGAAGACGAGAGTTCTTCAGAAGGTAAAATAAGTTTTTTGTGTTTATCTGGTAGGGCCAGATGGTATATAAATAATTTTGTGGTACTGCCCTCTGCATGGAATGGGAGAGTTCAGGGTGGTTATGAGAGGTGTTGTAAAGAAAGAGAGAGAGAAATAAAAATTTTTGAGGTTAATAGAGGGTATGAAATGTTGGTGCAGGTGTTAGATATGGAGAGAAATGATGAAAGAGAGAGAGAGGAATATCTGAATAACACTGTTATAAATAATGATAAAATAATTGACTGGGTATTGAGACAATTTACTGACGGAGACTGGACAAAATTAATTGATCATGACAGGTTGTATGAAATAATAGATGGTATGATGAACTTAGAAATAATGGTTTATGAAAACAATAATAATAAACTAAAGGTGAACAAAAATCATTTAGTCTATAAATATGTGAGATATCTTTTTGACGATGGAGGCTAAACCATAAAACAGTATATTTTGTTTTAAGGGTTTTGACTTAGCTGATTTGAACATTGAAATATGATAACTGAATAAATAATGAAGTAGATTTGTAAATAAATATGTAGTGAATTCAACTGTATATGTTGTAAAGGGTTAAGGGAACAGTGTATGTAGGTAGATAATTGTAATAATAATTGCAATTTAAAGAAATAATAACAGTAATTTTGGAAACAGTAATTGGCTAATTTGTATAATGGCAAATAATAATAATGGAATTTATATTTTAATAATGAATTTAATTGAAACAATTTGAAATGTTTAAAATATTTTGATTGATTTAAAAGTTACATAATTGAATTTTTTTTTTTAAGTCAAATGGTTTTACGAGATGAATTTTGTAATTAAATGAATTGTTGGATTTAAACTAATAATTTTGTGAAATGTTTCAGAGGTGAGGTGAAAGTAATGTGGTATGGTGAATATGTTTTGTGTATATCATGTTAAATGGACTGTAAGTATAGAACTTTTACAATATGAATCATGTATAAAAAAATGTTTACAGGTGTAACTAAGATTTTAATTCAATAGTGAGATTATTTGAAATAATTGTGTTCAATAAATATGATATTTAAAAAATTTAATAATAAATGAAAAATGATATATACTAATTATTAACAATAAATGTTGAAAATTTTAAGAAAGTCAAATGGTAGAAAGTTATGAATGAGTTAAATGATTATTGATGAAAATATTATATTAGAATGTATATAAAAATTTAATTAGTTAGTTATTAAGTTGCTATTGCGGGGGTGGCCTGTGCTCTCGTAGATAGCGAAATGGGTTGGGGGTAACAGAGAGTGTTACCTCCATCGGAGGCGAAAATGGCGAAAATGTGCGACACACCTTTTCGTGTAAACTTAAATTTGCACCCTGATAGACGATCGTGTCGCACATAATAAAACGATGTAGAGCAGGCACTGAAATGAAGTTAGATTTCCCTGACTTTTCGGGCGATTACTGCCTTACCAGCACTAATCGTGGATTTGGCTAGCAGCCAGCTATGGTCATATCAAGTCCCTTGACCATAGCTGACTTGAAATTGGTATATAGTAGAAATTCAATGGGGGGTGAATTTTAGGGGAAATCCAGGTACTATGGAACAGCGGCTACCACTCTGCCCGCTTGGGGGCAGCAAAGCCAGGTGGTAGACCCGTTTAAGGGCGTTTAACTATAGACAAGAATATGTTGATGTTCATAACCTTTTAAATGTAACAGCCGAAGCAAAGACACGGAGAGGTCAAACTACTCCAAAATATGCCGTCTTTGCAGAAGCGAAAGGGCGATACAGTCCTCCATAATGTGCAATAGAGTGTGTGGATGGGAGGTGGCTCAGATGAGCCACGAATTTAAATTTTACAACATAAAAAATTTTGCTAATTCAAATTTTGATCCAATAAAATTGCTTGTGCTCTGTTAAATAACTAGCTGCTCAGACATTCAATATAAGGTGTTCATTGCATGCTTTTAAATGTATTATTTTATTGTTGTACGTTAGATATAGGTATTGATAAAAATATGTGTTTTCATTATGTGTGTATTTTGAACCTAAGTAGATAATTAAGCTGTCTGGCAGGCGGTCAACATAAATGATCAGAATCAGAAAGAGGGGAAACAAAGAGGTCAGAAGTGAGTATTGATAAACATATATATAAATATTTCATGTAATTTGTTCAATTTTGAGATGTGTTTTCATTGTGTTAGGGATATCAGCTGATCAGCAATAAGCTGTCACTGGTATATTGGTTTATAAATGGTCCAAGAGATTAATGTTTGATGTAATGTCTCAATGTATTACAGATGCTATTTAAAGTAATGAGAAAAGTAATTTGATAAAGTGAGAGTTAAAGTAATAATTTATGCAAGTCAACAAAAGATAGTTTTTGGGTGATGAATATTTTGTGGGACATATAGATCTGTCCAAGTTGAAGTTAGAGTTGAAGTAGTAAAGATCGAAATATTGTTTTGAAGTAATGTAATGTTGTGTTGAGTTAGTGTATGTTATAGAATTTTGAGAAGTATTGTGTTGACACAGTAGTTGTGGAGAATTTATGTACATTTTTGAGTGATATATTGTTGTTTATAATTGATGTTGTTATTTTGTTGTATTTGTAGTAAGGTAATGAGATTGAGATTTTGGGGATGGCAATTTTGTAGTAGGGGGTAGTGTAATGTGGGAGTCCGCAACATAATGATAAGTTGGGACGGGATTGGGACCGATTTAGTGGGACGGGGCCGCCTTAGGTAGAATCCAGGGGCTAGATAAGGGAATTGAGTTTTTGGGGGGGGGAAAACACGTATCCCAAGTACAAAGGGTTAGAGTATTTTTTTTTATATATAGAGAGAGAATGTGGCGAATTGAGTTTAATGATAAGTTGGGGTTAGAGAGTGTTTTGATAGATATTTTAATAGAGATGGGTGTCATGGTAGTTGAAGTTGTTAGTGGTTAGAGTCAGAGAGAGAAGGATTATATATGTATACAGAGTAAGTAGTAAAGTAAATGAGAATAAATAATTTACATCACCCACAGTAGTGTAGAATAAGATTGTTGAATAAAGAAAGAGATTTATAATAAAGACAAAAAACATTTTTTATTTTGAAACCAGTGACAAAATTCTGATAGAATTTGGAAATCATGTAAAATTAAGAATTGTTTATTTTGAATAATTTAAATGTCAATTTGATTATTATTAATCATATTTTGTTATTTTAAATGTCCTATTTTATTATATTTGGTGTTTCAAGTTAGGATGTTACCAATGTTAAATGTATTTTCAGAAAGTATACATAACGTATGTACGTCAAGGTTGTGGACTTGACCTAGTTTCGATCAGCTGATGAGGTCATATGCATACTAAGCTTGTTTCATATGGAAGTTAATTCAACTTTGGTTTTTGATTAATTTAAACAAATTCTAAATAATTTTATATGTAAAGGAAACATTTTAATAAATTTAAATTCTTTTTGAATTTTAAAATTTTTTTGCAAATGTTTTTTTTGAAAAAAAAATCTTGATTTTGCGCCTGCCAGGTAATGAATATTTTGAGTATTGATTATTTTATCATTTGTGTATTAACCATGTTTAATTTTATTGATTTATTGTATTGCCTTGTACTGTCAGACTATAAGTGATTACATGTTAGGTTAAGGATATGTTTAATTAGGAGAAATGTTTAAATTAACTCATTTTAAATAAAACAGAAAATAAGGAAGAGAATTTTTTGATACAATATTTTATTTTGAATTCTGAATTTTTTTAGATGAAATAGTAAATATTAAAGAATTTTTCAATATATAATATGTAATGTGAGTGTGTGTGAGCCCAGTATCTGCTAAAGGCAGCCCAGCTTGCATAAAAGGGGAACCATATCGGCTGAGGATCTGGAGTAATCTAAGCCAGGGATTGAGGATTTTTGGGGGTAGCATGTTAGAAGGTGAGGTGTGAGGTGGTACTTGTCTGTTCGATTTTTCGGTGTTGGGATCTCTTACGGAGAAGTCCAGTGATCTCGTTCAGCTGAGTCCATAGTCGCTGAGCCAGGGGGGTCGTGTACCCATGTAGAGTAAGAACAAGGGGGTTGTTGGCACCAGTTCCTCACCGGTCCTCTTCGGGGTTTATCAATGAGATTTCTTCTGTTCTGGACAGCAGAATTCTCATTGAGGGGGTATTGTAACGTGTCTAAATTGGGTCAGTTTATTTCGTACAGTAGGGGGTATTTGCAATTTTATTTATTTCAATTTTTGCGGGATTTTATAAAATTATTGTGCAAACATTAACTCTATTGGAACAGAACACGTGGCAAGTAGAACAGTTGAAACAAAGGCAAGGCGCAATTTCTATTGTGTAACGCGGCAAGGAATTTGCACCACCCTCAAATTCTCAGAAATGTGCATAAGTGTGATCGCGCGCCCACGATCAGTACAAGCATGCGCTCGGGGGACGCCGTCAGCCCGAAAACCAAGATGTCTAGAGAACAAATTTATTCATCGTCTCCTTAGCGATCTACAGGAAATGCTGCTAAGGACTGCCCACTTTTAGTGACATCAACCAGTGCCTAACAAAAATCGTCCACGGTTACCACACAAAAAACACACTATGTGCCATGCATAGAGTGAATAAACCACAACAATTCACCGTGAACGCCGACGAAATCCAACGGGCAGTGGACGGCAGCTTCCTACCGCCCAAACGCAGTTTACCTTAGTCAGAGACGCTAAGCAATCCACGAGAAGCCGACTCAAGTAACAGACGCCTATATTTTGTGTCGGGCCCGGTTGGTCGAGTTTTCGCAAAATGTAGTTAATTCAAGAAGACCGACCGGGACCCGAGAAATTAACGACGTAATAAATTGGTGTAGCGAAAGTGCGAAACGCCAACAGTGGAAATACGGACAGTGAAATCGGACATCAAAACACGTGTTCGGTCGGCATCGAGATAGTGATTAAATATAAACGAGACGGGAATATATAAAGGCCAACTATTTTCCAATTGTAACATAATATTTAAAGGGGTTTAATTGGTGTGATAGTGTGTGTGGGCAAAGCTGGGCTACTTTCTTTTTGTATACATAGTATGTAAGGTAAGGTCTCTTTAACCAGTACTAAATGTGTTATTATTTTGTGTTCTGTATGAGGAATTTACGTCTTTATGTGAGTAAGTAAAGTATTCATTTAATAACCATGTGTTAGTCTAAGTTATTTCGTCATTACCACGTTCTCATTTCTGTGTTGCGAAATTCGTCTAACGTTCCGGAATCTTTCTGAATTATTAATTGGGTGTGGTCAGATAGCAAAATTGTCCTTTTTATTTAAGGTGGAGTGTAAAGGTTTTCGATATTTTACCCATAAAAATAATCGTGGCGACCTTGGTCTTCTGATAAAATTTAAATAACAGGTAAGTGTTGTGATTGCGTACAGGTAAGTTCTGGCAGGGTATTTTATGTATTAATATATTTCGGCATATTTTTTAGAATCACAATCTGTTTTAAAGAAAAGAAAGTAGCAGTAATATGTGAATTGAGTTAGAAGGATGAGTAAGGTGTGTATTTGAAAGAAAGTAGAGAATGAAATTAAATGAAATTTGTTTCAAATGAAAAGCGAGTTGAGTACGTTATTCAGATAACCTGAAGGTCATACTTGTATGTCGCAGTTTCGTGCAACGGACTTTGGAATAAGAGGTAAGACATAAAATGAATTAAAATTTTAATAATTAAATGTAATAAAAAGTGATAACACAAGATTAATGAACGTTTTGATATTAATGACAGTAAATTGAATGAACAGAATAATAAGTTTGATGCTAAGTTTAATGAAATAAATACCAGAGTCAATGGTATAAAGAGTGAGATCGTAAACGAAATAAATGAGCATTTATATACATTTAAGGAACAAGTGATAGAGTCAGTGGAGGAACAGATTAAAAGTAAAGTAACTCAGATAATTAATGACAAGGTAAGTGGTAATTACGGTAGTGATTCTAATAATGAGTTAACAAGTGATAACAATGATATAATTAAAAATGGTGATGTAATTGAAAATGTAGTATCAGAGAGTGATACATTGAATAATGATAATGATGATGAGAGTTTAGTAGGAGTAGAAATTAGTGATGAGGTAGTAGTTGTTAATGAGACTGAGAGAGAGCGTGAAGAGAAGTTAGGTGAGTTTGGAGGGCAGAGGGCAAATTTTCCCTGTGGTATAAGTGGAGTAAAGACTCCACATGTGTTTTATGAGGACGAAGGTTCCTCCAGAGGTTATGTGGGAGGCATGGTGTCTCCAAATGGTCCCTTAAGTTTTTGTGGTGATGTACCTGGTAAAGCCAGGAAGTATTTTAGTGATTTTGTGTTGCCCTTTGCATGGAATGAGATAGTTCAGGGGGGTTGTGAGAGATATTGTGATGAGAGAGAGAGAAAGAGAGAGATAGAGATTTTTGAGATTAATAGAGGTTATGAAATGTTAGTGCAGAGTTTAGATATTGAGAGAGATGAGAAAATTGACTTACCTTGTGAAATAAAGATGGATGATTTTGATGATACCGCTGTAGATGATAAACACCTTGTATGGTTATGGATATAGTAGAAGAATATGATAACACAAATTACCTTATGTTGACCAAAAATACTGACGGAGACAGGACGAAAATTACCAAGGTAGACGGGTTTTATGAAATAATGGGAGACAAATATGTAGTTAATTACTGTGTTAATATAATTAACGAAAGTAGTCATTACGATAATAATTATAATGTAATGTATGTTGATAAGAATGAGTTGTGATATAAATACATCAGGTTAATATACGATGATGGGGGTTAAATAAAAATCAGTGAATGGACATTTTTAAATATTTTAGTTTATGGTGATGACCTTGCTAACTTATGAAATGAGGTGTGGTAAACAGAGAAATAATGACAAGAAAATGTAAATAATTTTATAGTGAAATTAATTGTGTTTGTGTTGTAAAATGTATTTGATGTAAACAATGTGTGTATGTAGTAGAAATTGATTTAATAATAATAATAATAATAATATTTTATCAGACCAAATAAAGAATGAGAGTTTGTAATAAATGAATTGTAATTTTTTGGAGTAAAGTAATTAAAATAACTTGTGTTTGAAATAACTGATTGAATTCAAGAATTTGAGATTGATTAATGTTGTATAATTGAATGTTGCTAATGAATTTATATGATTTTATATGATTTAAACTTGATAATAAATAATAAATGAATAAATGTAAAATGTGTTTAGTTGTGGAGTCATATGATTGTTATGTTTCAGAAGGTACATATGATTGTACGTGATATTCGTGGTAATGAATGTTTATATTTGCATTTAATGACAGTAATCATGTGTTTATTAGATGGAGTGATTGACCATATGTAAGTATGAAGTTTATAATGCAATTTAACTAAAGTAAAATGTTTAATGTTTGAATAATAAATCTTAAAGGAGTTTCAAAGGTTTTAAATAAAATGATGAAACTATTTTGAGTTAGTTACGAGTTTTCTAGTGTAGTTTTCATGGTTAACTTAATGTAAAATGTTGTAAAAGTTAGAGTTTGGGTGATAAATATTTCAATAAGGCATTTGAGTCAGTCAGAGTTAACTTTAAATGGGTGTCAAACAGAATAAGAATTTTGGGAATAAAAGTAATATAGAAACTGAGTATTAGTAGGGACACAGTAGTGATAGTGCATATATGTAGAGTAATTAGATGATGGTGAAATTTTGTACAGAGGGTGGTGTGATAAGGAGTCCTCAACGCAAGACGTTGTGGCGGGAGGTGAATAGTTTTAAATGGGGTTTGGCGGAGTTACCTGGGAAAAGGCCAGGAACTAATAAGGGAATGAGTATAAGGGAGGGAACATACGTCCTAAGTACAAAGAGGGTATTGGGTATTTTGTAATAAGAGAGGAATGATTTAAGTGAAGTTAGAGCAGTTAATTGAGGTAAATATTTTTTGGGAGATTGGTGTCACCCTATGTAAATCTGTTAGTGATTGTTAGAAGGGATGAAGGGGGGTAAGGTTATATTTTAATGCCTTTTTAATAAATCGAATTATTATGAATAACTGAGGATCACCCAAACCAATTGATAATGAAAATAATTAATAGAAATTCATAACTGAAATGTAATATTAGAATGTAACAAGGTCACGAGTTAATAGAATTTCAAACTAAACCTAAAATTGCAATGTTTGTAATTTTTATTCAGATGCAAAGTAGATGTTTATTTTAAGGGCTGTAGAGAGAGTAAAATATTTTCTATTAAATGGTCAATTAAATTGTAATTAAAGATTCAATCGTTAGTTGGTGATAGCCTATGTAAGTAGGAATAGATTAGTTCAGATGAATAAGTAAATATTTTGTTGTGCTCACTATTTTAAGTTAATGAAGGAGTGTAGGGAAGGTTAAGAAAGAAATGTATGGTGTTAAAACACACAACCAAGACTAGAAATTTCATGCAATGCAAATTGTAAATTTTAAATGTAACTATATCATAAACAAATATATATTTTACTTGTGATTCCCCAACTTTCGGGCGGTCACGGAGTCACCGAACCCTGACCGTGGATTTGGATTATTGGTAGCAAGTGTGGTTGGGCAGATTGTATCCTAGCCATACTTGTTATTATTTTCAAAATTGGTGAATTTAGAAATTAACCTGGGGGTCAATTAAGAGGAATCACCAAACTATGGAACAGCGGCTATCATCATAGGGGGGTGATAGTGCCGTGTTAAGGGTGTGTAAATCATTATAGTAGGATTGCTGGTATCCTTGGACATCAGTAATGCCAAATTTTTTCATAACACTGAACCAAGAACGGTATAGGCAGTGTCTATACCCTATATATATATAAACTTCAGTTCTTGGGGATGCAAATGGGCATTACAGTCCACCCTCAGGAAACAATAGTGTGTGTGGAAAAGGAGCTGGCCGTTACAAGCCAGGGGCACAGATAACGCATCTGTGCATAAGGCAAACGCTCGATCCGGTTTATCAGGCGGGTGGTTACCTAATTGTAACTGGGTATAAGGGGGGAATTAAGAAAAATGATGTAGTAGGAGAGTAACTGAGCAATCAGTGAGAGGGTGACGGCCTCTGTAAACAGCAGGACATTCAATTTCACTTACTCTAAAGAGAGAGTTGGTGGTTGGTGACCCAGTTCCTGTTCAGTAACAGTTGCTATAACTATGATTCGATGATTAGTGATGTATTTCACTTATGAGAACAAACGATTTTAAGTACTAGATTCAACTGTAATGCTCTTAATATACAAGAACCTTTATGATTGTAACTATATAATTTTGTGTATTGGTATTACTTGTATGCAGTGTGTCTAGAGAAAGGTCATTCACCTGTTAGTAAGACATCAGCTGATGACTGGTATGAACTGTATAATGGTCAATGTAACCAATTCCTATGTTCTTTTAATAATCAATATAAGTTCAAGTTATATTTTATTTTATAATTTTCTTTTTATTGTCAGAATATATGTTTAATAAAACATTATTACATTTAATTACATTATTATTTAATTATGAAAAAAAAAATTTTATTTTGTTGGAAGTACAGATTGTGTTGTGTTTTTATATTCCTGATTATGGGTATTGCTAATGTATTAACTGATTTATATTGTTCATATTATGTGTTGTAAACAAATGTAGTGATAAGGGAATTTATGATAAAATTAGGTGTTCATTTTATTTTGTTTATTATGATTGTTAGCAGCTAGTTAAGAGGAGTTGTAAATTCATTTAAAGGATGTTGGAATTTTGAGAGTCAATGGAAAGAGATGATCAAATTAATGGTAATATGAATCTTTGATAATAGACTTAGATTAATTTCTCTAGGTGAACAAAATTTAAATGATTTAATTTGATTTGTTTTTGATTTGAAACCGTAACGTCAAGCCGATAAAAGTTGAGAAAAGGAATTGAATTTAAAATATAAAATATTTCTATGGCTTTTAGATCGAGAAGTAGGATGTAGATGTTGTGGTTAATATAATAATGAGTATGTGTATGCACCCAGTACTTGCTGAAGGCAACCCAGTATGTATGTAAGGGGAGATATATCGGTTGAGGATCTGGTATGGTATAAGCCCAGTTTTGGAATTTTATTTGGAATGTTACAAGGCTAGGGGTACTATGGTGGGTGCCTGTCCGATTTCATGGTGTTGGGATCTCGCACAGAGAAGTCCAGTGATGTCGTTCAGATGCAGTCATAGTCACCGAGCTAGGGGGGTAGTTTACCCATGACGTGTTAAGAATTAAAGGGGGGTTGTTGGCGCCATATCCTCACTGATCCTCTTAGGGGTTAACAATGAGAGTTTTTCTGTTTTGGCAGAAAACCTCTCATTGGGGGGGGGTATTGTAACGGGGCAAAAGGGGCGAGACAGGTTTTGATCATTTTAACCAGTAAACCAATCTATTTGAAAGTTACTATTCGGAAACAGTCAGTACAAGGTACGCCTTGGGAATTGTGACAAAGGAATGTGCAGTTATCAACGAGGGTGCATATTCACCATCATGCACACACTCCCTCGGCCAACATTCTCATGGTTTTAGCACGTATGAATACATTCTTTCGCGCTGTGTGCGCAGAAAACAGAGTCAGTCGGCTAAAAACATCTCAACGCAACGGACGCGAGCAGTGTGTGTGTCCGCCGGCTACCAGTTTTCATCTCGTTCGCATATAAAAATGTAAAGAAAATAGTATCTATCGCCAACAGTAGGCTCGTGGCCAGACGAACACAAAGACTCGCGAGCCGAAAATTTATTAAAAGTATTAGAATGTGAGTTCAACTTAACAGCAATTTAACATGGACTAACTGTGAGATATTAATTCATCATCAGTGACATCAAAATTAAATCGTCAGTGATAACTTGATTCGGACAAACCTGTGAACAAAGAAAAGTGCGGAGTGCAACATGTGATCTGCAAGGACACCCAAAACCAAGTAACCGTATAACATATAAACTTTTACAGTCATAAAAATTATAATGTAAAGAGATCTCTAAAGTATGGGGAATAATTTAAATACCGTATGAGAGTGTGAGTGAGCAAACTGGGTTGCTTTGTGTAATTAATTAGAATAAATAATTGAGCCTTAAGTTTAAGAATTAGTAGATAAATGGTCTTTGTGTTTTTGTTTAAATTGATGTCGTAAATTTTATCAAACGGGGTTGACCGCCCCGCAGTAATGTTGGTTATTTGAAGATAAAGAAGGAGGGAATATGTGTGGTTAAATCATAAAAGATGACTATAAGAAATAAATAAATCGAATTGAGTTAGTTAACTATAAAATGTGTGTAGTCATTGACGTACTTAACCCTAAATCACGTTTATAGTTCACAGTTCGTGTGACGGACCTTGGCTTGTAAGATAAGTTTAGTCTGTATTACTGTATTAATAATTTAAATGTGATAAAGGTGGATAACAGCACAACTGCAATAAAAAGGGACAGGAATATGCGATTTTGTCTAGACGCCTGGAAGGTAAATCGTTAAAAAAAAAATGTAATTTTAAAAGGTTTATCGTTCAGAACACTTAGCAGACCACTTAATTGACGCCTAAGATAACTTGTAAATGACAACTGAATTGTATAAAATTAAATGTAAAAATTTATAACACTGAAATAACGATTAGTAAAGTTTTCTAGCAAACTAAAGTATGTGTCATGTATTATGATAAAGATAACTAACTATATGATGTTAAATGGAAGTTTGAGGTAACAACTGTCTTAGTAATGAAATGTTATATAATAAGATTTGTAAATTTTGTAGTAAAATCATGTTAACAAATTTTAGTCAAACATTTGGCAGTTATTTGTTAAGGTAAATGTATAGATTGTACTAAAATCCCCAAAATCTTGTTTGTAGTATAACATTTATGAAGTTTACTAGTATGAAACATTAAATTTATATTTTCACATAATATTTAGTTTAAGGTTGTAGTGAAGTGTTAGTTGAGAGTTAACACATAAACTGAGAAACAAAAAGAAAAGAACATTAGTAGCAATCTTAAATTTTAAGAATGTATAAATTAGTGAAGTAAATACATTAGCCTATTATTAAGATGTAAGCATTAAATTGTATGTTCATGATTAGGTAGAAAATTTTGTTTAATTATTATTTCCTTAATTCTTAAATAGCTATCTATTCAAAAATATAATATATTTGTGTCAATTTAATACTAAATTGTTAGGTAGTATTTGACATAATATACTAAGTGTGTAACTATGAATAGATAATCTAATTTTCAGGACTACTAATATTAGTACGATTATAATTATTATTATTATTACTAATTGTAATGTTAATTAAACTCTGCATAAGCATATATTATTGAATACCAATTGAAATTGACGATTGTAACAAGTGGCAATAAAATAATAGGTAAGCATAGACAGAAGCAGATGTAAGATTTTATCTATGAATGCTATTATAAATGTGTAAATTAGTAATTAAATTGTAAAAATTGGATTCATGATTATAAAATGAGAGCAACCAAATAAATAATGGTATAGAAACCATCAAAATTGCTATGTAACCGGAATTTAGGTCTTACTGGGATTAGACACACAGATTACACCACATTCATAGGATAATGAACACTTAAGGTATCATTTAAAGCATCATATAAAGGGCGTAAATTTGGGAGCCTTTGGAGTCTAAAGGCCATCTCAACGGACCCAAATTGGGGACAATTGTAACGCCAAAACTAAAAAAAAATTGTGTATAAAAGAAAGATGACACAAGAGGCAGCTGTTGATTTGACAATGATGAATGAAAGGACATTACCAGATGCAGTTAGAACAAAAGGAGCGTAAAATCCTTTAGCAATGGCAGAGCATGGTTCTGGACAGGCCATAAGTCCGAGATAGCAGATGGTCACTTAAAGAAATTAAGGGGTGTGGAGCCGTAAAACTAAGAAAACAAAGACATCAGAGTCATGGGAGTATTCCTGAGAAAGTTATCGTCGCGGGTGATAAGAAGAGGATACACCATATGTATGAACTCATCAACGACACAACGAGACACTGTTCTCAATGAAAGGCAAGGATCGACCAGATGAATTTCAAACAAAAGACATCCAGTAAAGATACGGGTACAATGGGTGAACCAATTAACAAAGACGACGGGGAGCAAAGTAAAGTGAGAGGTTTCTAGCTAAGATACATAGAAACATTAGCAGAGGCGACGTTACTTAGAAACGACCACACCAAGCGCGTGCGCGTGTGAACTAACAAGGGCGCAGATGGACAGAATAAGACAATACAGAAATTGGTCACGCTTGTAGCAGAAGTCAGCAGGGGCTTGACAAGGGAAGACTGGGAAATTTATAGCAACGTTAAGTGTACTTGTTAAGCAGATGCAGCAGTGGCAATTAGAGAAATTTGTCTGAAAGGAACAGAAGAACAAATGTCAGGATGATTGACAATGCGTGAAAATTGACGACCACCAGGGACGAAGGGTGTATCCAAAAAGGGAGGCGATGTGGTAGGAAATGAGATATCCTATCAGAGCCAGAGCTCAACGGAGGCGGGTTTTTAAAAGCAAGTTTCTAAGAAAGCTAGAACGAAAAACGAATGGGAATTTGGCAGATTATCAAGTGAGGGAAAATAGGAGGGTATTCCAGTGGAAGAGACAAACGATAACCAATGGGAAGGAACCAAAGGACGAAGAGAATTTGGAGTGGGAATTCGGTGGATTGAGTACATAAAATAAGCCGAGAACGCAAACTAGGGAGTCTAAGATAAATTTTCGAGAGAGTCAGAAGTCTAGTAGTAAAATTTCGGAGTGACGATCAGAAGTGTTGACGAAGTGTGATATAATTTTCTTAAGAGCGTAACGTAACAGTTAGGAGTCGTGACGGAAGTTCCGAATTCGTTGATAGTGAAAGTCCGCAAATTAACTGATAACATACTAAGATCCGAGATGTATAAATGATTGTGAAGCGGTGTCACTTATACGTTATTTCATAAAACAAAGTTGACAACAACGTATGCAATACGATCGAGATTAACAAGTGCGAACTAAAAAGTAGTAGTACATAACTTATAAAATGAATAAGATCACAATAAGTGTCTATAACAGTCTTGTGAAAACAGTAAATTAAATTTAAAAAAATCGAACACTATAACTAGTTACCTGTCAGTATTCTATTGCAATATCGGAAGATGCCGGGGTGTGATATTCTAAGTGAAGTGTGTGTACAAGGATAAACCATGAGATGAGATTCGTACCTTCAATGACATCATCAATCGAAGGAGTGAGCGATAAACTCTACGCAGATCAGATGCCGTAGAATGGAATAACTTACCAAAAGTAAAATTTTATGTATTAATTAATACTTAACAAACACCTGTCTGTCCTATTAAAAGAACTCACATAAAGCTTTGGCAAACTAAAACACTCTTGTGTTTCTTAGTAAAGATAATTCTTATATCGTAAAACATGAATCCAATTTTAAATAAATTTTGTGTAATTAGTAAAGTTAATGATTATTAACTTTGAAACTCAAATTAAAAACTTGAGATAAGAGCTCGTAAGATGAATTGCTATTGAAGTAGAGGATATTTAATATTTCGAATGAGCATAATATGTTAAATAAGAACTAGTATGAAAATAATAAATGCCTCAAGTATACTGAAATTTGTGTATGCGTTTATTTATTTAATACGTACCTGAGCTAGGGAACAAATATCATTATTCGACAGAATGACATAGTATGCATAATCATCAAGCATATGTAAACAAATAAAATTATTTGGGGCTTCAGTAGAATTCATGTTAACATTAATTACCGTTGCTGGATATAAATCCTATAATTTATTAACTAACATTGTCTCAACATCATATTTTACACACAACAAGACACGACTAATTAACATCTAGTAAAGATAATGTTGTATTAGTATAGTGATAATTAAAAAAAATTTATGTTAAATTGGCACCACAACAAGGTGGGGCTTAATTAATTAAAAAGAGCAGTAATTAACGTTGTTAAATTGGCGTCCCGAAACGCGGGGCGTAAACACTTAACAGTCAAACATTAAACGTTATAACTAAAAAAAGTTATAAATAAATAACTTCCCTGTGACTAAAAAAACAAATGTATTTTTTTGGAGATAATAATACTCTTTGTATACCATACTAAATATAAAGATATAAAATACACTTAAAGAAATACATGAGAGAAGTATAATATACAGTATATAACTAGTATAACTGTTACAATAAATTAATGCTTTTTATGGTTGAAAAATTTATGAACATTAAATTAAGCAACAGGCAGCACTGCTAAACCTCAGAATTAAATCACTACCTGAGAAGTCATGGGTTTATGAGAGGATGGAACCACAGAGACTCAAAACGCAAAAGATCTGGCTAAACCAAAGTAGCAACTACCTTCAATACCACAGCATACCAACAGCAGTTAATAAAGTGATCCCCTTGGAAAATCCACTCGATTTTCATAGGTATGAAGTACATCTCAGTCTGATAGAAGATGTTAAGAAGAAGACAAGATCTCCAGAAGAACTAAAACAGATAACGCTAACAACCATCAATGAGAGATTTCCGGAGGAAATATGGCTACATGTATACACTGATGGATCCTTGCTGGATAAAGTGGGTTGTGCTGGAGCAGGAGTGTTCTCCTCATTGTTTTCTCACTACATTGCAATGGGACAAAATAAATCAAGTTATGACGCTGAAGTAGAGGCTATCAAAGTGGCATTGCAAAACCTCATTTGGAGGCCAAATTCCTTTTCAAAAGCTGTCCTTTTAGTGGACTCTAAGTCTGCCATCCAGGCAACATTCTCTAATACAGGAGCAACATCCAGGAGCACACTGGAAGCAAGACGACTCACCAGGCAGCTTACAGCACTTAACAAGGAGATAGTTATTCAGTGGATCCCATCTCACATAGGCATCTCGGGAAATGAGACAGCGGACACCTTGGCAAAGCGAGGGACAATGCTCTACCACCGGGAAAGTACCCATGACTTCAGTACCCTAAGAAGACTGATGACAAGGAAAACAAACTCTCGCTTCCTGGAAGAAGCAAGAAACATATCAGAAAGAAAAACATGGTCAGGGATTGAACAGTTATGGAATAACAACTGTAGAAAACCCAGGAAGGAAGCAGTCGCCAACTTTAGACTGGAAACTGGCCATGACTGTCTCTCAGCGCATCTCTACAAATTAAAAATTTCCACCACAGAAGAATGTGTATTGTGCAGGCGAGAATACTCAAAAATGAACAAAAATCATCTATTGGAGTGTGTGAAGCTGAACCGGGAAATGCAAGAACTCAGAAATTACAGTGGTCTTTATTGGGAAGCTCGGTACCAAATGGGTTAAATGTACCAATGGGGAGCCATTGGAAAACAACAAACAACAACAACAACAACAACAAATTTATGAACAACTTAGTTACAATTTAGTTAATTCAGTCATATGCCTTGTCTACACATGTTACATCTCAAAGTCAGGTTTCTGTTAACTCATTGAAAGATTAAACAGTTACTGCCAACTAAATCAAGATTCTGATAAACACCTTATGTGTGTTTCATGACTCTTTGCCCCATTTCACCAACCTCTGTTAAGAATTTAACAGCTGGTAAAAAACCCACTAAGGATTTAAGGGGACATAACTTTATACAAATAAAAATAAGATTTCTTATGTGGAAAACTCGGATAGCTTATTCTTACGTGCTAAGGCACAAGACACCCCCCCACAGTTTAAATTATATTATTTAATTATCCATTATCAATACTCTCAGAAAGCCACTACCGTACTACGTATTGTCCCATAACATTTCCAATGAGAAAATGTTTTTAGGTTGGGTAGCAGGAAATACTTTTGATATGTCATACACCTTGGGGGAAAGAAAGACATATATTGATATGAATAATTCATTACTACTAAAACTGAGCACTGTTAGTGTGAGATCTTTTTTTATTTGAAGTTTAAACTTTTTAATTAGAGTTTCTTTCATGTATCAGAATAGGAGTTTATTAAGAACTGGAATAGCTTCATGCATATGCATATTTTAGGCAAATACTGAAGTGTTAGGTTTTGCTACTTTAACATTTTATGTGAAATAAAATATTCAGTCCAGGTGCTTATGGCAAAATAACCTTTCCAAAATTAAGACTGATATTTGCATTCATTATATTTTTTTATTAATGAATTATTTAATGGAAAATTAATCACTGTTATTTCTACTGCATATTAGATTCAATGTCCATAAATAATTACGAAATCTAAATTGTCACATTCTCCAGACTGTAAACCAGATAGCTGCTATTGGTACAAAACAAGAATCAATTTTTAAACTGACCAGTAAGCCAATTTCCATTAGTTCTTTAAATTTCAATATCTGTTTGACATTATTTTCTTGCTGTTCAGTTTTTTCTGGCTCTATAACCTGTGGCAAAATATAAGCTACTGTGACAATTCTGATCAAAAAAGTTGGTATCTATGATTCTTTCCATACTTTTATACATTTTTCTGAAACTTACATCTGATAAAGCTGTTACAACTAGTTATTCAGAATATTGACCCGATTTAAGAGAAAAACTAGTTTACATAAAAAATATCAGCACATAATGTTGTAAGTCATTATAACAATCACAAAACAATCATTATTCAAATTAACAAGACAATTTTAACATAAACGGTTATTGGCATTACTATCAGAATATTGTCCAATCTTGACATCACTCTTGTAATTCTATAGCTGATGATGACTTTAAAGAAATACTATGCAGCCATGTTTATGTTTATACTTTCCATGTGTTTTTATGTTTAAACACATTATGTTTAAGTACAGAATAGTTAGCGTCTAGCTTTCAAATGAAATGATTATTCTATAATTTAATACTATGAACAAAATCTAAAAGTAGTGTGTAATACATATTTTAATACTTCAAACTACTTGTAAAATATACAACTACAATATTATCGTATGGTAAAAATAAAAACCTGTTGCTCACCTGAAGTTTCGGGCGTATCATCTTCAGTTTCAGTTTTGCTTACTGCAGTGTCTTCGCAAGGACTAACAGTCTGCGTACTATGCTGAACAACTTCAGCCGTCTTTGCAGTAATCAGAGGTTCAGTGTTAGTTTCAACATTCTGAACTGACTGGTTCTCAATAATACCTGTTGATTTGTCATCACGACTGGACGTTTTATTAGACTGATCACCTTCAATTGAAGTGGACGGATCGGTTGAGGTTTTGTCTGTAGTTTCACTATTACTTACATTTTCTACTAAACTTTCTACTTCTTCACTCTTGTCTTCTTGTAAAAGGTCAACATCACAACCACTATCACCTACCACTTCCTTTTCCTCCTCATTTGAGCAACTATCACTAACAAAAACTGGTAACACAACCTTTTCTTCAATATCATCTTTGTGTTCATCATTTGTATTATCGGTTTCGATTTGGACGGAATTTGGTAAGTTTTCTGAAACACTTTGTGGAATTTCTTCTGTTTCTACCTCACGTTCGGTAGGAGTCAGATATGCTTCAGACGTATCACTATCTATTACTTCGCGTTCAATTTTATTGATTTCACTATGAAGTAAAATTTCACTACTTTCAATATCTACACTCAAAGTACTTTCTTCTAAAATATCATCAGGTTTATTGTCTTTGTCTTCACTTGTTTCATGCATTTGTTTATCTTCCCCACTAGAATCATTTTCACATTTAGTTTCATCTTCACTTTCATTAGTAACACTTCTCACCTCAGATGTCTGTAGATCACTATTTTCTAACTCAATTTTCTCAGCAGGAACATCTTCAACAGTGAGAGGTTCAGCTTCTTCCTGTTGTATGTGCTGAGGTGAAACTGACTCTGGTGACTGTGTTTCTTGCTTTTCTACAACACTGGATTCTTCTATTACACTATCTTCTTCTGCATCTTGTTCATGTTCTAAAGTTGACAATTGAACCTGAACTGTTTCTTCAGGAGTTGGACTTATGGATGCTGATAGTTCTGGAGTATCTAAATCACAATTACACACTGGATCTGGTTCTCGCACATCAAGTTCTTCCTTGCCAGCAGTAACCTCCTACAACAAATTTTCTTACATGATTTTCCTTACTTGCATTACCTACATGATTACTTAAATTATATTCACAAAATTCATCTTATCCACTTACAATTCAACTCGGAATATGTCAATCACTGTGTATTATAAAAATAGAAGATGTACAAAGTAATAATAATTTATGGAACTTAGAATTTTCACTAGGGCAAAATTTTTTTAAAACGCAAATTTTTTTTTTTATTTAATTTTACATTGCAACTAATCTTAGATAGATTAATGAGCAATTTGACTCTATCAATATCTTAAAACTAAATGAAAACGCAAAATATATTTCATGAAATAACTACATGAGATAGACATAATTACTATCACTAAACCCCCTCCCACCTAATCATGCCTCCCCTCACACACACACACACACACACACACACACGCACACACGCACGCACGCACACATTGCAGTAACCTATCTTGAGGAATCAAGAGTTTACTTCTCCACATAAATAATAAGCATAATGACAGTACACACATAATACAATTTTAATCTCTGGTGGTCCATTCTTATAATAATTTACAAATTTCTTATACATACGCATCATGTTTACATGAATGATGTTTGTATGTTCACCCAACAAACCTGATATATAGCCAATGGCCTACTTGCTTGTTGTTCCCACCCTGATATAGTACTGATAGGTCTTTGCTGCCTCAATGCTGGGTCTGTAATATTGTCTGAACGTTGTCTTTCATAATGCTCATACATCTGTGCAAACTGCAGCTTGAATTCTTCATAGGAGACCTAAAATTTTCACAAATAAATCATCCATGATTATTAACTCTTAAAATTCAAGTAAAGTTCAAACTTTAAACATCAAATAATACCTACACGATAATACATTTACGTGTTTTTCACACAAAAATTATTCTACATAATAAACTTTTTCAACTTTGGATTACTATATTTTTAGATAAAAAATTAATTAAATTTTACTGCACCTTATACTAACATTATATTATTCACAAATCAATTATATAGAAAGTTCTGATTATAAACTATAAATTACAAACATGAACTTCTCGAGAAGTTTGTAAATAAGCCTGTGGCAAATCATGGTTGTAAAACTAAGAGAAGTGTTACATGACTTCTTTTGTCATATGTCATCATATATGTTTTACACATGTTTCTACCAAACAACATTTAATTTTGCAAAAACAATAACTTTAATTGTTTAAGGCGAATACGACGCCGAAACGCGTTCGACGAAAAAGACAAGTAAGTTTTCACAAGAGAAAGTTTCAATATTATATTAAGTGTAGTGCTGTGAAAGAAGATGATGAACAAACAAGACAAACTTTAAGTGTATTCATTATACATTTAAACTTAAATAGATGCTACAAGTATGCAAAGCCTTTTTTGTATTATTTGTAGTTTAGCTGGATCCATTAACTACAAACAAAGATGTCAATCACAACACTGTAAAAGGTGGTTTTCGTCGCAGTTTTTTGAGTATGGCCTTTTCTATGGTGGTAAGATCAAATAAGACTTCCTCTTCTGACCATGATGGTTGCATACATATATTTTTATGAGCTTTAAAGGTGAGAATGATATCTCAGCTGAGAGAGTGGACACAGGGTCACAAAAAAACAGAGTTTATTTTAATGAAAATTATAATTTTGGTTAAAGATGGTTTGTTCCTCAAAACACTTTACAAATCTCTTATATACTAGGGGAAGTGGTGCTTCCCCTGCTTCCATTAACTCTTCACCACTGAAACAAGCAAAAGCTGGCTCAGGCTCACTTAAAAGTTAATTAACAATTTATTAAAAATATTGTCCTTCAAAGTCAGAAAAGTTCATTACATAGTATTTGATACAGGGACACATAATTGAAAGAAAAAACACAAACAACAGAACCCAAGACACACGCGCGCGCGCGCGCGCGTGCACACACACACACACACACACACAACATTCCACATTTCTTTTACCTTTGAGTGAACAATGGCAAGTGTATCAACCCATACTCTCCACCCTCCATATTCATGTTTGATGGCATGATGCAATAACATTCTGAATAATGAATACACCATATCAGATGTCTTCTGTTCTTCTGCATTTTTGGGATGAATATATGCCATTGCAATCAACCATTCCTAAGCACATAAATCATACAGAACCATTTAAGTTTATATCAAACTATTATCACAACAAAACTTCTAAACTTCTACCAAAACTTCTAATTTTATTTTTTTGTGCTTTGCAGAAAGTTCCTACATCCACTTCAAAATGATACACAAGTTCTCAGACAGGTTCCAAATTCACAAATCCTGCTTCTTACAGAACTAACAAAAACTTAATTACTATCTTATTTCTTCATTAAATTCAATACATTTCATAAATTCATTTTACATTTATGAAAGAAATGCAAGTGAAACTTTATGTAGTGCTAAAACATTTGTTGATCAAATGTCATCAATAATATACAATGTTTCTAATACACAATGCTGTAATTAAAGATGTGTTTTGTTGAGCAACTCCTGCTCTAAATATCTGTTCATACTTGAACTAGTAAGCTTCCTCAGTTACTGAATTCGCTTTCAATTTTGAACAAAATACATTCATTTTTGAAGTGAGAACTTCATATATAGGAACTATGTTGCCTGGCATAGACCTCATGCTCCTATGACTGTAAACTGATTCAATATGTAATGAAACACGCAACAAAACACTTACCAAAAGACCAGGGGCAGCTCGTTCTTAGGGCGCTAAGGCGTGCGCCCCCAGTTTAAATTATATCATTAAACAATCCATTATCACTACTCATGGAAAGTCATTACATATTTCTTTAATGGTTCATCAAGAAAATGTTTTTGTGTTACGTAATAGCAGAAATGTTTTCGGAACAGCATGCGTCATGGTGCTCTTACAACTGCGCCCATTTCTTAATTCTCCCACTTTATCAAAAGCTGAATGAACTTGTAAGCTTATATTTACGCTGTCACTCGGCGCGTGGGCTGGCGTGCCACATTCAGAAGAAAGCAGAAAGTGGCATGATTCACTCGGTACAACTAATTGCAGACTACTGATAATATAAGATTTGCTCTTTTTAGTGTTTAGAGTTTCTCTGGCGTAGTAAATTCAGTGCGGTCATTTGTTTAGTGTTTAGGTTTTAAGGTTGTGTTTTTTTTTTAATAGCTTCACGAATAATTTAGGGAAATATTGTAATGTCAAATTATTAGGTTTGTTTTAACATTTTATCAAACATCGATAATTCAGTGCAAGCGCTTAAAGCAATAACTTTTGCAAGATTAACTCTTGATCAAAAAATTGAACTAAAGTCATTAGATAGGTCAATTCCTGAATTCTGCACGATGCAAACAGAAAATAAGAAAAGTGAGAATCGTGTTTTTAGAAGGCAACTGCTTTCGAAAGATGCATACCAAAAAAATGACTGTATCTGTGGCTGTTGCGTTCAGAAATATTTGTTCTGTTGTCCATGTATTTTATTTTCTCCCAGAGACAGAGGTGATTGCTTGTGGACTGTAAAAGGGGTTAATGATATAAAACATCTTACACAAAAAGTTAAGAAGCACGAAATATCCGTCAATCACATGAATAGTTTTTTTTTAGGCAAAGTAAACATACTCTCTAGTCTAGACTCGCAATTTAGACAAAACATTGAAAAGCACAATATTCAAGTCAGCAAAAACATACATATTTTAAAACGGCTGACTTCGTGTGTCAAATTCTGTAGTGTTTTTGAGTTGCCTCTAAAAGATCATGACAAATCAGCATCGTCTACAAATCCAGGGATACCGGTATATGAAGATTTAATTAATTTTACTGCGGGGCTGGATTCTGCAATGAAAGACCACTTAGAATCGGCCACTGTATTCAAAGGTACAGTAAGGCCTTGATAATCTGGAACTTGATAATCTAGAATGCTCGATAGTCCAGCACTTTTTATAAACAGCAACCGATTTGAAAATATCGCAATGTCTGACTAAATTGCTGACGCTAATTCGGGTGGAGTTTGTGGTCTCTCAGATGTTTCAGTAGAATGACGTAATTTGGCATATTTGGCCGCACTGGAATGCATTTTTAACGCCTCTGCTGCTATTGGCGCGATCGTGTTTCTTCAAAAATGCTCGGGCATGAAAATGCTCAGTTGTCCTTGGCACAATCGGGAACTCTCGACAGAGGTCGTGAGCTGACTACTGTACAGGTCATTGGCACCATTTCGTATTGGTTAGTCATGAGTGTCTGCTTCTTGTGTTTACACAGTGCGTGTCTTACCATATTTGAGTTACAGTATTAGTGAACTTCGCTGCAGTTACATTGTTCTGTTTTTGTACAGTGGAGTTCAGTTTTAAGTTGCTGCTTCACAGTTTTGATCACAACGTTTTCTAAACACCAAAAACAGAATCCAGTGCTTCTAATAAAAGAAAATATGTGACTTTGACAATCCAACAAAAACTTGTCATTATAAATATGTTAGAAAAGGGAGAAAACAGGAACATAATTATGGAAGAATTTAATATTGGATCCTCAACCTTATATGATATAAAAAAAAGAAAAACTTCAAAAATTGTTGGCTCAAGCAGATACAAAAAAAGTTATAGACAATCGTCAAACATTAAAAAAGCCTAAGCTTGACCAGTTGGATAACGCGTTTTACACCTGGTTCTCAGCAAAACGTTCTGAAGGAAAACCTATAACAAGTCCAATGGTAATTGAAAAAGCCAACCAGTTTAGCAGTGATTTGAATGTAAAAGAAGAACAACATATTAAATGAACAGATACATTACAAATCACATACACTATTTGACACACTGATCCACACACATAATTCGAACCTCAGCGCCAATCCCTTCCCACCATCAACCCCCACCACACACTCCATTCCGTAACGGTTATTCTGTAATCGACAGTTAGTATTAAACCCACTGAAGAAGAGAAACAACATCTCGAAACGTTTGGGAAGTGACAACAGTAAGTTCATAAGTGAAAGTATTATATATATTATTATATTATTAAAAGAAGAATACTGTAAATTTTCACGAGGTTGGTTGCACAACTTTAAAACTCGTCATGGGATACACAAATTAGATTTTTCTGGGGAGTCTAAATCTGCTGATGAGGCTGCAGCAAATGAATTTGAAGTTACTTTTGGTAATTTTATATCACAAAATAACCCAAGTCCTTGCCAAGTGTACAACACGGATGAAACAGGGTTGATATGGTGTTGCTTGCCTAATTCAACCTTAGCAGGACATGATGAAAAATGTGCGAAAGGTTTCAGAATTAATAAAGATAGATTGACTGTTTTGTGTTGTGCAAATGCATCAGGAGACCATAAATTTAAACTTTTTGTCATAGGCAAGTATAAAAAGCCTAGAGCTTTTAAGAATCTTATGGACTTGCCGGTACATTATGGTGCTCAAAGTAATGCCTGGATGGACGCTCAGCTCTTTAAAAATAGGTTTTTTGAACAGTTTGTTCCTGGAGTTAAACAAAACTTCAAAAAACTCGGTTTGCCTGAAAACACACAGGCTGTGCTGTTAGTAGATAACTGTAGAGCCCATCCTCCTGCTAGTGAGTTAAAGTCAGCAAATATAACAGTGAAATACCTCCCTCCAAACGTAACCCCTTTGATTCAGCCTATGGATCAAGGAGTAATTCAAAACTTTAAGTGCAAATACAAGGGTTTCATTTATTCAAGTACTCGTAAACTCAGACTGTAGTGTAAAAGACTTTCAATCAACTTTTAACATGAAAGGTGCTATTTTTGCAGCAACTGTTGCTTGGCAAGAAGTAAAAAATGATACGTTAATAAAAGCATGAAGAAAGTTATGGCCAGCTATGGTGGGGACAGTCCCCTTAGTGGACATAATGAACTAGATGACCCGGACAATCCTGAAAGTCAGTTGCTGGAGACTGTTAAAAATGCTGCAGAAGGCTGTTCATCATTGTCAAAAAAGGTCTGATGATGAAGAGCTTGACTGGCTAGATGTTGATAAGGACAAACCTACTGTGGAGGAGATAAATGATGAAACAATCATTCAAAGTGTGTTAAATCCTCAAACAGTTCAAGAAGTGGAAAGTAATGAGGGAGAAGAGGGTAGTGCGTCAAATAACATGGCTGAAGTTATGAATCTGCAATGACTTTTTAAACAAAAAATCTAACAGCAAAAGACAAGTTGATATAAGATCATTTTTTAATCACTAACAATCACCCTAACATGGACGAATTATTTATTTTGTTATAATGTTTAATTTTTAAGAAAATGTTTACTGTTGTAATTGAACATGGTCCTATGTAATTTAAATAATAAATTTACCTACATAACTGCACAATAACAAGTGTACTGTACCGTTATCCCTTGTTTTATCATATTTAATCTAAATGCCTTGATAGTCTGGAAAATTTGATAATCCGGCACGCTCTTGGTTCCGACCGTGCCAGATTATCAAGGTCCTACTGTACATAAAAAATAATACAGAATTATATATTGGACTGTGTGCTTAGAGTCTGCAGGGCAAAAATTAGAGAAGTGTATCTGTTTGCATATTTTGAACACTGTTACACTCATCAAATTAATTTGCTATTAGAGAAAGCAACAAGTGTGAACTGTAGTTAGAGTTAAGTTTAAATAATATTTATTCACTTATTTAAATATTTATAAATATTTAAACTTATTCGCTTCACAGCCTTATGTGAATAATAAATGGAAAAGTGTAAAAACAAATATTGTTCGACACAAATGAGAAGATTGGACACGTGATTACGCTACGCGTATCTCGTTTGTAACATAATAATTAACTTGGCATTCTACAATCACTTAATAGCTCTTTGTGCATTGATAAGGGCGTTTAAATTTTATTGGTGTCTAATGGTATCACTCTAGCAGTGGCGAAGCGTCAGGGGAGACAAGGTAGACAGTGTCTCCCCAAATAATTTATTCATAAAATAATTAATTTTTATTTATGCATTAAGTTGCATAAGTTACTTAGAAAGGTATAACACTAATGTAAGAAGTTAAAAAATATCATGAGACATAACGCAAGTGTGAGGCTTGGAACCTTGCTGTGCGATGCAATTTTACGCGGATTATCAGGGTAGACGTTACTTGAAATGCCTTTTTAACAAGGCTGGAGGTAAGGAGGGGTTTGGTAGACGACAACGGGAAGGGACCTGCGCGCGCAACATAATCATATGTCCAGTACATCACGTCAAAAGACACGTCTCCCCTAATTGAATAGTACAGAATTTTCGCCTGGCCACCTGTGTTTGTTTCATTGTGCTATTTGTTTTTGTTGAGTTTAAAAATTATTTTGATATAGTTTATAGACTAAGAAGTGTGTAATCATTTACGCACTAATTATTTAATAATACATATACTTAATTGTCGTCATTTAAGTGCTTTAAGCATATTGCTTACTTGGTTAAAAGGAGCAAAGCGAATACAGTTAGTACCAGTTCTATGGCAGAAGTATTTGATATAAACTCTGACAACTTTGATTCATTAGAATTTTCGTTAAAGTACAAAATCAGTACATTACATTTAAAGCAAAAAGTATTGCTAACGTTAAAAATATCTCGGGCGTCTTTAGATTTGTCGCAGAAGGATGGAAAAGTTATCAGAAAATTTGGTGTAGTAAATATAGGTGGCTCTCTTGTTGTAAGCAAAACAAAACTCTGCACTGCTATTACTGTTTGATGTTTAATGGAGAGGAACCATGGAGTAAAGTTGGAGAAGGCGCTACAAGAAATTTTAAAGTTAACGCCGCTAAACATGCTGGTAGTAAAACTCATATGAAAAATTCTGAGATGTTTCACATGCTAGGACATAACAGAATTTAAATTGTTTGTCGGAAACACCTAGAATTGAAGCAGTACAGCATAATGAAAATGTGGCACGAAATCGAAGGGTAGTGCCGTTTGATAGACGTTGTTTGTTATTTAGGGAGACAAGAGTTAGCTTTTAGGAGTCTTAAGGAAAATGAGCAATCTCTCAATAAGGGCAATTATTTCTCTCTCTCCAATGGCGCTACAGCCCAATTTGAGCCCTGGCCTCCTCCAGTTTATGCCTCCAGGCATGCCTCTCCTTTACCATTCTTTTCCAATTGTCAATATGTAGGAGCGATCTTGAGTCTTCGCTCACTTCATCTTCCCATCTCTTTCTGGGTCTTCCAACTGGACGGTGGCCTTTCATTCTTCTGTTGAACACTCGGTTAGGTGCTCTGCTCCTCTCCATTCTAACTAGGTGCCCTACCCAACGGATCCTTTGGATTTTTATATATGTTGTTATTGTGGGCTCTTTATACAGCTGATAAAGCTCACGAATTGAAATGTATCCGCCACACTCCATTCTCGTTAATTGGGCCTAAAATTCTTCTCAAAATTTTTCTTTCAAAGGTGTTGAGAAAGTTTGTTATTTTTTCTGTCATTATCCAGGTTTCTGCGCCATAGGTGGCTATTGGTCGGATAATAGTCTGGCTATATATTCGGATTTTTACGGCCCTATGTATCTCTTTTGACCGGAATACCTGTGACAAAGAGAAGTAAGCTTTGTTTGCTAGTGTGACTCTTCTTTTTATATCTCCTTCCTCGCTGCCGTCCCTTGTCATCTCAACTCCCAAATATGTAAATCTTTCCACCATCTCAATGTTTTCCTCTCCAATTGTTATATTCTGTGCTATTCGATGTTTTCTTGTTTGGGTCATAGCTTTGGTTTTGTCTGTATTGGTAGTCAGACCTATTGATTTTGCATTCTCCTCCAGTTCCAAGTAGAGTTCCGTAATATCTCTTACTGACCGTCCCATTAGATTCACGTCATCAGCATATGCTGCTATTTGTGTAGACTTATTAAATAGTAAATTGCAAGCGTTGGAGGACATTTTCCTTATAACATATCCCATGCATATGTTAAAGAGAACTGGGGCCAGGCCGTCTCCTTGTTATTTCAAAAGGTTCTGTTAGTTGGTCCTGAATACGAACGAACGCTTAAGTGTGGTCCATTGTAGCTTGGATTAGTTTTACCAATTTATTTGGTATGCCAAACTCATGTAATATTGTGTACAGTTTTTCTCTATTTGTACAGTCATACGCCTGTCTAAAGTCCACAAAAATCTGATGAACGTCAACGCCATGCTCCCATGCTTTAGCTAGGGTTTGCTTAACACAGAACAGCTGATCAATGGTGGATCTTCCTGGTCTGAATCCTGCCTGATACTCTCCTATAATACCTTCTATGTAAATACTTATTCTTCTACTTACTATCCAGGTGAATATTTTGTAGCCCACACACAGCAGCGAGATGCCTCTATAATTTTTACAATTTAATTTGTCACCTTTCTTGTATATCGGACATATTATTGATTTTTTCCAATCTACAGGAATTTCCTCCATATTCCATATCTCTAATATCAGACTGTGTAGTTTCTGTGTGAGGGTGTGTCCTCCTTCTTTAAATATTTCTGCCGGGATACCGTCTATACCTGGGGCTTTATTATTTTCTCATTTCTTCAATGGCCATAACAACCTCATCTAGCGTTGGCTGGGGGGTGTCTTCTAATTAGCTTTCTTGATTTTGGTTTAGATGTTCCGTGCCTGTCTTGTTTGCATCATCATCCGGTTGTTCTCCCAATACGTGGAGGAAATAATTTCTCCACGTAAATTTTATAGTGGCGCTGTCACTTAAGATTTGGCCTTCGTCATTTCTGCATAAATTGGTATGGGGTTTATATCCCCCTCTTAGGTATTTTAAGTATTTATAGGCCTCTCTACTGTTGTTTTTCTCTAGGTTTTCTTCCATTTTCAATATACGGTCATTTTCATACTTTCTCTTCTTTTGTCTGCAGATCTTGTCTACCCCTCTTCGTGCTTCTTCATATTTTTCACGCCTTTCTCTCGTTCTCCTTTGTATATATCTTCTGTACAATTCGTTTCTCATGTCCACTGCTTGTTTGCATTGTTCATCGTACCACTGCTCTTTTCTTTGTTTTTTTCTCGGTTCCAAGTACTCTTTTAGCCAATTCCCACGTTGTTTTCTTTATCCTTCCCATTTGCCATCTACCGACAATTCTGTTTCTGCTCCCAGCTCTTTATCCAGCTCTTTTTGTAGTCTTTCCTTTATTTCTGGGCTTTCAAGATTTCTAAGGTTTAGTTTTTCGGTACCTTGATGTTTGCCTGCACTTTGTCTATTCAGCCGACATCTAAACGACCTGTACCAAATAATGGTCTGATTCGCATACGGCTCCTCTTCTTGCTCTCACATCCATGACACTCGTCACCGCTCTTTTGTCTACAATTACATGATCTATTTGGTTTGATGTCCTTCCATCTGGTGAAAGCCACGTAGCTTTGTGGATGTCCGTATGAGGGAAACAGGTTGAGCTTATAATCATAATTTTACTGGCTGCAAAGTCTATCAACAGCATTCCAGGGCAATTATTTAGAAACTTTAAATTTACTGGCAATGGAAGAGTTTTTTATGAAAGAACATACACAGAGTGATTCAAAATTGCACGGCAATTTCTTGGGAGCTGATTCTATAACTAAAAGTAAGAAAAAATGAGATGGCCTCTAGATCTCATTTAAAAGAAAATATGAAATGTTTGTGTAATGCCTGCAGTAAAGCGGATCTGTCACCAATATGAAATGTGAATAAAATTTTATGTTTTTCTGGCAATATTTGTTAATTAAGATTCATAAACAACACCAATACGATAGCTTTTTTGATACTTAGGGTAAATTATATAATGATATACGTGCGTTTCAGTCACTTAGCTGTCATCTGCTAGAGGTAGCATTAACTCTATTTACCATAGGTTTACTGGTTCATTAAGAACATCAACAATCTTAGTAAGAGGTTGCTTTTGGCTGGTATTTTTATGTCTACCCAAATTATTTTGTCACCCTTCGCCACTGCACTCTAGTAGAATTGTCACCGGTATTATAAATAAATACAGCATATTGGAATGATGAAATGTGCGATACACAAATGAAATGAAAGAGATGTATGATGTGTAGACTCGATGACGTCAAGATTGTTGGCATGACATTGAAGCATGGTGCCAATGACCGGATCCTGCAGCGTGCAGCTATTGACTGAATGGCCGAGTCATATAGCAAGGTCGACCAATCAAATTCGACTTGCTGACTTTCTCAAATCTGTCTCCCATTCCAGCATTTTTTTCTCACTCATCTTGTTGCGTCTTAGACGCTCTCGAAGTAATCTTAAGTTAGTCTTAGAACGCTAGTTGTTAAGGTAGCTGGTAAGAAATGAAATAACGAGGTGGACTGTATACATTCTTGAGTTAATTGCTTATTGAAAATTGCTAGAAAATAGTTGCATGGCGCGTGCAGTCTAGCGCGGCATGAATGCCTGATAAATAAGTTAGAATTAAATATTGAAAGCCATAATCGTGTGTAGAGGCCGAGATCGCCTAAGTAACTAGCGCATGATGATCATGCTAAAATTTAGAAATATTGAAAATAATTATGTAGCCGCGGCTGGCGAACTGAGGCGAGTTGCCGGTCCGGAGTCTTGCAATTAACTAACTAAATTTGACTGATGCGAGCCTGCAACAAGCCGGCAGCAGATTAGCGGGGGAGAAAACGTCACTGCATGCGCGTCGCAATGCTGATGTTACAGTACAAAGTTTAAACAAGTACAAAGTTTAACCATACTCCCCGCACAAAATCGGGCGATTTTGCAACTTAAGTTATTGTGTGAATAGTACATAATAATTGACATTACATGACACCAAATTCAATAATACATAACAAATGATAATACAATAACAAAGACATAATAATTGACATGCATAACAATAGAGCAATGACACCAAAAGAAATTCAATAGTACATAACAATATGATTGACATTGCATAGTAATAAAATAATGATACTAAAAATCCATAACACATAATAACAAGAT
Source organism: Magicicada septendecula (assembly GCA_034769895.1). NCBI lineage: Eukaryota > Metazoa > Arthropoda > Insecta > Hemiptera > Cicadidae > Magicicada > Magicicada septendecula. Next base: position 409,543,876 of record CM068369.1, on the reverse strand, counting down.
AATGATGCATAATAATACAATACTCAGACAGACATAATAGTCGGCAGTACATAATAATAATAGTATAATGACCGCAAAAAATTCAATAATATATAACAGATGATAGTACAATGATAAAGACATAATACCTTACATGCATAATATCAGAATAATGTTCCCCAAAAAATTCAATAATATATAACAATTGAATAATACAATAATAAAAGACATATAATTCATATGCATAATATTAGAATAATAACCCACAAAAATTCAATAATCCCTAATAACATGATAGTGATACATAATAGTACAATAGACATAATAATAATATAATAAGAATGACAATGTAAAGCATGTGATAGCCCGGGGAATGTCCTGGGCATGAAGCATGATAATGCGATAAAGTTCACATCACTGAATACATGTCGCATGAACGCTCATGCGATTAGTCTGAGGCCACTGGAAGTGGACATAATTTGTGAATGGGCTGACGTAGGATACCGTTTGCGGTGTGAACATCCACGACGCGCACTATTGAATCCTGACCCAAATAGACATTAGTGACTACCCCACATTTCCACTGCAGTGGGGGGAAATTATCATCCAAAATAAGGACGAGTTGTCCGGGAGCCAAATTTTTTGACGGGATGCGCCATTTGTTGTGCTGTTGCAACTGGTGCAAATAATCCTTCGACCACCTTTTCCATATAGACTGGGTGAATCTCTGGAGCAGCTGCCATCTGCCCAGACGACCAATAGTCAGGTTCCGGGAGTGCAGTGAGCGGAGAACCAACCAGGAAGTGCGCTGGAGTTAAAGGTTCGGGATCCCTAGAGTCATTTGAGATGGCGAACAAGGGGCGTGAGTTAAGGCAGGACTCTATTTGAGTTAGGATAGTGTAATACTCCTCAAACGTAAGAATGGTTCCGCCGATAATGCGCCGCAAATGAAACTTGACGCTCTTGACTCCACTCTCCCACAGGCCACCGAAATGAGGTGCTGACGGGGGAATAAAGGACCATTTGATGCCTTGGGCACTGGTAAATCCTGGGTGGTCTATTCAAATCCGTTAGATTGAAAAAGTTTGTATAATTCGTGAAGTGTACTACTAGCACGACGAAAATTTGTACCATTGTCAGAGAATATGTGAGCAGGGATACCTCTACGAGCTATAAACCGTTTTAAGGCTGCTATGAAAGCGTCTGAGGTGAGATCTGAGACTAATTCAAGCTGAATGGCCTTAGTGGCCATGCATATAAATAGAGCAATATAAGCCTTTGACGTCGATTTGGAACGCTGCCCGCCATGACGTATAAGTACAGGACCGGCATAGTCGACTGCAGATTGAGAAAATGGCTTAGCAGGAGTAACCCGGGAAGAGGGTAATTGTCCTAATAATTGGCTTGAACCCCTAGCACGGAATCGAAAGCAAGTGATAAATTGGTGTATTACTGATCGTATGTATGATTTATCATTAATTATCCAGTATTTCTGCCGTAGAGAGTGCTGAGTCAATTGTACCCCAGCGTGTAGTAGACGAAGATGCTCGCCTTCTATGATTAATTTACTGAGATGAGAATGCGGGTGGAGTATGATTTGGTGTTTGCTATTATAGGTAAGCTGGGAGTGCTGAAGGCATCCGCCCACGTGTAATATCCCCGCATTATCCAGAAAGGGGTTAAGTGACAGAAGTTTACTATTATTGGGGATACAGCGATGTGCCTCAAGTTCCTTGATTTTGATGCTAAAGTGCGATCGCTGGGACTGTCGAATAAAAACCAAAAGTGTACCATATGACCAAATATATCCCATAGCTCATGGGAAGTTAAAAAAGAAGTGTCTCTATCGGCTATGGGGAGCCTAGAGTTCCGAATAAATCGAAGGCAGTAAGAAAATACATGAAGGAGTTTTGAAAGTGAAGAGTAGTTTTCAAAATAACTAGACATAGATGAAGCGGCAATCAGTGAGGTTTGGACCTGCTTACGTTGTTCTTGCTCAAGATCGGGATGATTGCAGGGTGAATGGGCATCGAAAGCACTGGGAAGAGAATCGCCCAAATGAGAATTGTATACCTTGCGAGGTAGGGATACCACAAATCTACCATCATTATTGCGGAAAGTGTTAGCGACAAAATGACTTTCACATTCCGAGTCCTCAACGGAGGGAGCACGAGCAGCAACATCCTCTAAATTCCAGAAGTCCTTTAGCTGCGAGGAAATGGCATTATTATCTTCGCATGCTATGAATGACGAGACAGGCTTTGTCATGTCGACATTAAAGGGCAAGTTACCCGCAAGAATGAATCCCAATTTTGTCTCCTGTATTATGGGAAAGTGTGGGCTGCAGATAAATTTGACAGGTTCAATTAATTGTAAATAGTACTGGGCACCAAGTAATATGTCGATTTGCGACGAAAAGTTCAGTTGTGGGTCAGCTAGGAATATGCCTTTTGGTATATTGAGGGATGAGATATCAAACGATTCCGCAGTAAGATTATTCGTAATGCTGGGAAGCACAGCGCAATGCACGTTCAAACTAAAATTCTTATAACAAGAATGCAACCTTACCCTAGTACTGAAGTCAGCTTGAGATAAGGAATTGTTTATACCAGTGATGGGTAATTGAGATTTAGTTAGCTTTAGACCCATGCATCGTGCGAAACTCATGGTGCAGAAGTTAGCTTGCGATCCTGAGTCCAATAAAATCCTTACTGGGTGCTTCCTACCAGCATGGTCAGTTGTCATGCAGACAGCGGTGGATAATAAGATAGATTTGTTTGTTTGCAGTTTCAGTGAAAATTGATTGTTCCTACTACAAGCATTATTGCCTGATATGTGGATCATTGTGTGGTGGCGTTTAGCGCATGTCCTGCAAGCAAATTTGGAAGGACAGTGTGCGAGATCATGGCCTGGACGTATGCAATTTAAGCAAAGTTTATGTTTAATTAAATTATTTTTTCGTTTAAGGGGAGATATAGCCATGAATTGTGGGCATTCAGAGAGGCGGTGTTTACCACGACACAGCTGACAAATGTTATTGCTGATATGAGAATGGAATGTTGACCTAGTAAGATCAACCGGTTTAATAGCTTTGCGATAGGGAGTCTTATCGCTAACTTGTATTCTATTTACTGAACTGGTCGCGGCATCGACGTTCTGCATTAATTGTCTTCTACCATTTAAAAACTTAATAAAATTATTGAAATTAGGAAATCGCTCGTTGGATAGGCTTTCCCTCCATAGTCGGCATGTCTGGTTATCGAGTTTTTGCATTAAATATTGAACAAAAATGATTTCAAAGGTATTTACCGGTAAATTTAATGAATTTAAAGCATTTATATTCGCGGTAATTTCATCAATGAATTTGGAAATGCCAACCATGGACTCCTGCTGAATGGAGTTCATGCCCAAGACATTCCCTATACGATAGGCTGAGACAATTAATTTGCTGTCATACCTGGCCCTCAATAGATCAATGGCTACCGCATAATTGTCATGGGTTATTGGGAGAGATTTTATTACATTTAAAGCTTCGTCTCTTAATGAAGAGTGTAAATAGTGTAATTTCTGAATGTCCATCAGGTCAGTTCTGACGTGTACTAGTTCCAAAAACATATTATAATAATGCTGCCAATCAATAATGTTGCCTGAGAAGCAGGGCAAATTAATTGGCTCTAACTGTATAGGGGAGGTTTTAGTTGGCGTAACTTCAGCTTGAACAATGGTTTTTTGTTCACCTCCTCTACTTGTTCTAATAAATGGTGTAGCTTGCACTCAATAGTACAGAGATCATCCTCTGTTTGAACCCTGTCACTGACTAATGTGAAATCGGAATCATCAGCCTCAATCTGGGTCTGAATTACATCATACTTCGCGGACAATTCCATCAAGTGGCGGAATTTAATTTTTAAGGCATGGTGATCGTTTATGTCAGGATCGAAATTGTCAGCGAATGTATTTACATGGGAGATAGAGGCCTTAATTGTGCCCCGTTTTTTAATTAACGCCTTCACATCAGCCATGACTGAAATGCAAAATGTGATTCGAAAACGATAGCTAAATATAGAGCAGGTGAACAATTGTTGTAATTTGAATAATTTACTAAATCCTGATATGGTGCGGGAGCCAGTGATCAGTATGCAACTTAATCTATCACTTATTATAATAGGTACTTATTTTCTTTAAAAAATAGTTAAGGAAGTTATTGAAAATATGATGCATTCAAATTGAACATATACATATAGCTTCATCACATTACTTAAGTTTCTTAATGCATTATTGTACAGCTGCGTAAATGAACATTTAGGTAAAAGTACAATTCTATGGCCACTTGACACTAATTTCTGTATATGTAAAAATTATTAATGATTTTATATTAAATGCTATTAAATCTGTGTTAAAATATTACTGACTTTGCTGTACATAAAAATTATAAATGAAAAATTATAAGAAATACAAGTTCATAATCATGTGGATTGTGAGTCCTGGCGTGTTCAAGATGGCTCCGATCCTGTTGTTTCCTTGGTGATCCTGTTCGGCAGGCCTTAGATGTTGGCACAACTCTTGTTTCTGCTGGTCGGGTAATGCTCGAAGCTGTAGCTCTCCATTTAATTTTGAAGTTCTGGAATTTCGCTGCTGTACGACAAATGATGATGACTTGTAGTGTCTTGCTGTCTCAGAGATGATGCTCTGCAGAATCTTGTAATTTCAATTATGAAGTATTTCGAAAATAGTGAAGGCATGCAGCGGCCAGCAATCTTAAGTTTGAGAATATTTGGGCTTGAACCAAACGTTGTTTGGGCCCATTAAATGAAATATAGATGAAAATCTTAGTCTGAATCACGATTCGGATCCGGCCTTGGTGGACCAAAAATGTTGTGTCTTAGACGCTCTCGAAGTAATCTTAAGTTAGTCTTAGAACGCTAGTTGTTGAGGTAGCTGGTAAGAAATAAAATAACGAGGTGGACTGTATACGTTCTTGAGTTAATTGTTTATTGAAAATTGCTAGAAAATAGTTGCATGGCGCGTGCAGTCTAGCGCGGCATAAATGCCTGATAAATAAGTTAGAATTAAATATTGAAAGCCATAATCGTGTGTAGAGGCCGAGATTGCCTAAGTAACTAGCGCATGATGATCATGCTAAAATTTAGAAATATTGAAAATAATTATGTAGCCGCGGCTGGCGAACTGAGGCAAGTTGCCCGTCGGGAGTCTTGCAATTAACTAACTAAATTTGACTGATGCGAGCCTGCAACAAGCCGGCAGCAGATTAGCAGGGGAGAAAATGACGTCACTGCACGTGCGTCGCAATGCGGACGTTACAGTACAAAGTTTAAACAAGTACAAAGTTTAACCACATCTCTATGAATGGATGTTTTGAAGTAGTGCAAGCCAGTTGCTCAGAGTTTCTATAACAAGATGGAATTACAACATTCATACAGTCAATGTTGTGTATGGACACCATTATAAGTTGGAGGAATGTTTCGAAGTTCTTGAAGAAAAGTGTATAAACAATACTCACAATTAATGAGGCAAGTGATCACATAAGGGCCCTTTAGGACCAAAATTTCATGTTTTGACTAACTTTTTTTCCACAGAATTCTACCTCATGTGGCCATACTGTACCAACAACTACAAAGTAGGAACAAACACAATGTAATGTGGCAAAGTGACATCGGAATTTTTGAAAATGAGATGCAGAAAGAGAGGGAGAAAATAAATGAAATTGAAACACAAATAAAATGAGGAGTTCCCTTAGCAACCAAGAAAAAGGAACAATAATGTTGGGTGTAGCACTAGAATAGGGGATGCAAAAGAAGTATGTGACATCATTATAACTCACATAAATGATAGATTTACTTTCACGGGTCACCTAGAAGCAGCTTCATTGATGTCCAATGACTTATTTCCGCTTTTTTTCTACAAACTTTCCGGAAGAAAAATTCAAGCAAGTGATTCAGCATTACCCTTTCTTACAAGAAAACAAACTTCAGAGTGAATTGGAACTATTATACAGACGGCATGATTTTAATATTAAAGGCGCAATAAAACTTCTTAACTTTACAGAAGAAAACAATCTTATGTTAGTTTTCAGAGAAGTGTTGAAACTTCTGAAAATTATCATAACTATCCCATGATAACTGCCGAACCTGAGCGCTGCTTTTCGACTCTGAAAATGATAGACTGAATGCCCTTGCGATATTATCTATCAACAAGAAACTTGTTAAAGAAATAAAGGACTTTGATGATAGAGTGCTAAAGGAAAGGCGAATGGACTTTGTATATAAATAAATGTCTATTTAAAGTGTAGGTATCATAAAAATAATATAATGTATTATTTTTGTGTGGAAACAATATAGACATTTTTGTGGACATTTTCGACAGTTTGTGGTTATATTTATTAATAAAACTGCTGATGATCTATAACAGCTCATAATATTTGAGATGAGTTCAAATTTTTAAATAATCTTTGCAAGCTGAATGTATTACTATATCTTATTTTATTAATGAATTATGTGATCAAATATTGGCAACATATCTATTCTGCGTTAAATTCAATATTGATAAATAATCAAGAAGCCTACAGGCCATGCCCTCCAGCCTCTTAAGTCAAGAGCCGCCACTGCAAAAGACGTAACTAAAAAGCAGTGTTTCCATGTCAATCAAACCTTTTTTTCCCACATAACTACCCAAAATTTTCCCATTGCCACAAGTATGTGTGCTTTAAGCAAAGCGTAATATTTTAAAAACTGTGAGCATATTCTACATACGTAAATACTATTACAAGAATAATAAATATCAAAAAAAAATTTTATTTATGATACAAAAAGTGTACTCACATGTTCAGAGATGGAGCAGAATACTTTTGAAATCATTTTCTTGTACATAATTCATTATCAGCCTAATATATTTACACAACTTTCTGATTATAATTGTATTTACACAATTTTAGGGATTGTGTAATTCATAAGAACAATTTAAAATTAGTGACACCTATGTTTTATAGCGTCATCAATGAGAATGTTTGTGTACAAACATTTGAAATATCGAAAGAGTATATTCTATATCTTTGATTACATTGTACATATTTTAGTTAATCTGTAAGTTCAGTTCTGTTTCTTATATTATATTTGAGTGGAAGATTTTTACGTTTCAAAATTCGATTTAGTTATTAATAATATGTATATATACGTACATGATATGTATTTTATAATTTGTAAAAATCTGTATTATTAGACTGTGAATATTAATCATAACATAATATAAATATTATAAATATACAATACATAATAATAATATAAATATATAATAGTTATCACATTCTACTTTTCAACTAAATATTGTGTAAATCATATTGTTACATTGAAAAAAATTATTTGTTACATATTGTATTTGAATATATACTGTAAATAAAACAATATGTGATATGATTCTACTTACGTTCACTGTAAATATCGATTTCTTCTAGTAAAATACACATAAACACTACTATGCCCTCATCGCATTTAATTATCCATTCACTCTTATTTGAATCTTAATACTTTAAAGCAAAATCTCTTTTATTTTAAATACATATAAGCAATCTTTCACACGTTGAATCAGTTTACTCGCCACTAGGCACTGAAGTTCTCACCTGTGACAGGTGTCTTACAACACACCCAATTTTTTTACAGTTGTGAGGGAAGTTCGTTGTATGATATTAGAATTCACCAAGATACATCACAAGGAGGCTGATCACACATTGTTTCTTATCTTTTACATTTCTCTTCCTTTTTTTATTTTATTTGTTTTTACTTTTTATAAATTTTTGCAAATATTACAAATGAAGGGTTAACAAATAATATGCTATGTAACAAATCTAACTGAGTAGAGTTTTTTCTGCAAAAACACAGCTAACAAACTTTTTGAAGGTGACACAAAATTCACAAAGGGTGGAAGATACTAATTTATCAAAAATTAAAGACCGGGAGTGCACATGTTGAAAATAGTTCTTTATAATTTGGTGCCAACATAAACTTTTGCAATTTTTTTCAAAATTTTGACTTCCATTTTTGACCTTTGTTGCCCTGAAAGCTAAAACTTGTGAAGTACACATTACATTTAGACTTGGGTTAAAATTCCATCTAGCCTGATAGCTGGTATGGATATTACGGGGTAAACATATGGACACACATACTAACTTTTATGAAAATTGGTTTATCCATTCAGAAGTTATTGTGAGGTAATCCCCAAACAGATACACAGACAAATGTCAAACGGTTGAGTTAAAATTGAAAATTGCTTCAATCAAAAATTTTTTGTATACATGAAAATATAGAATTCTACTTAGAACGGAGGCTTAAATAATATACTACATATCTACATTCTACATTGATAAAAAAATTAATTTAAAAGTGAAACTGTAAATTCAGGCATGAGGAAATGTCTGCTTGGTCATACTACACAGAACGGACCAGTATCAGACCAATGCTAAACAGATCCTTTACATATACAAATAACTCACATGATGCAATGAGTGAGTTGGCTATTTTTCATTCTTTACTACCTAAATGCCAAAAAAGTAACGCTCAAAAATAGTATACATATCACAATATAACAACTCAGCAGATGTCTTTTTAAAAAGGGAACAAATTAAAAAAAAATAAAAGAACAGGAAAGCTACGCACCTGCCATACAGACATCTGCAGTACAGTTCTTCTGTTTTCTCTGTTGTTATTGCACAACAGCGTCATGTCTGATAAAAACAGTTTTTTGACTTCAAGAAGCTGTTCAGTTTGTTTCGACTGTCTAATTAATGTTGCAACAACCTTCAGAATCACTAGAAAAGTTGTATACATAGTTTACCAATACATAAACAGAAGCAAATAGTCAAAACATATATTCAACAGAGACAGGTCCTGTAATTTATTATGAATTTATTTTAAGAATTTGAACATTCATTTGTTTAATTTCTGCTCTGACCAATTTATGGGTAATTGGTTTAACTGAATACACTGACCTCATTTATCAGTACACACAACAATGAAAGCCTAAGGATGATCTGTTTCTCAAGGTGTTTTCTGAACAATATGATCTTTACGTGTCTGTTACCTGAAATTGAAAATGAGGTAATCCCATTTTCAATGTTAATCAATCACATGTTATTCTTTTCGTACTTATCTCATTACTATTGGACACTATTCTTGTATTGGACACTGAACAGTGTGCAGATTTCTGTTCAATCTTCCCACAAAGGATTCATGCAATTTCCTTACATTTGATGAGATTAATTCTAACAAAATATTTTTGTGCACACAATTTGTACTGGTTATTAAACGGTGCATAGGAATTGTATTCATTTATGTTATTTTCCAATACTTATAAAAACATTGAGAAGCAATATATTTTTACAAAATTAATAGAAAACTAAGATCACGAACAAAAATATTTTGTATTATAATCCAAATTTGATTTTACAACTTGCATTACAAAAGACAAAAAACTATGATAAAATTCCTATGACCAATTGTACTGAAACAGGCAGTATGGATGATATAGAATAGAAACATCATCTGAATAGAACACTCTATTTTGCACTGTATTTATAGATTTTGTAACGGTACAGAATTGTGTGCTACAAAGATTTCAGTTTTAATTTTAAAGTAGTCAGTATTCACCTTAGGGGTACCCCCTAGTAACCAGCAACATACAATGTTATTGCAGACTGTTTATGTTTAATGTCTGGAGTCTGCCCAGCCAGACGTATTACGCAACAGCTTGCCAGCTCAGTCTCTTTGTGAATCACAGTAAAACACTTTGTCACCCCAGTTTTGCATCAGACAGTAGCAGAGTTGAATAGTAGTCGTCGGCAGCCTACCTTTATACTGGGTATACGTAATTCAACCGTAGCCTCGGGCATTTGCGATAGGCCGAAAATGCTATAATCGGCCTATCCAGTAAAGTGTTGTAAGAAGAATGAAGCAGTACGAAAAAATAAAAAACGGCTAAAACAAGCATTTAGTGACAGTGGTGATAATATAACAGTTTTAACAAGATTAACTTAGTGGTATTATTAAAAAAGCGTCTCAACAGGCAGTGCTACGAATCGGACCATGTGCAGTTAAGTAAAAGCGAAAGAACATAATTAAATGGCCAAAACAAAATAAAATTTTATATCAATTTCTATTTTTTTATAAAAATGTCCAGTTAAAATGAATCTCAAAAGAAAAAGAAGGGGGATAATTAGAGAGAGAGAGAGAGAGAGAGAGAGAGAGAGAGAGAGAGAGAGAGAGAGAGAGAGAGAGAGAGAGAGAGCGCGAATGATCAAAGTACTGATATGTCTTGTAATGGTTTTGGTTTAATGATTTATGTATAGTAATTTTGTGACTGGTAAATTTCATTTGATGGTTCAACTTCAATGATTGGAATTCAAACAATTTTCGTAGTATAATTTTGTATCACAACGTTGATAACTAAGGACGAATGTGTTAAAATAAATAAGATTTGTTTAGTGGTATAACCATGTGTTAGAGTAGTTATTACGCAGTTACCATTTCCTATTCTGTGCTGAAAACCTCGTCTAACGTTCTGTGGGATTTTCTGAGTTTAAGGGTGGTCAGATAGCGGGATTATTTTAATTTTTGTAAGGGCAAGAGTGTAAAGGTTTCGATATTAAACCATAAAATATCGTGGCGACCTGGGCAGTTCAATAAGGTAAGTTTAACGGGATTATGACGGTAAGTAAAATTCTGGCAGCAGTGAGTATTATAATACAGTATTATTATTGTATTATGTTATATAATAAATGGTAAAAGGTAAATACCGTTACAGTGGCGACCCTGCCAGGATTCGAACCTGGAATCTTCTGATATAATAAATAATTTTGTTTAAACATGGCTGGGGTAAAGGATACCGTAGAAAAAGAGTATTCATGGGATCATGTGTTGAATCTTTTGAAAACAATGGATGATAATAGGGAGAAGGGTTTTAAGGAACTAAGGGGTGTTATTAACAAGGGGTCTGATGAGATGGGCAAAACGTGGGATAACTTATTGCGGAAACCAGAGACGGATAAAGTAAAAGAAAATAAAGAAAGTGACCTAAACCAGGTGAGTAGTTCTGATAGTGGAGGTAATAATAATGATGACACTTTTACAAACAACAGTGTTAGTTTAAGTGCGGTGAAGATAAAAAATGAGGTAGGTGAGGTTAAAACAACTGATAATCAGAAAGAGGTTAGTTTAAGTACAAACAAGGCTAGAGTTGATAAGGTAAGTGGAAATAATAGTGACAACTATAATTATAATGAGAAAATAATTACGAATAAGCAAGTGATAGACTACAAGGTGAGTAATAATGTGGTTACAATAAGTGAGGATTCTAATGGGGAAATAATTACGAATCGTAATGGTAATAGTTCAAATGCAAAACAAGTGACAGTAAACAAGGTAAGTGGTAGTGTTAAAACAAATAATGAGGAAATATTATTGAATAAAAATAATAGTGATATATTGAGTAATAGTGATAATGAGAGTTTAGGTTAATCAGGGATTGCTAGTTAGTGTTTATGACTTAGAAAGGGAGTATAGAGACAGTTTAAATGTAGAGGGTGAACAGGAGGCAAATTTTTCTGGGGTTCAATGTGAAGCAAAGAATTCACAAGTGGTGCATGAGGATAAGAGATCCTCACTAGGACATTTGGGCGACAATGGGTCGGCAAATGGTCAAAATAGATCTTTGTGTATATCTGGTACGGCCACATGGTGTTTAAATAATTTTGTGGTATTGCCCTCTGTGTGGAGTGAGAATGTGAAATTGGGTGGTGAAAGTGATTATGAAAAGAGAGAGAGAGAGAGAGAGAGAGAGAGAGAGAGAGAGAGAGAGAGAGAGAGAGAGAGAGAGAGAGTGATAGAGATATTTGAGCCAAATAGAGGTTATAAAGGGTTGGTTAAGAAGTAAGGAGAGAATTATTATAAATAATAGAGACTTACCTTGTGTAATAAACAATGATTATATTGATGATGATAATATACACTTACCTGTTGTGAGGGTTAGCGTATTAGTAACAGCTGACAACCATAGCGAGGGAAATATAAACACATTAATTGTGACCAATGATACAAACGGAGACTTAACAAATGATACTGATGTAGACATGGACTATGATAAAATAATAATGGGGGGGGGGTAACCCTGAGCATTATTATTATGGTATAATGGAAAAAACAAATTTTTATGGTTTACAACACAAATGATAGCCATATCATGTATGTCCATAAAAATGAAAAATGTTATGTGGGCATCCGATTAATTTTCGATGACGGGGGTTAGAGAAATACTGAATGAACATTTAATTATTTGAGTTAATGGTAATTACTTGGCTTATTTAGGTAATGAAGTGTGGTAACTAAGAACTGGATATGACGAAAACTTGTAAATAAATGTGTTAGTGTTAAATGTATTGTGTCAAGGTTATATTGTTGGAATGTATACTATAGCTTATGTAAAACATGTTTGTAGTAAGGATGAATGGTATAATAATAAGAATAATAACATTTTACTTTAATAAATAATTAACAGGAGGTACTAATGAATTTTATTTTGAATTGTGTATTTAAATCAAGTGTTTTAAATAATTAACTAAAGTTAAATTGTTTTAATTTGAGTTGAAATGAAATTAATTTAAAATTGTGAATTTTAGTAAGGAATATAAATATACTGATTGGAATTGTAAAATCAAGGGTAACTGATTACAATATTTATATAAACAGAAATTTAAAGGAAGTGTTAGTGGTGATGTAATCAGGAATGTTGAGGCTGAGTCAGTGTTTATAAAACAAGTCTTGTATACAACTGTTGATGTAAACAGGTATATTTTGTTTGTTTGTTTCGTGTGACTAATGTTTACTGTCATGCTGGAGTTGACGATAACTATGTTTTATTTTGATGAATCATTGCTATGAGTACATTTTATTATGAAACAAAAGAAATACAAGATGTGATGGAATGAAGGTAAATTTTTTGAATACTATAATGAAGCAACTTAGTGTTTTGGTTGTAATATAGTTCAAAATTTATGTGAGAGGATTTTATCAATATAGATTAATAAAATAGAATCATTTGGAATACGGTATAATGTAACCAAAGCAATTTCACTGTTTTGAATAAGAGAAAGAATGAAATTAAGTTTGAGTTTGAATTAAATTGATTTAAAATGTGAACTCTAGTAATGAATTTAAATTTATTTTGGTTTGAATTGTGTATTGAATAATAAGGCAATAATAATTGAAGTTTTAATTTATTTGTATTTTCTGTAATCCACTTGTACTTTTGGCGGGGAATAATGTTTTGTTAGGGGAGTCCAATTACCAACATATAACTGGTATGTGATTTTTATGTATTCAATGTAAATAAATGTTAGTAGACAGTAAGTTTATATTGCTATGTAGACATATGCATATTGTATTTTATAAAAAATTGAACCAGTACTTTGACAATAATGAACCAGTACGACTAAGGGGAACCGAATCAGTTGGGGATATGGAATGATGGAAGGCCGTTGTTGATATTTTGCTTAAATGTTTCAGAGTCAGGTGATACTGTGGTGACGTGCCTATCTGATTTTATGGTGTTGGGATCTTGAGCAGAGAAGTCCAATAAGGTCGGATGGGTGCAGCCACAGCCACCGGACTTGGGGGGGGGATAAGTACCCACGATTTTAGTAAGAACTCAGGGGGGTCGTGGCGCCATATCTTCACTGGTCCTCTTAGGTTTTAGGCAATGAGAGTTTTTATGCTTCGGCAAAAAACCTCTCATTGGGGGGGGGGGGGAATTGTAACGGTACAGAATTGTGTGCTACAAAGATTTCAGTTTTAATTTTAAAGTAGTCAGTATTCACCTAAGGGGTACCCCCTAGTAACCAGCAACATACAATGTTATTGCAGACTGTTTATGTTTAATGTCTGGAGTCTGCCCAGCCAGACGTATTACGCAACAGCTTGCCAGCTCAGTCTCTTTGTGAATCACAGTAAAACACTTTGTCACCCCAGTTTTGCATCAGACAGTAGCAGAGTTGAATAGTAGTCGTCGGCAGCCTACCTTTATACTGGGTATACGTAATTCAACCGTAGCCTCGGGCATTTGCGATAGGCCGAAAATGCTATAATCGACCTATCCAGTAAAGTGTTGTAAGAAGAATGAAGCAGTACGAAAAAATAAAAAACGGCTAAAACAAGCATTTAGTGACAGTGGTGATAATATAACAGTTTTAACAAGATTAACTTAGTGGTATTATTAAAAAAGCGTCTCAACAGGCAGTGCTACAAATCGGACCATGTGCAGTTAAGTAAAAGCTAAAAAACATAATTAAATGGCCAAAACAAAATACAATTTTATATCAATTTCTATTTTTTTATAAAAATGTCCAGTTAAAATGAGATCTCAAAAGAAAAAGAAGGGGGATAATTAGAGAGAGAGAGAGAGAGAGAGATAGCACGAATGATCAAAGTACTGATATGTCTTGTAATGGTTTTGGTTTAATGATTTATGTATAGTAATTCTGTGACTGGTAAATTTCATTTGATGGTTCAACTTCAATGATTGGAATTCAAACAATTTTTGTAGTATAATTTTGTATCACAACGTTGATAACTAAGGACGAATGTGTTAAAATAAATAAGATTTGTTTAGTGGTATAACCATGTGTTAGAGTAGTTATTACGCAGTTACCATTTCCTATTCTGTGCTGAAAACCTCGTCTAACGTTCTGTGGGATTTTCTGAGTTTAAGGGTGGTCAGATAGCGGGATTATTTTAATTTTTGTAAGGGCAAGAGTGTAAAGGTTTCGATATTAAACCATAAAATATCGTGGCGACCTGGGCAGTTCAATAAGGTAAGTTTAACGGGATTATGACGGTAAGTAAAATTCTGGCAGCAGTGAGTATTATAATACAGTATTATTATTGTATTATGTTATATAATAAATGGTAAAAGGTAAATACCGTTACAGTGGCGACCCTGCCAGGATTCGAACCTGGAATCTTCTGATATAATAAATAATTTTGTTTAAACATGGCTGGGGTAAAGGATACCGTAGAAAAAGAGTATTCATGGGATCATGTGTTGAATCTTTTGAAAACAATGGATGATAATAGGGAGAAGGGTTTTAAGGAACTAAGGGGTGTTATTAACAAGGGGTCTGATGAGATGGGCAAAACGTGGGATAACTTATTGCGGAAACCAGAGACGGATAAAGTAAAAGAAAATAAAGAAAGTGACCTAAACCAGGTGAGTAGTTCTGATAGTGGAGGTAATAATAATGATGACACTTTTACAAACAACAGTGTTAGTTTAAGTGCGGTGAAGATAAAAAATGAGGTAGGTGAGGTTAAAACAACTGATAATCAGAAAGAGGTTAGTTTAAGTACAAACAAGGCTAGAGTTGATAAGGTAAGTGGAAATAATAGTGACAACTATAATTATAATGAGAAAATAATTACGAATAAGCAAGTGATAGACTACAAGGTGAGTAATAATGTGGTTACAATAAGTGAGGATTCTAATGGGGAAATAATTACGAATCGTAATGGTAATAGTTCAAATGCAAAACAAGTGACAGTAAACAAGGTAAGTGGTAGTGTTAAAACAAATAATGAGGAAATATTATTGAATAAAAATAATAGTGATATATTGAGTAATAGTGATAATGAGAGTTTAGGTTAATCAGGGATTGCTAGTTAGTGTTTATGACTTAGAAAGGGAGTATAGAGACAGTTTAAATGTAGAGGGTGAACAGGAGGCAAATTTTTCTGGGGTTCAATGTGAAGCAAAGAATTCACAAGTGGTGCATGAGGATAAGAGATCCTCACTAGGACATTTGGGCGACAATGGGTCGGCAAATGGTCAAAATAGATCTTTGTGTATATCTGGTACGGCCACATGGTGTTTAAATAATTTTGTGGTATTGCCCTCTGTGTGGAGTGAGAATGTGAAATTGGGTGGTGAAAGTGATTATGAAAAGAGAGAGAGAGAGAGAGAGAGAGAGAGAGAGAGTGATAGAGATATTTGAGCCAAATAGAGGTTATAAAGGGTTGGTTAAGAAGTAAGGAGAGAATTATTATAAATAATAGAGACTTACCTTGTGTAATAAACAATGATTATATTGATGATGATAATATACACTTACCTGTTGTGAGGGTTAGCGTATTAGTAACAGCTGACAACCATAGCGAGGGAAATATAAACACATTAATTGTGACCAATGATACAAACGGAGACTTAACAAATGATACTGATGTAGACATGGACTATGATAAAATAATAATGGGGGGGGGTAACCCTGAGCATTATTATTATGGTATAATGGAAAAAACAAATTTTTATGGTTTACAACACAAATGATAGCCATATCATGTATGTCCATAAAAATGAAAAATGTTATGTGGGCATCCGATTAATTTTCGATGACGGGGGTTAGAGAAATACTGAATGAACATTTAATTATTTGAGTTAATGGTAATTACTTGGCTTATTTAGGTAATGAAGTGTGGTAACTAAGAACTGGATATGACGAAAACTTGTAAATAAATGTGTTAGTGTTAAATGTATTGTGTCAAGGTTATATTGTTGGAATGTATACTATAGCTTATGTAAAACATGTTTGTAGTAAGGATGAATGGTATAATAATAAGAATAATAACATTTTACTTTAATAAATAATTAACAGGAGGTACTAATGAATTTTATTTTGAATTGTGTATTTAAATCAAGTGTTTTAAATAATTAACTAAAGTTAAATTGTTTTAATTTGAGTTGAAATGAAATTAATTTAAAATTGTGAATTTTAGTAAGGAATATAAATATACTGATTGGAATTGTAAAATCAAGGGTAACTGATTACAATATTTATATAAACAGAAATTTAAAGGAAGTGTTAGTGGTGATGTAATCAGGAATGTTGAGGCTGAGTCAGTGTTTATAAAACAAGTCTTGTATACAACTGTTGATGTAAACAGGTATATTTTGTTTGTTTGTTTCGTGTGACTAATGTTTACTGTCATGCTGGAGTTGACGATAACTATGTTTTATTTTGATGAATCATTGCTATGAGTACATTTTATTATGAAACAAAAGAAATACAAGATGTGATGGAATGAAGGTAAATTTTTTGAATACTATAATGAAGCAACTTAGTGTTTTGGTTGTAATATAGTTCAAAATTTATGTGAGAGGATTTTATCAATATAGATTAATAAAATAGAATCATTTGGAATACGGTATAATGTAACCAAAGCAATTTCACTGTTTTGAATAAGAGAAAGAATGAAATTAAGTTTGAGTTTGAATTAAATTGATTTAAAATGTGAACTCTAGTAATGAATTTAAATTTATTTTGGTTTGAATTGTGTATTGAATAATAAGGCAATAATAATTGAAGTTTTAATTTATTTGTATTTTCTGTAATCCACTTGTACTTTTGGCGGGGAATAATGTTTTGTTAGGGGAGTCCAATTACCAACATATAACTGGTATGTGATTTTTATGTATTCAATGTAAATAAATGTTAGTAGACAGTAAGTTTATATTGCTATGTAGACATATGCATATTGTATTTTATAAAAAATTGAACCAGTACTTTGACAATAATGAACCAGTACGACTAAGGGGAACCGAATCAGTTGGGGATATGGAATGATGGAAGGCCGTTGTTGATATTTTGCTTAAATGTTTCAGAGTCAGGTGATACTGTGGTGACGTGCCTATCTGATTTTATGGTGTTGGGATCTTGAGCAGAGAAGTCCAATAAGGTCGGATGGGTGCAGCCACAGCCACCGGACTTGGGGGGGGGATAAGTACCCACGATTTTAGTAAGAACTCAGGGGGGTCGTGGCGCCATATCTTCACTGGTCCTCTTAGGTTTTAGGCAATGAGAGTTTTTATGCTTCGGCAAAAAACCTCTCATTGGGGGGGGGGGGGAATTGTAACGGTACAGAATTGTGTGCTACAAAGATTTCAGTTTTAATTTTAAAGTAGTCAGTATTCACCTAAGGGGTACCCCCTAGTAACCAGCAACATACAATGTTATTGCAGACTGTTTATGTTTAATGTCTGGAGTCTGCCCAGCCAGACGTATTACGCAACAGCTTGCCAGCTCAGTCTCTTTGTGAATCACAGTAAAACACTTTGTCACCCCAGTTTTGCATCAGACAGTAGCAGAGTTGAATAGTAGTCGTCGGCAGCCTACCTTTATACTGGGTATACGTAATTCAACCGTAGCCTCGGGCATTTGCGATAGGCCGAAAATGCTATAATCGACCTATCCAGTAAAGTGTTGTAAGAAGAATGAAGCAGTACGAAAAAATAAAAAACGGCTAAAACAAGCATTTAGTGACAGTGGTGATAATATAACAGTTTTAACAAGATTAACTTAGTGGTATTATTAAAAAAGCGTCTCAACAGGCAGTGCTACAAATCGGACCATGTGCAGTTAAGTAAAAGCTAAAAAACATAATTAAATGGCCAAAACAAAATACAATTTTATATCAATTTCTATTTTTTTATAAAAATGTCCAGTTAAAATGAGATCTCAAAAGAAAAAGAAGGGGGATAATTAGAGAGAGAGAGAGAGAGAGAGATAGCACGAATGATCAAAGTACTGATATGTCTTGTAATGGTTTTGGTTTAATGATTTATGTATAGTAATTCTGTGACTGGTAAATTTCATTTGATGGTTCAACTTCAATGATTGGAATTCAAACAATTTTTGTAGTATAATTTTGTATCACAACGTTGATAACTAAGGACGAATGTGTTAAAATAAATAAGATTTGTTTAGTGGTATAACCATGTGTTAGAGTAGTTATTACGCAGTTACCATTTCCTATTCTGTGCTGAAAACCTCGTCTAACGTTCTGTGGGATTTTCTGAGTTTAAGGGTGGTCAGATAGCGGGATTATTTTAATTTTTGTAAGGGCAAGAGTGTAAAGGTTTCGATATTAAACCATAAAATATCGTGGCGACCTGGGCAGTTCAATAAGGTAAGTTTAACGGGATTATGACGGTAAGTAAAATTCTGGCAGCAGTGAGTATTATAATACAGTATTATTATTGTATTATGTTATATAATAAATGGTAAAAGGTAAATACCGTTACAATTTCAAGTAGGTGTGTGACAGAAAAGTTTATAATTACTATAAAATTATCATTACCGATATATATATAAAAAGGTGTCAATGTGTTATACTATGGAAAGGATTTATTGTTTATCATTGGGTAGGACATAAAACAACACTAATGATGTAGATGCTGCCATTACATTTTGTGTAGTATAAATGAACAAATGGTACTTTTTCTAATATTCTTTATTATTAGAATACTGGATACATATAAGCCACACTGAATATCTAATTATTAAAATTAATAATCATGCAAAATCAAAACTTATTCTAGATTCATTTTATTTGTGATGGCTTTATAATATTTATTGGTAGAATCCAGTGGCATAACTATAGGAGGACGACCATTCCTCCCAGAGCCAGGAGTGGATTAGAAGCATGTGTTGCCCTATGCTGCCAGCAGACTGGTGCCCCCGCCCTCCGATTCAAACTTTTATCCATTATTTACACTGACAAATGGCATACACAATTTCAAAAATTAACAATTATTTTTTAAACTCTCAAATTACAACAAATGTTTAGCTAAATAGTGATTAAAATGACATAGTAGGACTTGAGCTTAGAAAATACTAACTGATCCATTTTTTCTTGATTTAGCCTTAACAAAGTCTTGTATAATTTCTTCTAAATCGACCGATTCAAGTATCTTGCTTTCAATACTTTACGTTGCTAATGAAGAAACTCTCTCATTTCCCATAATTGAACTCAACATATCTTTAATGCATTTTAATACAGAAAATGATCTTTCAGATTCACAGTTAGCTATTGGAATTGTCATAAGCAGACGATAAGCAATGTATATATTCAAAAATACATCAATAATTTTCCAATCAATAATACAGTTTAATACTTTGAGCGGACAAAGAGTTGTATTATGGAATTTATCCATCTTCATTTGGAGATTAAAAAAACACAACGGCAAACTCGTCAAAAAGTGTGCACACATCTTGTTATGACTTTAGATTGAGGACACTTGTTTTTTCACGTTTATTATCTTTAAAAAATTTTTGTGATTTGGGGCTGGATGGTGCCCCCTCTGACAGCTAAGGCCCAGTGCCCAGTGCTGCAGCATATCCTAGAGTTATGGATAATCCACCACTGCCCAGAGCTATTAAAAATGTCAGAAAAATCCTATAATTGCTTAATGTAAGCATAGCTGCATGTGTTAAAATAAGGCTTACAATAATTTTAAAAATAAAAGGAATTACAATATTTCTGAATTAATAATAAGTTTTATTAATAATGACAATTACTCAACATTTGGTAAATAATCTATATAACTTTAGACTAAAAAAAAAAAAATTATCCATGCACCATAAAATGGAGGCTATTAATCTACCTTTATCTTTTTTGCCCAAACACACTTCTCCTATGTCAGGGTTGTCTATGTCATGACTCCTCTAGCCTCCATAGACAACTGTATGAGAGACAACTGTATGATTTGAACTGTTGTCTTTGGACAGCTAACTAGCCATTTCTAGACTTTAAATTGGAAAAATGAGAAGATTTTATTGGTGGATTTTTACATAAAAAATAACATATTTTAACATGAACTATAATACTAAGAAGTTTTCCTAAGTTGCTTAAAACATTCTTGGGACAACATGTTGACTGCTAACAATAAGGTTAATGATGTTCCTCAGGTCCTAAGCCACACTAAAACAAATACACTGGGTACAGAAAAGCACAGCCTGGGCTTTAAGTCTAATTATCACTGGATTTATTAAGAATACAAATTTAATATTAAAGTCATTCTTAATGGCATTAGATTTATTAGCTTTAATTTGAATAAAAATTAATCAAGACAGAACATTTTGAAATCAGTGCTTTTCCACATTCTTTTCAACCATACTCATGATGGTTTACTAAAAAACTCTGAGATGCAAAGAATTTATAAAACATATTTATAAAATTATATGGGAACAATGACGAATTGAATTTTTCAACTGACTTGAGGAAAATGGAGGGATTCAACCTTCAAGTTAGTCTCCCCCCCCACACTTCCACAGAAGCATCTCCTAGTTTATACCCCTAGTAGAATGTACATATGTGTAGAAAATAAATAAGTACATTAAAAAAATTATTTATAAGAGATGATGAGATAATACTCAAGCAGATCAATGGCTATTTCATCTTGCCCTTATTCACTCAGGCAATGAATGCTCTACATACTATCAAGCTATTACTGTAACTGACTTTTAGTACAAAAGCATCAAACTCTTGGATTTCGTTGTCCATGACGTGTCCGTTACTTAACTAAATATCACTATTGCATTAACGACTCGGAACACTACAAAACAAAACAGAACACACACTATCAAAACACACACACAAAGCACAAAACAAATTCGATCTACCCGGTGTTTACAAGCTAAATTGCTCAAATTGCAATAAATTCTACATAGGCCAGACAGGACGTAGCTTCAAACAGAGATACATTGAACACACAAAAGCACTCCACTCCACTACAGAATCCACCTTTGCAAACCACCTAATTGAAGCAAACCACACATATAAAAACATCGACAATAACATGAACATTTTACACGTACACACAAAAGGTCGAAAACTAGACATTCTAGAACAATTGGAAATATACAAACACACAAAAACAAATAAAAACGACATCCTAAACGAACAGACACATTTCAAATCGCACGCATTATTCGAACATATCTCACCCCACACACACAGCATTGATCTTTCGAAACTCGATTCCGTCGCCTACAACAAGACGGACAGCGCTACCAACGACAGCCTCTGAAGAAGCCTTATAAAGGAGAAAACCAGTTTAGGCTGTAAGGTAAAACTTTATGCTTTTACTTATAAAAAAACCTAGTGTTCCGAGTCGTTAATGCAATAGTGATATTTAGTATCAAACTATTTGATGACCTGATATCCCGAACATTGTTTAATTGCTAAGAGGGGGTTCACAATGTCAAAATTACTTTATACATGGTTTCAGACAAGTTCTTTTATACAAGTCATACAGTACACATACAGTAGTCATACAGTAATTTTAACTTCAATACTGCATTATTAGAAACTTGTTATATCACAAAATAAACAACTTTTCTTATTACAACACTTAAAAAAACATTTACTCTAAAATATGAATAATACTTACTTGGATTTTCTAATCTGAAGTGTGATTCTGGTTCTGGATGCCTGGTATACAAGATCTGTTGGCTTATGTGCTCTGTCATAATCTGAAAATTAATGTATAGTAAATTTTTCACTTGTCATGAAGATATTAATAATCTGTCCCCACATTTTAAAGGACTTGTTCTATGTTTATTGTAAATAATAGTTTACAATCTTTATACATTTTTTTCTAACACGGAATTGTTTTTAAAATTTTGAGTTCTCAGGCAACTAGACAGAATTTGTAAGGTTGTACAAATTTAATACTTACTGATTTTGTAACCTCTGATTATATAGTGACTGTATACACACTTATTATTTATATAGAACTGTTGTATTTTACTTTTCTTCAAAATTACGAAGGCCATCTAAAAAGTAAGTTTTCATATTTTTTTTTATTTCAAAGGGAAATTGCGCAAGCAGGCTGACAAAAATTGGAGAACTTTTATTTGTGTGTAGTGACAGTAGTGCCAAAACCTCATCCATTATGTAGCAATGTAACAACAACATGAAATTTAAACTCATGAACGTTCCATTTACCAGTATGTCTGATTGCAAAATGCGTAATATGATTCGGTTTTTGCTCCCAAAAAAATGAATCAGCAGCTGAAATTCACTGTCACTTAGTTTCTGTGTATGGACCTGAGTGCATGAGTATTCAAATGTTCTGCACATGACATACATCATTTTTGAAAGGGAAAACAAATATGCACAATGAACTGTGCAGTGGGAGAACCTCAACATCAACTGAGCTCTGGTTAATGCTGTTTAAGTCGATTGTGTTGTAGGACAGACGCATTACCCTAGACGAAATTCTTGTGCAATTACCTGCCAATTTCCAGACAAGTTGAGCATCAATTGGGAAAACTGTCAGTGATGAGTTGAGATTTCGAAAAGTTTGCACATAGGGGGTACCCATTTGTTGTCTCAAGAATACGAAGAGAAGAGGATTGCTGCCTCATGCAAGTTGCTAAACATGTTCCAGGAAAAAGGAGATGATCTAGTGAACCACATCATAACAGGAGATGAAAGAGGAGTTCATCATTACACTCTTCAAATGAAATGACAAAGCATGGTCTGGAAAACCGCAAGTGAGAGTATGCCGAAAAAAGCCAAAGTTGCACACTCCACTGGGAAGGTGATGGCTACAGTTTTTTGAAACACTAAATATGTTTGGCTTGTTGATTTATTTCTGCTTAGTGGGGTCACAAAAAATGCAGAGAGGTATTGTAAGACTCTGAAAAACTGCGATCAGTGATAAAGCGGACACAGCCTGGTTTGTTGAGCAACATAGTTCTTCTACTCATCCTCGACAAAGGATATCCTCATTCCTCATGAGTCACACAGAATTTGTTGGAGTTCTTTCGATGGAAGATTTTCAACCATTCCTCATATTCACCCGACTTGGCTCCAAGTGATTTCTATCTGTTCCCTGATCTCAAATAAAACCTAGGAGGACGTTTCAAAACAGATATGGAAGTGTAACAGATGGTTGACTCCTGGCTCCGAAATCTGGGCACGCAGTGGTTCAAAGAAGGAACTGAAAACTGTTTTTACGCTACAGAAAGTGTATCGACAAGGCTGGAGATTATATTGAAAAATAATCACATGTTTTTAAATAAAAGTATACATTTCTTTTAATTTTTACGTTTTTTTTATTTTTCCTATAAAAGGAAACTTACTTTTGAAAAGACCCTCATATTATTATGTGGAGCAACAAATTACCTAATTCATGGTGATCAGAGCACACATACATGCCCTTATTACTGTGTGACAGGTGTGGTCGCACAGGGCCCACATATCTGGGGGCCTCTCACTTATTCAGTAAGAAAAAAAGGAAATCAACAAAAATAAATGAGAGAGAGCAAGAGAAAATAAGGGAGTGGTTTGCTTATTTTGAATTATTCTACTTCTGTTTGCTAACCTGCTTCCTGTTCTTTTTTTTTTAATACAGGTTATATATTAACATAAATATCAGCAGGAAAATGCAATGTTATGAATAGCAAAAACCACAACTTTCAATTGCACTCATTAAACATTATCCAATATAGTGGCAATTACAAGAGACACTCATACAATTACAGCAAGTAGTAGTCCTAGGCATGAAACTAATGATTTCATTGCATTCTGCATGTATTGAAAAGGAAGATAAACTGCTAACACTTGACTGACAACATTACTGATAATTTTATTAGCAATACTGTTAATACTAATGATTGCAATTCTGAAGAGGACATGGATAAGAACAGGACACAATGACAACAATTTGGTGGGACAAAGTTGAATTTAAAAAATCATGACACTTTGAATTTAAAGGATAGTAAAAAATCCTGACAATTTAACACTCTGTGTTACAACAAGATTATTTGCTTTGTATACAGGAATTATTTCTGAGAATTGTTAAGATATAATACCAAGTTGTGTGTTACCTGCTAGTTCTGCAGCTTTCAAGGGCTATGTCTTTAACTTCAGTAACAAACAGGGGAGGACACTGGTGACTCAACTTGTTTGTAATGTTCTGACTAACTGTATTTTGCTGTCAGCTGTTTTATGAATTCATGTACAAATAACTACAACATTTGGGCTGAGAAAAAGATGAAACATAAAAAATGTTTTGAAGCACCATTTCTAAACATAACACAATTTGTTGTCAACAAGCAATTTAGTGTTTACTTGTATGCCTCATTGTTATAAATGGTGTCATTTATTTAAAGATGAGTAACTTTCTAATACCAGTATATGAAACACTGTATTAAGAACAAACACCAAACCAGTTTCAAGAATTCAAGATGTCCAATTTCTTTAGTAGGTGTAGTGTACATGTTATAGGTAATGCTTATTGCTTTCAAATCTTTCACTCATTATATGAGCACATTGTGATAAGTATTATATATAGTCATTCATTCATATATAGTAACAAGTAACTAAATAATAAAGAAACATCAACATAACTATTTAATTGTACTTTAAAGATTATAATTACAACTAACTTCATAAATTTACAATCAAATTCATAGGGTGACTTTGAAACTTTGAGATGATTTATATAGAATACTTCAAGTGGACGGGAAGACTGCTGTTTGATTTTACAGGGTTTTAAGGGTTATAGTGTTCCATCACTAGATTAACAACTGGTTTTGTGGCTGCTAAGAGTCGTTCTTCACACACATATTAAAAAATGGCACTAGTCTGAAACACATTGTCACAGACAGCTTTATTAAGTCACGGAGAATGACTGTACTGTGTACAGAGTACTGTGTAAGTATTTCTCCTTGACTAACAAAGCTGACTGTAACAATGAAATATTTCAAACTACTGTTGTGGACTCACATGGGTGTGGACATGTATGTGTTTTTGAAAACAGTGAATTTGTTCGGTTTGCTGGCTTGCTGTACAATAATATTTAAATACAGTTATGCTTGGTTCACTTCAGCATATCAACATATCCTTTTTGACAACACCTAATGTTACATTCACACATGTGCACCAAGTGGACTAATTCTTCCCCCCACATACATAAGCACATACAAAGTAATATACTTTTTAAACTTTGAAGAAGGTTGGTTGAAATATTTTATCTATAACCATACCACCTATTAATGTAAAATACTTGGAAGTAATGAAAAAACTCAGGCAAGAAAAATCAATAGCCAATCAACAAAAACTTGTGAATTAATCAATATCACAGTGAGTATACTAACCTCGTATAAAACATTATATGTCGGCAAAGTAAGTGTTTCTTCGTTCATCAAAAGACGTTCAGCCAATAATGTATACAAATTGTGTGGGCTCATCACATCATATTTTCTCCTATTAGAAAAACATATAAATAATGACACCTTCACAAATAATATTCCTGTTACTACTAACACACACAACACACACACACACAATAAAATAATAACAGGTTTCTATAAAATGCTACCAGTACTTCTGATTGTAACTATTATACACAATTTTACTTAAATTATACACTATAATTCTACTTTAAAAAGTGACATGTCATTTTGAAACACAGTTATTACAAAAACACATAAGCTAACCATGCATGTAAATCTACACAGCAGCATAATAGAACAGAATACAAACTTGTGAGTACTGCGACTGAGGAAAAAACCCAACAGCTTGAGTGCCTGCAGGCGAATTAATTGACTCTCAGAAGCAAGAAGTTTGAAGACACATCTTACTCCATGTTTCATGTCAAATGCTGGAACCATGGCAGCTGGATGATCACTCATCAGACCAATGAGTGTCTGCACAACATCATGAAGATTTTCATCTTCACGCACTGTACTCAGATAATTAAGTATACTCTGCAGTTCATCTTCCTTCACACCAGAGCCAACCATCATCAGCTGCTTCAGGAATAACAGAATATACGCCCTTACGCCAAGAATGTCTTTCTGGGCAGGCCGTGGACCATCTGAAGACAAAATAAAAAAAAATTAATAAAAATTACAAAAAGATTTCAGTACAAAATTTAAAGCAAACACACATTTTAAAAGCTGAATAAAGCACATATATTACAAAATTTGCTAAAGCATTACATCACGACAGTACTAAAAGTTTATATACTTACTGTCAAGACGATTTGAGAGTCTGACACTAAAGAAAACAAATGGCTGTTTAGAAATTAATTAATTATATTTATTACATTACTGACACTCCAATTTCTGTCAAAACAAATAGAATTTGCTATATCTTGGAACAGGAACATGAGTTATTAATACACTTGATTTACTAGTATAATCACTGTTAAAAAAATATTTGTAAATTCTTTTATTCATGAACATGTCTGTATTAGCATAAAGAAATGTAAACTTAAAAATACAGAACTACTGTACAGACTGAATTTCCATATATGGAGACAGAGTCTGTGGACATTAACTAATAATTAAAATTAGGCACAAACTCCTTAACCACAAATATGAAATATATGGTGAACAAAATATAGACTTTTTGCAACTTTTTAGATCTCATCACACTGTTTTTTACAGAAAATCAAAAATTAAATTTTGCATATATAATAAAACTTTATATAAGAAAGGTATTGAAACTCTATAGTTTTCATGATTCTGTTTATTATTTTAAAGAACACTTACTACCTTTCACACATTCTTATGACCATAATAGTAAAAAGTGTAACAGTACAGGTAGGCCCACCCAGGAATATTTTGTAATAATTAAAAATAATAAATTGTATTTGAAAATCTAGTTGGAGAAGTAATGTGAACGTATAAGTGTCAAGGTCGGGTGAATCAAGCTGCTGGAGACAGTTTTTTTTAGAAGTTTGAACTCTGAACTATGCATGTGAGAGAAAGCAACAACCGACGTCATAAGCCAAACCCAGCCGACGTAATACAGGAATTCGGGAGTGGCCGCAGCAATAGCGTTCTGCGCTTGAGTTAACAAAGACAGTCGCCAATTAACATCCAATGACGATGGACGTGGGCCGTTCGCACGCCTACTGGCTAAACAGTTGCAGTCACCCGTACATAACAATGTAACTTAAATGTAAATGTGAAATTAATATCAGTTTAAAGAGAATAACTTAAATGAAATAACAGTTTCGGCGAAAAAGGGTGAAAGAAGAAAATGTGCGAAGTGAAAGCAAATGCGTGGTGACGATGGACTCCTTAAGACCATAGAGCTCGCAGATAAGTAACATGTGGAATAGCATGAAATTATAAAAATCAAATATCAATTTTTATTGTGGAAAGGAATTTTTTTAATCACTAAATGAGATCTCTAAGTGCATGGGGTGAGGGTGTATGTGTGTGTGTGTGACTGAAAATTATATCTTAAAAGAGGCGCTGGTTTGCGGAATGTAAATTTAAGTTTGTGTTCAATTTTTTCTATTTTGAAGTTGTTGTTCATATAAGGAAGGATAAATTCCTCTTTAACCAATATGTTGTTTGATGGTTAAATAATAACAGGTGTAGAAGTGGTATAAGAATATTTTGTTTATAATGGAAGGTAAACATAATTCTATTTTGTGATGGTACAATTCTGGTACAATACTAAATTTATAAAACATGGTACAAAAAAAGACCATAATTATTGTATTCATTTATTTTTAACAATTATTTGGTAATAATTATTTAAATATTTCATAATCCCTGTAAAGTTTTGGTGAGTGGACTATATAATTATTTTATAAAACGCAGATATGAATTGACAGGATTTCGATCGCTTTCATTGTGAACCAGCAAACACAGCAAAAAACCGTATGTAACATATAGTGATAACGAGACAAGCCCTGATGACGTCAGTGGAAGGAATGCACATTTTCTGTAAACAACTCGAGTCTGTAAACAACAAACAAAAGCCTGGTGACGTAGTTTTTGCCCCACCTACGCAATGCTAAACAAAGACTCTGGGTCATTTCCTTCTGGATTGTGAACGCAGCCGGCCGGCAAGAGGTTCACCAAGTGTGAATTTTAACTTTTACACCACCAAAAGTGGTTAAATAACTATTTAAAATATCAGAAATGTTGGGGCGGTAAGGAATTGAACAGGTGTCATCGGCCGATGGATCGTAAAAAACTGCGTGTATATAGAATCTGCCCAAAGTGTTTTCGTGGGTAGACACGACGGTGTGGGCCCGAAATCGATGTAAAGAAGGAACAGATTGTGCACGATCGACGAATCTTAGCAGTGCGGTGAGACCTGTCCAATATAATTTGGTGAGAATGTTCCAATATTCTTTTTATTATTTCAAGTAAATCAACATCATTGTGTAATAATGACCAATTCAAAATTCATTCAATATTATTATAATGACCATTTTAAACCAATTCAAAATTTAAATGAGCTCAGAATGAAATAAATTCTACCAGAGAATGAATGAGAGAGAGAGACAGAGAGAGAGAGTGACCTAAATCTTTTAAGTGCTGGGTTGTGCAGGTATTATACTATATTATACTATGTTTATTATGTTTACAATGTTTATTTCTTATTAATGTTTACAAAATAAATGGACTACGCCCCGAGGCATAGTAACGTGCGTGTTTGGCACATAGTTCAATAGAATCATTTCATATGTACTTAGAGTCTTTTTGATAATAAAAGGTAATGTCATTGGTAAAAAATACAAGTACGAGTGAGTTATTTCAGGTATATTTTGCAATTACTGGTTCATTTAACACGAATACTGGACCGAAAGGTAAGCCTAATATCTATGTTGTTGCACAATCTGGCAACATGGCGCCCGTTAATTATTCAATGTTTATTAGTAAATTAGTTAATTTTATGTGACACAAAGTTAGTAGCTTCACACTTGGCTCCCGAAATAACAGGGACTCTACATAAAACATAATTTTATGTGGAGTAATACCTACCAGGAAAGCGAAATAATTACCTGAAGTAATTGCGAAAGTACGCAAAAACGTGAGTACAATAGGGTCAAATTTCTAGGTTATAAGCATATATGTTTTAGCAAGATAAAATAGCAAAAATGAGTACTAATGACAATTAACATTAGAAATCAGTACAACTGATGTAGATTTGACTAGTGAGATGGATGTTCAACCAACCAAAACTAGTCAGATTGACGAGGCAAATACGCTTGCATCTGTAGAGAAAGTCACTACCTCCATCTCAACTAGGTCAGAAAATCAAACAGACGAAACAACTGCTGTTTTGATGCAGTTACTATTACATAAATTTGATGAACAGAGTGTAAAGTTTGATAAATTAGACAAAAAGTTAGATGAGCAAAAAAGCGATTCTAATATTAAATATACTAATTTAAATGACAAATTTGAGGAACAGAGTGTAAAATTCGATGAAATAAAAGACGAAATTAAAAGACAAAATTATCACTTTGATGAGAGAATTAACACAATAGAAACACGTTGTGATAACATCCAGAAAACCACATTAGATATTGTTAATGAGAAATTCAATAATAAAATAAGTAATTTAGATACTAAAATTGATTTAATTTATGAGACAGTTAATTACACAGTTAAAAGCCAGTTAGAGTCACAAAATACAGAAATAGAACAGAAGTGTTTAACTTTTGTAGAAAGTCAAATAGAGATTAAAACCAATGTTGAAGTGAGTAACCAAGTAGAACTGAAAACAAATGTTTTGCAGAGTAATTTAGAGAAAATTGAATCAAATGTAGTAGATATTACAAAGAATATCGAAACTATAGATAATACAATATCAGAACATGAACATGCTAATAATTTAACCAGTGTAAAAAATGAGTTACGGGGGGAAATTAATAAAAATTTTTCAAGTATTAATGATAGAGTGATAGTGACTAGGGATTTCTATAATGAAATAGAACTAGAAAATTTTAGTCATGAAAACAGGGTGATACATCCCATGCGTTTTTTAAATCAGACACGGGATTACAATTATTTTAGTAGTAGTAGTTGGGAAGTGAAATTAAATAAAATAGTCAAATGTTTCAAATTCAGTAATATGGGCTGAGGCTCATAGGTTAGAATGGGATTGCTATGACACTTTTGAGAAAGCATTCAAGGGTAAATATTGGACTGAAGAAGAGCAGGAGACTTTAAGAAGCCGCATTATGGGAGCGGGTAATTTCATGGGACGTAACCCTAATAACAATAACATTACAATATATGTAACCAAACTTTACAATGAGGCAAAATATTTAGAGCTGCCCATACCGTTTAAGTCATTCGTTAGATACGTGAGTAAGCACTTACCAAGAGAGGTGCAGGTTACTCTAATGACCAAAGAAATAGAGAATTTAAATGAGCTTGAAAAAGTATTAGATATACTACAAAGCATCAATGACCGTGAAATAGGTAGACGACCCATACAACAAAATATGCCTAGTCATAACATTGAGTTTACTCGGCCAAAGCCTTATTACAATAATAATGGTAATAAATTTAATTATCGTACTGATTTACAGCAACCAGGCGATTGGAGTTGTTCTAGTTGCAGGAAGGGAAATCGTGCACACATGCAACACTGTTACCAATGCAAAACGCCAAGAAATGAACCAAGGAATAACAACCCAAAGCAGTTCATACCTACGAACAGAGGAGCACCGAGTACCCGAGGAACACCACATCATAACCAGGGACCAACAAGGGGACACCAGGTACCCACCACCAGTAATAACACGCCACAGCCGGAAAACTAAAGTTGACAGTGGTAAATAGGACCCGACCACTGTTCAGGGAAGCACATGAGGTCCGACCATTAGAAGACGTACAATCGAACGTAATAACAACTGATATCGTTGCTGACTTGTTGGAGGAGGAGAGCAACACAACATTGGAGGTGAGAGCTGGACTCACGGAAATCCAGGTAACAATAGAAAATAGGAAATTTAAAACACTTGTTGATACAGGAAGTGAAATTTCAGTAATAGCCGAGAACATTTTAAGTGAGTTAAAAGAATTTAAAAAGAATATTCCAGTTCTACCCGTAGCAGGGGTTACAGTAATAGGAGTCACGGGGGTACGTAGTAAAAGGGTGACAAAACAGATACATTTAAGTTTCTCAATTGGAGAGATGAATTTTGATAATACATTTTTGGTAGTCAAGGGGTTAGTTTAGACATCATTTTGGGAAATGATTTTTTACAAAGAAATAAAGCTGTAATAAATTTTAAAGAGAAGGTGTTAGAGTTAGATGGGGGTGATTGGTCTGTTAAAATTAATTTTGAAAATGTGATAAATAAGGTTAGAACAACGGGTGTGAAATTGTTACAGAAACGAGTAGTTGAGAATAACTTAGATACTAAAATAAATTTTTGTAGAGAGGGTGAGTATTTTGAAGATGTTGATAATGAAATGAGCAATATTAATAATGCAGTATGGGAGATAAGGGCGGATGAATTCTGTAGTGGGGGTGAGGTGATAAGGAGTGGCCAACGTATAGCGTTATGACAGGTAATAGAGCAGTTTAAGAGAGTGTTTGCCGATATTCCAGGAAGGGCAAAAAATTATGAATGTATGTTACAGATTAAGGAACACACACCATTCATACAGCGGAGCTATCCAGTGCCTTACTCTAAAAGACGAGCGGTGCAAGAGGAGTTGGATAAGATGATGGAAGGTGGAATCATCGAGAGGTCAGTATCTCACTACTCAAATCCATTAGTGGTGGTAATTAAAAAGGATGGAGGAGTAAGATTGTGTTTAGATGCAAGGAAGATAAATCAGATCATCATACCAGACCGAGAATCACCGGAATCCATTAACGAAATATTTCAAAAGTTTAGTGGAGTGAGGTTCATGACATCATTGGATCTGACGGCCGGATATTGGCAAGTGCCATTAGCAGAGGTAAGTAGGCCATACACAGCATTTTTATTTAATGGGAAAAATTATCAGTTCAAGCGACTACCATTTGGGCTAAATACCAGCATAGCTAGTTTCATTAAATGTTTGGATAGAATTTTGAGACCAAAAGATTTAGATTTTCTCACAGTATATGTGGACGACATTTTGATAGCGTCACGGACATTTGAAGACCATTTAGAACATTTAAAGTATGTGTTAGAAAAATTAGAAGTGGGAGGCTTAACCGTAAATTGGGACAAGTCCAAGTTTTTACAAACAAAGATTAATTTTCTAGGATTCATTATTACATCGGAAGGAATTTCAGCCAACCCAGACAAGGTCGAATCTATTATGCGCTTCCCTGAACTACGAAACATCAAACAACTTCAGAGTTTTCTTGGGCTGTGCAACTTTTATAGGAAATTTCAAAGGAACTATGCACACATCACCGCAAGGTTAAGTGCAGTATTGCAGAAGAACAGGCAATGGAAGTGGGGAGACGTGGAGCGTGGAGCCTTTGAAGAAATAAAACGAAAATTTAGTAATATGATTATGATGAACCATCCGGATTTTGATAAAATGTTTTATTTGCAGACGGACGCCAGCAATGTAGCTGTAGGTGCGGAGCTGTATCAGGAGGATGACGAGAGGGAACATTTAACCATTGCGTTCGCCAGCCGATCATTATTGCCTGCAGAAAAGAATTATACCACAACGGAGAAAGAATCGCTCAGTATTGTGTTTGCAGTCAGCAAGTTCAGGACTTACATCTTAGGCAACAAAACAATTATTTGAACCGATTATAAAGCTTTGTCATTCCTCAAAACTTGTAAACTTGCTCACAGTCGATTAACCAGGTGGGTACTTATTTTGCAGGAGTACAACTTCGAGTGGGAGTATATTAAAGGAACCGAGAATAAGGTACCCGACACTCTTTCCAGAGTAGATTGTGAGAATAATAAAACAGGTAGGGATTTAAAAGAAATTGAAATTTTTCAGATCAGCAGAGAAGACAGAATCTTTGGAGAAGAGTTGAAGGATATCAAAACCATGCAGAGAGCAGATGGTAAGTCTGGGAAAATAATACACAGTTTGGAGACGGAGTTGGAGGACTCAGAGTACAATCAATATTTTCAAATCTACAAAGGGTTGTTGTTTAAGAAGGTAGTAGGGGGTGAGCATGACTGGAGATTAGTGGTGCCAGCAGTGTTGGAAGAGAAGATTATTTGGGATTGTCATATAAGATATGGTCATTTTGGGGCTAAAAAGTGTGTGAATGTTTTAAAAGAATCATGTATTTTCAGGAATATGGAGAGGCGAGTGAGACAGCTGCTGAGGAGTTGTGATTTGTGTCAAAAGTCGAAGGTGGTAAACTACAGAGTAGAAGGTGAGTTAAATTATATTAAGGTAGAAAGAAAGACCTTTTGATTTAGTTGCTGTGGATTTGTTTGGACCATTGCTGAAGGGTAGAGGCGGAGTAGTTTATATATTTGTATTGCTTGACACTTTCTCAAAATATGTAAAATTGTATAGCGTGAAGAGAGCTACCAGTAAGGTATTGAGTGAAAAGGTGACGAAAGACTATATGATTAACGTGGGTAAGCCAAAGGTAATTTTATCAGACCATGGGCCGCAGTTCATCAGTGGAAGATGGCGCCAGACCTTAGGATGGGAAGGCATCCTCACGAAGCATACGGCTGTGTATCATCCCCAGTCCAATCAGGCTGAGCGTGTAATGAGAGAAATAGGCAGGATCTTCAGAGCCTATTGTCACGCTAAACACAGCGAATGGCCATTGTATGTAAGAAAGGTAGAAACTTGGCTAAACAGTACCACCCACGAGTCCACCGGCTATACACCCCATGAGTTGGTAAGAGGAACACGCCCCCCAAGAATTTTGGAACAACTGTTCGACTATCCACCTGAGAGCAGGGCACCCGATGTGAACATTAAAATCCGGTTGGCTAACGAAAACTTAATCAGCAAAGGTGAACAAAGAAAACGTAGACACGACGCAAGAGGTAAGTGGGTTAAGTATAATATAGGACAAATGGTATTAGTAAAAAAGCATGACTTATCGAGTGTGCAAGACAAAGAAATTAAGAAGTTCTTTCTCTTATATGAAGGACCGTATGAGGTAGTAGAGATTAAAATGCAAAATTCTTATGTGTTGCAGAACAACGTAACTGGAGAGATAGTAGGAACACACAATGCTACAAATTTAAAATTGTACTGGTCATCTTAGGTATCTCTTATAAATATTGTTGTTTTATTTAGCGAGTGTACGAGTATTAATTTGGTATATTATTGTTTTTCAGAAGGGACTCTCCCCCATTTTCGGGTGATCACAGACTCACCACCTCTGATCGTGGATTTTGGAATTCTGGAGGCGGACCATGGTTGGCGGAACTGACATATGCAGGTGAAAGCAACGATGGTCTTACTCCACAAAATTGGTTGCAAGTAGAAATTTAAACTTATTGTTGAACGGGGAAGGGGACCCCTAATTCGTGGGATTAAAAAAAAAAAAAAAAAAAAAAAACGGATTGGCATTTTCCCACGAACACTGATTTTATTCTAGAAATTATAGAATAGAACTTAGAAAATTTTGTGACTTAATATTTTAACTCATTACGGAGTTATATTTTTTTTTATAACCTAGGTATATAAAATGATCCATTGTTATCCTGTAGTGAGAAGGTCTTAGTGTTAGAAAAGTGAAAATTGGGACTTGGAAAGTGTCTACAAAATTAATTATGTAACTAAAGAAAGAATTAACATTTTTAAGATGATATTCGAATTTTGAAATCAAGTTTAAATTTTATATTGAAGTAACAACCTTACGGGGTTAAAAGGACATAGTTATACTATGGTGATATATTGAGACTGCTTTATGAACAGTGATAATATGATTATTATGTTTGTAATATGTGGTAGTCTTATAATGGATTTATGTGTATAACCTGTTAGTTGTAGGGTAGTTCCAGTAGGACTACATAAGACACAATGTGTCATATCATTGCGATTCCCCATATTTCGGGCGATTACTGTCTTACCAACACTAATCGTGGTTCTGGACGACAACAAGCTGTGGCCAGCAATTGTAACCCTGACCATGGTTGGTTGCCTATAAAATTGGTTAAAATTCTGAAATTTATTGGGAGGTTCAGGGGAATCTAAGATTCTTTGTTTGCATAGGCTACTTCACCTCAGTTGGGGTATATTAGGGGTATATTATAAGAGTAAAAGTAGGGGTACATACCCTGAAGGTTTTATAAAGCTGAAGCAAGGATGGGAGAGAGAGAAAAGAAAAAAGTGCTCACTCCTTCTGCCTCAGTCCTTGTGGAGGCAACTGAACGCCACAGTTCAGGGGGGGAAATAGTGTGTGTGGAGGAGAAAGAGGGGTAAATATTGTTAACAGTGCCAATTATTAACTGTTAATAATAATAATAATAATAATAATATCAATTTCAATAAGGTTTTATTAAGTAATCATAATCCTGTCAAATCTCGTCTCGCGCTGGCAACAGACATAACTTATGTATTGGTCTCCGCAAAACACCCGTAGGCGTGCGAATGTCCACGACACGAACCAAGTTATCTGGGCCGGGAAATGTGGCGATAATTACGCCAAATTTCCAGGCTAATGGAGGTAAATTATCCTCAATAAGCAAAACTAAGTCACCAATGGAAACATTATCCTTGGCAAAATTCCACTTGTGACGCTGCTGCAACTGGTGCAAATAATCGCGAGACCATGCCTTC
The DNA here is from genome assembly GCA_034769895.1 of Magicicada septendecula. Lineage (NCBI taxonomy): Eukaryota > Metazoa > Arthropoda > Insecta > Hemiptera > Cicadidae > Magicicada > Magicicada septendecula. The sequence goes on along the minus strand of CM068369.1, from coordinate 409,507,557 downwards.
CATATGCCTCGGACAAACCTCTGAAGAAGTTGCCAACGCCCAAGACGAGAAACAGGAATGTGAGAAAGGTCTGGGTCCGGTATCGCCGTTAAGGGTGCGCAAATCAAAAAATGGCCAGGTGTTAGTGGCACCGGGTCGTTAACATCTGAAGAAATAGCAAATAAAGGTCGAGAGTTCAGACATGCCTCTATCTGAGACAAAACAGTCGTGAACTCTTCGAAGGTGAGTATAGATTTGCCTACCACGCGGCACAGATGAAATTTCAAACTCTTTATGCCGCTCTCCCAAAGGCCACCGAAATGAGGTGAGGAGGGCGGAATAAATGACCATGATATCCCCTGAGAGGACGTGAATGACTTGATCGATGAGATGGCATCCTTATTATGCCAAAAGTTGTAGATATCATGTAAGATAGTGCGGGCCTTCCTAAAGTTTGTGCCATTGTCGGAGTATAGTTGACTGGGTATGCCCCTACGGGCCATGAAACGACGTAATGCGGCTATAAACGCACTGGCCGTAAGGTCGGAAACCAATTCCATGTGAATAGCCCTAGTCGCTAAGCAAATAAACAAAGATACGTATGCCTTAGAAAGAGTTCTAGACTTCTGCCCGCCATGACGAATCATGAAGGGACCACCATAATCAACCGCGCAAAATAGAAACGGCCTAGAAGGAGTGACTCTAGGGGATGGTAAAATACCAAGCCTCTGTACCTGCTGTTTGGCACTAAACCTGATACACCTTACACATTTTCGAATGATGGAGCGAATGACTAACCTGGCATTAACAATCCACCAACGTTGACGCAGTGAATGATGCACGAGTTGAGCACCAGCGTGAAGTAAACGAATGTGTTCACGTTCAATGATAAGGCGTGTAATATGCGCCGATGGGGGTAATACAATAGGATGTTTAGAGTCGTAGGGTAATTGGGAATGCTGTAATCGTCCGCCTACGCGTATCACTCCAGAGTCATCAAGAAACGGGTCGAGAGAAGCCAACTTACTCCTAATTGAAACAGAAAATCCGTTACGAAGACAATTAATTTCGGCTGCGAAGTGGATCGACTGAGATTGTTTTATGAAGAAATTGAGAGCCTGATGAATTTCTACAGGGGTAAGATCGCCCGTACATTTGTCAGCACTTGAGTGTCTAATATTTCTGATGAACCGAAAACAGTAAGCGTATACGCGCGTTAGACGATGCAACGAGGAAAAGTCCAAAGAGAGGTCGACAGCCAGGGTAGACATTAGAGAAAGGTTATGTGTATGTTTCTCTTCCGCAGTGACTTCAGAAGACGACAGAGTGGCCGGTACGAAGGATGGGAAGGATCAGACTCTGGCATATTATGTCTTACACATTTACATTTGATGTTTTGGGGTATATTTCATGTTTTTGGTGGTCTCATTTTATAAAATTTTGTTACATAATATTTGCATGTCTTGCAGCTGAGCAAGACATGCATTCATTTCTTTATACTGTTGCTAATAAATGTGTGTATTGTTTTGTGAATGTCTTTAAATTGTTCAACTCATGTACTACGTTTGTAACCACAGTATTGTATCTGTTATTTGACATTGCAATTATTCATATTGTAATTATCTAAATTGTTGTTATTGTATTCACATAACTTGCGTTTATGTAAAACCTATCGTTTTGCGTCTGCCGCATGTAACTGCCACGTCTAGATTTATTTTATATTGTATTTATTTTGCGATTAAGCATGCACAATTATTTTTACTTAAATTATGACATACATGTCATATTTGGGCTTGCATTCAGTCAGCATCTAGCTTGTTCATACATTATTACATATTATAAGTTCCTGAAACTTCAGGTACAGCATAACTTGGTCAATACATGCCGCCCTGCTGAATATACGCTTGAACATGTAATTGTAACATGTTCAGTAACAATTTTGTTCATGTAATTAATTCTCTCTACAGGTCTACGGGCCTCAAATAATTTTACAGTAACCATCTATGACATGCATAGGGTTACAAACTATCGGTCCATCATGTGATGAGCTTCCGATCATACATTATTAAACATTGTATAATTATGTATTTTTTCATGTTTTGTAATGTTCTATACTGTGCACATACACTATGTGACGGTAATATTTGTCAAGGCAGACATTCATATTGTAACGAAACAAATGTTACAAAAGAATAGTAAATAATAGTGGAATCCGATCCAGAGAGGAACCAAGAAATAATAATTGAAAGCAAATTAAAGGAAAACTATTTGGTTTGACTTATATAATATTATCCAGAAACCCAGAAATAACCCAGTAGAATAGGGCAGTAAACAGAAAAAAGTGAAATAAATAAACCTAGTAGGACTAATCAACTTACCCTGAATAATAATCCAAACCCAATAAAGAGTACCTAAGCCATATAATAAAATTGTATTAATTATAATCATATAGGCCTATAATCAAGGAAAGAAAAAGGGACACAAACCTTTAAAGTAATGAGTGTGATCATAAGAAATAGCGACACAGACTACCGTTAAACAGTGTAATTATTTTTGATGGAAGTGTTTTGTTATTATTAGACAGAATTTTAGTTTATCATACAGACAATAGTTTAGCAGTATAAATAAACTAAAACTGTCAAAAACAATTATTATTATTAAAAGTTTTGTTGTATTTTATAAGATTTTGTCACCAGTTAATTTATGTAAATATATTTATCTCAGGTAGTCAAAGTAGAAATTACAATCAATCATAACAAATTGTTCTACCACATATCATAGAAATTCAAATTAATAAGGTTTTACAGTTATAAACTGAGGCATGTTTAGTATCAAATTGTTTATAATTATCTAATTAATAATTGTATAAACATTGCATATATAATTAGAGTATAATAATAAAATTATCTATTAAAGGTAATTTATAAAATATAAAGTAGGTAATGGGTGTTGATCCTATAACATTTAACCTGTACATAAATGACCAATCAAAATTTAAGAAATTTGTATGAGTTCTATGACTAAAAAAGAAGAAATAACACTTAATGGTTAATTGTGATGGAAAGCAGTTGTATAGTGCGTGTCTAGAGGTAATTAAAAGTATATAAAAATAGATAACCCGTTTGTGGAAGAAGATCTGAAGGACCATCATCGAAGATAATAATACTTCCACTACAATTTTTATGAACAAATAATACACACAATCAAGAAAAATATTCAGAATAGACCAGGAACCCTTCAGCAATATCGTCTAGATGTGTAAAGTATAATTTGACAATATTTTTTTTTTCAATAAGGAACAACCACTAGACAATATAACAATTTACACTAACACTAATCACTAGTAAACATTTTAAAGTGCAACCAAATTCAATCTCTAAGCGAACAGTGATTACAAGGAAACATTTATTGTACACATTAATAAACTACATTATTTTCTGAGACGGACAAATTAAATATCGTCAAACTTGTATGTAACTTAATATATAATTTGTGTAAATTTTTAGATTATAAGTAATATATTGTTTGTAAAGGTACTCTCTATTATTAATCCACATGCAAGGGAACTTTTCGTAGCAGCCACAAGAATTCCCACGAAATATATTAAAATTATTTAATTATAAATCCTGAGATAAATATCGACCCTGTGACAACTGTATGTATCGAATGGAATTTTCCAATAATTGGAATTTATGTTACAACGATTAAATCAATATGTTATTAAATCATATCCATGAGTTATTATTTCAGGAAGGTAAATTATAGTAGTATTATAAATTGGTGCACCAACTAGTGAGGCTGAAATTAGGGAATATTAAGTGAAGAAATTGAATCAAGCAAATTAATTTCCTAATTTTTAGCTGGCGACTGCTATAAGTTCCAAGAAATTGTAAAGATGCGTAAGAGGGCTACATCGTTGAAACGGACGAAGGAGGCAGAGAAGGAAGTCAGGATGGAAGAGAAAGAAGTAACATCGGTGGAGGATGTAGAAATGGTAGCAAGAAAGGAAGATAGGGGAGACCCGAATCTTATAAAATTAATGGAGTTAATGAATAGTATGAGTGAAAAAATGGACAGAAATAAGGAAGAAACGAATGACAATTTTAAGAAGCAGAAGGAAGAAATGAAGGAAGATTTGAAGAACATCAAGGAAGAATTCACTGAAAACTCAAAGAAACAAAATGAAATTTTGAGTCAAAACTTATTAAAACAAATGGAGGAAAAATTCGATAACATCAAGGAAGATAACAGACAAACGAAGGAAGATTTGAAGAGCATCAAGGAAGATCACAGACAAACAAATGAGAAAATTGATAGTATCAAGGAAGATAACAGACAAACGAAGGAAGATTTGAAGAGCATCAAGGAAGATCACAGACAAACAAATGAGAAAATTGATAGTATCAAGGAAGATAACAGACAAACAAATGAGAAAATGAGTGAAAATTTAATAAAACAGATGGAGGAGAGATTTGACCAAAACAGAGAAGACACTAACGAGAGTTTAAAACAGATAAATGAGAAAATTGATAGTATTAAGGAAAGTACTAATGAAACTTTAAGGCAAACTATAAGTGAAAATAATAACCAAATGAAGGAAGAGTTCAGACAAATCAATGAAGAGAATTTAAGAAGAATTAATGGTAGAATTGAACAAGTCAATGATACAATTAACCAGAAGATGGACAAAATCGATGAGGAAAGGAAGCAAGAAATAGCTGACACTAATGAGAGATTGAGAAAAGCTAACGAAACCATCATACAAAATAAAGCAGTGATGAATACTAGAATAGACCAGGTCCAAGAAAATAGTCATATTGAAATAGAAGGAATACAAAAGGAACAAGAAAATTTAGTGAATTTACAGAAACAAACCGGAGAAAGGTGTGACAATATTAACACTACGGTGAATAATTTAACTGGTCAGGTACGCCAAAATCAAGAAGAAATTGAGTTAATTAGAACCAGACCAAATAATATTACTCATGTTTCCACAAATGAAACCAGAGAAGGAATTAATTTCAAAAATTATCGCAGAAACCCCATGGAATTCCTGGCCAGAATTGAGGAACATTTTAATAAACATCGAATAACTATCTGGAGCTCGATTAGAGAGATGTTGGATGAGCATTTTAGGGAGACTACGGACAACTGGTGGACAGCAACCAGGAATGAGATAGTGGACTACGCTCAATTTAAAAAACTGTTTAAAGAAAAATACTGGTCCTAAGCTATACAAAATATTATAAGGGACAACATTTGTCAGGGAAGATATGATGGAAATAGAGGTACATCTCCAACTACTTACTTCTGGGGAAAGGTATGTTTGGCGAGACACCTAGAGCCAAGAATACCAGAAGAATCCCTAGTAACTAAAATAGCATACCATTATGACACAGGAATTTCCAGAGCACGCCTGGGAAGCCAGATTAAAACGGTCCACGCAATGGCTGACTTATTAGAAAATTATGAACACGAGGGTTACTACAAAAGAAGCAGACAACGAACTGATCAGTGCGGTTCAAAAAATAATAACCATGGTATGAATCATAATCAATATAATAACATGAATAACCGGAATAGTTATGTCAACGATCGTAATTACAACCAAAATTTTACCCCAAATAATAACCAACCAGCAAACTTCAATCAAAACCCAATTAACAATAATGATAACAACAGGCCCAATCAAAATTACCATCCGGGTAATAGAAACAATAATAATTATAATAACTACCGAACAAACCAAAATTATAATAATTTTAGGAGTAACTCAGGAGTTAATAACAATAATAATCAGGGTAATTATAATAATAATCGTTCGTACCGACCCCGAATAAATTACATCAGTGCCGAAGAAGCATCAACCTCGGAGGAACAGTTTTAATAACAGTTATGATCAAAGAGGAAATCCCAGAGGGATGAGTCACCATTATAACCGAGTCAGAAGTAGAAGCCAGGAGGACTTCCGAGAATCAAGGGGAAGTGAACAATTAGACAACCGAGAGGTTGAACAACCAGGAACCAGCACACCAGTCCAGGCAAATCAACAGTCATGCCCGGAAAATAATCATGATAGCCTTAATTTAAACGGAGTGAGGCAGTAATAAACCCTCGCGACCCCTTACTGCTACTAACTACTGGGTACAATAACCACCAAATTCAAAAACATAGTAATAACAAATTACTACCAACTAATTATGAAAAACTAATTATGGAAAATAAACGAATTTTGAAGTACAATAACCACCAAATTCAAAAACATAGTAATAACAAATTACTACCAACTAATTATGAAAAACTAATTATGGAAAATAAACGAATTTTGAAGTACAAAAACCACCAAATTCAAAAACATAGTAATAACAAATTACTACCAACTAATTATGAAAAACTAATTATGGAAAATAAAAGAATTTTGAAGTATAACAACAACCAAAGTTTAAGGACGGATAGTCGAAATCTTACTATTATTTACAATTATTATTTGAAAAATCTTCGAGAAGAACTGTTGGAGGAAACTGTGACAAGTAGAATCAACCAGCATAATGAAATTTTATACATAACAGCTCAAATTGAAGGAATTCCTACACGAATAATGATAGATACTGGTGCAAATGTATCACTTATTAACGACGCTGAACTGGAGAGAATACAGAAACAAAGTAAAAATATAATACCTACCTTACCTGTCAATAATGTTATTTTAATAGGTGCCACTGGGCGTCAAAATAAAACAGTGAGAAAACAAGTGTCATTGGAAATAGAAAGCAAAGGTGTTACAATTAATATTATATGTTTGGTCGCAATCGGCCTACCATTCGAATTATTAATCGGATGCGATATGCTGAGGAAATACTCAGCCATTATTGATTTGAGCAAGGAGAAGGTGTCCTTGAACTCAGAAGGTGTTATGTGGACGGCAGAGTTAATAGGAAGCGATGGTGCCCCTCTGAACCGTACCCATCACCAAGTTAGGGAATTAAATTTTTTAAATAATGACACCCAATGCAGAAAAATAATCTATAATATGACAAATGAAGACCTGTGGAACAGTAAATTACAGGAGATAAGAGAGTTTAGACACCAAGGCACAAATAATTTGACAGTAAAACAAGTAGAAGATCTCATTATAATATATAAGAAGTATAAACATGTATTTTCAGAAAAACCAGGAAAAGTAAAAAACTATCAGTGTAGAATACAATTTAAAGAACCAGCAGAATTCCACAGAAAATCCTATCCTATACCATATTCATTGAAGGAGGCGGTTAGAGCTGAAATTAATAAAATGTTGTTAAATGATATAATTGAGCATAGCCAATCACCATATACTAGCCCAATAGTAGCAATTCAGAAGATAATAATCAACAATCCATGAAAAAATATCACGAGGAAGAAAAGGAAAAAATAACATAAGTAATTATGTCCTCACACCTAATGAAGTGTTCAGAAATAATTACTTCTGAAGGGAGGCAATTTGTAACGAAACAAATGTTACAAAAGAATAGTAAATAATAGTGGAATCCGATCCAGAGAGGAACCAAGAAATAATAATTGAAAGCAAATTAAAGGAAAACTATTTGGTTTGACTTATATAATATTATCCAGAAACCCAGAAATAACCCAGTAGAATAGGGCAGTAAACAGAAAAAAGTGAAATAAATAAACCTAGTAGGACTAATCAACTTACCCTGAATAATAATCCAAACCCAATAAAGAGTACCTAATCCATATAATAAAATTGTATTAATTATAATCATATAGGCCTATAATCAAGGAAAGAAAAAGGGACACAAACCTTTAAAGTAATGAGTGTGATCATAAGAAATAGCGACACAGACTACCGTTAAACAGTGTAATTATTTTTGATGGAAGTGTTTTGTTATTATTAGACAGAATTTTAGTTTATCATACAGACAATAGTTTAGCAGTATAAATAAACTAAAACTGTCAAAAACAATTATTATTATTAAAAGTTTTGTTGTATGTTATAAGATTTTGTCACCAGTTAATTTATGTAAATATATTTATCTCTGGTAGTCAAAGTAGAAATTACAATCAATCATAACAAATTGTTCTACCACATATCATAGAAATTCAAATTAATAAGGTTTTACAGTTATAAACTGAGGCATGTTTAGTATCAAATTGTTTATAATTATCTAATTAATAATTGTATAAACATTGCATATATAATTAGAGTATAATAATAAAATTATCTATTAAAGGTAATTTATAAAATATAAAGTAGGTAATGGGTGTTGATCCTATAACATTTAACCTGTACATAAATGACCAATCAAAATTTAAGAAATTTGTATGAGTTCTATGACTAAAAAAGAAGAAATAACACTTAATGGTTAATTGTGATGGAAAGCAGTTGTATAGTGCGTGTCTAGAGGTAATTAAAAGTATATAAAAATAGATAACCCGTTTGTGGAAGAAGATCTGAAGGACCATCATCGAAGATAATAATACTTCCACTACAATTTTTATGAACAAATAATACACACAATCAAGAAAAATATTCAGAATAGACCAGGAAACCTTCAGCAATATCGTCTAGATGTGTAAAGTATAATTTGACAATATTTTTTTTTTCAATAAGGAACAACCACTAGACAATATAACAATTTACACTAACACTAATCACTAGTAAACATTTTAAAGTGCAACCAAATTCAATCTCTAAGCGAACAGTGATTACAAGGAAACATTTATTGTACACATTAATAAACTACATTATTTTCTGAGACGGACAAATTAAATATCGTCAAATTTGTATGTAACTTAATATATAATTTGTGTAAATTTTTAGATTATAAGTAATATATTGTTTGTAAAGGTACTCTCTATTATTAATCCACATGCAAGGGAACTTTTCGTAGCAGCCACAAGAATTCCCACGAAATATATTAAAATTATTTAATTATAAATCCTGAGATAAATATCGACCCTGTGACAACTGTATGTATCGAATGGAATTTTCCAATAATTGGAATTTATGTTACAAAGATTAAATCAATATGTTATTAAATCATATCCATGAGTTATTATTTCAGGAAGGTAAATTATAGTAGTATTATAATATTCATGTCTGAAAACAGCTGTTCGCCAACCTTGGCTTACAAACGCTTATCTTATGCATGCTTATCTCTAAGCTATTAACGGACTGCCATTATCTAATCTCATAACTCAAGGTTCAACTTAGCCTTGAAACTAACTCTTATTATTAAGAAAACTGTATCCTTTTAAATTAAGTTATAAGATGCATCATAATTTATTAAAAAATGTTTAAAAAAATCAGTTGATTTTTGACGGGCAGCTTATGTACGGTAGCGCGATAATTTCAATTTGTAGGTTGGCTAATCTGCTTACTGCTTTTTTCCAATTATGCATGTTGGAACTTTGTACAGTTCGTCTAAAACGCTCGCGGCGGTCGGTCCGCCCAGCTGTCTTGCTGTCATTCACTCTTGTCGACATTACAGTTCGTCTCAAACGCTAGCGGCGGTCGGTTCGCCGACTGTTTTACTGTCATATTTTCTTGTCGACATTTAATGTAGGCCTTAGGCCGGCACTTTTTCATTTATGGCCAACTAGGCCCGCTATTAATTCAATTTAAAATTTTAATACTTTTTTAGACAACACGCTCATTAGCCAACCTTATTTCAATAACTTTAATCATGTAATGTAACCTTGGAAAATTCATTAAAATGAATTAATACAGTCCACAATTTTCTTAATTTCTTATACCTACTGAATCAATGCACGCATTACAAGCTATTTTTTACAAAACGCTTCTGGTACACACAGACAGGATTCACCACATTTGTTGGATCACTCACATCACAAAACATTTATTAGCCCACTTGGGCCTGATACTCAACACCACATAAACTATGAAATGCAAATAGACAATCATGTTAAGGCAGAAATATTATGATAATAATGTAAATTAAGAAAACAGTATAATTAAATAAAATTCACAAAACTGTCAAAATGTTGATACCTAAGTGAACACTATAATATTGGATGTCAAATTAATCCTTGAGCCAAAATATGACCAGTGGTGATAATATTTTCTACTAAAAAGGGAGTACTGAAGATTAATTATATTTACAAGATCTGTAACCAGTTTACATAAAAATTCAAATACCCTAACAATACTCTTTAGCCAATCAAAAACTTTGAGTAACCATGACAACAACCGAATATTGACTAATTTCAGTTAGGAACAATACTTGATGTAGTGACGCTAAACTGGAGAGACGCCACGCCGTGAAGGGCCCAAATTTTCAACAGAAAAAATAGTATAAGTGCCCACAATTTTGAGAAGGAGTACCAGGACAACAGATGAGAGGCCATTACAACTAATCTACACCAAGGACCAGCTCAGAATTAATCCAGATGACCGGAAAATACCTGTATTTCGACTTGAAGAAGATGACAACCAATTTTTGAGCCCAAGACTGAAGTAGGAAGAATCAACATCGACCCATTACTTTACACGGACGACAGACAATACCCATCATATCTACTAACGTTGAGTATTGCTGAATTTATTTGATTATTATAAAACAAATTCTCTTTCAAAAATTCTAACTATATAATAAAACTCTCACTATCACTGAATATATTTTCAAGGATTGATAAAATAAAGAAATAACTTTGTAAACATTGAATGAACACATGATAACCTATGTTACACAACGACACTGTCACACTTCAACACCACAATATTTAATTTATAGCAAACCTTGTGTAATTTTAATGATCACAAACTTTAAATGATATGTTCTAATTTGTTATCTTGTTGTAAAAACTTCTGTATCATACTTAAAAGGACTCTATAGGCAGATTTAATTTTGTAAATAATAACCAACGCTGTCTTGCATCTAATAGAAACATTGTACTGCCAACCCAGCAATCCGCCGACTGAATGACTATATTTTGCCGAGGCTAAAATTATTATATCAATTATTATTTTGTATAAAGCGTTAACAAGAACTAATAATTCAGAGCCTAAATAAAAAAAGTGTGTACCGAGAATAACTGTCCAGTATTTATTTATAGAGAATATTATGTATGTTTTGTTTAATAGCAGTGAGTCAACATAACCAACATTATTCAAGTTGGCAACACGTTTTCCCCCACTCAAATGAGAATCGGTTTCATGCCAGTCGGCGAACGATTCAAATTTACACTAGTGCACTGTCAAAACATACAGGTAAAAACTTTTGTTTTCTTGTAAAACAATTTGGCGCCTATCGGGAGTTACAAAAGTGCGAGAAGGGACAGGTAAGGCACGCAGGCTACCAGATGCTTCCGAACGACACAACTTACGTTCGATAAAACTTCCAAATACACAACATTAAATAATTAAATATTTAAACAGTAACGACTAGTGCTATTTTACAAAGTGGCGCACCAACTAGTGAGGCTAGAATTACGAAAGAATATCTAGTGGCAGGTACGACAGAAGGTCAACAAGATGAAGAGAGCATCATCATTAAGGTGGACGAAGGAGGCCGAAAAGGAAGTTCGAGCGGAAGAGAAGGAAGTGACTTCGGTAGAAGACGCTGAACAAATGTTACCTCCAATGGAACCAGTCAAACCGGTGCAGCCAGAAAATCAACCAGAGAAACCCACACAGCCAGGAGATGAAAATTTCATGGAAATGATGAAAATACTGATGGAAGATAACCGGAAGAAAATGGAAGAAATGGTGAACAAAAATATAACGTCATTAAAGGAAGATTTCAAGGGAGAACTGAACAAAAATAAAGAGGAAATTAATGAAAAAATAGACAAGAACAGCCAGCAAATGGTCGAAAATAATAAGGAAATGGCAGTGAACATGGAGAACTTAAAGGAAGAGTTGAAACTGGACAACCAGAAAAACTTGGAGGAGTTGACGGAAGAGTTGAGCAAAACTATTGAAAATAATAATGAGCGGATTAATAAGAAGATCGAGAAGGAGATGTCCGAGATACACGGGAAATGGGAAGACACGAGCCGTGAAATACAACGAACGAAGGAAGGAAGATTTCAGAGAATGGATGACCAACCTGGAAGAAGACAGCCAGATCCGGATAGAGTCGATAAAAACTCCAACCGACCAAAACATAAAACAAGTACGAACAGATTTTGGCGAGAAGTGCCGGGAGATCGACACAGCCGTGAGCGAGGTTCGCGGACAAGGCCAGCAAAATAAAAATAAAATCGAAGAAATCCAGCAACGGGAGATTGCTAAAATCAGGGAGGAGTTAGAAATAATTAATAACAGACCACCAATAATGACACAGTACCAACACGTGGACAACCGGAAAGTGATAAACTTTAAACAGTACCGGCGGAACCCAATGGAGTTTCTGGAAAGAGTAGACGAGCACCTGGCCAAAACTCGGGAGAACAGGTGGACAATTATCCGAGGCTACTTAGACGAATATTTTCGAGATATCAATGATAATTGGTGGATGGCCACAAGACACGACCTGACGGATTATGAACAGTTTAAAGAGGTATTTAAGAGGAAGTACTGGTTGGAGGCCACACAGAACATAGTGCGGGACAGTATATGTTTCGGAAGATACGACGCCACCAGAGGGACAACTTTTACTGCATATTTCCTCAGTAAAGTATGCCTAGCAAGAAACTTAGAACCGAAGATCCCAGAAGAAAGTTTGGTAACGAAGCTTGCTTTCCATTACGAAGAGGGTGTATCTAGAGCGCGGCTAGGAAGCCAAATAAAAACTATACAGTCCATGGCAGCCCTGTTGGAAGATTACGAGCGAGAACGTTATTATCGTAGGAGCCGACAGCGGGACGACAGGGGCGAGAACAAAAATTTTAACAACGGTTACTCGAACAATAACAACAATTACCGTTTTAATTATAATAACCGTAACCAAGTGAATACCCGCCTAACGAGCCGCAGAATAGAAATAACAATAATCCGGCTAGCCAACAAAATAACAATTATAACAATAATAATAGGCCAAACAGCACAAACAATCCATACAACCGGCCAAATAATACGCATCAACCCTATAGGCCGAATAACACTAATTACAACCGGCTAAATTACAATAACAACCCGAGTGACAATAGAAATCGAAATAATAACGATCGCAACTATCATCAAGTGCATTACGTGAGGGCCGAAAGTGACGGTAGAAATAGATCATACTATCAAGGACGACGAAGTGCCGACCGGAATGCGTACAGACACCGATACAGTGATCGTAATTATGGACGTGACACCAGAACCAACACGGGCCGGAGTCGAAGCCAAGAAGTGTACGGGCGTGACCGGTACGAAGAGGATCACAACCAGCCTGAACTCCGACCGTCAACGAGCGGAAGTCCGCCAACAAATCAGCAAGACGATCGTAACAATCAGTCCGAGATGACGTTAAACTAGGAGCGGCAGTGAAAAAACTACTTGTACCCTCACTGAACCACTCTATTGGGTTAAATCGCATCGTTACTCAAACCAACGGCGAACGCACAATTACAATCGTGCACAATAATTATCTGAAGAATATTATAGAGGAACTCCTCAAAGAAGGTAGCAACCAATCTGATAATAAACATAACGAGATTGCTTATATTTCAACGCAATTCAAGGGAAATAGATGGAAGAACACTTTACTAAATCATGGAATAAAAACGTACAAGACATCAGTGTACCATCCCAGCAGCAACCATGCAGAGCGAGTCTTGAGAGAAGTGGGGAGAATTCTCCGTACATATTGTTATGAGCAACATAATGAATGGTCTAAATACATACCAGCAGCCGAAAATTTTATAAACTTATCGCACCACCAATTTATTGAAACAACACCATATAGTGCAATGTTCCAAAGACCACCACCAAGAGAAATTACTTCCCTAATCCAATTTCCGAATGACGAAGGATATCAATTCGATGAAGTTCAATTTCACAATAGAATATTAGAAAAGACTGACAAAATCAGAGAAAAATATAAGCAAATGCAACCGAAGCACATACAATATCAGATTGGAGAGCAAATATTACTCAAAAACAGAGGATTACCAAGCACCATGGAAGGGATAGCCAAGAAGCTATTGTTACTGTACACAGGACCCTACATAGTAAGCAAAGACAACCAAAATAATACATATGAGATCGTAGACCCAAAAACACAAAGAAGAAAGGGGACATTTAACCAAACCTCTATAAAAAATATTATTAAAAACGAAAAAAAAAAAAATCCCAAAACCAATTAATGAATAACTAGTGCTAAACAGTAAGAAAAATAAACAAAACAAATAATAATAAAAAGATCATGTATACCATACCCACTAATAATATCGAATCACGAAGAGCTAGAGAGTGTGAATAAAAGAAAAAGAATATAATTTGAAATAATGTATTGTATAAACTAAATAATAATAATGTGAAGAATCCTACAAATGATATTTATTTAATAGTCGCACTAAGACTACTTGTATAATTTTATAATGATTGACTGTACATAAGTCCAGCAATCAAATGTGTATTTTACGGCAGAGCAATGGAGTCAAAAGTACCCCTCCGATCCGATTCAATATAATGAAAAGGAAAAATGTTAGGGAATTAGATATCAAAGGGATAAGAACATTAAACTAAAATACGATACAAAGATCAAGAAGAATATTGACACTCAAAAATAAAAAGAACCTATTGCTCTAAAATAATCAGTGATTGAGAAAATAAAATGTAATAATGATTGATAATTCCAATCAAAAAACTGAACGATATTTGTTGAAATAATCAATTTTAGTGACAGGGCAATATGTAATGGTACATATCTTCACCTAACCATAATGAAGAAAACATGACAAGATAAATTATTTAATCATTAACACTAGAATAAAAAGGGATGAATTAGAATTGAAGAATGGGTGAATCAGAATAATAAAACGATCAGACATATCAAGGTAGTCAGAACAGTAACTTATATTAATAAAGTAGTAACAAACAAACAAACCAAAATGGTAAATACAGAAATAAGGCGATTTAACCTGAATAGCCCAATAGATGGTAAGTGAGAGAGTAGAACTAGCCCCAAAGGACCAAGAATAACATAAATAATGACAACTGCAAATGGACTAGAACTAGCCACCGCACCAACATAAGTGCAAAACCCCGTCTTTTCAGACGATTACGAACTTACCACTCTTGATTAAGGATAAGAATTAGCCTCTAAGGTAAATATTTATCAATCTATATAATTTGGAATGTTTATAATTGTAAATTTTTTTCTAGTAAATAAGTGACCGAATATAATTGTAAAGTTTGTAGTACCAGTGAAAAGTAGGACTTGCAGAAGTGTCTGAGTGAAAAAAAAACTTGTTATCATGCAAGAGAGAGGGGTAATTTTGGGGGGTTGTTTGGTGTTAATAGAAGTGAATAATTATGGAAAGTAGAGACTGCATCAGTAGAAGGATTTAAGTTTAGCTCTTAGTATACTATTGCAGTGGTGGCATGTGCCACTGCAGATAGCGATGCGTGTTGGTGGTAGCATCAAAGTATGTTACCATCATCGGAGGCCAAACTGGCGTAATATACACTGCACAACTTTTATGTAATTTTATATTATATGTTGATTTGTTGCAGTGCAGTGTATTATAAAAAGAAGTTAAACATGCCTGAAATGAAAGATGATTTCCCCGCCTTTTCGGGCGATTACTGCCTTACCAGCACTAATCGTGGTTTTGGACGACAGCCAGCTGTGGGCAGCAATTGTAAACCTGACCATAGTTGCCTTGAAATTGGTATATATTTGAAATTAATGGGGGGTGATTTAGGGGAAATCCCCGGAACTATGGAACAGCGGCTATCACTCTGTTCGCGTGGGAACAGTTAACCAGGTGATAGACCTGCATTAAGGGCGTATAAATGGTAACTTTTAGATATGATGATATCTAGCATTTTAAAAAATGTAACGCAGAAGCAAGGACAAGGAGATGACACAATTCCTCCAAAACTTCAGTCCTTGTGGACGCACTGGACGCCACAGTCCAGGGGGGGGTCATAGTGTGTGTGGTAAAGGAGGTTACTCAGGGGAGTAACGAATTAAAAATTTGTTGTAACTTAATAATGATGACTCGCTACTGAGCTGACTAAATAATTTTGTTTTGATTTGAGAAATGGGTGCACTAGATATTTCTTATATTGTGTTTATTATGTTTTATTGTGTTAACTGCATGTAGTATGTTAGGGATAAGGATTATAAAAGTGTAATAATAGTTTATAGAATAAATTTTCAATGTGTTTAAAGAATTTAAGTAAATAATGGAATAAATTTGAGGTATTTAAGAATGTTTAATGGGTTGTAAAAGATAGAATTTGGGTGATAATGATAAATAAGGTATGTGAGTCAAAAGTATTTTAGTGGCGTTAGAGAGAATAATATTATTGTGAGTACAGTAAGATTGTTGTGAATAAAAGTAATGTAGAATTTGAGTATTGATAGTGATACAGTAGCTATGGGGAAAATATGTAGAGTAATGATTGATATATTGAGGTAATAAATAAATGGAGATATTTTGTAGATGAAAGTGATGTAATTAGTTGATGGGAATGTTGGTGTGGTGTGATAAGGAGTCCTCAACGAAAAGCGTTGTGGCGGGAGGTGAACCGATTAGCGCCGGAAAGGGTTACCTAGGGAGGGTCCGGGAACCAGATAAGGGAATGAGCACTGGGAGGGGAACACACATCCTGAGTACAAAGGGGTAGAGAGTATTTTGTCATAAGGGTAGAATGATGCGAAATGAGTTAGAGTAGTTAGTTAGAGGTAGAGAAGGGTGGGTAGATGTTTTGGTAGATGGGTGTCATACTATATAAAGAATTTGTAAGTGGGTGTTAGAGTCATAAAAGGGGTAAGATTATAGGTAAATGCCAAGTTGATAAAGTGAATTATAATGAATAACTGAGAATCACCCAAATTAATAAAGGAATAATAAATAAAAAAATTTTTTTTTTATTTTTTGGAAAAGTTAAGGGGTAAATAATTGATGATTAATTAATAAAAGTTCAACTGAGATTAAAATGTAATTTTTATAATTTTATATGCAAATTTAAAGATGTAAAGTGTGTAAGTTTTGGTCAAACTTAAATGCGAATTGTTTATTTTTAAATAATAATAACAATGTGAATTATGGATATACTATGTTTTATTATGTTGTATTATGTTTGTTAGTGTTTAAGAGAATTTTATGAATTTAAATATTTAGATGTAAATTGGGGATGAGAGAGATGTGTAATATTTTAATGGGGAATGTTTATTTAAATTCTGATGGGAATCAGGGCAATATGTTTTGTATTTTTGGGATAAGATTTAACGAGAGAAGGGTATGCAGAATGTGTAATCATGTTATGTTAGGTATTCATATATATGTTAGAGGTTAAGAGGAAAAACCAGTGCTTCTTAACGCAAACCAGCACCGCTAAGGGGAAACAGATCAGTTAGGGATATAGTATTGTACAAGGCCACTAGTTGATATTTTGATTTGTTGTTTCAGTGTTTGGTGATGCTGTGGCGGTGGTCCTGAGCTGGCCAGCGCGTCAGAGCAGGAGCGTTAAGTACCTGGCTGACTTTATGGTGTTGGGATCTCGTGAGAGAAGTCCAGTAAGGTCATTCAGGTACGATCACAGTCACTGGACCAAGGGTGAGTTAATTATATTTTTGTTTGTAAACCGTTAAGGGGGTTGTGACGACATATCCTGGCTGATCCCTTTAGCAAGTATGAGTGTGTCAATGAGAGTTTTTATGCTTCGGCATAAAACCTCTCATTGAGGAGGTATTGTAACGGGACATTTTGGCCTACCCGGGGAAATAAATAAATTTGAATTTTAATAAAAATAAATAGCATTTTCATGATGTAATAATAATTTTGGGAGGTATAAACCTTAATTGAAAATAAAGGTAAATTTTATTGGTAGCAAAATTGGCAGGAGTGATTTTAAATATTATTCATGAATATTATAAAGACGTAGAAGACAAACAAGCGAAAATGTGTCAAGGTCAGCTCCAGTGACTTACAAGTTGCTTAACCAATTATGTAACAGATTATATAACATCTTACATCAGAGACAATCCCAGCATTGGAATGCGGGTGCGTCAGACAAAACTACTATTGGCGTAGGGATACCAGAGCCGAAAACAATGAAAACTTGGTAAACAACCGCGGCCGCTTCACCACGTAGTGCCGTTTGTCTCACCCCAGTCTTAAAGAACCACTCGCGCGAGTGATACATACAAAGTTCCGGAACATAAATTGCGGACCCGCAGTACAATAAAATGTGACGCAAAACAACAAAAATGTAAATAACAGTTTAAACATGTGATAAAAAATACGAAATTTACATATAAATGAGGTGAATGACAGTTTTCTTTATTTAATAACAGTTTCGGCAATTATTAATCGAATAAATTATCAGTGAAAATAAAATGTGCGTGTAGAGCAAAGCGACGTCTTCAAGACTCAAAACTCAGCTAAGTAGTAAAGAAATAAAACAAATTTGAATAAGAGCGGAAATCACAAATTTAACATTATTATTATATTTTAAAAAGAAATGAGATCTCTAAGGGTATAAAATAACTCTGTGTGTGTGTGTGTGTGTGTGTGTGTGTGTGTGTGTGTGTGTGTGTGTGTGTGTGTGTGTGTGTGTGTGTGTGTGTGTGTGTGTGTGTGTGCGTGAGTGGAACTATGTAAATAAATAAGGCTGGTTTGTGTTTTAAAAAATTAGTTATATTTAATTTCTTGATATTTTATTATTTGAAATTTTTATACCATGTTTCAATTTTCTATGTGAAGAGATAGTTTGTCAATGATCTTTTAAAAAATATAATATAATGATGAAAGAAATAATTAAATGTCAATAAAACTTAATTATGGGAAATAAGTAAAGCTTTCTTTATTACAAACAGCCATAATTCTGTTCTCCTGTGTTCGCCGAAAAGGATCCGATTTTGGTAAGTACCCATGTTTTCAGTTGGCTAACTTTAAAGATGGCGTCTGAATACAGACGTCATCAAGTTGTTATGTACCAATAGACAGATATTAAATAATTAAAGTAAATAAAACTTAACAAATACAGGTGAGAATAATTGTGATAAAATGACGAAAAATAACAAAGAAATAATTAACGAGGTAAGAGTTAGTTATAAAAATGAGTTAACAAGTAGTAGTGGTAAGATAGTTGAAAACGGGGTATTTAAAGGTGATACAGAAATAATTAATAGTGATGATGAGAATATAAAGATAATACGTGAGAGTAAGAGAGTAATGGGAGTAGGGGGTTGTAAAGGGGTAGAAATCAGTGTTTGTAAGTTAGAGAGAGAATATGAAGAGAGTTATTTTGTGGAATGGGGCAGAGGGTAAATTTTCCCCGGGTTTCTTGTGAACCAAGGTGATCACAAGTGTTTTTGAAGGGCAAGAGTCCCGTAGTGAAAGACGAGGTGTCTTCAAATTGTCCCTTGAGTTTTGGCGGTGTTCGTGGAAGAGCCAGGAGGTGTTTTTATGTAGTAGTACCCTCTGCATGGAATGATAGAGAAAAAGTGAAATGGTGTTATGATGAGAGGTATTCTGAGAGAGTGAGAGTGATAGAGTGGTTCAAGATAAAGAGAGGTTATAGAGAAAGTAGGGCTGTTAGATATAGAGAGAGTTGATGATATTGAATTCTTACCTTACGATGTAGTTAGTGCAGCAAGAGGCGATAATAATGTTGATGACTTACCTGTATATAAAGTGGGGTTACTGGTAGTAGATGATTACTATAATGAGGAAATGATAAAGGATTTAACTGTAACAGAGAATACCAAAGGAGAATTGACCATACCAAATGTCGACAGGTTTTATGAATTAATAGTATGCAATAATGTTGTTAAATACTATCCTGATACAATGGATACAATTGACGATGATGGTTATTATAATAATAATAACAAAATGTACTTAATCAAAAATGAATTGTGTATACGTAAGACAAGATTATTGTTTGATGATGGAGGGTAAATATTTATTGTTCATGAACATTTAACTATGTGAGTGTAGTGGGTTTTGAAATGGACTGAATTATGAAATGATTTGTAGTAAACAATAACAGATAATGATGTAGATTGTATATATTTTGTGTTGCTGTTAAATGTACTTATGTAGTAAGGTTAAGTATACTTAACTTTAAAAATTGACAGTTGGTCATTGTGAATTTTGTTAAAGTAATTAAAGCAATTTGATGATTAAAGTAATTAAAAAGTGTTTGATAAAATAGCTGAATTAATTTGAAAGAACCCAATAAATGAAATGTTGTATAAGAGGGATGTTGATAATAAATTTAAATTTTTTAGAGAATTTAATTATACAACAAATGATGAATAATTAAAGGTTGATTATTAAAAGGTTCAACAGAAAGTTAAAGTTGTACTGTCTGTAATTTTGAGGCAATTTTAAAGGTGAGATGTTTATTTTAATGTAATAATGTTAATGGTCAGTTTGAGTGTCTATTATGTTGATTATATAATTGTGTAGGAATCTAAAACATGTAATTGTATGTTGTAAAGTGATTCCCCACATTTCGGGCGGTCCCGGCCTTACCAGCCCAGACCGTGGTTCTGGATGACAACCAATTGTGGGCAGATTTATTGTATGCTGACCATGGTTGGTTGCCTATGAAATTGGTATAATTTAGAAATTAACAGGGGGTAAATCAGGGAAATCACCATAACTATGGAACAGCGGCTACCATTGAATGGGATGTTAGACCGTATTAAGGGCATATGAATCATTGTAGAAGGATTACTGGTGTCCTCGGATACCAGTAATGCCGAAGTTTTATATAACGCCGAAGCAAGGATGGGGTAAATAATGTTTACACCCTACCCGAACCAGTCCTTGTGGAAGCCACTGTGCGCCACAGTCCAGCCATGGGGGAAATAGAGAGATGGATGGCCCGTGGCAACGTTACATGCTGCGAGAGAGAAACTTCATTTATACAAGTTTGTGTCATATCAACATGGGTGAAATTCGTTGAGGTCACTGACACTTTTGTAATGCGGGGTATCAGGGGTTAAGGGATTCAAATGGGGGGGATATTACATTGTGATGGTACGAAAGTCCGCCTTAATGTTCATTGATATGTAGAGGATAAATTTATTGTATTTTAATATATGTAAATGGTTAGGTCAATTTCCCTTCCCCCCACGTATAAGAACAACGCAGTTTCATCTGTATAAGCCGAATCCAAGGTCGGAGCGTACGTGCGATTCTACGCATATACTTGGGCAAACCCAGTTGAGAAAGCACTGATAAGACGTCATCAATCATAATACGTAACAATAGTGATGCAAAACAAGGGCGTCGCCTGCTTTAAAACAATAGAATTGTGACACGGCTAATCCCCTCCACCTATAAAATTTACGCATACATGGCGTTTTCAGTACCCCACAGCACATCAGAGCGTCAACAGCTAAAATCGCTGTTGGCGGAGTTTTCGCCAAAAGTGTTTTATTCAAATTACCAAATGTAATTAAAATGTAACAGTGAATCTTTAAAAACAAACACTAGCAAATTACTATCCAAGTATGTAAAGTAGAATCAGTGCTAACAGAGAGAATCGACGAGGGTCATGCGGCGAACATCTGCCAACACATACAGAGAATCTGACATCAACGGCGGCCCTACAAGTGCACACATTCAGGAAAGTCCAAATTAATAATAATATATCCACATATTACTGAGCTCAAAATTAAAATGAATTAAACAAAATGTATCTGTGCTAGTGAGCGTATGGGCGAGACCATGTGACTGGCCATTACGATAAAAGATCGGGGCATTGGTTTGTGACATATAACAATAGTAAATTAAATCGATCAAGTTTTATTAGAGCTATATTTAAATTTATGATAGGATTAAGTATCAAAGTAATTGAAAGGTAATGACTAATGAATATGGGCGTAAGGATATGTAGACGCCATTTTGTTTCTTGTGTTCATATGCGCCGCCATCTTTGGGTTGCCGTTAAGAATTATAACTCTAATTCAGATTAATTAAAAACAAGTTTATGGCATCCAAATTGTAGTCAGAGTCATTATTTCGACAACCTCAATGTTTCTGAATCTCGCTGAGTGCCAATCCTGGCCCTTAGAGATAAAAAATCATGTTGGGTATAAACCACGTGCTTGAACCGGATGTGGTATGGAACAGTCGGTAAGTACATGTGTTTTACTTATTAATAACAAATAAATATAAAATAATAAGTGTGAAGGTTAACAATTGTCGCCCAGAACTAGGGACTTTATTGTTTATATTATTTGAAGGTTAACAATTGTCGCCCAGAACTAGGGACTTTATTGGTTATATATGTGATGGTTAACAATTGGCAGCCCGAACTAGTGACCTTATATAAAAATTATTTTATATAAAAATAAGCCAGATTCAGAAACAGACGGACGGCGAAATAAAAGATAGCTTAACACGCAAATAACATGTTACAATTATAGGTTGTGTTATTGTTGAGTTAAAATATAAAGCAACAATTGAAAATAAAGAAAGTTTGACAAAATATTTTATTCAATATGGCAAATAATAGCGAAAATAGCAGCCTCACTGCGAATGAAAGCCAAACGAGTATGACAGAATCGCTAATTATGAGTGAAGGTGTGCACTCAACACCAGTAGCGAATAAAAAGACTGACGACAGTGATATGGTCAAAATGATGCAAATGCTTTTAAATGAGAAATTTAATAAACTAGATATAAGGTTTGACGAACTGAAAGAGCAAAATAGTGATTTAAAAAATGATATAAACGAAATCAAAAAACAAAATTTCAATTTTGCTAAACGTTTTGATGAGCTACGCATGAAAAGGAATAAAGTAGATGATAATTCTAAGAGTAGAGAAATAGAGAAATTAAACATAAATAAAGACAAGGTAAGTAGTGGTGAAAATTATGATAAAATAAATAAAGATATGGTATTAGAAAATAATGGGGAAAATATTGGTAGTGATAATGAAATTTTAGAGAGAGTAGAAGATAATAATGATGGAATGTTAGTGTGCGTTGAGGGGTTAAAGAGAGTGTGTAGAGAAAGTATAATTGTAAAAGGGTTGCAGGGGGTAAATTTTTCCCTTAATGGTGTAGTAGGGGGTGAAGTAAAGACTTCACATGTGTTTAGGAAGGACGAGAGTGCCTTCAGAGTATATTTGGAAGACGATAGGTCTGCAAATAAAGTTATCCCTAGGTTTTTTAGTGCAGTAGGTGTGAGTTACTGTCCCCTGCATATTTTGAGAGTGAGAGAGAGAGAGAGAGAGAGAGAGAGAGAGAGAGAGAGAGAGAGAGAGAGAGAGAGAGGTACTGTAAGGAGAGAGAGAGAAAGAGAGATATAGAGATTTTTAAGATAAGTAGAAAGTATGAAGAGTTTATGGAAAGGTTAGGAGTAGAGATGGTTGATAATTATAGTAAATACTTACCTTGGCTGGAAGCTGATATAGCAGTACTAGGAGATGATAATGAAAATAATGACTTTGTAACTTACCTGATTGTGACTAATTATACTGAAGGTGACAGGACCATACCGAATGTTGACAAGTTTTACGATATAATAATACACAGTAATCCTATTAATTGTGATAGTTTTATGGAAGAATATAAGAATTTAAATAAGTATCATATTAATGATGCTAATATAATGTTTTCAAAAAAAAATAAGTTGTATAGACCTAAGATTCGACTATTGTTCAACGATGGAGGATAAAGTGTTTTATTGTTAATGAACATTTAATTATGTGATAGTGTGGTTTCAAGATGGACTGTTTTATGAACTGATTTATGGTTAATGATTAAATGATAATTTGGATTGTATATTTTTGTGTGTTGATGTCAATATATTTGTGTATTCTTGATGTGGTGTATTATATGTATTTTGTGTAAACCATGCATGTAACAGGAAAGTATAGTTTAATTGATTTAATAATAATTATAACATGTTTCAAACTAAATAAATAATTGAAGAATAATTAATTGTGATGATGATTTTAAATAATTATGAGATCTAGATTCGAATGATTAGTAAATGAGTAAACATAAATATGTTCAGATATTGAGTTGTATTATTATTGTAAGGTAAGTGATGAATTTTCTAGTGTTATATTAAGGTGAAATGTTGTAAAGAGGTTTGGGTGATAATGATCAATAAGGCATATGAATTAGTCAGAATTAACTTTATTGGGAGTTAGAGAGAATAAGAATTTTGAAAGACAGATAATACACAAAGAGGGTGTTAGATATTTTAGGGGCACAGTAGTTAGTGATTATATGTCGAGAAGATGAGTAATATGTAATTAAAGAGTAAATAGTTGATGGTGATATTTTGTAGATGAGGGTGATGTTGTAAGGTATGATCAACGTGCGGCGTTGTGGCAGTCCCCGTAATTAGAGAAGGGTAAGAGTGTTTGCCGATATTTGGTGGAGGGCAAAAGGTTATGAACGCGTATATTGCCAGGTAGGGCACACACATCCTAGTGCAAAGAGGTAATAGAAATTTCACTTAAAGAAGTGAACGGTATAAATAGAATTAAGGTTGAAGGGGGTTGTTATTATTGAGAGATTGGTGTCATAATATATAAATGGTTGGTAGTAATGGTTGTTAGTAGGAAAGAAAGGTGAGTAAGGTTAGATAAATAAATGCCAAAATAAGATATAGATAATAGTGTATAATAGAGAGTCACCCAAACTAGATAAGTATTGATGAAAAGGTTAGAAAAAGAAAATTCATAGTAGAAAGGTGATGTAACAGATAGGTTAATAATAAATTTGAAAATTTTATAGAATCAAATGATACAATAAATATTAACTAATTAAAAGTTGAATAGAGAGTTGATAATAATAATGTTATAAAGTTTTGATACAAGTTGTGTAAATGTAAATTGTTTAATGTAAATGTAACAATGTTAATGTGTAATGTTCAATGTTTTATTATATTTTATTGTCATTGGTAGCAACGGTAACTACGTTCAAGTATTAAGGAAATAACGTTGATATTGGTGTTGGATATAAAAATATAATTATGATTCTGTTGCAAAGAAATATGAGTATCGTTAAAGCTGAGTAAAGAAAGTTTAAATAAGTTAGAGTGTCTGCCATAAACAAATTGTATTGAATTTTATATGATAGAGATAGTTGTTGTTGCTTGGAAAATTAACAAATTTTGTTTTATGTGTTATGCTTAGTATAAGAATATGTTTTCTTGTGGTGAGTGAAATAAGTTAATATTGACTGGAGTCAGAAAGCTTTAATAAATATAGGAATGTCAAAAGGGGAAATGGATTTTCTGTCTTAAATCTTGTTTGTTTTATTATTGAAGAATTTTTAGAGTTAAGCAAATCAATGCCTCGAAACACAAACCAATGCAGCTAAAGGGAGACATATCAGTTGTGGATATGGGAATAGATAAGGCCACTATTTTAAATTTTATATTCAATGTTTCAGAGTTGGATGGTGTTGTGACGGCGGTCCTGAGCTGGCCTACGCGTCAGAGCAGGAGCGTTAAGTGCCTAATGGCCTTATGGTGTTGGGATCTCGAGAGAGAAGTCCAGTAAGGCAGGCAGGTACGATCATCATCATTGGACCAAGGGTAAGTGATTAAAATTTTTCTATATAAACACTACAGGGGGTGGTTGTGACATATCCTGGGCTGATCCCTTTAGGAAGTGTGAATGAGTCAATGAGAGTTTTTATGCTTCGGCATAAAACCTCTCATTGAGGGGGTTTTGAGAAGGTACGAAAGTCCGCCTTAATGTTCATTGATATGTAGAGGATAAATTTATTGTATTTTAATATATGTAAATGGTTAGGTCAATTTCCCTTCCCCCCACGTATAAGAACAACGCAGTTTCATCTGTACAAGCCGAATCCAAGGTCGGGGCGTACGTGCGATTCTACGCATATACTTGGGCAAACCCAGTTGATAAAGCACTGATAAGACGTCATCAATCATAATACGTAACAATAGTGACGCAAAACAAGGGCGTCGCCTGCTTTAAAACAATAGAATTGTGACAAGGCTAATCCCCTCCACCTATAAAATTTACGCATATATGGCGTTCTCAGTACCTCACAGCACATCAGAGCGTCAACAGCTAAAATCGCTGTTGGCGGAGTTTTCGCCAAAAGTGTTTTATTCAAATTACCAAATGTAATTAAAATGTAACAGTGAATCTTTAAAAACAAACACTAGCAAATTACTATCCAAGTATGTAAAGTAGAATCAGTGCTAACAGATAAAATCGATGAGGGACATGCGGCGAACATCTGCCAACACATATGGAGAATCTGACATCAACGGCGGCCCTACAAGTGCACACATTCAGGAAAGTCCAAATTAATAATAATATATCCACATATTACTGAGCTCAAAATTAAAATGAATTAAACAAAATGTATCTGTGCTAGTGAGCGTGTGGGCGAGAGCATGTGAGTGTGAACGACTGGCCATTACGATAAGAGATCGGGGCATTGGTTTGTGACATATAACAATAGTAAATTAAATCGATCATGTTTTATTAGAGCTGCAGCTATATTTAAATTTATGATAGGATTAAGTATCAAAGTAATTGAAATGTAATGACTAATGAATATGGGCGTAAAGATATGTAGACACCATTTTGTTTCTTGTGTTCATATGCACATACGTCCATCTTTGGGTTGCCGTTAAGAATTATAACTCTAATTCAGATTAATTAAAAACAAGTTTATGGCATCCAAATTGTAGTCAGAGTCATTATTTCGACAACCTCAATGTTTCTGAATCTCGCTGAGAGCGAATCCAGGCCCTTAGAGATAAAAAATCATGTTGGGTATAAACCACGTGCTTGAACTGGATGTGGTATGGAACAGTCGGTAAGTACATGTGTTTTACTTATTAATAACAAATAAATATAAAATAATAAGTGTGAAGGTTAACAATTGTTGCCAAGAACTAGGGACTTTATTGGTTATATATGTGATGGTTAACAAAATAATGATGGAGAAGGAGGTTTTTAAATTGTTAGTAAATAAGTTTTATTGAGTATTAAATGGAGTTATGTTGATGATGTAGAATGTGTAGTTGATATTATGATGTAACTAAATGATTTTGTGTTGATTTGAGGAGTATTATGGAGATGATTAACGATTTTGGAAAAAAAAGTGTTATGTAATTGATTTAAATGTGTTTAAGAGGAATTTTAGTAATGCATTTAGTTATTTTGAAATGTGATTTGGATAATGGAAGATATTTGTTATGATGTAATGGGAAGTGGTTATTTATATTCTGATTGGAATCAGAGAAATATTTTGAATTTTGGAATAAGAGTTAACGAGAGAAGGGCATACAGAATGTGGGTACTGAAATTTAAAATGTGTCATGTTAGATTAAGTATGTATTCATCAATGTACGTTAGAAGTTAAGAGAAAAACCAGTGCTTCTTAACGCAAACCAGCACAGCTAAGGGGGACCAGATCAGGATATGGTATCATACAAGGTCACTATTTGATGTTTTTGATTTAATGTTTCAGTGTCTGGTGATGCTGTGGCGGCGGCCCTGTCCTGGCTGGCGCGTCAGAGCAGGGGCGTCAAGTGCCTGTATGGCCTTGCGGTGGTTGGGATCCCGAGAGGGAAGTCCAGTGAGGTCATTCAGGCGCGGCCGCAATCACTGGACCAGGGGGGTAAGTTACCCATGATTTTTAATAAAACATAAAGGGGGTTGTGGCGACATATTCAGGCTGATCCTTTTAGGAAGCATGTGGGTGTCAATGAGAGTTTTTATGCTTTGGCATAAAACCTCTCATTGAGGGGGTATTGTAACGGTGGTAGGCCCACCCAGGAATATTTTTAATAATAAAAAATAGTAAATTGTATTTGAAAATCTAGTTGGAGAAGTAATGTGAACGTATTAGTATCAAGGTCGGGTGAATCAAGCTGCTGGAGACAGTTATTTTTAGAAGTTTGAACTCTGAACTATGCATGTGAAACAAAGCAACAACCGACGTCATAAGCCAAACCCAGCCGACGTCATACAGGAATTCAGGAGTGGCCGCAGCAATAGCATTCTGCGCTTGACTTAACAAAGACAGTCGCCAATTAACATCCAACGACGACGGACGTGGGCCGTTCGCTCGCCCACCGGCTAAACAGTTGCAGTTGCCCATACATAACAATGTAACTTAAATGTAAATGTGAAAGTAATATCAGTTTAAAGAGAATAACTTAAATGAAATAACAGTTTCAGCGGAAAAGAGTGCAAGAAGAAAATGTGCGAAGTGAAAGCAAATGCGTGGTGACGATGGACTCCATAAGACCATAGAAGGCGCTGGTTTGCGGAATGTAAATTTAAGTTTGTGTTCAATTTTTTCTATTTTGAAGTTATGTTGTTCATATAAGGAAGGATAAATTTCTCTTTAACCAATTGTTGTTTGATGGTTAAATAATAACAGGTGTAGAAGTGGTATAAGAATATTTTGTTTATAATGGAAGGTAAACATAATTCTATTTGATTGAAATATCAATTTGTGTTTGAATAATGACTAATAAA
The DNA here is from genome assembly GCA_034769895.1 of Magicicada septendecula. Lineage (NCBI taxonomy): Eukaryota > Metazoa > Arthropoda > Insecta > Hemiptera > Cicadidae > Magicicada > Magicicada septendecula. Next base: position 409,478,992 of record CM068369.1, on the reverse strand, counting down.
ATGTAGTTCATTGAGAGTAAGTATGTTTATTGAGAATAAACTGTTTATTTCAAACAACCTTTATTTGTTCTCTAAATACGCTTAAACAGACTCTGGACCGAGTAAGTGTAAAGTTCAAAAGTTGGTAACAATACAAGATGGCATCCGGACTGTGGACGTAAATAAACAAAGGTAAAGAAATTGAAAGTATAATTAAAGTAAAAAGTAATTAAAAGTTACAAAAGGGAGTTTTCAGTTTCAGTTGTTAACGTTAGTAAATTATTACGATTTTTTAAATCAGGGAATATAAGCACTTACAACACTATGTAATGTTAAAAAGAATGTGAAGAATTTAACATAATTAACCTTAAACACATTTAACCTTAAGACATACTTATTTGCAATACAGTATTTACTTTCTTTGATCCATCTGACAGTTAATAAACAGTTTGATCCATCTGATTTGTATATAAAACTTTGTTTTTGTAATTCAGCGTACTAGTATGTAATTTATTTTTTCACTCCATTTCCACTTCACTGGATTACTTTAAAATATAAAAACCGTAGTACTGTAGTATTTGCTGTAATGTATAATTACTGGTCAGCAATTATTAAAAAAAAAATGATGTGAAATTACAGAAGAGATATGCAAAGTGTCTTATATAGAGCACTGTAATTAATTCACAGGAGACAGACATTTAGAAACAGAAATGAAGCATCTCGAAAGTTTTGAAATGTAGTTGTGGTGAAACATGGAAAGGATTAGATGGTAAAAAGGTAACAAATGAAGAAGTGCTTGGGAGAATATCTTAAAATGAAGAGAGAAGTATTTTAAGAGATATAATAAATAAAAAATCAAAATGGCTAAGTCACATTTTAAGAAGAAACTGAATACAGAAGTTGCTAATTGGGGAAAAGATAGAAAGTAGCAGATGGTTAAGAAGGTAGGAAGAAGATATGATGTGTTGGCTGATTTGATGATGGGGAGAAAATATGAACAACTGAACAGTATAGAAAACATGGAGAGTACAGTTCAACTGAAACCTATCTTAGGGGAAATTCACCATTGACAATAATGATGATAATAATTAACCCTACCAAATATATATCTAGAGACATATACCATGTTGTCTGAGAAAAGATTATTTTTGGCACATTAAAAACTTTTTATAACTTTCTGCTGATCAACTTGCATAAATATTTGTTACACACTATGCTATTTCTTAGATTTGATTGCAGTTTATACGATTTCCTATTTCAGAGAAATAAATAAAAATGTAAAGATTTTATTTGTAAATGTTATTGGGGAAAACAGCATACAAATTATTAGCGTCAAGGTCGGCAATACAGCGGAAAACAGTTATTTTTAGATAAATGATCTTTGAACTTTGTACAATTTGGAGTCACACTATATGACGTCAGGAGCCAAACCCTGATGATTTCACTTTGGAATGTGTGGTGGAGCAACAACGCCTTAAAATCTGGTGACATAATACAAATTAAATAATAAAACAAGACCACGTGATCGCCCCTCCAGCTCAGATTTTGACCAACTTTGCTCGTCCCAGTTAAAATTATACTCTCAAGCTGTACAGCCGTAAAAAGTTCCGTGGATGAATCAAAAGGTTTAAAAATGTGAATTTTAAGAAGTCTAAACATTAATTAGATCGGAATAACAGTTTTTGTCTAAAAGAAAAAGTGGAAGTAAGAAGAACGTGCGGAGTGACACAAATTTACAGGAGTCTGGACTGTTTTGGACAATGACAAGCTAAGTAACAAAAAGGGGGGAGGGGTAAATAGAATTTTTACTCAAAATTAAAAAAACCAAAGGAATTTGAGATCTCATAAGGACATGGGGGTGTACGAGTGTGTGTGTGAATGGAAGCGCTGGTTTGCGGCAAAAGTAAATTTAATTTGCTTTTTAAATATCTTTTTTTTTATTTAAATATAGGTAAACTCATATATAAAAAAAAATAAATGTCTAATTAATTAAGTATCACTATAGTATTGACGACTCGGAACACTAAGTTTTTTATAAGTAAAAACGTAAAGTTTTACCTTACATCCTAAACCGGCTTTCACCTTTAGAAGGCTTCATCAGAGGCTGTTGTAGGTGGCGCTGTTCGTCTTGTTGTTGGCGACGGGATAGTTTTTCGAAAGATCGAAGCTGTGTGTGTGTGGTGAGATGTGTTCGAATAATGCGTGCGATTTGAATTGTGTCTGTTCGTTTAGGATGTCGTTTTTATTTGTTTTTGTGTGTTTGTATATTTCTAATTGTTCTAGAGTGTCTAGTTTTCGGCCTTTTGTGTGTACGTGTAGAATGTTCATGTTATTGTCGATGTTTTTATATGTGTGGTTTGCTTCAATGAGGTGGTTTGCAAAGGTAGATTCTGTAGTGGTGTGGAGTGCTTTTGTGTGTTCAATGTATCTCTGTTTGAAGCTACGTCCTGTCTGGCCTATGTAGAATTTATTGCAATTTTAACAATTTAGCTTATATACACCGGGTAGATCGAATTTGTTTTGTGCTTTGGGCATGCGTTTTGAAAGTGTGTGTTCTGTTTTGTTAGTAGTTTAGTAAGCGATTCTGTATCCTGCTTTTTTGAATTTGTGGGCAATTTTTTCAGTTTGTTTGTTGATGTATGTTAGTGTTATGAATTTGTTGTTTTCTGTCTTTGTCTGTTGTTTGTTTTGTGTTTTGTGTAGGAGTTTACTGACTATTGTTCTGTCATAACCGTTAGATTCTGCTAGATATTTTATCGTGTTTAGTTCGTCTTTGTAGTCTATTTCATCTAAGGGGATGTTGTTAAGTCTATGTATCATGGTTCTAAAAGCAGCTAGTTTGTGTTGTATTGGGTGATTGGAGGTGTTGTGTATTAGTATGTCAGTTGTAGCTGGTTTTCTGTATATACTGAATTTGTGCCTGTGTTCTAGTTTTGTGATGGAGAGGTCTAAGAAGTTTATGGTATTGTTGTGTTCGTATTCGGCAGTGAAGGTTATGTTTTTATGTATTTTGTTTATGTGCGTTAGTGTTAGACTGTTCACATTGTCTTTTGTTTCCCCTGTGTAGTATTAGAATCTCATCAACGTATCTGTGCCAATATAGTATTTTGTGTGAGTGTCTGACATTGTTTGTGAGTATTTTTGTTTTTTCTAAGTGTTGGAGGAAGACTTCTGCTAGAATGCTGGATATGGGGGAGCCCATGGGTAGGCCATCGTTCTGTGTGTAGTATTTATTGTTGTAAGTAAAGTAGTTTTGTTTTGTGATAATGTTCAGAGTTTCTGTTATTTCATTGATAAGTTCGTCTGGTGTGTTGTTCTGTTTGAGTTTGTTTTGTAGGATGGTGATTGTTTCAGAGATGGGGATGTTTGTGTACAGTTTTTAATGTCAAAGGAGGCTAATGTGGCATTATGGGGGATGTGTATGTCTTTTATTTTTGTTACTAGGTCAGTGTTGTTTCTTACTGCAATGTTGTCTATTTGTGTGTGTTGTCTAGTAATTTTGTCTAGATATTTTGCCAGTTTGTGTGCAGGGGCATTACGGTAGTTGATAATGGGGCGGATCGGAATGTCTTCTTTATGGATTTTGGGAAGCGCTTGGAGTGTAAGTGCTGATGGTCGGATTTGTTTCGTGTAGGGCTTTTGTTTATGTGTCATAATGTGTTTGGCTCTGTTGACTATTTGTTTTACTGAGTTTTGGTATCTGTCGGTGGGGTCGTGTTTTAGTTCTGTGATGTTGTTCTGTTCCATGAAGTTTTGTACTTTTTTGTGTAGGTTGTCTGTGGGGATAATTACAGTCGTGTTGCCTTTGTCAGCTTTTACAAATGTGATGTTGTGTTTGTGTGCCTTTTCCCTCAGTTTGATGGCTGTGTGTATTTCTGAGGTGTGGTTGTTGTTGTCTGGTGTCTTATGTACTCCTATTGTGTTGTTTATATTATGTCTTAGTGTGTCTTGATGTTCTGGTGTTGTGTTTTGTATATTTGTTTCTGTGTCAATTATGAGCTTTGTTAGTGTTTGGTTGTTATGTTTGTAATGTATGTTATGTTTTAGGCCTCTAATTAATTATTGTTAATTACCAATGTTTTGTTTGAATTGTTTTGAATATGACAACATGGGTAAGGGAGGGAGAAAAAATAATTTTGTTTATAATGAGAATCAGATGAATTGAAAGTGTTTTGAGTAAAATATTTAATGGAAATACAGAATGGAAATAATAATGATCAATAAAACTTAATTCATTGGAAGCAAGCAGATTAAATGTTTATTTCAAACAACCATTTTGCTCTCACTAACTCGTCCAAACAAACTCTGGGTAAGTATTTCGATGAAGTTGGTAACAGTTTCAGATGGCGTCCGGAGTGCGGAAGCAAGCCACAGCTGATTGATGTTAGTAAACAAAGTATAATAAAAAGTGTAAGTACTAAATAAAGTTACAATGGCGCCCGAACAGGTGTGCCGAGTTTTGAAAAAACTCGGCTGTGTTTTTTATGTGAACGAGGGCGGGCAGCGCCGAATTAATTAATTAAGTATTTAGCTTACCGGCGCCCGTCTGGTTATTCTTTCTGCTGTGCCGATTTTAATAATGGTAATAAATTTAAATTTTTTGGAGAATTTAATTGTATAATAAATGATAAATAATTAAAGGTTGATTATTAAAAAGTTCAATAGAAAGTCAAAGTTGAAGTGATAATGCAAGATAAACAGTTAAAATGTTTAATCAGGGAAAATTGAAATTAAAAGTTGTAATGTTTGTAATTTGGAGGCAAATTTAAAGGTGAGATGTTTTATTTAAATGTAATAATGGTAATGAGAAGTATAAAATGTCTAATTGAGTAGTATGTAAGTGTAGAGATATAAAACATGTACAGTATTGTATGTTTTAAATGCGATTTCCCACTTTCGGGTGGTACCGGCCTTACCAGCCCAGACCGTGGTTTTGGCTGACAACCAGTTATGGGCAGACTTATTGTACACTGACCATGGTTGGTTGCCTTTGAAATTGGTGTAACTTAGAAATTAACCGGGGGGGGGGGGGGGTGAATCAGGGGAATCAACATAACTTTGGAACAGCGGCTACCATCGAATGGGATGGTATACCGTATTAAGGGCATATGAATCATTTTAGTAGAATTACTGGTGTCCTCGGATACCAGTAATGCCGAATTTTTATATAACGCCGAAGCAAGAACGGTGTAAGCAGCGTTTACACCCTAATAAACTTCAGTTCTTGTGGAAGTAAATGGGCGCTACAGTCCAACATAAAAAATCGATAGAGTGTGTGGAAAGCAGCTGGCCGTTACAAGCCAGGGACATAAATATAGTATTTATGTAAATAGGTAAATGACTTGCACGGTTTACCCATGAGGTTATTTACCCAATTGTAACTGGGTTAAGGGGGGGTATTATGAAATGATGTGGAAGGAGGAAGTTGAGTATTGTTAATGGGATAAAATAACCTGATGAAAGGGAATTATGTTGGTAATATAGAATGTGTAGTTGATCTTATGATATAATTAAATGATTTTGTATTGTTTTGAAGAGTATTATGGAGATAATTAACAATTTTTTGAGAAAAGATATAAGTAGATAATTTATGATTATGTAATCTATTTAAATGTGTTTAAGAGGAATTTTAGTAACAAAGTTAAATATTTTGAGATGTGAATTGGGTAATGAAAATATTTGTAATGGTGTAATGGGAAGTGGTTATTTAAATTCTGATTGGAATTAGGGAAATATTTTGAATTTGGGATAAGAACGAGAGAGGGGCGTACAAAATGTGGTATTGAAAATTTAAAATGTATCATGGTATATTAAGTATATATGTATGTTAGAAGTTAAGAAAAACCAGTGCTTCTTAACGCAAACCAGCACAGCTAAGGGGGACCAGATCAGTTGGGGATATGGTATTATGTAAGGCCATTATTTGATGTTTTTGATTTAATGTTTCAGTGTCTGGTGATGCTGTGGCGGCGGTCCTGTGCTGGCCTGCGCGTCAGAGCAGGGGCATCAAGTGCCTGACTGGCCTTGCGGTGTTGGGATCTCAAGAGGGAAGTCCAGTAAGGTCATTCAGGTCCGGCCACAGTTACTGGACCAGGGGGGTAAGTTACCCATGACTTTTAATAAAATGTAAAGGGGGTTGTGGCACCATATCTGAGCTGATCCTCTTAGGAATACGTGAGTGTCAATGAGAGTTTTTATGCTTCGGCATAAAACCTCTCATTGGGGAGGTATAGTAACGGTACCGGTAAACCCGCCCACAGAAATAAATAAAAATTTAAAGATTTTATTTGTAAATGTTATTGGGGAAAACAGCATACAAATTATTAGCATCAAGGTCGGCAATACAGCGGAAAACAGTTATTTTTAGATAAATGATCTTTGAACTTTGTACAATTTGGAGTCACACTATATGACGTCAGGAGCCAAACCCTGACGATTTCACTTTGGAATGTGTGGTGGGGCAACAACGCCTTAAAATCTGGCGACGTAATACAAATTAAATAATAAAACGAGACCACATGATCGCCCCTCCAGCTCAGATGTTGACCAACTTTGCTCGTCCCAGTTAAAATTATACACTCGAGCTGTACAGCCATAAAAAGTTCCGCGGACGAATCACGGGCACGCCCAACACCAAAAGGTGTAAAACTGTGAATTTTAATTAGATTAAAACATTAATTAGATCGGAATAACTGTTTTTGTCTAAAAGAAAAAATGGAAGTAAGAAGAATGTGCGGAGTGACACAAATTTACGTAAGGAGTCTGGACTGTTTTGGACATTGACAAGCTAAGTAACAAAAAGAGGGGTAAATAGAATTTTTACTCAAAATTAAAAAAACCAAAGGAATTTGAGATTTCATAAGGGCATGTGGGTGTACGAGTGTGTGTGTGAATGGAAGCACTGGTTTGCGGCAAAAGTAAATTTAATTTGTGTTTTAAATATCTTTTTTTTTCTATTTGAATATAGGTAAACTCATATATAAGAAAAATAAATGTCTAATTAATTATTGTTAATTACCAATGTTTTGTTTGAATTGTTTTGAATATGATAACATGGGTAAGGGAGGGAAAAAAATAATTTTGTTTATAATGAGAATTAGATGAATTGAAAGTGTTTTGAGTAAAATATTTAATGGAAATACAGAATGGAAATAATAATGATCATAAAACTTAATTCATTGGAAGCAAGCAGATTAAATGTTTATTTCAAACAACCATTTTGCTCTCACTAACTCGTCCAAACAAACTCTGGGTAAGTATTTCGATGAAGCTGGCAACAGTTCCAGATGGCGTCTGGAGTGCGGAAGCAAGCCACAGCTGATTGATGTTAGTAAACAAAGTAAAATAAAAAGTGAAAGTAGTAAATAATAGTACACACTCAAGACAATCACCACAGATATTAACTGTCAAAATATCATCTACTACTTATGATGTTCATTTGTATAAAGAAACAACACTCATAAGTGCTCACTACCATCGTTAGCCTGTTTTAAATGTTTAAAACAATGCTTAAAACAGTCAAGCTGAAGACGATTGGGAGTCTTCAACAGATACCTTCTGGTACTTCCCTCATTATAAATTCCTAAGTGATCACCATTCTATGGCAATTTACGATTTGATAATGGCCAACAGCCTCCTCTTGTACAAAGCAATTAGAAATTTTGCAACAACCTATTGCAACGTTGGAATTATGAAGACTGCTAACGAAATTAAGCTGTCTGATATCCTGCCCCTTATAAATTACAATTTACAATAATGTGCCAATGGAATTATGGCTGTAAATTAGAAAAACTAGAAATATTAAAACATTTTGATATTAAAAATTAATAATATATAGATTTTTAAGAAAAAAGATATGCTGGTGAAAAGACAAAATTAATGGTTTTTCATTTTCTCCATAACTGATTATAGGTATTTCCTCTAAATCTTATTTTTAAAAAGTTATTAAAAAAAACCATTGAATAAATATACTACTACTCTCCAGCACTACAGCCCATGGTGAGCCTTGGCTTCCGCTACGATCCGTCTCCACTCATCTCTGTCCACTGCCTTCAGTCTCCAGTTCCTAATGCCCATCTTTCTTAGATCTTCTTCCACATCCTGCTGCCATCTTCTTCGAGGCCTGCCTCTTCTTCTTTTGCCCAGTATCATTCCACTTAATATAGTTTTGGGCATCCTCGTAACATTCATACGGGATACGTGTCCCAGCCATCTAATTCTAGCTGATTTTATGTGTCTCACCAGGTCTTGTCCACCAATCAACTCATTTATTTCACCATTATTTCGGATCCTATACATATTCCCTTCCTTCACCGGATTGAATAAATATATACTATATTTTAATAATAATGTAAACAATCTTTTTTTTATGATAGCAAATAAAATTGTTGAAACAACACAAAGAACAGTAAATGTAAAATAGTACATACCCAATCCTTTCGGTGTGATTCCACTCTTAGCTCTAGGATTAACAACCCAATAGTAATATTTAAGCGTATGAACAGTCTGCAGAACTGTGGACACTCTGCGTACATTTGAATATATTTGTGTGTCAGCAAGGAACTCTGTTGCCAAATATGAATACAGCCGTGTCTGAACTGGTGCAGGGGTGTAGATCCATAACGCCGGATTGAATAGTACATGGTCCAGTAACTGCCAGGTTAGGAATGAGAAACAGAATAACTAAACATATGTTAGGTAACAACTCTAGCCAACCACCATTTTCAGCTACTTAATTTCTACTTAATGTTCAAACCACTGAAGGAGTCCGCTACTGACCAAATTACAGCAAACACTAACAGACAACATTAAAGTATGTGCTGTTAGCTTCTTCCATGGTATGTACATCCTGTTATACTCTAAATTACAACAAACATAAGCATGCACAATAAATTCATCTACAATCAACAGTTTTCTTATCGGACACAAAACAGTGGAAGCTTTGTAATTTGAAACATAAGATTAGAAACATAAATTGATATACCTTTTCACTACAAATGTTAATTCATTTTTGTAATCCAAAACTGTTACAAAAAATATAGGAATACTGAAACATCATTCTAGATAGTTTGTTAAGGTATTTGTATGGAGTGTTTTAACTTACGTGTGTGAATCGTGGACCTTAGGGAAGGTGGAGAGTGACAGACTTCAGCCAATGGAGATGTGGATTTGGCGGAGAATGACAAAAACTAGTTGGACAGATAGGAAGACGAATGAACAGATCTTAGAGGAAATAAATGAGAATAGAACACTGCTTAGGAGTATAGAGGTGAGGAAGATTAAGTTGATAGGGCATGTGATCAGACATAGTGCTTTTTTAACTAACATCTTTGAGGGCAAAGTAGTGGGGAAGAAGCCCAAAGGAAGACCAAGAACTGCATACTTCCGCAGCACAATGAGTGTCATGAATAGTGGGTCCTATGAAGAAATGAAGAATATCGCAAGGGATAGAGTGACGTGGCTACAGCGAGAAGGCATTGCCTTTAGGAATTAATAAATAAATTCTAGATAGAGAAACGTTATTTTTGGTTCTACAATTAGTCAAACAGTTTTTCAGCAAGAAATTTTGTGAAAGAATATATTGTGTGTGTATGTGTGTGCGTGCGGATCATGTAGACATGTAAATTTCATTGTTGTGTGCTTCTGTAATGGTTTATGGAGAGTGGTGTATCCAGGATTTTTCCAAGGGGATTTATTGGGCAAGATTTTTCACAAGGGGTTGCAGATACAGTTTTTCCATGGTTGCAGTTTACTGATGATAAATTCAGGTAGGGATGATGGTAGTAGGGGATTCACTACTTATAGCCTATTGTGTATGTTACATCATGGTCACAAGTGACATGGTGCTGCCTGCCTGTAGGTTTTACCTACTTTGACCTATCTAATGGAGGGTGGGGCTTCTGATACCTCCCATAGCCCCCTTGGATACACCATTGCTTACGGATCAGAGACATTTGATAGTGAACACACACAAGAATAATAAAAACACTCTGGAGAGTATAAAGAGTATGAAAATGACTGTGCTAGGAATAACACTGAGATGAAGGAAATAACTATGTTGACACCTCACTGAACTAGAATAGGTAAGCAGGATATTTGGCAAGCAACAATACAGCATAAAGCTGATCATAAAAATGGATATATTCTAAAAGAAAAGAATCAGTATTGTGACTTCTGTAAATGGGATAAGGCATGAGGTATAAGGACCTCATGCCAGATCCCATTCACATCACATTTCTGTAATGAGGATGGTATAAGTGAGAGAAATTAAAAAAAGCCATGATGATGACAATTCTTTGCAAGGTGGGGTTATGTACAGAGGTACAGTGAACTGTACAAGATTTGCTTTCAAGACATCAATGGAGAATGAGCAATCATGCTAAGCCATTGTTGTTGTTGATATTAATAAAATAACGATGTTGACTCTTGTATTCCTTCATTAGGATGTTTAAGAGATTCTTTCATTAGAAATTCTGTTAATTATTTAAAAATATCTTGCTGATCTCTGGAGTTTCAAATTACAAAGCTCCCCATGTACTTGCAAGGTACTACTATCCTAAATACCATAATTTACTTGAAATTAAATTCAACACACAACTATATGAAATACAATAAAAATACATGGCAAAAACGCTTAGTACCTGCACTTTAAATTCATTTCTTAAACAAACCAATGCACAAATATTTATTATCACCATACGTATGCAGGTTAGTTACATGGTTTTATATAATATATATGTACACCATCATATATTAAGTTAGTTCACAGTACTAAAATTCTATAAAACTCATTCTTATTGACGCAAATCATTCATGTTTATAGGTAAAAAGTGGGTCTGTTTAATATTATATAATCATTTAACTATTAATGAATATTTCTTTTGCTTCAATTGCAAGCATAATCTTGTATATTCTATAATTTTTTCTATAGTTACGTGCTGGCTAATATCCACAGAAAAAAGAATATTGTTTAAACATTCAATAAAATTTAAGGTTTCATCTGGAATTTTTATTCTTTGTCTTCTTTGCAAATAACAACAAACATCAAACTGAACAAATCCTTTGGTATAACTGTCAAATTTACAAAGTTAAAGTGTACAGTGTACAAATCTATATGCATTTACAGTATACATACCCATAAATAATGAAGTCTCTATTCATCATTACTAAAGGACAAATTCATGTAAAAACAGAACAAGACAGGATATTTCAGCTTATAAAATTAATAACTACTACTATGAAAACCATGATCAAGTTTTCAAGTTGAGAGAAATAACACACCTAGCAGTGGCCATGTACCTAGGACTTCAAAGAGTGTCTCTAACATCATGGGTGAAACGGTCATCCAAAATGAGCACTCTGAAGACTCAAACACATCCTCTGTCTTTAATATCAGAATACGTTAAAGAAAACCAAATGCCGCCTTCTACAAAAACCATACATCTTACCAATTAACTCAGTAGATTTCTCACACATAAACTCAAATCTTTTACTATAAGATGTAAGAAAAAAACGACTGGTCTCCAGTAGCCATAAGTCAACTAGCTATCTCCACAATAGAAGTGACATACCCATCAGACAGTGACTGAGAATATACACAGATGGATTGAAGGACAACAAAAGCAATACTGGATTAGGAAGCTTCTTCTATCTATATCTATATAAGCCAAATACCACTGACTGACTCACTGATCACGATATCTCTGAAACCACTGAATGGATATCAATGAAACTTTGAACATAGCTTCACCATAGGTCTTAGGTGCTCACTAAGAAACGGTTTTAAAAACTTTCACTCCTAAGGGGCAAAAAACCAAATACTGAAATTTATCGCGGGAATTGCATACTTGGTAAATGAAGTGGTTGAGTCCTGAGTTTTTAATCATTGTTTTAAATTGAAAAAAACTTCATTGTTTGCAGGTTCTTATAGTCGAGAAAATTTCGAAGTTCAATTAATTAATAAATGTATGTCCTTTTTTTCTCGGAAACGGCTCTAACGATTTTCTCGAAATAAATAGTAAATAGCTGTTGCTATGAATGTAAATAAACAAACTAAGAGTTGAGAATTTGTACAATCTATCTAATCCTATACTATTAAGCGAGCAATAATTGTATTGAATGATTTTCTCAAAAGTTGGTACTTAAGGGTATTTTTCTTGGAAACGGCTCTAACGATTTTCTCGAAATAAATAATAAATAGCTGTTGCTATTAATGTAAATAAACAAACTAAGAGTTGAGAATTTGTACAATCTATCTAATCCTATACTATTAAGCGAGCAATAATTGTATTGAACGATTTTCTCGAAAGTTGGTACTTAAGGGTATTTTGATACCAGAAATCGATTGGACTCGGTCACATTTTCCGCAAAATTCATTTAACCCTTTAATGGGCTATGGGAAGTATACTTCCCAGTGTATTTTTTTCTACAGGCAGTTATATTCATACCAAGGTGAGTGTTAATATTTTTACTTGTTAATTATGCAATTAACATTGCATACATATGCAATTATGCAATTATTTGGTTTTTCTTTTTCTTAAGGTACAATTGAACACATATCCATCAATGGTGTAGTGGTGCCTCATCGAATAGTTCCCATGACAGGTGATGGATCATGTTTCTTTTACTCATTATCATGCCTCATGTACAATACTGACTCACAAGCTAATGATTTGCGGGCCACTGTCGTGCAACACATTTCCAACAACTGGCGACAGTTCAAGCCCTTTACTATGATGCCGTGTGGGACCATAAATTACAGAACTAAGACACAATACCAATCTCATATGTCTCTTCGCACCACATACGCTACTGCAGTGAAATCATGGCTGCTGGTGAACTTTACCCATATGATATTCAAGTATATCGAGATGGCTGGGGATCACGAGATTTGGGGGGCCCGACGAAGGGAAGCCAGTTATAAGAATGAAGTGTTCAGGCCCCATGATGTCAGCACACTTTGAGCCAATCATTCCAGTAGATGAAATGTCAACACCTTATGACCAACAATCGTCCCTAATGCAGACGCCGCCTACATTACTTATGGTAGACGTACTGTTACCAACAACTGCTTCTCACAGCCCTCCTCCAGTGCCTGACGAAGTAACAGAACCAGAAACCCAGGACCACTCTCATGAAAGTGAAGTAGCTCCTCCCTGTATGAAGCGACGAGGAAGGAAACGTCGTGCCAGGTTCAGTGACTCCAGCAAAAGAAAAAGGCACAGAGAAGCTGTCAAAAAGTATTCAGAGAATAATCCTGAAGTAAACAGAAAGGCAGTTAAAAAGTACAACGCAAAAAACCCTGAAGTTCATATCACAGCAGTTAAAAACTATAATAAAAGAAATCCTGAAGTACACCGAGCATCTGTTTCCAAATACACAGAAAAACATCCACAAGTAAACATAGAAGCGGTGAGAAAATACAATGAAAAGAGGTCACTTATTCCCTGGAAGATAAAGTCTTTGTGGGGCTTTAAATATGACTGTAATACTGACTACAACAATGACAAGATTTTATCTATTGGTGATTTTATACAGTGTAAATGGTGTAATGCTAAAAAGTGGAAAGAGGATAGTCCTGGGTTATGTTGTAGCAACGGAAAAGTCCACCTTCCTCTCATTAAAGAACTACCAGAACCTCTCCACAGCCTTCTCACAAGTGAACATCCAGAGTCTGAACACTTTTTGGTAAACATAAAAAAATATAATGGTTGTTTCCAAATGACATCTTTCGGAGCCAAAGAAATAAAAGAAGGGAACTTCACGCCAACTATTAAAGTACAAGGTCAAGTCTACCACAGGATAGGGAGTTTGTTGTCTTCACCTCCAAACAATCCCTCATTTTTACAAATGTATTACCTTGGAGATGACAAAAAGGAGACAAACACTAGCTGTAACAATTTTCCAAACGTAAAGCCTTGGTTAGTTGCCAAACTTCAAAAAGTGCTTCACAATCACAATTCTTACATAAACGATTTCAAACATTGGAAAGTGTTCCAGAAGGCCAGGAGTTCAAAGTAGTAATCCATGCAGACAGAAAGCCCGTAGATGGACATAGGGGTCAGTTCAATGCACCCACAACAAGCGAGGTGGCTTTAGTGATCGTAGGCCAGGAGTTTGCAAAGAGGGACATCATTCTCCACAGCAGAGACTCTAAGTTACAGCGCATAAGTGAAACTCATCGATCTTATGACGCTTTGCAGTATCCACTTATGTTCTGTCGTGGGAACGATGGTTACTCCATTGCCATTCCACAGTGCGACCCAAACACTAAAGCCCCTCTAAAAAAAACTGTTTCAGCTTCAGAATTTTACTCATTCCGCATAATGGAGAAAGATGGTCAGCAAAATTATTTGTTACTATCGCAGTCTCCTGAATCAATTTTTGGTTGACATGTATGCCAAAATTGAGACAGAAAGACTCAACTTCATAAGGAACAATCAGAGTAAGCTGCGGACCAAAAACTACGTGCATCTGTAGGACTCCATGTGCAAAAATGATGGGCAAGCCAATAATATAGGCAAAATGGTTGTTTTACCTTCCAGCTTTACAGGTGGACCCCGTTACATGCACGAGCGGACTCAGGACGCCATGACAGATGTACGCAAGTACGGCCGTCCTGATCTGTTCATCACATTTACATGTAACCCTAAATGGACCGAAATATAAGAAGCATTAAGTGCACGACAAAAGCCTCAAGACAGACACGATATTATTGCCAGAATATTTCACCTCAAAGCAAAGAAAATGATGCATGTCTTGACAAAAGGCAATGTTTTCGGTCCAACAAGGTGTTACATGTTAACTGTGGAATGGCAAAAAAGAGGTTTACCGCACCTGCACATACTGCTCTGGCTACAGGATAGGATCATGCCCCATCAAATCGACAGTGTGTGATAAGTGCAGAGATCCCTGATCCTGAAGTCGATCCTGCCCTTCATGACATTGTTAAGTCCACAATGATTCATGGCCCTTGTGGAAATGTTAACAGAAACTCGCCCTGCATGGTAAACGGCCAATGCACCAAGAGATATCCGCGGCCTTTAGCAACACAAACTCAAACTGCTGATGACGGTTACTCCCAGTATCGCCGACGGTCTCCTGCCAATGGTGGTTTCTCGGTCAACATTAAAGGAGTTGATCTTGACAACCAATGGGTAGTACCGTACAATCCTGTTCTTTCCCGCTCTTTCTTAGCCCACATAAATGTTGAACTGTGCAACTCCGTCAAGTCGATAAAGTATATTTGTAAATATGTGAACAAAGGCAGTGATAAGGCAGCGTTTAGGTTAGAGAATGAGTGGGATGAAGTTTCTAAGTATAAATCAGGTCGCTACATCAGCACTTCCGAAGCGGCTTGGCGTATTTTCTGTTTTCCTATTCATGAAAGGTTCCCACCAGTAATGCAGTTAGCAGTCCACCTTGAGAACGGGCAGAGGGTATTTTTCACTTCCGACAACCTTCTGGACAAAATCCAACATCCACCAAAAACCACATTAACAGCATTTTTCGAACTCTGCAAAACCGATTCCTTTGCCAGAGGCCTTCTTTACTGTGAGGTCCCAACATACTATGTCTGGAAAAATAACCAGTTTTGCAGAAGAAAGCAAGGAAAAGGCGTTCCAGGACATCCAGGAGTAAAAAAAGATCATGTACTTGGGAGGGTATATACTGTACATCCTAACAATGTCGAGTGTTTCTATCTGTGTCTCCTGCTACACGAGATTCGAGGACCAACGTGTTTCAATGATCTTAAAAAGGTATTTGGTATAGTTCATCCTACGTACCAGTCTGCCTGTAGAGCATTAGGGTTGTTGGAAGACGACATGCAATGGGACCTAACCCTGCAAGAAGCTTCCATTTCAGATTTGCCTCACAAGATCCGAGAGCTGTTTGCTGTAATATTGGTGTTTTGCCAAGTTGCAGATCCCTTAGCACTTTGGGAAAAACAAAGAAAGTCTATCAGAGGACATAAGAAGGCAGATTGAGATTGAAAGTCATGGTTTAGAGATTGAACTTTGCAAGGACACAGTTTATAATAAATGGTTACTATGTCTTGAAAATATGATCTTTTCTATGTCAAACCAACCTCTCCAAGACTTCGGTTTACCTCCACAAACTCAAGACACAAACATTATTACAGTCAATCGCGAGTACCTGAAAGAGCTCTCTTACAATACAGTTCAGCTTTCTGATATGGTTGCTGAGAACTTTCCTAAACTTAATGCGGATCAGAAGAATGCTTACAATGAGCTCATTGCCAACATTAATGATGGACTCGGTCAGCTGTTTTTTCTCGACGCACCTGGTGGCACTGGAAAAACGTTCCTACTAAACTACTTCTTGCCAGCGTTAGGAAAGACAGAAAGATTGCCATCTCTGTGGCTTCTTCAGGTATAGCAGCTACATTGCTGGATGGAGGTAAAACAGCTCACTCTGCCTTTAAACTGCCTCTGAATTTAAACATCTCCCAGACTCCACTCTTCAACATTTCAAAACAAAGTGACACAGCCAAGGTCTTGAAAGAGTGCAAGTTGATAGTTTGGGATGAATGCACCATGGCTCACAAACGAGGGATAGAAGCCCTAGACAGAACTTTACAGGACATTCGTAGCAGTAAAAACCTGATGGGTGGAATAACAGTACTACTGGCTGGAGACTTTAGACAGACTTTACCTGTTGTGCCTCGGGGAACACGAGCAGATGAAGTTAAAGCCTGCCTGAAGTCGTCTTACCTCTGGCCCAAAGTTCAAGTTTGTTCCTTAAGAGTAAACATGCGGGTGCATCTTAAAGGTGATTTTAAAGCGGAAGAGTTTTCAAGCTTACTGTTACAGATTGGCGGTGGAAAGTTAAAAGAGGAAGATGGAAAAGTTAACATTCCAAACAACCTATGTGAAGTTGTAAAAGACCTTAAGACTTTGACAGATAAAATATACCCAGACTTAATGAATATAAGTGACTCATCTTGGCTCAAAGAAAGAGCTATTCTAACCCCAAGAAATGAGACAGCAGCAATCATTAACAACTTATTGTTAGAAAAACTTCCAGCCGATGTTGTAAAATATCAGTCGGTAGATTCCATAGTAGAGGTAGAAGACGCTGTGCATTATCCGGTAGAATTCCTCCACACGCTCAACCCTCCAGGAATACCCCCACATAACCTTCACCTACAAGTTGGGGCTCCCATTATGCTGCTGCGGAACTTAATACCACCGAAACTTTGCAACGGTACCAGACTGCAGGTAAAATCTTTACATAAGAACGTTGTTGAGGCAACTATATTCACTGGCTGTGGTTCTGGAGAAACAGTTTTCATACCTCGCATTCCTTTGATCCCGTCAGACTACCATTTTCAGTTTAAAAGACTACAATTTCCCATCAAAGTCTGTTTTGCAATGACAATCAACAAAGCTCAAGGACAGTCTTTGAAAATGGCTGGCATAGATCTGAGGGAAGACTGTTTCTCTCATGACCAGTTGTACATTGCCTGTTCAAGAATTAGCACTCCTGACAGTCTGGTTATTCTTCAGCCAGAAGGAAAAACTAAAAACTTTGTGTACAAAGAAGTTTTTTAATGATCCGATGATTAGTTCTTCATTACAAGTTCATAAATTGAAGAAAAATCTGAAATGTTTTAATATTCAACACAACTTCATATAACAAAAATGTTTAATGTTTATTTTAAATAAAATACATAAGAGGTTTTAATTATTTATTTATAAGAAACCTACTTTAATTGAACTTTATTAATTAAATAATATTTTCATTACGTACAACATGAAACTCCATAGCGAAGCACGGGTATTTTACTAGTCTACTAATACTTCTTTCATACCACGTTTCTGTTGGCCTGGACGGACAAAATTTTGATGCAGAGATCGAAGCCATATCATGGGCTCTTCTGATCATATTCAATTATCGCCACAACTATCAAAATATTGTTATACTGATGGATTCCAAGGCAACAATACAGGCTGTAACTTCATACACCACACCTACCAGCAAAGCTCTCAAGAGTCACACAACATATGATGAAAACTCTACAAAAGCTCAACAAAATCAACACATTCCAATACATAACTTCATATGTAGGAATATCATGGAATGAGCAGCAGACAACATACGGCAACCTAGAAAAGAAAGGTAACTTCTTCACCAATGTAGAAATGTAGAGGTATACCTGCAAAAACTGTAATTAAAAAATGTTGAGAAATCAAGAACAACAGAACAAGAACAACCTCAGTGACAAAACGTGGAGAAAGATAGATGCAACATGGGAAAAAACAAAAATAAACCTAGGAGATACTCTGTTGCTTCAGTTCATTTCAATACCAGACACAAATGCCTTGCTGCACTCCTGAACTGAGTTAAAATACGCTGCTCTGCAGAACGCACACTGTGCTACTCAGAGATGGACGATAAACACCTACACTGCTAAAAACTGGATGCAAACTTGCAAGCTTCAGGAAACATAACGAGGCTGTACTGGGATACCAGAAGGCTGATGGAATGTAATCCAGGCTAACCATAAGAAACAACAACAAAAACAGTTTTCAAGCTTTAATTCAGTACCCAATGTACATGGTCCACACTTTTTGAAATTACATGTATAAGCTGTTTACTTCAAACAAATGGAAAGAAAAAATAAGAAAACAAAAATTTCTTATACAGTAGGATAGTCCTGCTAATCTGAAATAAGCAGGACTGCTGGGACTGCAGCATTTTCAGATTAACACATTTTTGGAGTAAGTAAAATTGCTCTTAAAGTACACATAAAATGCAAATCGAATGTATAAGCACATCAGTTATTTGTGCAGTGTAGTCCTAAGTAAGATGTTGTGCATAGGTAACCTTGGTTGGTGTCTACGGAAGGGTGGGGGATAGAGGCAGACTATGGCACTGGCACTAGCAGTATAAAAGCAAGCGCAGTATTAGTTTGCTACTACAGTGAGCGCTCTGGAATTTTTTGTACATGCTAGTGCTGTTTTCATTAGTTTAATTGCTCGGAGAGTTTTAAGAGGCATTTAAATGGCTACTTAACGAAAACACACTTTGTTTCGTTAAAAGAAAAACTAGAATTTTTACAACTCTTAAGACGGATAATGGAGAAATTTAATCAAAATTAGCTGATGAATTCGGTGTTGGAAGTGCAACCATTATGGACTGAAAGAAAAACTGTTTACTCGATGTAAGATCGAGCAGTTTTGTGCCTCATCTTGAGTTTCAGCTGACTTTATTGAAAAATGCCAGACCTCAAAAGTTTCACAATATAACAAGCTTGATGAGACACTTTTCTTATGGGTTTACCTGGAGAGTGAAAAAGGTACTCCATTAAAAAAAGCACTTCACCTTAATAAACTAATGAATGGGGGGATGTGTCATTCAGTCCCACCACAGGATGGCTAGATCAATGGAAAAAAAAAAAGCATAGCATATGTGCGTTATCCATTATGGGTGAATGATTATATGCAGATCACACTGCACCAGCAAAGAATGTAAGTGAATTTGCTGACAATGTTGCAGCAGGAAACTACTCACCCCAGGAAGACTGGCACCAATGCCAGTTAGACTGGCTTAAATTTTAAGGCACATCCAAAGAACGAAAAACCTGGTCTCCAAAAAAAGAAAAAAGTGCACCCGGCTTGAAAATGAGTAATAAACGTATAACTGTTTTGGCATGTAGTAATGCTTTGGGAACACATAAATTATCCCTTATGGTTACTGGCAAGTTGGTAAAGCCAAGGGCCTAAACAGAAAGTCTATGGTTAAGGGTTTAAAAACCTAAAGTCTCTCCCAGTGTACATAGGAGCCAGAGAAGAGCATGGATGAATTCAACACTTTTTAAGGAGCGGTTCGAAACACAATTTGTTCCTACAGTGAAGCATTTCAGTGAAACAAATGGCTTGCACCATGGACACTACTTGTTACTGACACTGCTACTTGTCATCCTTCTGATGGGGAGTTAGTTTGTGATGACATAAAGACAATTTTCGTACCAGCAAATGTCACTCCTTTACTGCAGCCTATGGACCAAAATGTGTTACAAATCATTAAACTCTCTTATAAGAAAATGCTTCTTAGATCACTTATTGTACACGTAGATAATTCTCTTCTTCTAAAACTGAAGAATGTGACTATTAAGATGTTATTTACTGGGTGGTGGAGTCATGGGATCATTTGAATCAACAACTTTTAAGAAAATCTTGGCAAAAATTTTGGCTTAGTCTCACCAATGTTAACAGCCTCAATCAAGAAAATCAAAGAAACAATGTTCTTGAGCTCATACAATGTATTGATGGTTATGAACAACCAAACGTTAATGATGTTGATGAGTGGATGTTAGAGGACAATGCAGTGTTCACAGACCAAGAAATCATAAAAATTGTGACTCAAGAGTCTGGTAATAACTCTGAAGAGAGTGACAATAAAGCAGACAGTGGCACCATCGAGCAATCAGTATCTCACACAGACGTCACCGCTGCCTTTGATCTGGCGCTACGCTACGTCAGAAAGCATGCTGCCACTACTCCAGGAGCCATCAAGTTTTTAAAAACGCTGCCACAATATAGCATCAACTTGCAGGTATTCCTCACTTTGCCAGAAAAATATAACAGAAAGGTTAATACCGTAATTGTGACAAAAGTCTATAACTGCATAATATATACTAATTTACACAATGATTTTAATCTGTTTTATTACTAGTTTGTGAAAAATACAGTCAGGTTTTTGTTATGAAGTGCGTTTCCTTTTCTGAACCTTTTTTATTTCACTGAATATGGGTTTTGGATTGACCAGACTTTCAAATTACTGGGATTCAGATTAGCTGAACTCTACTATAATATTAAAGAATTTTTATTAAACATTTTAAAAAGTTTAAATATTCTTTACTTCTGAGAAAAACACACAGCAAATAAAAAATGCACACTAAATAGCAACTTATAAAATATAAAAAAAAACATGTCTTGTAAATGGAGCAAAACAAGATTCATTCTTGGTTACATACACATGGACTTAGCCATAATATAAAATCATACTAGTACATACTGCAAGTGTAATAACCACAGAAATGTACACTTATCAAGTACTTTTTTTTAGGCCTATTAAAATAAATAATTTTATTGTGATGAGTTTAAAAAAACTGTTTAAAAGGAATAATTCCAAATATTTAGTACCAAGCCACGTGTTGTTCAATCAAATATATTGCAACTTACCATCTGTGGCTTCCAGAAACAACGTCTTCACAAAGTTGACATGTTTTGGGACACTTGTCCCATCATCAGAACTTAAAATAATCATGTATCATTTAAGTTGATACATTTGTCAATTAATTAAAATATTAAAATTCAACATGAAATAAATAATTTAAAACAATATAAATACGTAAGTGTCTAAAAGCGAGCACGAACGTTTAACGTTGTACATCGTACAGAGATTGAGTGCGCGGTCAATCTCCATACGATGTACATCGTTAAACGTTCGCGCTCGCTTTTAGACATTTACGTATTTATATTGTTTTAAATTATTTATTTCATGTTGAATTTTAATATTTTAATTAATTGACAAATGTATCAACTTAAATGATAGACGATTATTTTAAGTTCTGATGATGGGACAAGTGTCCCGAAACATGTCAACTTTGTGAAGACATTGTTTCTGGAAGCCGCAGACGGTAAGTTGCAATATATTTGATTAAAAAAACTGTTAATTATACCTGCTGATTTATAAAAGATTTACTAAAATATGCAAGCAATCGAGGCAACAATGTAAAATTTTTGTAAATTATATAGTGCACAATAATTTTCAGTTGTTCTATGTGGGTGCTTAATAATACTTTGTACCATTACCAGCTGTGTGTTGATTCTAGATTCTCTTATTAGTTACTGGCACATACTGTTGATTTTTGTCATTTTTAGTTTATATATTGTTACGACATCACACAACACGTCGTTTATCAACAGTATGGAACTACGTGTTTATCGAATGTTCCAGAGTGATCCAGAATGTAACATGTGTGGCGTACGTGCTTGTTGACGCATTTTCTAGACTGTGCCAGACTTCGCTCGGGTGCACGGACTGTGTCAAGGCCGCGAGTAATTACGTCGTAACTATACTGGCACTATCGCGCATTATGGAATAATCTAGTAATTTGGGGTGGTATAAATACCAGTAATCAACGACGTTCAGTCAGTATTAGTAAGATATTTTGACAGTGCGGTTCGAGAGTTATAGTAGCATATTAATGTGCGCGTTCAAGTGGTTATTAGTTAAGAGTGGTGTTTTATAATTGGACGGTATAATTGTAATACAACTGTGTTTAATTTTAGTGGACATTTTATTGTGTGTGAACAATTTTCATTTGATTTGTTGTAGAGACTGTGTTGTTAATTACGAACTGTGTAACTGTAAAAATTAAAGGTGTGATTAGTGACTTAATTGGTGTCTTGTAATTTGTTTTCCACTGTACCTACGATGATCGAGTAGACCGTCGTAACTGTGGTGTCAAACTGGGATAAAACGGTTAATAGTGGAAACAGTGGACACTTTGTACAAGACGAGTGTGATACGTAATTAATCAGTAAACATGGATCCCAGTCAGATGATGGAAGTTTTACAAACACTGCTGCAGCAGACACAGGAAGAAGCAGAAAAATGACAGGATGAGAAACGCAGGCAGGAGGCGGAAGAAGCAGAAAGACAACAAAAAGAAGAACAAAGACAGGAAAGAGAAGAGGCTGAGGAACGTCAGAAAGCACTAATGCTAGAAACAGAAGAAAGACAAAAAGAGGAACGTGGTGCATGGTGATGTAGGTGAATTACGAGGTGAGCTCAATAATCAGATTAGCAGAATATCTGACGTAGAAGAATCCCTGTCAAATAAAATAGCTGAAGTAGAAAAATCTGTC
Organism: Magicicada septendecula; assembly: GCA_034769895.1. Taxonomy (NCBI): domain Eukaryota; kingdom Metazoa; phylum Arthropoda; class Insecta; order Hemiptera; family Cicadidae; genus Magicicada; species Magicicada septendecula. Next base: position 409,456,112 of record CM068369.1, on the reverse strand, counting down.
TTGACTGTGGAAGAACCTACAGTATGTCAACAAAAATATCTGCAGTAGAAAACTCAATGGCAAACATAAGAGAACAAATTAAAATTGAAGTTGAACAGTGCATGAAGATTCGACCAAAATAAATTTCTGAATAGCTGTACCAGTGATAAAGACAGAAAAAGACACAGAAAATAAGTTAATAGAGAAAGTCACTTTGCCTGCAGTAGGGACAGTTCATGTCAAAGCTCCAACCTTTGACACAAGCAGTCACTGGGCAACGTACCTCCGCCAATTTGAAGCTGCTGCATGCGCAAATAATTGGACAGAGAAAGACAAGGCTGTTTCACTCGTTCTCTCATTAAAAGGATCTGCGGCAGAACTACTACAGAAAGTGCCACCTGACAGCCAAAACACCTATGCCGAATTGATAAAATCTCTGGAATTACGGTATGGTGATAAACATTTGCGAGATGTGTACTGCACCCAGTTGAGAGCAAGGCGACAGCATGCCGGGGAGAGCCTTCAAGAGTGTGAAGCAAGTATCAACAGACTAATTAGACTGGCCTATCCTGACGAGACAGAAGATTTTCGAACGAGTTTTGTGATGCAGACATTGACTGCTGGTGTCCGAGATAACGAACTACAGCAAGTGTTGCGAATGGCAAGACACCAGAACAGTGTGGACGCCCTGGTACATCCTTTGCAATTTGAGGCCGCCAAATCAGCATCTGGTTGGACAAGCCATAAAGTGCGCGCTAAAAGATCGCGACAGCACAGACGATGAGGAAGAAGAACAAGGAACAGAGACTCGACGGTTGGCGCCATAGAATAAAATAAGAAAGGATGGAAGACCGAAGTGTTATAGATGTGGGAAACCTGGACGTCTACAACGAGACTGTCGGGTTAGAATTCAGCAGCAGGGAAACAAGCAATAGTCGGTACAACAGGGCGTGTGCTGACTAACTGGAGGAACGAAGCCCCTAGACAATACGCAATTTCTACACTTCAGAAAAACAGCGGGAGCTTGGTAGTTACCGGATTTGTTGAAGAAAGGCCAACCTCGATTACAGTTGACACAGGCGCAACAGTTTCTATTGTGCGCCCCGACGTGGTGAAAGATCTCAAGCCAATCTGGTGCTCTTGCAGCTTGCGAAAAGCTACTGGACAGCCTGTAAAAGTGTATGGAAAAGTGGAGTTACATCTACGCCTCGGGTCGACTTGAGTTTAATCATCAAGTATTTGTTGCAGACATTGTGGATGAAGCAATTCTTGGTGTGGACGTTATGAACGCATACAGATTTATAGTCGACTTCAAAAACAATGTCTTGAGAATCGGAGGCGAAGCGGTAATCGGTAATGCTATCAACAATGACGACAGCAGAAAAATCGATGGACGTCATAAACCAAATGGCCGTAACTGTTCCGCCAAACTCTGAAAAGATCATCATGGTTAGAACCGAGGTAGATACTAGAGGCAACCAGTGCTTTATATTCCAACCCCAGGTAGTCAGCACACCAGGCATACTAATTGCCAGAAGTTTAGTAACACCTGACGAAACCGGAAATGTACCTATTAGAGTGGCGAATATTTTGGATCAAGTTATCACTTTACAAAGCAATGCGCTCCTAGGCAAATTGACTCCTGTGGCCTGTGTAGCCGGAATGACGCAATGAAGATCCACTGCTTCGGATAATTCCAAATTACCAGAGGAACTGCAAGAATTATTGAACAGATCTTCTAACGACCTCTCAAGTGGTGAGGTAAAAGAACTCAGACAGTTTTTACATGAATTCAAAGAATGTTTTGCAGTTCGGGGACAGTCACTGGGAAGAACCTCTCTTGTGCAACATCGCATCAATACCGGGGACAGAACACTGATACGCCAACCTCCTCGAAGGCCTCCATTATCTAAACAAGAGGAAATGTCTCGGTTAGTACAGGACATGTCGACAGACGGAGTAATCGAACCTTCGTCAAGTGCATGGTCTTCTCCTGCAGTGCTGGTAGCGAAGAAGGATGGTGGATTGCATTTCTGCATAGACTACCGGAGGTTAAATGATGTTGCAAAGAAAGACTGCTATCCATTACCTCGCGTTGACGATACACTCGACACGTTGTCCGGAGCACAGTGGTTTTCCACATTGGACCTGAAGAGTGGATATTGGCAAGTGGGTCTTCATCAAGAAGACAAGGAAAAGAGCGCTTTCTCGATCCCAAGTGGCTTATTCCAATTTAACATCATGCCATTTGGACTCTGTAATGCATCGGCAACATTTGATGGACGGTTTGATGAAAGATTGATGGACCTGGTACTCTGAGGCCTGACATGGAAAACTTGCCTTGTTTATTTAGACGATGTCATAGTCATCGGGAAGACTTTCAAAGACTATTTGGAAACCGTTAAGGAGTTTCTAACTAGAATTCACGGTGCCCAACTAAAGTTGAGCCCGAAGAAGTGTTCTCTATTCCAGAAGGAAGTAGAGTATCTGGGCCATCTGGTTTTGGCAGCGGGTGTTAGCATGGATCCTAATAAAGTAGACACCGTAAGAGACTGGCCAGTGCCGAAGAGTAAACACAAAGTTCGGAGTTTCCTGGGGTTATGCTCATATTACAGACATTTTGTGAAAGGCTTCGCTACTATTGCTAAACCATTGCATGAGCTAAAAGAAAATAAACGAAACTTCCAGTGGTCGAGGGAGTGTGATCAAGCATTTAGGACTTTGAAAACTGCATTATGTTCGCAGCCAATTCTCGCTTTCCCAGATTCCTAAGAGAAGTACATTGTGGACACAGACGCAAGCAATACTGGTCTAGGAGCAGTTCTGTCTCAAGTTCAAAACGGTGAAGAACGAGTAATAGCATATTACACCAAGACACTTTCTAAACTGGAGAGAAATTATTGCATCACAAGGAGAGAGTTGCTGGCAATCGTCAGAGCTTTGGAGCACTTCCATAAATACCTCTATGGAAGAGAGTTTTCACTACGTACCGACCATGCCGCGCTTGCATGGCTCTTAAGGTTTAAAAATCCAGAAGGACAGTTGGCAAGGTGGCTTGAATGTCTGCAAGAGTACAGCTTCAAGGTACAACATCGACGGGGGTATCTGCATGGTAATGCAGATGGCTTATCACGAAGACCGTGCCCGGAAGACTGCCGACATTGCCACAGAAAGAAAGAACAAAACTCAAGCGAACATGTTCAAGCCATCACTGTAGACTTCCTGGCTGACGGCTGGACAACACAAGACTGTCAACAAGAACAGATGACTGATGAAGACATTGGACCGATCTTGACAGCAAAAGAGGAAGGTCGCCGCCCGGATTGGCAAGATATCTGCCATGGTTCCAAAGTGCTGAAGGGCTACTGGGCACAATGGGAATCTCTAACCTTAGAAAACTGATTGCTGAAAAGGGCTTGGGAAAGTGCAGATGGACGAGACGTGCTCATGCAGTTGATAGTTCCCCGAAGTAAAGTGCCATCTGTTTTGAAGGAGCTGCATGATGGAGGCCATCTTGGCGTTAACAAAACCCTTGACAAAATACGGAAGCGGTTCTATTGGCTTCATCTTCGCCACGATGTAGAGGAATGGGTTCGGACGTGTGAAATATGTGCTGCAAGCAAGGGCCCACAACCCAGAAGCAGGGGAAAAATGAGACAATATAACGTTGGACTACCTTTCGAGAGAATTGCCATAGACATTCCTGGACCATTCCCAGTTACTGATGATGGAAACCGGTAAATCATGGTTGTAGGTGACTACTTTACTAAGTGGGTGGAAGCCTACGCAATTCCAAATCAGGAGGTTCCCACTGTGGCAAAGCAGTTTGTTCACAACTTCTTTTGCCGTTATAGAGCCCCTATGGAAATCCATACGGATCAAGGGAGAAATTTCTAATCAGGAGTGTTTAAATAATTATGCCACCTACTCGGAATTCGAAATACCAGGACAATCCTCTGCATCCTCAGTCGGACGGGATGGTTGAGAGATTCAAAAGGACACTTGAGCAGCATCTTTCGAAGGTTGTTGACGAGAACCAAACAGACTGGAACCAACGTATACCACTATTCCTCATGGTGTATAGATCATCAGTACACGACACAACCGGCATGACTCCAGCAAAATTGGTGTTTGGGAGGGAGATTCGTCTTCCTGGGACTTAATGTTCGGACCACCTGAGACTCAGTCCCAACAGCCACAGAACTATTCCTCGCAATTAGAAAACCAACTGCAAGAAATGAATCGCTTGGTAAGAGGACGGCTGAAGATTGCCAGTGATAAAATGAAAACTCTGTATGACACTCGCAGCAATAGTGTGGGTTTCCAAAAAGGAGATCAGGTCTGGTTGTTCAATCCAAAGTGCCATCGTGGTCGCTCACCTAAGCTTCAGTCTAACTGGGAAGGACCCTACACTGTGAAAAAAAGAATCAACGATGTTGTTTATCGGATTCAACAGGAAGGGCAGCGAAAGTTCAAAGTCGTCCACCTAGATCGCCTGGCTAAGTACTACTTCAGAGACGGTTTGCCAGTTCGGGACAAACAGGCTTAAGGAGGGGGCAGTGTCACGACATCACAGAACAATCTACGTGTTTATCGAATGTTCCAGAGTGATCCGGAATGTAACGTGTGTGGCGTACGTGCTTGTTGACGCATTTTCTAGACTGTGTCAGACTTCGCTCGGGCGCACGGAGTGTGTCAAGGCCGCAAGTAATTACGTCGTAACTATACTGGCGCTATCGCGCATTATGGAATAATCTAGTAATTTGGGGTGGTATAAATACCAGTACTCAACGACATTCAGTCAGTATTAGTGTGATATTTTGACAGTGCGGTTCGAGAGTTATAGTAGCGATATTACTGTGCACGTTCAAGTGGTTATTAGTTAAGAGTGGTGTTTTATAATCAGACGATATAATTGTAATACAATTGTGTTTAATTTTAGTGGACATTTTATTGCATGTGAACAATTTTCATTTGATTTGTTGTAGAGACTGTGTTGTTAATTACGAACTGTTTAACTGTAAAAATTAAAAGTGTGATTAGTGACTTAATTGGTGTCTTGTAATTTGTTTTCCACTGTACCTACGACGATCGAGTAGACCATCATAACAATATGAACAACAGTCGAAAGTGTGAGGTATAGCTGGATATCACTAAGAATGAGTTAACTGCCACTGGATGGGTATGTTTCATTATACCATGCAATAATAACAAATCAATTAAAATGTGCTAAAATGGGTATGAGTGGAAATATAGTGCTATGATGCTGTAAAGATGACAGGGCATTAACAGCAAGTGATATCGCCAGTAATAAAATTGAAATGTAAACTGTGTGAGCTTTCAAAAGACTTTTACACTTAAGGGAAAACACAATTTAATAATTTAACTAAAAAATTTGAAAATGTGCTACAACCTTATAATGTTTAAGCTTCCATAACAGAAATTATTTTCTATACAGAAACTATTAAACTACTGAGCTGTGATCCATTCATTACAATTCCAAACATTTTTATTGCATCTACAGAAGTCTAATTCAGTACATGTTTTTCCTTCTCAGTCAACCTACAATTGGCATCTAATAGTTTTATCAACAGATGAGTCTGAACACGAAAGATTATGATGAAATGATGCTGTGAAGAGGACACTGTTAGATCAAAAAGAAAATCTGAATAGCTATGGAAAAGAAAAATTCATCTGCTTTGCTTACTGAGTTTATTAGTATGATGTCAGACCACTGAGATGATTTCTAAAATTTGTATGGATGAAAAGGATCCTTAACTGTGCATGAGCATGCTACATACACAGTACCCAACAACTGACAGGAGAGTTGATTGAAAGAAAGAACCTGGAGAGGTGACTTCCACAGATGGAGTTGAAACATCTGGAATTTTCAGTGGCAGCTGGTGGTTGAAAATTTTGGGGGTTGCAGATGGGTTGGATGGAATAAAGTTGTTTTATTCTCTGAGCAGAAATGTCCAAGTCTCCTCCCCTCCAAACAAAACACAAAGAAAGCAAAGTATTGCAATTTTAGTGTCACACCCACGTAACCATAAATATTTAGTGTATGAATCTTTCTTAAATTTATGATTAAATATTCTGTTACCTGATTTTACACTTTGATTAAAATTTGAAAGGTCTGGTGTAGGCCTACCTACTCTCTTAATTTCAATTTTTTTTCCTCAATAAGACCTAAACTGAATGCCGTTTTCGTTAAGTTTTTTGACAGAATTCATTGTGTCCTACCAATTAAATATAATTAATATCTTACACTATGACACCTTAATCCTTTATATGTACTATTATTTACATTTGACGATGAGTTGGACTGACACTAACAATGAACTTACAAATTCCAACCTGGCGCACCACGTGTTATTTACCAACAAACAGACTGGTGGCACCGTACATACAAGCGGGGTTTGCAGTCCCTAATCACACCAAGTGAGCCTATATCACTGTAATAGGAACAACCGAGTCTAGCCAGCCAGAGCACTACTCCATTGTATTTCCCCATATACAAAGCATGTCACAGTTGGTGCATAAACCGCGGCAAGAGTGTGTACGATTTTAGTATTCCTCTGCGCTTTTCAATCGGCAAATGATTAATTACGACGATTTAGCTTCAAACACTATTATTAGTTATTGTTTTATTCATAATTCTATAATTTACAATACAATTCGGGAATTATTGGTGGTTGTACAACCATGCAACCTAAGCACGGGCCACTGGGAATTTTAATGAACAGACCACATTTTGATAAGACTGGTGAAGTGTGCATAAATAAGAATGTGTTAATGCTTATATAAAATGGTGTTACATTATAGTCAGCATTACAGTTTGTGACTGCGTAAAATAATAGTTTATAAAATATTTATAATATTATAAAATAATAGTTACTCATAACAGTAATTTTAAACCAAGGGAAATGCTCATGATGGTGCTATATATATATATATAGTTAAGTGGTCAGTGACACACCATGCGGAAAGTGAAAACTGAAGGTAACATGTAAGAAAATACCTCTGTATCCACAGTTAATACAAGTCTCCAACAGTTAACAATCAATTTGGCAGTAGTTTACTCAACAGTTAACAATCAATTTGGCAGTAGTTTACTCATGCACAGGAGAGAATTTCTTTTTTCTATAATAGTCATCCATTTTATCATGGAATTATATTATGTTTATTAGACGTCAGCAAAGTACTGATTGTGAACTACTGATTTATCTACCATTTCCAGGATTAACGAAATTACATTTTTATTTTTTACATCGTAGATCTGTTATACACATGAACGTGGTAAGCTTTTAAGCATATTTACTGGACACTGATAGGCTCCTACAAGTCTCAATACCAGTGTCTGCCAGATTTCATTACTAAGAAGTTTCAGTGTGTAAAACAATAACAGACCATTTGTTTTAAATTTACAGAGCAGTGACAATGAAAAAGAAGCTACTTTAGGTGGAAGACTCAGGTATATGTCCTTCAAAAGTATTTACATCAGTAAAGTGCAAAGGCTTATATTGAAGTTTCATCTTACATTAAATATATAAATTTTAAATAGATTCTATTAGTCTTTTTTGGTTGTTTATTAACAATATAATGCGAAAATTACAACTGAATTTCCTATACCTAGTTGTGAAGTTGACAAAGAAATTATTATTTCTTATATTTATTAAGAAATAATAATAATAATTATTATTACATAATGACTATTAAGAAATAATAGTTATACATTGTAGCAATACATATATTTGCATAATTGCCCAGGGCACTATTTTGTAAATAATTAGTGTAAAGAGAGTAGGATAAATAGTTTTAAAAAATTAGTGTGTGAAAGTACAAGCGTGGATATGCAGGAGCCTGTTGAAAGTGTACACCTGCCCGATGGAACTGTTACAGTTTAAGTCATACGTATGTGTGTATGAGCCAGCACCAATCTGGATTGTACTGCCCCGCTTACGGGAGATGTCTTTGAGTATGTATGAATTGTTGGTTTGTATTATTAAATCAGGAATTTACTAGACTAAAATAAATAAAGAAATATGTTTTTTACTGTTACAAAAGACATATCACAATTCTAAGAACACCATTAGAATAAGGGCATTTAAATGCGTATGATGACGCAAAATTATTGCAGACAAGTGCATTAATTTATATTAATATTGTAACGTGACAGATATATGCATAATATTGAATGGCAATTGATCATTAGAATAATAAAATTATAACATTTAAATCTGGAAGAAAGCATTAAGTTTAATATAAAAAAAATTAATTCATAACAACTGTGGAAAGCAATCATCATTATTTAAAAAATACTAGTTCAAATAAAATGAGTTACTAGTGATGAGTCATTCAAAACCAGTTTCATAACCAAAGGTTTTCAAATTATAACTCAGGAAGGTAAAAAGTAAATAACAAAGCAATACAGAATATGACCAAACCCACAACGAGGAAGTATAAATGGAAAAGAAACCCTGAATAAGCCAAGATCAACCAATACAGGTGGTGTATTTCTAAAACCCGAAGAAGATGAAGAAATCCCAAGAAACCTGATGGCATCAAGAAGAAGATGGAGAAGATACCAGTCCCAGAAGACAGAAGAAAAGAAGACAGAAGAAAGAAGAAGAAGGCAGCATCCTGAGGAAGATGTCATGCTCTTATAAAAGACACCCAAATCCCCATACCCCCAAAATAAATAGTAACCAATAAAAGTATAACGAAATGGTAACCACATGTACATAAAATTAAGAGAGAGAAGTGTGTAAAGTAAGAGTTGCCAGTGAACTAAGATGAAACAATAATATAGTACCCAAGGAACAAATCTCCATTGTAGAATGCTAACCAATTTATTATGTTAATAAGACTATACGACCATTTAGCAATAACATAAAATAAAAGTGTAAAGTGAACCAGTGATAGTTTTGGGTATTATAGAAAATAAACCTTGTATTTCATTCTTGGCAATCACAAACATTGAATACAATGAAATATGCAACTTTCAGTGACTTGAAATGTGTACTGTGAGAATATGTTACTTACAAGATATAAATCTGTTTAAAGTAACATTTTGTTTTATATAATGAAAAAAAAAACAGATTTAATTATACTAATGACAGGGTACAATTCCCCAAAGACAATATTTAAAAGACGGTGTAAAAACTGTATAATTCTACTTACCATAATAATTAGCAAATAAGAATATAGATATAAGATTTTTGTGAATATAGTATAAGGATGTTAAAAATGTATTAGATATAAGGCCATTTATTTAAATCTACAACAACTAACATCAGAACAGTAAATATAATTATTACTTGTGAATAGTAAGAAGTAATTAAGATGTTAGTTGGTAAAAAACCTTTTTTGTGAACCATATTTCAATGTTAGAAATAAGGATTTAATTGTAAAATGTCTGAAGGTTGAAGACAACCATTTATTTAAAAATATTCTTTATTTGTTTAACTGTTCTTTGTATTGTAACCAATACTAATTATTGTAGTGTAATTTGAAAAAATGTTTAGTTTATAATACCATATTTAAAAGTCAGAGAGGGTATCACACATCATATATTGTTTGTAAAAATATTTTGTAAGGAAAAATTGTTAAAAAACCTAGGCCAAAGAAAGAAAACCAAACTTCATCAAAACAGAGAAATTACTCATTTAAATGCAATTAAACAAAAGGGGTTTAGACAAAATAAACTTGAGATCAAGCCATATAATTGCACATACCATTTAGAAAGATTTTATAAAATTATATTCAGAATTATAAATAAAAATGAAAATGACTAAAATCAGAAATTTGGACAGGGGAGTCATATATTCCAGAATAATGTTTTAGAATTTAACTAATTCAATTAATTACAAGAAAATAAGGGAATATAAACCTTTTAATACAATATAAGATTATTAATATTAAATATAACTGATAAAATGGCTGAATTTACATAATGACAGGAAGTTAGTTTTGGAAATGTTTTAATTTTTCATGGAATGCAAAATGAAAGTAAAATTACTAATTTTGGACAGAAAACATTATAAAACGGCATTATTCAATCTTAAAATACGCCGAATGAACTGAAGGATTAATTTAAATAACATCTAGTAAATAAAATTGATAAATAACCAAAGTTTAGGCTATTATATAGTGTATTTTTAAATATGTACAGGATGCGAAATTATATTTGAACAATGTTAAGAATAATATTATATTGGCTAAGAGTTTAGTTGAAACTGGAGGAAATAAGATAGTTGATTATTGGTATTTGTACGGTGAACTTGACAAGCGTTTTATAACCAAGCTAACCTAACTTAAAACGTAATGTTGAGTGAGTGAACGATACGTTTTTTGTGAAACCGCGAGTGGCGTGTAAAATCCTTCTAGAACGTCCACATAGTGACAAAATCAATCAAGAAAGACTAAATAACACTGGACAGTACACAACTACCCCGAAAAACACTACAAAACACCAGAAAACAGTATAACACATAAATATATATTAGTGTCGGAATCGTAAAAAGTGACTGAACTTATAAATACACTGATACACAAAATACAACCAGTAAACTTCACACAAGGCACTACACTACATTTAAAAAGAGATTTGCAGACACCAGGACGGGAATACTGCCAGAAAATATCTTATTTGGAACATCGCAGAAACGAGTGACATTTTGACCAACTTGATGGCAGCCATTTTCCTTTGTCGATCTCAACGCCTTCTTGTCCACGTCAGCTGTTGGTGACAACAAATTATATTATTTCAAATTTATTATTCAATGTGTGTATCTAGTATTAGTAATTAACTTGTTGTAACTTATACTTTTTAAATATTGGCCCGATTTCTCTGACTTTGATAATAATTAGCTGTTTAAAGAACCTTGTTGAATTTTATATACCATACCTTGTAACTGTTTCGATACCCTGAGAGTCGATATTATAATCGAAAAGAGTCAATATTGCAATTATATAATAAAACATTAATACTTTTCACCACAAAATAGTTCTTTATTTCACTAATATTACAAATTACCACTAATATAATTTTAAATAATAAACTACCAGGACTTTACCACCTATAAGGGAAGATAACCTACAAAACGAAAAGGTAAACAAGTATCGATTGTCCTGGAGACAATTTTATGAGTGGTTGTAGTTCATTTGAAAAATACAAGAACTTCAATAAAATTTTTTAGGCGAGTGATACACATTTTAAAACTTCACAGCACTCTATTAATTAATTGATTATAATTAAGTAATTAATAAAAAGGAAATTTTTTTAAATTATAAAATTTTTTTTTAAACAATTTTTTTTAATTTTCTTCAACAACCAACAATTTTTGTTTTAAAACATTCTGGTGAAACTACACACACATCTTTTCAACAACATAACGCTTTTGACAGTTTTTGCTACATCTGTGACTCGACCAACTGGGAAACTTAAGGAAGTGTTTCAGGCCAGTAAAACTTCGAGAGCCACACCAATTACAAAACACACAGACTTCATTGATTTTATTACAAATTGGCGCACAACTGAGGGGCTTTAATTAGTCGATTGAAAGGCCACTACATTCTGCCCAATCACTAGTTGGAGCTAGGCAACAGCTACAAAGCCAGAGAATTTCAAGGGAAAATGCAACGACGTGCAACTTCCAAGAAACGGGCGGCGGAGGCCGAAAAAGAAATAGAGATCGACATGGACAATAAGGAGGCGACGCCAGTAGAGGTGGAAGAGTTATTACCGCCGGTGTTGTCCAAACAAATTGAACAACCAGAGGAACAACCGGAGATACCCACGCAAACAGGGGAAGTCAATGTCCAGGAAAGACTGGTAGAGAAATCCAAAGTAACGGAAGAGAATAAAATGGACAGATTCATGGAAATGTTTCTACAAAAGATGGAAGGAATGGACAAGAAAATGGACGAAAATAATAAGAAATTGGACTCTACAAAGGAAGACTTGAGTAAGAAAATGGGAAATGATAACCAGTCCCTGAGTAAGAAGATTGAAGAAACAAATAAGAAGATGGAAGAGAAGATAGAAGAAAACAGCAGGAAGATGGAAGAGAGGATGGGAGAAAAGTTAGAAGAATTGAAGAAGGATAACCAATCCACAAAGAAGAGTTGACTGGGATGAACAAGAACATGGAAGCTTTGAAGGAAGACAACAAGAAGATGGAAGAAGAGATGGGGAAGAAGTTAGAAGAATTGAAGGAAGACAACCAATCTTTCAAGGAAGAATTCAAGTCGACTAAAGAAGAATTGATAATAAAATTGAAAACACAAATCAAAAAATCGATGAAACCAGGAAGAAGATAGAGAAGAACAACCGACAGTTGAAGGAAGAATTGAAGGAAAACAACAAGAAGTTGGAAGAGAAGATGGGGGAGAAGTTGGAAGAATTGAGGGAGGACAACCAAATATTAAGAGAAGAGTTAAGAGAGGTCAATCAGGAGAATTAGGACAAACTGGACGAAAGAATGGAATTGTTGCGAGAAGAACTGAATAAGGAAATCAATGTTAACAAGAAAGCGATGAATAAGAAGATGGAAGAAGAAAATATAATGGTCAATCGACAGATTCGAGAGATTGATGGGAAGTGCAACCAGACCGAGAAGGAGGTGCAAGAGTTTAAAGAAGTGGTGAACATCAAGTTCACGAATATCGAAGAACATAGCCGTAGGAAAGTAGAAGAACAGAGGAAGGAAAATCAAGAAGAATTCGGGAAAGTACGCAACCAAGTCACGGAACGGTGTAATGATATGCAAGAGACCATGGCCAATATCACCGGTCAGGTGCGACAAAGCCGAGAGGAGATGGAAGCGATAAGAAACAGACCGACTCATTTCACCGGATTGCCCGTCAACGAAAGCCGAGAGTGGCTCAACTTCCGGCAATACAAACGTAAGCCGACGGAGTTCCTGGCTAGGGTAGAAGAATATTTCGCCAAGCATAAAATTACTCAATGGAGCAATAGCAGGGAAATATTAGATGAGTCTTTCCGAGAAATAACGGATAATTGGTGGATGGCCAACCGGAGTGAAATTCCTGACTACCAGCAGTTCCGGAAAATGTTTAAGACGAAGTACTGGTCTGAGACTACGCAGAACTTGATCCGTGACAATATATGTAACGGACGATACAGGGCACAACTAGGCAGCAGTATGACAGCATATTTCTTGGGGAAGGTGTGCATGGCAAAACACCTCAAGCCGGCAATACCAGAAGAGTGTCTAGTGAACAAAATATCATATCACTATGATGAGGACATTATCAGGGCCCGGAGAGGTAGCCAGATCAAGACGATCCAGGCGATGACCGAGTTATTAGAGGGATATGAAAATGAGGAGTATTATCGGCAGAGTAGGAAGAGAAATGAGAGACCAGAGGCAAGGCGGAATACATACCCCAATAACGGCAATAACCATCCTAGTAACCGTAACCACCCCAGTAATTGCGACGGCCCTAACAACCCGCCGCGTAATAACCGGTTTAATGGCAATTTTAACGGTGTTAGGAATAACAACCCCTATCCGAATAATAGAAATAATTTTTATCAACCTAATAATATCCCATACAGTCACAGAAATCCCTATCCCAACAATAATGGTGACAGACCTTACCCACCTAACCGAAATTACTATCATAATAATTATAGTAATAACAATAATAACAATAATAATAACCGAGTGTCGCGCCCTAGGGTAAATTTTATAAGAGCGGAAGATCGCGGACCCAGGAGATATTATCAACCGAGGAGGAGCAGCTTCCACGGCGCCGACCGAAGATGGAGGAGTGTGGAACGGGACGACCCAAGACACGAACAGGGAAGAAGAAGTACAAGCCTGGAGGATCTTGGCCGACAACAGAACAGGGCGTTAAACCTCGCACAGGGTACAGAACGTCAGGAAACAAACCAGAGTTTCCCGAACGATGCCTCGGTCAATACTAACACGAACAATGACCAAAATGCTTTAAACGAGAGGAGGCAGTAATCAACAACAATGACCCGTTACTGCTTATACTTCCTGGGTTAGAAAAGGATGAATTGCAACAAGCAAACAAGCATAAAAACATCACTATCATAAGTAACCACTATCTGAAAGACATACGAACTGAACTTTTGGAAGAGAACGAGAAGAGTCTCAGCAACAATAATAATGAGATAATTTATATAACAGCGGAGGTGGAAGGAGTTCCCGCTAAAATAATGATAGACACAGGCGCCAATATTTCAATTATAAACGCAAATAAATTGGAGAGAATACAAAGTACATGTGGAAAAACTTTGCCAATGTTACCAGTCAACAACATTGTGTTAATAGGTGCAACTGGCCGCCAGAATAAAACCATCAGGAAGCAAGTTTCCTTAAGTGTCGTTAGCCGTGATATAGCTTTAGACATGGAATTTTTAATCGCCACCGGATTACCATTTGACATTTTAGTCGGTTGCGATATTCTTAGAAGATATTCTGCAGTTATCAATCTTAATTTAGATAAAGTATCACTTTTCCCAGACGGAGTAACATGGACCGCAGATCTGGTAGGAGGCACAACTATACTTCCCAGCCCTATACATCAACAACTTCGTAAAATTAATATTATTAGAAACAGCCCTCTTTCTAAACCCATAATATACAACCATGGAGGAGAGGATTTATGGTCAGTTAAAATCCAAGAAATACGGGATTTCCAGTGCGGAAGCGATAACAAGAAAATACCAATACATCTAGCTGATCGTCTAATCGCAATATATGAGAAGTACAAGGCGGTGTTTTCTGATGAACCAGGGAAGGTAAAAAACTACCAGTGCCAACTTCGATTCAAAGAAAACGTAGAGTTTAACCGGAGGTCATATCCAATCGCGCAGTCGCTCAAAGAAGCCGTAAGGACAGAGATAAATAAGATGATAGAAAATGATATAATTGAGATTAGTCAATCACCTTACACTAGTCCAATTATTGCTGTTCCAAAGAAAGATGGACAAGTCCGGCTCTGTTTAGATGCGCGCGAGTTGAACACGACGATTGTGAATGACAGAACCTCTCCCGGTGAAATAGAGGAGATCTTAAAACGTTTTCATGGCACTAAGTTTATTAGCACCTGGGATACGGTCTGTGGTTATTGGCAAGTAGAGCTGCATCCACAAAGCCGCCAGTACGTGGCGTTCATTTTCGAAGGGCGCAATTACCAGTTCAAGAGACTGCCCTTCGGACTTGTCAATTCTGTCGCCATCTTTGTGGCATGCATGGACCAGATTCTTGGACAAGAAGCGCTCCAATTTACCACCGTCTATGTTGACGACTTACTGATCACATCCGAAACCTGGGAGGAGCACTGCTACAGAGTAGAGTATGTACTAAGCAAACTAGCGCAGAACAACATAACACTGAAGTTGGAGAAATCCAAGTTCATAGCGCGCGAAGTACAATTCTTGGGTTTCAACCTAGACGACAGAGGTATTACCCCGTCAGCAGAGAAAGTGGAGGCAATTCAGAGGTTCCCGCAACCAAGAAACAGGAAACAATTACAATCTTTCCTTGGACTCTGTAACTATTACAGGAAGTTTCAGAGCCGATATTCCGAGTTGACCGCCAAGTTTCAACCACAGTTATCTGCTAAGAACAAATGGACTTGGGGTGAAGATCAAGATCATACTTTCCGCTTGATAAAAGAGAAGTTTTTGGAGAGTGTTATACTTCGTCACCCAGATTTTAAGAAACCATTCTTTTTAAACTGTGACGCTAGCGATCTGAGCTTAGGAACGACTTTATACCAGGAAGATGAGGAGGGACAACATCTGGTAATAAGCTTCGCTAGTCGCACACTGAACCAGTGCGAAAAGAACTACAGTGTGACAGAAAAGGAATTGCTGAGCGTGGTGTTCGCATGCAGCAAGTTCCGGACGTACATTCTCGGATATCAAGTCACGGTACGAACTGATCATAAATCCATCTCGTTCCTTCGTAGGTGCAAGTTGAGTCACGGCCGATTGGCTAGGTGGGTACTCGCCCTACAAGAATATGACCTGAAATGGGAATACATTCCAGGAAAAAAGAACGTGGTAGCGGATGTGTTGTCACGTATAAATCTGGAAGATCAGACTTTCGAGGGAGAGAAGGACAGCTTGGTAAAAATTTATAACATATTCAAGACCAGAGCCGATCTACAAGCTCTGTTAATAAATATTCGAATCCATCAGCAGTCTGATCCTAAGCTGAAAAACATCGTGAGTCGTTTGGAAGCCAATGACAATACCATTTCCAAATATTACCATCTTAACAAAGGGATTTTATTCATAAAAACGGCCTTGGACGATGAGACATGGAAGGTGATAATCCCACACCAAATCGAAAAGGAGGTCATCATCGATTACCATGTCAGGTATGGTCACATGGGAGCGTTAAAAGTGATACAGGCTCTAGAGGAAAACTGTAAGATCAAGAATATCAACCGCAAGGTGAGGACGTACATCAAGTCCTGTAAGATCTGCCAATGCGCCAAAATAAACAATGAAAAGACAGAGGGTATCATGATACCGATAACTTCAAACACAAAACTGGAAAAAGTGTTTTTGGATATCCGCGGGCCATTTCCCCATAGCGGTGGTCGACACAGGTATAAATACTTGGTAATCATAATGGATCACTACACCAAATATGTAAAGCTATATCCGGTTAATCGGGCAACAACAGCAAAGGTTCTGGCGGTGATTATCGATTTGTATGTTCCAGAGATCGGTAGACCATCTTCCATTATTACCGACCACGGTACACAATTTAAGGGGAGGAGGTGGCGAGACACTTTATTAGCACTTGGGAACAAAACTTATAAGACGTCAGTCTACCACCCAAGTAGCAATCCGGCTGAGAGAGTACTGAGAGAAGTGGGTAGGATCTTGCGCACGTACTGTCACAACCAACAGAATAAGTGGCAAGAGTACCTAGCAGCGACAGAAACATTCCTAAATTTCGCCCACCATCCAGCTATAGGAATTACACCATACTCAGCCATGTATGAAAAGCCGACTCCCCGAGAAATTGAACAAATCATTGAATTTCCAACAAACAATAATCGGAAATTCAGCCAGTTGAGGTTTTACAACAAGGTATCAGAAGATCAGGAAAAACGGCAAGCCAAATACCAGAAGGCAATAGGGCGTATTGTAACATATAAAGAGGGTGAAAAAGTCCTCCTAAAAAATCGAGAGCTGCCTAGCACCTTAGAAGGCATAACCAAAAAATTATTGTTACTTTACACTGGACCATATGTTGTGGTAAATGATAAGCATAACAATACCTATGAGTTGAGGGAAATCGTTTCAGGAAAAATCAAAGGTGTGTACAATCAAGCTTCTATGAAAAAATATTATGAAGAATGAATTTTAAAAATTTAAAATTAAGTAAGTATATCTTACTACCACTGATTTATGGGAAAAAACTTTATGGAAGATTTAAAAAAGAAGAATTTTTGAATTTATAAACATTCTTAAAAATTTTAAATTAAGTAAGTACATCTTACTACCACTGAATTTTGAGAAAAACATTTTGGAAGAAAGAAAAAGAGAAAGAGTTTTGAATTTTCATTTAACCATGAAAATTTAAATTTATGTAAGAACAACTTACAACAAATATTTTGAGAAAAACATTTTTGGAAGAATTAAGAAGAAAGGAATTTTGGAGTTAATGTACAAAAAATTTAAAAATGAAGTAAGACCAACTTACTATAACTAAGTTTGTGAGAAAACTTTATGGTAAATAATTAAGAAGAATTTGAATTTGGAGATATACCAAAACATTCAGAAATAATTGTAAGATCACCTTACTATAAACAATTTTGAATGAAACAATTCTGGGAATAAATGAATTAAACAGAATTTGAATGTTGATAGAACGTCAGAACTTTGAAACAAGATAAGATCAACATATTACAAGGATTTATGAGAAATATTTTGCCATTAAATAAAAAGAAGAGTTTGAATTTTACATTAAAAATAACCAAGTTCCCAAAAATAATTATGTGTCATTTATAATTGAATTGAGAAGAAAATAAAGTAATTAATTCAGAAAAGAGAATTAACTTTAATCCAGACTAAATGCTAGATATTCACAATAGCATTTGAAGGAGTAGAGAAGAAAAACAAAAAGAGTGTAATATGCAAGAGAAGGAAAAAATTTGGAAGCAAAGAGACTAATTACTTATGAAACGATAATGAAAACAGTTGATTAAGAGCAAAGAAGAACAACTCATACCAAACATATGGAGAAGATGATTTTGAACAAATGATAATAACAATAATACCTATATGAAATGCAAAGAGAAGAAATACCACATGAAATATAATATAAATGAATTAATGTTAATGAATGCGAAGGCGGATTAATAACTTTCTAAGAGAAAGGTAAGAACCACAATGTTTAAATAAAATGATCAATATAACAACCTGTATATCTAATATAAAGATACAAATTTAAAAATTAAATATAATATATTAAGACCATTCAAATAATGAATAAGAAAGACTATATGTAAAGACCATGCTAACACTATAAGTAACCAGAAGAAAGTACAAAGAGAATTCAGATGGAGAAGAAAAAAGAGTTACACTGTAACCAGTAACCAGAATTATTAAAAGAAAGGTTTTCAACCGTAATTAAAATAGAAATATCAGACAAGTTAAGAGTTCAGAAAAATATATATATAATGAATATAATAATAATTATGAAGATTTATTAAGATAGAAAATGTGAGATAATCTGAGAGACTACGAAGTGAAGAATCCAAAGATATTTTTATTAGTCGAAAATGAGACTACTTTTTATTTATTTATTCGATGACTGACTGAAGATAATTCCAGCAGCATTATGTTTTTTGAGCAGAGATGAATATGCCTCTGTACTCAATTTATAGAAGTGGTGTATGGCCAGAAGAGATTGTGTAGCGTACAGTGCCCCTCTAATCTGCCCCAGCCCACGTGATAGGGAATGTTAGGGAATTAATATCCCAAGGATGCAACACGAAGTTGATAAAGAAAGAAAATGTATTACAATAATAATATATCTCAGAAGACACCAACTATCCGAAAAGGATCAGTAGTAAAACAAGTAACTATATATATAAAATTAATTAAACTCTAATATAAAAAAAGTCGATATAAAAATGGAGAAGAAAATGAATTATAAGAAATGATGAAATTATCATAAGAAATTATTTCATCCATAAACATGTCTGAAATAATTACTTCTGGAGGAGAGCAATCTGTAACGTGACAGATATATGCATAATATTGAATGGCAATTGATCATTAGAATAATAAAATTATAACATTTAAATCTGGAAGAAAGCATTAAGTTTAATATAAAAAAAATTAATTCATAACAACTGTGGAAAGCAATCATCATTATTTAAAAAATACTAGTTCAAATAAAATGAGTTACTAGTGATGAGTCATCCAAAACCAGTTTCATAACCAAAGGTTTTCAAATTATAACCCAGGAAGGTAAAAAGTAAATAACAAAGCAATACAGAATATGACCAAACCCACAACGAGGAAGTATAAATGGAAAAGAAACCCTGAATAAGCCAAGATCAACCAATACAGGTGGTGTATTTCTAAAACCCGAAGAAGATGAAGAAATCCCAAGAAACCCGAAGAAGATGAAGAAATCCCAAGGAACCTGATGGCATCAAGAAGAAGATGGAGAAGATACCAGTCCCAGAAGACAGAAGAAAAGAAGACAGAAGAAAGAAGAAGAAGGCAGCATCCTGAGGAAGATGTCATGCTCTTATAAAGACACCCAAATCCCCATACCCCCAAAATAAATAGTAACCAATAAAAGTATAACGAAATGGTAACCACATGTACATAAAATTAAGAGAGAGAAGTGTGTAAAGTAAGAGTTGCCAGTGAACTAAGATGAAACAATAATATAGTACCCAAGGAACAAATCTCCATTGTAGAACGCTAACCAATTTATTATGTTAATAAGACTATACGACCATTTAGCAATAACATAAAATAAAAGTGTAAAGTGAACCAGTGATAGTTTTGGGTATTATAGAAAATAAACCTTGTGTTTCATTCTTGGCAATCACAAACATTGAATACAATGAAATATGCAACTTTCAGTGACTTGAAATGTGTACTGTGAGAATATGTTACTTACAAGATATAAATCTGTTTAAAGTAACATTTTGTTTTATATAATGAAAAAAAAAACAGATTTAATTATACTAATGACAGGGTACAATTCCCCAAAGACAATATTTAAAAGACGGTGTAAAAACTGTATAATTCTACTTACCATAATAATTAGCAAATAAGAATATAGATATAAGATTTTTGTGAATATAGTATAAGGATGTTAAAAATGTATTAGATATAAGGCCATTTATTTAAATCTACAACAACTAACATCAGAACTGTAAATATAATTATTACTTGTGAATAGTAAGAAGTAATTAAGATGTTAGTTGGTAAAAAACCTTTATTGTGAACCATATTTCAATGTTAGAAATAAGGATTTAATTGTAAAATGTCTGAAGGTTGAAGACAACCATTTATTTAAAAATATTCTTTATTTGTTTAACTGTTCTTTGTATTGTAACCAATACTAATTATTGTAGTGTAATTTGAAAAAATGCTTAGTTTATAATACCATATTTAAAAGTCAGAGAGGGTATCACACATCATATATTGTTTGTAAAAATATTTTGTAAGGAAAAATTGTTAAAAAACCTAGGCCAAAGAAAGAAAACCAAACTTCATCAAAACAGAGAAATTACTCATTTAAATGCAATTAAACAAAAGGGGTTTAGACAAAATAAACTTGAGATCAAGCCATATAATTGCACATACCATTTAGAAAGATTTTATAAAATTATATTCAGAATTATAAATAAAAACGAAAATGACTAAAATCAGAAATTTGGACAGGGGAGTCATATATTCCAGAATAATGTTTTAGAATTTAACTAATTCAATTAATTACAAGAAAATAAGGGAATATAAACCTTTTAATACAATATAAGATTATTAATATTAAATATAACTGATAAAATGGCTGAATTTACATAATGACAGGAAGTTAGTTTTGGAAATGTTTTAATTTTTCATGGAATGCAAAATGAAAGTAAAATTACTAATTTTGGACAGAAAACATTATAAAACGGCATTATTCAATCTTAAAATACGCCGAATGAACTGAAGGATTAATTTAAATAACATCTAGTAAATAAAATTGATAAATAACCAAAGTTTAGGCTATTATATAGTGTATTTTTAAATATGTACAGGATGCGAAATTATATTTGAACAATGTTAAGAATAATATTATATTGGCTAAGAGTTTAGTTGAAACTGGAGGAAATAAGATAGTTGATTATTGGTATTTGTATGGTGAACTTGACAAGCGTTTTATAACCAAGCTAACCTAACTTAAAACGGTAATGTCGAGTGAGTGAACGATACGTTTTTTGTGAAACCGCGAGTGGCGTGTAAAATCCTTCTAGAACGTCCACATAGTGACAAAATCAATCAAGAAAGACTAAATAACACTGGACAGTACATAACTACCCCGAAAAACACTACAAAACACCAGAAAACAGTATAACACATAAATATATATTAGTGTCGGAATCGTAAAAAGTGACTGAACTTATAAATACACCGATACACAAAATACAACCAGTAAACTTAACAACATTAGACAACAACTTAACAACAGTTAAACTTTACTACACTACATTTAAAAAGAGATTTGCAGACACCAGGACGGGAATACTGCCAGAAAATATCTTATTTGGAACATCGCAGAAACGAGTGACATTTTGACCAACTTGATGGCAGCCATTTTCCTTTGTCGATCTCAACGCCTTCTTGTCCACGTCAGCTGTTGGTGACAACAAATTATATTATTTCAAATTTATTATTCAATGTGTGTATCTAGTATTAGTAATTAACTTGTTGTAACTTGTACTTTTTAAATATTGGCCCGATTTCTCTGACTTTGATAATAATTAGCTGTTTAAAGAACCTTGTTGAATTTTATATACCATACCTTGTAACTGTTTCGATACCCTGAGAGTCGATATTATAATCGAAAAGAGTCAATATTGCAATTATATAATAAAACATTAATACTTTTCACCACAAAATAGTTCTTTATTTCACTAATATTACAAATTACCACTAATATAATTTTAAATAATAAACTACCAGGACTTTACCACCTATAAGGGAAGATAACCTACAAAACGAAAAGGTAAACAAGTATCGATTGTCCTGGAGACAATTTTATAAGTGGTTGTAGTTCATTTGAAAAATACAAGAACTTCAATAAAATTTTTTAGGCGAGTGATACACATTTTAAAACTTCACAGCACTCTATTAATTAATTGATTATAATTAATTAATTAATAAAAAGGAAATTTTTTTAAATTATAAAAATTTTTTTTTAAAACATAATTTTTTTTAATTTTCTTTAACAACCAACAATTTTTGTTTTAAAACATTCTGGTGAAACTACACACATATCTTTTCAACAACATAACGCTTTTGACAGTTTTTGCTACATCTGTGACTCGACCAACTGGGAAACTTAAGGAAGTGTTTCAGGCCAGTAAAACTTCGAGAGCCACACCAATTACAAAACACACAGACTTCATTGATTTTATTACAATATCACACCACAAATATCACAAATATTTTATTTTGTATCACGTCATACAAATTACAGTTAATTACTGCCACAATTAGCTAGTAATTAACAAGTGTGTTTTATATAAATGACGAGTGAAAAATTATGAAGAGCAACCACTTGCCTAAAGATCAAGTTTTTGGTTATTGTGAAAACAGACTAAAAAGTGATCAGTTAAAAAGGGATGCTACACACGAATTAACAAACTTGTACATGTCAGAAACAATATCTGATATGTCAGATTGCTGTCTACTTCCGGTTATTTTGGAGGAGGAACACACGCTAAGAAGTTGTACACGAGGACACTATGTCCATTTGCTAATCGACAGGAAACCATCTTGAACTCATCATCGTCACCATCATCTGCAACACAGCACGACTGATGGAGGAGTGCAGGATCACCATCAATAACAGGCTATAGAACACTGAGGAAGCGTCATCATCATCGTCATCGTCTTGTCATCATTCAGGAGACTCACACACACATACACATGCAACGATAACTTCAACAATATGCAGGTAACAAAATGAACAATTATATTTTAGTGTTAAACAAAAAACTCATACAGAACAGAGTATGAGATAAGTAATTCAAAGACTTAAACGTAAATAGTGTAAATATTCAAAGTAAAGACGTAATTGTAAGTTGGTGTTGAAAATAATTTTATTCTATTTAATTTAAAAATTGGGTGTATCATTATAAAAAAGTAATTATTCTTAAAGTAAATATTATTTTTATTAAAATATTAATAGCAACCCTCAATTTTTATTTGTTAAAGTTAATATTATTTTTATAGATGATTTGCTATGATTTCAAATTTTAATAATGATTCAAAGTCAGACACCCAAGCAATGTACAAGAATTTTATAATTTGTTCATCATATCTGTTTAGATATTTATAACTGTTATGTTACTAATGTGTGCTGAATAGCAAAGATATGTTATGTTTTCAGAGTGTAACCTTATAAAAGAGAATATTTTGAATTTTTTAGTTTCAAATTTTAATAATCAATTAATTTTCTTTGCAATATTTAATAAACCATTGAGTGATTCTTTTACAATGTTTTAATTAATTATTTCATGCCACCAACGTCTCACTCCTCTATTTAAAAATAAGTTTATTGTGCAACCACATATACTTAACGCAACAAACACAAAAATCCTTAGACCTAGCCAGTGATTAACACTATACAGTTGGGTTGGGTACATGGACAGAAGTTTATTCATTTTAAAATACTTGTAACATTGCAAATATATATGCAAAATAATATTAAACGAATATTTGGAATAGTGTGCCGTACTGGGTTCGGCAGCGTATTATAAGTATTTTAAAACGAGCGGCGGTGACGTCACGCACGGCCATACGGTAGTTTGTTGTCGTCTGTTCATACACACAAATGCTGTGCAGCTACGCAATTCGGTTGGCCCGTCCAGCTGTTTCTGTACATTCCTGCATCCAGAAGTTTACTTGGGTAGACCGACACATTGAATCGGTCTCATTTCTGTTCGATCCTCCGACCTGGTCATCTGCTCTCGACTGGCGGTACCTTCTGTTCTGGACTTCCTCGGCTATCGCTATGGTTGGCTAAATAAAGTATAGCTCCAGGTATGTACAAGTTAGCGGGTTCTGAAAATATTCTAACCCCAAATATATTTTTGTGTTTCAGCGTCTATTATAATCTATACTTGTGTGTGTGTGTGTGTGTAGAGCAGTTTTCAATGTGTGCGTTAACGCAATTACAAAATTAAATTAATATGAATGTAAATGTTGTGGGCCAAATTGATTTCAATAAAGAAAATAATAATGCATCTCGCACTCAGCTGTGTTTGGTGTTATTAACAATTATGAAATACGCAGTAATTAATTGTTATATTTCAACGAAATACTTAAAAGGTAGTTGGTACATGAGTGAAATAAGTCACAGCTGGGGAGCTTAATACTGATTAAAATGAATTAGTGGCGATGTGTGTGTGTGCGCTGTTGATGTTTAAAGTTGGTGTTGGAGTTTAATGTGGACGGCCTATGTGGCGTATTTTTTCTTATGACACCCTCTACAACCTATTACATGTCACAGGTGCTCGAACAGAGGCGAGATGGGTGCGGGTGTGACGAACATCTGTCCACCCTACTGGCAGAGACGATCTTCTAGCCACGATTGCCGTCAGTCGAGAACAACGGTTTGGAAACTCCTCCAACGCTAAGCTGCCCCCAGGACTTGTGATACGACCGTTACATTACTGATCAGCGCCAATATTGACTAAGTGCACCGGACAATCCAGGTGGGAACATTCTAATTATCTATTTCTCTCTCCACAACATGGTGAATGCACAGAAGCCGCCAGAAGCTCACTCGTGAAGTTCTGACCGTTATACTCTAGCACAAACTCTCATGTTCAGTTATGTTATTGCATGTGTGAACATTACAGCAGTACACCTAATGAAATATCTTATAACTGTTATAATGTGTAAGAAATTACACACATACACACATATCCGCAGTTTGCTGTAAGATCTAACTTTTCATCTAATTAAGACCATTAGGGAGTTAATTATCTTGTGCTATTATGTCATCTGGTCATGGCTGAGTTTTAATCACGTAACTGGGGCTGTCTGATGCTTTAGATGAGAATCTATTTTCTTTCTCACATATACTTAGCGCTTTAATGATTAAAGTCAGGGTCGTCTAGTAGGTTGAGTCTTGGGGCGGTCACTTACATTCTCTGGTGTTAACTACCAAGGCAAATCTATGCTTGGGAGCTGTGACTATCAGATTACCCTGTCATTCATATTTGCACATATATATACATATTATGGTGCATTCATTTACGGTAGTTGGAATGGGTTATGAGGAGGTTAGTACTGAAATGAGGGATGTTTTGTTATTTATGTTGTGTATGTGTTTGTGTGTGTAATTTTACTATATTTTGCTGGGGGAATATGTAATGAATTTAAAAAAGAAAAAAACCATAAATGTGCTTACTAAGACAAAAAGGCTAGCCTATTTGAAACTATACAACACTTATGGATTGGTGAACTGCTTTATGAATGAGATTATTGTGACCATTGACTCATACATAATCAGGCAGGAATTTTGCAATTATGTTAATATCAAATTCACTTACATTTTCTGACATTATGAATATTAATTGATATACATATATATATAATCCTGCCATTAATTGTGTGCTTATACAATCAAGAACTTGTCATTTTATGTAACATCTTGCAGGCTTAATAAAGCATACGCTTGTTGGTTAAAAGACTTTTTTCATTTGCAAGTCCTGTCATTCACCTGGGGGGACATGTCTGTAATTGTAATTGGGCCTTGCACACTTTTGCTTCCTCTAGGTTTTCCACCTAGTTCTAAATATGATGTCTCTCCCCTTTACAAGAAAAACTTAATAAGAATAAAATTAAATAAAAAAAAATTTACAAAAAGAAAACTTAGAAAATTAAAAGGGAGCTCTGCAAATGTAAAATCAGAGCGTAGAACATATTTTGAAAGGGGGGTTTCAATAGTACTGAAATATATTATATTTATCAACATCCTTTGCACATTTACGTGATACAGAGAAACATGGGGTTTCTCTGATGAGGTTAAAGCCTCACAAGTCAGTTAAGGTGTCCATATTTCAAAGTTCAAATACCCTTTCAAGAATTAACCACAAAATATAGTACCTACACTGAGGAAACAATCTTAGAAATCAAATGAAAACTAAGAAGGAATGTGATTAAACTTTGAAACTTAATAACTTTGGGCCCTTATAAACCAACCCCCATCTGGCACCGCAGCCCAGCAGGTCTGTTAGTTACACTAACCTCCCATAATTCTGTCCACTTTGGCAATACATTGAAAAGCACACTCCCTGCACATACTCTGCTGACATTCTATCACAGGTTTATGGTTCCCATAATTTAAACAGATCTACAAAAAACATTTAATTAGGAAAACAATAATTCTCTATTTATTTCTGTTTTGTAGCTTAAAAAACAAAGCTGAATCAAAGTTAATGATATTGTGATGTAGAAAATGCACTTCACCACAAACAATCTTTCTGTCCCACAAAAGAAATTCATTCCACTATTCAAATAGCCATCCCTCTAAAAACCATCTACCATCTACCATCTTCCATACAAATGTAATATTACATTCGTAATAGCCTTTGCACTGTACCGATTCTTCCTATGCATGGCAAAGTGAGTAAATTTAAAACAATATTATATTTTTCTTCTATGACAGTCATTATAAACCAAAAGTTTACAATCATATGCTAACACTGCCTTATGTCAGTTAATTAGTATAAAACTAATGAGTCAGGGTAATTCCCCTTCTACAGTGGTATTACTAGAACAAAATTAGGTACGATATTTCACAAAGGAACTAAATACCAGTACATTTAAATATTTACCACAAACAGCAACAAAAATACAAACTATAGGGTTCTAATTAATGTGCACCTACTGGCAAACAAATAAACTAATTGAAAATCTTAAATGCTAAAAAATCATAAAACTCCAGAATTGAGTTCCTTACATGTGACGATCATTACTTGACTGTAATATTTAGAAAAAAAAACACTTTGCAATTATGATTCTTGTATTAATTTGACACACAGCTATTTTTGTTTAATAAATTTTAATTTTTTATTTTAAATTTCACTTATAGCTTCAGTTAACCACCTGTTTGAGAAGCAGTTCACTGTTTGAACTTAGGCACGTCACAAGGTGTTTGGTCAATCCGAGAAATGAGCCCAGTACTTCCAGAGTCAAATGGTCCCTGGACGAGCGTTGCAACATGTAACTAATTACAAGAAAGCCACGATTCTGTATCATATGCTGTTGTACAGTCGGCGAACTCTCAACCAACTCGCAGATAAACCCGAGCAACTTTGAGCTAACAAGATACAATGTACTGTCAGTTTTTGTGTATAAAATTTCTCAACTATTGGTATATTTTAATTCTGTCACATATACCTAAAAAATTTAATACACTAATTTCTTTTCAGACTTTTTAAATGTATTGAAGAAACGTATTACACAGTGGCGGCTGGTGGTATGGTTACAGCATTGCACAACCACCAATATAGAATAACTAACTGTAAGATAATATACGAAAACATTAAGCAACTAAAAGTTTCATCAATTTCAATGGAGAGCATATTAGATTCTACGCGGTAACGTTTACCATTCAAATGTGGCGCGCAGGCTGGTGGTTGTAGGCCATTTGTAACTTGACAAGAGTAAATGGCAGAGCTTACTACACAAGCATATGGGAGGACGTCCGTTACTCTTCACAGTTGCTCTATGTTCCCTATGTTAGCTAGGCGGTTGCAAAGTTTCCGCAACGTTCCACTAACAGTGCTGTAGTGCATCTTTCATTTTGTCATGAAGTGAGCACAGCCTTCTTGATTTATAAGTTATGTTAGGTTTAGTGTTTACATTGGTTTAAGGTAAACGTTATCCGTTGTTTGAGGTTATAAAATTATAGTAATAACTGTGTATAACTGTTATTATGATAATTTAATGTCTTTTAACCAATCTCCCATCCACTCAACAAACTACTGCAACCACCAAAATTTGGAACCACCAGCCGCCACTGGTATTACATCTCTTAAAGTGTAAGAATTTTATATACTTTATTTTACATTATTTTATTAAATATTTTACAATAACACTACAAGTTCTGAAATTCTATAAGCACTACTTCCAATAGAGGAAATGTATTGTAACCTATCACACACACATGAAATTAAAATACTGTATACTAAAAGTATGCTAAAATTGTAACATGTACACAAATTTATTACCATAGCGTAGGATCTCTCCTGTTGTCGATAGAATCATATGGTGAATCCAGTTGTGAAAATAATGGAAATAAAACCTGGATGCCTCCAATTGAATTAAGCGTACTATGTATCGAATGTGTAATCACAGCTTTTACATCCTGCAATACAAATTTCATACTTAAAATAACAGGTACATCTCTGTCCTGTTTTGAATTTATTACACAAATTCTTATAAATACTGTTTCCGTTCTTAGTTCAATCCTGACGTAAACAAACCCACGTGGCAAATCTGAAACACTATTGATCAGGGGCGTTGACACTGTTCGCACAGTAATGTATTACGTGCATGTGCAGAATGTCTGTATAACCATGTGAGAGTTGTCTTACCACTTAAATTGAGACGTTTCAAGACTTTGTCCTTATCACTGTATTCTGAATCTTACCGAATTAATATGAAGCCAGTTGAAAGGATATGTCTCCCGTCACAACATATGCTGCCTTATATGAAAACAATTGATAGAAAAGGAGGTGAATGTAATGACGGCGGAGAAGCGGCATCATTGTATAAGATAAGCTCTGGGACTCGGCCGACATTACCGACATTGTTGTGGACAGTCTTATCAATAATAACGCTGACTCAAGTGATGATACAAGTTCCGACACAGATATGAAAGGGATTGAATTATTCAACTGATAAATACAGTGGACTGGTAATTATCACAGCTTCTATTTTCGTTTTAAATAAACTTTACTTTTCTGCTTTGTTGCGATTTTTAAACGGTTAATAAAATAAAGCCATTAACTGGTGTTATAAAATATTTCACTGTCTGTCTGACAACAGTCACACAAATTTTAATTTGGTCAGGACAGATTATTACAATTCACGTGTGTTTACACAGTATCAATATTATATGTGTCCTGAGTGTACTTCTTATGTCAGACTGACACTCCTATAATTCAAGCAGCAAATAGTGTTTCAACTGTGCCACGCCTGTTTGTTTACATCAGGATTAAACTAAGAACAAAAACAGTATACATGTGACTACACACATATGTCTGAGCAACCATGTATTATAATAGTACATGAATATGCGGTAAACTGTATTATAGTACTCAGAAAATATTATTTCTTTAATAGTTATTTCCCTAACCATCTGGGTGTGAGCACCATGTTTTCTTCTACTGTGACAATGCAATTTTTACTGAAATATATATTTTAAGAACTGCACTGTATTCATCCATTTGATTATAATAAAAATCATATGTTAATTATAATTATTGCACTTTTAAATTGATGTACGTTACTTTTGTACAATTTTTGCTAATATAAAATATTTTAGTTTGAAAACTGTTTTTGTCAAAATAAACAAAGATACCAGTCAGTTAAAACCAAGTGTCAGAAAATATTGTGATACTGAACAACACACAAGTTAAATATTCACAAATACATATGAATTTATATTATTGCTGTAGTTTTCCAATTTTGTAAACAGCTGCATTTTGTATAACGCAACTAGAAAATTGGTGAGCTGAAACACCATATCCATTCTACAAGTACTGTCCAAAATACTGTTAAACTGTGCCATATATTAGAGGAAATCTGAACTACACAAGTAACTACGTGTTTGTATTGTGTTATATGATATAAATATGTGAGAGAGAACACTTGAACAATGAGAAATATGCTATACAATACTACAACACTCACAACAAAAGAATTTACATTATTTCCAGGTTCATTCATATTTCCACGTTTTACTCTTGTTCTGACAACAAATGATGATTTATAATTTTTTTACCACTCTAAAGCATCCAGTTACTACCAAGTCTGAATAAAAACTTTACTGAAATATATAATTAGTTCATTACAGTTAGGCTTTATTCAAAACGATTGTAAAATTACATGTTTAGTGCTTGTATAGTAACTATGCACAAACACTTACTTAGGTTTTTACTATACCTAAGTGACATAATATTGTACCTGCAACATAAGTGCATGGGGCGTGTGGACAAAGTATGATGTGTTTCCCTTCGGCGCAGATTGTAAACACAACTGGCTGTCTGTTGCAACCGGATTGTACATGAACACTATGGCACTGGAGAGTTTTCCATCATACAACACCTACATACCATTCACACAAAAATACGACAAAAATGTTAATGTTTATTTAACACTCAGAAAACTAACACATATTAGTTTACATAATCCCTAGCAATCACAAGCAAATTATCCCTCAAATGTATTTGTTTAAATGTTTGTGACTTCTTTACCTTGAAAGAGAAGTTGTAATACAAGCATTAAAACAGAATAAA
Source organism: Magicicada septendecula (assembly GCA_034769895.1). Taxonomy (NCBI): domain Eukaryota; kingdom Metazoa; phylum Arthropoda; class Insecta; order Hemiptera; family Cicadidae; genus Magicicada; species Magicicada septendecula. The sequence goes on along the minus strand of CM068369.1, from coordinate 409,425,329 downwards.
TATTACCATGTTAAAGTTTTAGGTTATTAAATTTCTGGTAAAAAGTCTGTCATTTAGAAAGCTGGCAGGCTAGTTATGCATCGTAGAAGAAAATGTCCTAATCCAATGGTTCCCAAAGTGGGGGTCCGCAACAATGTTTCAGGGAGTCCACAGACACTTTTAAGAAAAATGAGAATATACTGTAATTTTCTCTGATTTTTTATGCTCTAAAATCTAAATTTTAGAATCTTAAAACAATTAGTATAAGATTCCAGTATTGGGGGGGGGGGTCAAACTAATTGTAATTGTAAAAGTAATTTCAACTAATGGTTTTAATGTCTTTAAATAATGTTGTGTAGCAGATCTGTTTGTCAGCCGAACTGACTAGACCTCTCTCTTACACTACAAAAAGAAGATTCGTTGGCAGAAATTTCAACTGACAGTTCATTAAAATTACAGTTTTCACAATTACAGCTACCTGACTTCTGATTATACATAATGACTGACTATCCTGAACTCGGAAAATAAGCTTTGAAGCGTTTAACTGTGTTTCCCTCTACTTATTTGTGTGAAACCGCATTCTCCCTGCTCATGTACTTGAAGTCAAAGTTAAGAAATAAACTTGCTGTCGAGAGTGACCTAATATTGAAATTATAAGAAAAACCAATATTACAGAGCTAATTCTTCAAAAGCAGCTTCAATGTTCATATTAAAATATGTTTGATATCATTAATATTATAATTTTGTAAATGAAGAGAATTTTGATTTTAATACATTTTAATTAAAATATAACAGTTTCTATCATATTTACTGTTTGATTTATTTCAGAACTTAGAGGCGGTCTGTGAAAATTTCTAAATTATTTGGGGAGCGGGTCCGCGGACTGAAATATTTGGGAACCACTGTCCTAATCCACCGATTCCCAAACATATTTTTGTTTTTTCAACACGCTTCCAAAATCACATGAATTCCATGGTACAAGACCTCTAGAACTATCAGTCTCAATTTGTTTTGTTACAATAAAGTTTTGTTGATAACTAAGTACGCTGTAAAAATATTCCAATTTTAATTCTATGGAATATAATAATACCAATTCTATGGTATAATAACAATTTACAGTTTTTTAAAAACATGCTAATACAAAAATTAAAAGATTTTCAGATTGCAGAATTATGATGACATAAAAGTTTCAAGTCACTTTTTATGTTGATGATAAAGCTTAACTAACAATTGCTAAATGTTATTTAATATATATGGCTAAACTACAACTGAAAAGTGTATGTAACCTACAGTCGATTTTTTTAAAAGTAATATTATCAATACTGTGTTTCTACTCCACTGTAAAATATACAACTGTAATGCTATATTTATGTTCTAATGACAAAATCTACAAAGTCATAACGCACAGTTACACACATAAAGACAAATTAATATTCAGACACTCTACTTTTAACTTTTACAGCAGGAAATAAAAAAGTACACAAATAAATTCAAAATGATAAGCAAAAATTGTATGTGATAAAAAGTTATTCAGAACTGATATACCTTTAAAATCTTCTCACTTAAAACTGAATTCAATTTGCAATTGAAAATGATATTTGAAAAGCTACAGATAGTAAGATGTGGTGATTAGAAGGATGGCAGAAAAATCATGGCAAGTCATGATATATGGATACATGTGTTGTCATGGTGCACTGTCAACCCCTTGCAATTTATTGCAGAAAACGTGTTAAAAATTCACGGCAGCATTAATTTTTAATAGTGCTGGCTAGTTACCCTTTAATAGTGCTGGCTAGTTACTGTTTCTGTTGCACTTGCATCTTATAATCTGAACAAAGCCAGTGTCACACTGTTACAATTCTGTCATAACTTTTCAAGTCTAGACGCATTTCACACATTCCACTATGAAGATGGGGTTTTAATGGAGCCAAAATTATGTTAGTCACATATGATCTGACATCAGATATATGTCAGTTTAAAAAAATTCTAAACTGCAAAGTATGCTTCAATCCAAATGTTAGGCAAAATATATAGCCTACAGTCAAAATTTGTTGATTAATTTTTACCGAAGCAACAAATAACATAAAAAAACAGTACACAAAAAAAAATATATGTTAAGTACACATGACAATAATTGTGTGCGTGTGCGCATGCACATGCACATGTGTGTGTGCGCGTGCAATACCTTTCACATTCAACATGTGACATACCAGTTTGATAACTTTTTATCGCATCTTGTAGTTGATATAGACCAACGATACTACTTATACAGAGATGGAACAACATAATAGACTAAATTTATATTACAGCCTAAAAAAATAACAATAATTTGTGAGCTCAAAAGCATCAATACATATTTATATGAAATACATATAATACAAATACATATAATTCTACAACACATTTAATGAAATATTATTTCCAATATATAACCTATGCAAAAACATGACAAACATGCTTACATATATGTGACTTTACTTACTGATTCCGTCCAAATTTAGCTTTATCTAATAACATTATTTTCACAAAAGCTAAAGTAATTAAGCAGGCACAATAACAGTCAAGAAATCCTACAAACAAATACTTGGGAAAATTATAATTTCTGTGGTGAGTTATACAATTTAATTTTCCACTAATAGACGTCATTAAAATTTATTCAAAAATATAAATCAGCTGGGAGTACAGAATGAAATTTCTCACATCATTTTAACCTGAAATAACCTTCATGAAATGATGGTATTCAACTTAATGCACAGACATAAGCATTTTTCAAGTGAAAATCTTTAGCAGGAAACTGATAGGACAAAACATTCTCTCATGTCTATATCTGAAGGGTTACTAGAAAACTAACAACAATAATTACAAAACTACAAGTATGTCAAAACTCAAATACAATCTAAGTTACACACACACACACACACACACACACACACACACACACACACACGCACGCACGCACGCACGCACGCACGCACGCACAACACTAAGAACTGTCATTTATATCAGTATACATGCATCCGAGAGAACTTGAATCCTGAATGTACAGCAACTGGATCTAGCATCGGCACACTGTTAATTACAATAACAGTGTACTATGCAATTTACAACGAACCTAATAATTTTTTGAATATAACTTGGTTACCTTTACTGATACAGTAAAAGATATTAATGTGTCATACAACGTTCGATTCACTGTGTTGTGTGGTAAGACAGACAATTCGTCACAGTGGTTAGTAACCAATATAGTGCAGCTTCACACAGTTTTGTAACGTGTCTAAATTGGGTCATGTTATTTCTTACAGTTGTGGGATAATTGCATTTTTATTTATTTCATTTTGTGTGGGATTTTATAAATTTATTGTGAAAGTTTTATTTCCCGGCGAATGTTATTTCCATTACGACAGAACACATGGCAAGTGGAACAATGTTGAAACAAAGCAGAGACGCAGTTTGTGTTGAGTAACTCGGTAAGGAATTCGCACCACCCCGAATTTCTCAGAAATGTGCATATGTGTGACCACGCTCGCACTTAACATCTCAGGACGGGGCGCTGTTAGTGACACCGAGAAAACTCCAACGAAGCTGAAAAACATGGCGCTGGAGTGAACGATTTGGGACCGCAACCAGCCAGCTACAGGAAATGTATTTAAGCCACGCCTACTGCTAGTGACATCAGTATAGCAGAGGCAAATATCGTCTATACACTGGGCTGATATAACGACTATGTGCCATGCATAGAACTCATAAGTCACAGCAAATCAACATTGTACGACGACGAAAATCAGGTGGCAATGAACGGCAGTTTCCTCCCGCCTCAAAAATAGTCTACCTTAGTCAGAGACGCGACACAGCCAACTAGAAGTCAACTCTATTAACAGACGCTAACAGTTTGGTTTAGGGCCCGGTCGGTGGTGTTATAAAAATGCGCCTAACTCAATAATATCGTTAATACCGACCGGGACCCGAAGAATTAACGACTTTATAAATTGTTGCATTGCAGTGATGATTTGATAACAGTAATAACGGTGAGTGGAATCAGAACAAAGCACGTGTTCGGTCGGTAGTGCGTACAACAAATTACCATAGACGAAACCGGAATGTGCAAAGATTAACTATGTGGTTATTTGGATATAATATTTTATTGGGTTTTTTTTTTTATATAGTGTGAATGCGTGTGCGAGCAAAGCTGGGCTACCTTGTAAGTATAAGAACTATATTATCAATGTAAGAGGTATTTAACCTTCTCAATACATGTTTTGTTCTTGTGTGTTGTGGAGTAAGGAGGTGCTTGTTTCAGTAAGTAAAGTGTTCATTTCATAACAAAAAATGTGTTAGACTAAGTTATTTCGTCATTACCACTTTCTCATTTCTGTGTTGCAAAATTCGTCTAACGGACCGGAATCTTTCTGAATTATTAATTGGGTGGGGTCAGATCGCAAAATTGTCCTTTTTATTTAAGGTGGAGTGTAAAGGTTTTCGATACTTTCTCCTATATAAAAAATAATCGTGGCGACCTTGGTCTTCTGGTAAAATTCAAATAACAGGTAAGTGTTGTGATTGCGTACAGGTAAGTCCTGGCAGGGTAGTTTATGTATTAAATATATTTCGGGTCTACTCTTTTATTGTTACAAATGGCTCTCGCTGCCAGGATTTTCGTTTAATTGTAATTTTATACGAGATAGACCTATTTTAATACTCAGAAAATAGGATGTGGTAATGACGAATTTATAAAAATGATTTAGCGTACATAATTACACACATAGGTTATGTTTGTGTTATGAGTTACAGTTGTGTAAGTACAAGATAAAAAAAAAAAAAATGGAGGTAATAACGAGTATGTCAGCTTAACTGACGTCGAAAACGAAAGCCAAATGAATCTCGAATTAACGGATGATAATGATAATATGATGAAATACTTATGTAGAATGGTGTGTAGTATAAAAGAGAGTTCAGACAAGCAACAGGCGATGTTAGAGTTAAAATTTAATGAAATAAAGAGTGATTCAAATATTAAATATAATGAAATAAATGCTAGACTTGATGAGAAATTCGAGGTTCAAAAGAACAGTTTTGATGAGTTAACAAACCAAATTAAAGAAATGAATAAATGTTGTAAAAATACCCATGAAACAATAAAAAATAGTTTGTGTAAATTAGAACAGAGTGTGGAGAGAATGGAAGTAGCTATGATGAATCCAGAGAAAAATAAAACAAATGAAAATTGTAGTGACAAATGTAAAAATACGATACCAGATAAAGAATTAATAAATAAAAATGATGTTGTTGAAAATAATGAGAAGAATAATGTAATTGAAAATGTCATATCAGAGAGTACTGATGAGTTTGTGGAATGTGATTATGAGATGTTAAGGTGTGTTAGTGAGTTAGAGAGAGAGGAAAAATAATGTTGTAGTAGAGTGGGGACAGGGGGTTGATTTTCCCTTTATTATTTATGATGATTATTTAATGAGTTCACAAGTGTTGTTTTTGAAGGGCAAGAGTCCCGTATTGATAGATGAATTGAGGTGTTTATTTTTGTTGAGTAATTGTGTACCCTTTGTCCGGAATAATTGTGAGAATGTGGTGTGGTGTTATGAAGAGAGAGAATTAAACAGAGAATTGTATGTGGAGAAAGTAACAGAACTGTATTTTTTGAATAGAAAGTATGAAGAATGGAATGAAAGTTTAAAAGTATATTTGAGTAATGATGACTATAATGAGTTGACAAAAGTATTTAACCCGATAATGAGCGAATTTACTGACAGAGATGTAACAAAAATACCTAACGTAGACTGGTTTAATGAGTATTCTGGTAAAATGAGTGAATTTGGTTGTTCTGGTTATGACACACAAAGTAACCATTTGTTTGTCGATAAAAGTCAACAGTGTTGTATAAAACCAAGACTTATCTGGGACGATGGAGGTTAAACTGTAAAACAATAAAAGACAGCTATAAACATTTTGTTTTATGGGTTTTGACATGGCAGATTTGGACAGTGAAGTGCGGAAAAACTGAACAGTTATTAACTAAAGTTTGTAAATAATAATGTAGTAAATTTATTTGGGTACATGGTGGAATGTTAAGTAAACAAGTGTGTGTAACTGTGGTAATAAAAATAATAATATTTGCAATTTAAAGAAATATCAGAATTAATTTTGAAAAACAGTAATTGACTAATAATAGTTGTTATGATGGTAATGCAATTTGTGTTGTTAATAATTAAATTAATTAAAACAATTTGATACATGTTAAATATGTTGATTGATTATTTAAATGTTGTGTAATTAAATTGTTTTTTTGAGGAATATAAAGTATTCTACGAGATGGAAATTTGGTGATTAAAGGATAAATTGTTTGATTTAACTAATATTTTTGTGTTAAATGTTTCAGAGGTGAGGTGAAAGTATTGTGGTATGGGGATTATGTTTTGTATATATCATGTTAAATGGATTGTAAGTATAGAACTTTTACAATATGAATCATGTATAACAAAAATGTTTACAGGTAACTAAGATTTTAAGTCAATAGTGAGATTATTTGAAATAATTGTGTTCAATAAAAATGATAATTAAAAAATTTTAATAATAACTGAAAAAAAAATGATATATACTAATCATTAATAATAAATTTTGAAAATTTTAAGGAAGACAATTGTTGAAAATTATGAATGATGTAAGTGAGTTAAAGGATTAGTGATGAATGAAGGTCTCATACTATAATGTTGTATATTTGATTTCTTAGTTAGTTATTAAGTTGCTATTGCGGGGGTGGCCTGTGCTCCCGTAGATAGCGAAATGGGTTGGGGGTAGCAGGGAGTGTTACCTCCATCGGAGGCCAAAATGGCGAAAATGGTGCGACACACCTTTTTCGTGTAAATTAAAATTTACACACTGATAGACGACCATGTCGCACATAACTAGAATGATGTAGAACAGGCAGTGAAATGAAGTTAGATTTCCCCGACTTTTCGGGCGATTACTGCCTTACCAGCACTAATCGTGGATTTGGCTAGCGGCCAGCTATGGTCATATCAAGTCCCTTGACCATAGCTGACTTGAAATTGGTATATAGTGGAAATTAAATGGGGGGCGAATTTTAGGGGAAATCCCGGCACTATGGAACAGCGGCTACCACTCTGCCCGCTTGGGGGCAGCAAAGCCAGGTGGTAGACCCGCATTAAGGGCGTTTAATTATATAACGAAGGTATGTTGATATCTGAACCTTTTAAAATGTAATAGCCGAAGCAAAGACACGGAGAGGTCAAACTACTCCAAAATGTGCCGTCTTTGTGGAGGCGAAAAGGGCGATACAGTCCTCCATAATTTGCAATAGAGTGTGTGGATTGGAGGTGACTCAGATGAGTCACAAATTTAAATTTTACAACATAAAAAATTTTTTGCTAATTCAAATTTTGATCCAATAAAAATGCTTGTGCTCTGTTAAATAAGTAGCTACCCATACATTCAATATAAGGTGTTCATACTATAATTTTAAATGTATTATTTTATTATCGTAGGTTAGCTATAAGCATTGATAACAATATGTGTTTTCATTATGTGTGTATTTTGAACCTAAATAAATAATTAAGCCGTCTGGCAGGCAGTTAATATGAACTATCAGAATCAGAAAGAGGGGAAACAATGAGGTGAGAAGTAATGATAAATAAATATATATATATATATATTTCATGTAATTTGTTCAATTTTGAGATGTGTTTTCATTGTGTTAGGAGACCAGCTGATCAGCAATAATAGGTCACTGGTAAAATTGGTTATAAATGTTCCAAGTAATTAATGTTCAATGTAATGTTTTAATGTATTGCAGATGTTTTAAAGTAATGATAAAAATAATTTGATAAAGTGAGAAGTGAAGTAATAATTTATGCAAGTTAACAAGAGATAGGTTGGGGTGATGAATATTTTATGGGACGTATAGATCTGTCCAAGTTGAAGTCAAAGTTAAAGTTGCAATAGTAGAGATGAAAATAATGTAATGTTGTTATGATTTGATATATGTTATAGAGTTTTGAGAGGTATTGATGTTGACACAGTAGCAAGGGAGAGTAATTGTAGAGTTTTGAATGATATATTGATGTTTATAATTAATGATGTTATTTTGTTGTAATTGTAGTAAGGTAATGAGATTGAGATTTTGGGGATGGCAATTTTGTAGTAGGGGTGGTGTAATGTGGGAGTCTGCAACATAATGATAAGTTGGGACGGGATAGGGATCGATTTAGTGGGACGGGGCCGCCTTAGGTAGAATCCAGGGGCCATATAAGGGATTTGAGCTTTTTTGGGGGGAGAAACACGTATCCTATGTACAAAGGGTTAGAGAGTTTTTTTATATATATAGAGAGAAGGTGGCGAATTGAGTTCCATGATAAGTTGGGGTTAGAGAGTGTTTTGGGATAGATATTTTGATAGAGATGGGTGTCAGGGTAGTTGAAGGTGTTAGTTGTTAGAGTCAGAATGAGAAAGATTATATGTGTATGCAGATCAAGCAGTAAATTAAATGAGAATAAATATTTACATCACCCACAGTAAAGGAGAATCAGATTGTTAAATAAAGAAAGAGATTTATGATAAAGAATATAAAATTTTCATTTTTTACACCAGTGACAGAATTTTGATAGAATTTGGTAATGTAAAATTAAGAATTGTTTATTTTGAATAATTTAAATGGCAATTGGCTTATTGTTTATAATAATATTTTGTTAATTTTAAATATTTTATTTTATTATGTTTTGTGTTTCAAGTTAGATTGTTACAGATGTTGAATGTATTTTCAGAAAGTATACATAACATATGTAGGTCAAGGGTCTTGGACTTGACCTAGTTTCGATCAGCTGATGAGGTCATATACATACTAAGCTTGTGCAGTAGGAAGTCAATTCAATTTGTTTATTTGATCAATTCAAACAAATTTTAAACAAATTATATATATAAAGGAAACATTTAAATAAAATTAAATTTTTTTCTTGAATTTTAAAATTTTTTGGGAAAATAGATTTTTGAAAAAAAAAATCTTGATTTTTCGCCTGCCAGCGAATGAATATTTTAAGTATTGATTATTTTATTATTTGTGTGTTAACCATGTTTATTTTATTGATTTATTTTGTATTGCATTGTATTGTTAGACTCTAAGTGATTACATGTTAGGTTAAGGATATGTTCAATTAGAAGAAATGTTTAACTTAAGTCATTTTAAAGAAAACAGAAAATAATGAAGAGAATATTTTAGACTTTATTCAAAATTTATGAATTAATTTTATCTGAAAACAACGTGTTGTAATTTAAAGAATTTTTAAAATTTTTGCAATTTTATAATCTACAATGTCAGTGTGTAATGTGAGAGTGTGTGAGCCCAGCATCTGCTAAAGGCAGCCCAGCTTGCATAAAAGGGGAAACATATCGGTGGAGGATCTGGCATAATCTAAGCCAGGGATTGAGGATTTTGGGGGGTAGCATGTTAGAAGGTGAGGTGTGCCGTGGTACTTGTCGGTTCGATTTTTCGGTGTTGGGATCTCTTATGGAGAAGTCCAGTGATCTTGTTCAGATGCGTCCATGGTCGCCAAGCCAGGGGGGTCGTGTACCCATGAAGTATAAGAACCAGAGGGGGTTGTTGGCACCAGTTCCTCACCGGTCCTCTTCGGGGTTTATCAATGAGATTTCTTCTGTTCTGGACAGCAGAATTCTCATTGAGGGGGTATTGTAACGTGTCTAAATTGGGTCATGTTATTTCTTACAGTTGTGGGATAATTGCATTTTTATTTATTTCATTTTGTGTGGGATTTTATAAATTTATTGTGAAAGTTTTATTTCCCGGCGAACGTTATTTCCATTACGACAGAACACATGGCAAGTGGAACAGTGTTGAAACAAAGCAGAGACGCAGTTTGTGTTGAGTAACTCGGTAAGGAATTCGCACCACCCCGAATTTCTCAGAAATGTGCATATGTGTGACCACGCTCGCACTTAACATCTCAGGACGGGGCGCTGTTAGTGACGCCGAGAAAACTCCAACGAAGCTGAAAAACATGGCGCTGGAGTGAACGATTTGGGACCGCAACCAGCCAGCTACAGGAAATGTATTTAAGCCACGCCTACTGCTAGTGACATCAGGATAGCAGAGGCAAATATCGTCTATACACTGGGCTGATATAACGACTATGTGCCATGCATAGAACTCATAAGTCACAGCAAATCAACATTGTATGACGACGAAAATCAGGTGGCAGTGAACGGCAGTTTCCTCCCGCCTCAAAAATAGTCTACCTTAGTCAGAGACGCGACACAGCCAACTAGAAGTCGACTCTATTAACAGACGCTAACAGTTTGGTTTAGGGCCCGGTCGGTGGTGTTATAAAAATGCGCCTAACTCAATAATATCGTTAATACCGACTGGGACCCGAAGAATTAACGACTTTATAAATTGTTGCATTGCAGTGATGATTTGATAACAGTAATAACGGTGAGTGGAATCGGAACAAAGCACGTGTTCGGTCGGTAGTGCGTACAACAAATTACCATACACGAAACCGGAATGTGCAAAGATTAACTATGTGGTTATTTGGATATAATATTTTATTGGGGTTTTTTTTTATATAGTGTGAATGCGTGTGCGAGCAAAGCTGGGCTACCTTGTAAGTATAAGAACTATATTATCAATGTAAGAGGTATTTAACCTTCTCAATACATGTTTTGTTCTTGTGTGTTGTGGAGTAAGGAGGTGCTTGTTTCAGTAAGTAAAGTGTTCATTTCATAACAAAAAATGTGTTAGACTAAGTTATTTCGTCATTACCACTTTCTCATTTCTGTGTTGCAAAATTCGTCTAACGGACCAGAATCTTTCTGAATTATTAATTGGGTGGGGTCAGATCGCAAAATTGTCCTTTTTATTTAAGGTGGAGTGTAAAGGTTTTCGATATTTTCTCCTATATAAAAAATAATCGTGGCGACCTTGGTCTTCTGGTAAAATTCAAATAACAGGTAAGTGTTGTGATTGCGTACAGGTAAATCCTGGCAGGGTAGTTTATGTATTAAATATATTTCGGGTCTACTCTTTTATTGTTACAGTTTGTGAAGAAACAGGAATATTGTTTATATACTGGAACATGTGTCAGTGTGTTGCGTACACCAAAGAAATAATACTGCACTTTTGCTTTAATGTAAGTATGCTACGAACTTGGAGAAACTACTGCTATATTATAATACTGTGATTAAGTGTGATAGTACAGATCAAACAAAAACATCACAAATACAAATAGGTGTATGTGAGAATTTCTTAAACTCAAAAACAACATAAAACACATGTGCAGCTCCAGTGTCTTACAGTCTTTGCAGCGTGCAGAGTCATGCCTGCCATGCCTGGTTCAGTCCCATCCCCTGAACCCCCACTCACCCTCTTGTGGTTGTCAGGTAAACTCAAATGGGACTCGTTATCAAAACGAAACTGGCTCTAAAAAAAGCAAATGAAACAAAACAGTTCAGTTTTTAATAAGAGTTTGCAGTAACTTTGAAGTAAACTTTTGAAGTTTTAAAGTAACAGTAACAGCTTTAAAGTAAAGTAAAGCTTTAAAGTGTTTTAAAGCAACAGTATGTAATGGTACGTTTAGTGTGAATGGAAGTTTAGTATAAAAAAATTCAAAGGCTTCACACACATTGTAATGGGTCTAAATTTACATAAATATTATTGTGTAATTTTATAAATTCTATAACATGTGAAGATGAGGCCCCTTAGGGTAAAGCGATTGCCAGTGAGAATGTCATGACCATATATGGTTTTGAAGAATAACAAAAATCTATTTATAGCCAGTGATTAACTCCGTTAGTATGTCGTTGACGGAAGTCAGTTAATTACGAGTTAAAAAGGTGATACTAAACTCAGCGGTTGACAGAAGTCAGTTAATTACGAGTTAAAAAGGTGATACTAAACTCAGTGGAACATTACAGTACTGAGGACGAGACATATAGCAGAGAGCGGGGAGAACCAGTTTGAAGACGAAACAAACGGAAATTTTTAACACTGAAAGTCAGTCGACCACCATCTTTTGCGCTGTGAAGCAGCAGTCGTCTCGCCCGCATACAACAAAAATTAATGTGAATTTATATATATATTTCAAAGTGAAGACACTATTTGGCTAATTATTCATCAGTAACAGTAACTAATTAAAATAAATTGACAGTTCGGCAGTAACATGTAAAAATGTAAAAGTGAAAACAGCAAAACGGTGCATGCTACGAGGAGACGTCCCATGTGGTAAAATTCTAGGCATCATAATCAAGGGAAGTAGAGATTTCAACAATATGTATACAATTTCAACATTTTAAAATACTGGCTTTTAACTAAATTTTAAAGTTGAACTCAACAAAAAACCTAGAAGTATGTAAATGTGTATGAGAGTGTGTGTGACGAATATGCATATAGGCCTAACAAGAAGTGTTGAGTTTGCATAATCTTTGATATACGTATTCGTATTTTGTAATAATTATTGGAAATCAGTTTTACGCCTTAAGGCGGAATAAGTGTGTTCATGATCTTTTTTATGTTATCAAAGGAAAATAATGTTATATGTTACTTGATATACGCATTTAGTTATTTGTATTAGCCCACAGTTCTCAGCCAAAGTACACTAAACGAATTCCTGGACTAAAACTTTACACTTAAAATCAATATATTACAATATAAAATTAATATCTAATTAACTGATAATACTACAACACACACACACACACACACACGATGTGGGGCTGAGCGACGAGAATTTTTCATAGTACTGACTGTGGGATCAACAACAGAAGTTTTCCAACAATGGGCACAAGAGATCGGAGGAAAGAAAGTAGGTGATGCAGTCCTTATGTTGTGTAGCTGTCGCAGTCTACGTCTTACCACCCAGAACAAATCGAAGGGAACAGCGGCTCGTGGTCGTGTGCAAAAATGTGCATGGAAAATATTAATTGGTACTATAACTGTACTTCGGTTATACATAAAACGTGTAAATTATCAGGAATAAAAAATATTCATGAAACAATTTGTACACAAAAGTGAAAAAACTGGTGTAAACAGTTTTATAACCTAGCAACCACTAGCAACCATATGTTTCATATCGAATAGGGTGGCAGCGCAGTAAACCTAGTGTGGTATAACTGAAAATTACTGACTTATTTCAGCTGACTTCTTATAAGTCTATAAAACACGCATCAAAATTATCAGAAATTCAATACTAAAGTGCGGTAACCACATAATAGCATGTTTTGTCAAGCAACACATCTTGTCTTTACATAAATACTAAAGTGACTTTCAGATTACATAACTACATAGCTACTTTCTTTTTTAATGACTGCCAAAAACGTTATACACAAGATATTTACCTTGTATCCAGGCCCAAGTCTATGCATTGCACAGATCTGGTGCGTGGAAAGAGCTTCACTGAAGAGGTAGATTGCAGACATTTGGCCACAGAAGACTCTTTCCTCATCTAACTCTGGTGTCGCACCAATATAACACTTGTCAAATGGCTGCAACAGAATACAAATAGAACTCATAGAAATTTATTTTTACATACCTTTAATTTTCAACATTTCTTGTATCAAATACAAATCTCTTATAAATTTAAAATTACATTTCAAAATCATAAATGTTAAATAGAATGAAAACTTACAGTTAACACAGACAACAAAGAAAATTCCTCACTTACTAAACTCCATAGTAGATTATCACATACTTTAAATAAAAATAACAGAAAGTCATGAAAATTAATGAATGTACAAACTTGTTCTTTATATTCAGACTTTATCTCTGAGATGACAACAGCCAATTCATGTTTTTATGCTCAGCAAAAATGGAGGAATGCTTGCAGACAACAATACACTTTCTTCTTAAAAAAACAGTACAACATTCACTTACAGTACTTGGTGGTATTAACATGGTACACAGACAATTAACTTCCCTTTTGATGGTAATGTAGAATGTGAATTAAAAATTCTTTTGATGTCCCTACTCTCATTGCTGTGTATAAAATATTCTACACGAGTTACCATCATGCAATCAAGATTTGTCTTGACTAAAATATTTTTAAGCAGAAAAAACATTTCCCTTTCTTCCCTCTCATTTCCCTTTCTCCCTCTACCACACATACATATACTTTCTTTAACTCAATTCTCTATTACATTCTTCACCAAATACAGACACAGACAACAGTTTTCACAACTATTTTCCTTTATAATTTCTGGGGCCTGATAGTCACGATAGTACGTCATTTGGCTGTTAGACCTTGTTTTATGTTTGATTTCTGAGAGAACCATAAAATCAAGTGGTCCATTTTTCAGACCAAAATTTAGATTGGTCTGTGATGTAATATTATGTAATAATGCATACTGCCACTTTTTTATATATCATGGCAATCTACTTCAATCTACAAAAAGGAGTCTAATGATTTTTTTGTCTAGACTAACACAACAAAAACTAGAGATAAATCTGTTTGCTAGTATATTCTTTGAATCAACAAAAATTTTAAAAACAGTGCTAAAGCACATAATGTTCACATATAGTTCTGCATTCCGGTAAACCAGAACCTCGTATAGCCAGATCAAATCTGGCATCTATCTAACGGTCATCTGTTTCAGTAGAAAAATGGCTATGTACAATAATAAGAGCAAGAAAATCAGGTATATAATTTTCAAGACTACAATGATGTTCATTAACAAATAATAAGTGACAGAGGTGGACAGTCATCAGTATACAGGCAGATTTTACAAAGTGTATCCATATTTCTACAATACAAGGTTTCAAACAGTTCATTCTCTGATTTTAAATCCTTTATGTGCCTGTTACATCAAGACAAGATGTACAGTATTATGCTGTCTTTTCAATAGTAAAAGACAATTTCACTGGTAAGTGAATAGTTTGAAAAAGTTTATTTTTATCATTAAAAATACATTTTCACATTTAACAATGAGACATTAAAACTTTTTTGGTTCCATTCACACTATATAAATTTTATTATTTTCTCATATTGTATCACTATTATAATAATAACAATAATAATAATGACAAACAAATTATTCAATGTATTCAGAGACGAAGACATGTTTTTAACATGTTGTAACTCTAAAGCAGTGATTCTCGACCAAGGAGGAGTGCACAAATTATAAAACATTGTTAGTTTTAAAATGTTGAGAACTTTTAAAAGAATTATTTTATATCTTTATTTTCTTTTGTTTCAATCTTCTCTTTTTGCTTACTATTTCGGATATTTGAATTCTTTGGTCTATATCAATTTTAAACTGTTATAATTATTGCAACAGTAGTATAAATTAGGAAACCATACGAATGCTTTAGAAAACTTAGGCCATAGCGTCTACTAAGAGGCATAAACCACTCCTCTGAAGAATGTACCACTGGGTTTTTCGCTATCAACTTATTTGTACCAATAGAAAACCATAAACACAATTTTAATAATTGTTTAGAAAGCATTAACAGTTGTAATAATGCACTCATATAACATATATACTGCAGTACTGGTAATGATAGTAACGACAGATAGTGTCAGTAATATTAATGATGCTGTCTCACGCCTTGGAAAGCAGTTCAGGAAATGTGTGCAGCAGGCAGGAACTGATAGGTCCTACACATCACTAATCGTCAGGTGGAAGACAACTGATATGTACAGACAATTAATCAATATGGACAGTGTAACAGCACGTCATTACAGTGTGCCAAATGAGAAATTACTAAATCTGGTACTCTCATACCATACCATAAATATTTTTGTACCTGGACATCACATTTCACTGATTCTACTCATCTAGTTAAAGACTGAGATAGTATTTGTATAGATACAACTGCGTTAATAATTACAATAATGCACTTATTAAAAAACTGTATTTAAATAAATAAGATAAAATATTTTTATAACCTATAAATCTGTCATATTGTAACGTTTTTTGCCACGTTACAAATCCAGGGAACCCATCCTAATTGACACCAGCCAATTATATGGGCTGCCTACGTTGTAACGAACTGAAATTAAACTCAACACAATTAACAAAATTAATTAAGCTTTTATTAGGAAACAAGGGAAGGTATTTCATTGATATATGCACTCATTTATACGTGTAATAAGATGACTTCTCTTTATTAACAAATGATATTAAAAGATCCCATAACATAATTAATTAGATTAAAATATTCAAAGGGTTTTCTGAAAAACTAGGGATCATAATGATCATGTACTTTTTACCTCGGATCCGAGTTTACTTTAAATATTGCAAAGACTTCTGAGTATTACTATGTTCATCTAGGTGCTTGCAAGACTTCTTTTACCATTTGAAGAATGGTATTATTTACTAAAGAGATTATAATTTACATTTACATATTAACGTTACAACGTATGGTATTCAATATTACAGTATACTTTTAGTTGGTCTCATTTATAGTTTAAAGAAAATTATTGTCTTTGAAAAGTCTCTTTCATCTGTAAGTTATGTCTCAAATATAATTAACTCTCGATAGGCAAGCTATCGAGTCACCTTTACAATAAGTCGTGGTGACCTCGTCCTGGGGTGTCACTCTTGGGAATTCTGGAAGTCGGCGTCGTCATCTGGGTCGTGTCTTCGGCGAGTACTAGATAGCTGGTTCACTGAGGAGATTGAAGTTCTTCTGGTTAAAGTTGGTGTAGATCCACGTAGGTCCTACCTAGTCAGCGTCGTATGGCTCATATACGTCCACATGTGAAGTTTATGCAGGTCACATCTTCATATGTAAAGTTGTACTGGAATTTACCTCTTGAGGGGACACGTCATCTTGCTTACATGTTGTTAGATTTTTTTTGTTTAACTTATTACATTTCTTAACACAACTTTCTACATTTTCTATATTAAAACTTGCTCGCCACGTTTAGTAGTGGTAGCTAACAGTTAAGCTTAAAATTAATCAATGCATTTTAGCAGAGCTCTCGCTCGTAGGTGTGTACGGTCTGACGGCTGCATTGTCACTCTTTTCTCGATTCGACTGGCACATTACAACGGAGCGGGGCGAGTACTCCGCGATAATATAGTTCCTATTTTTATTTAAAGTGACATTATTATTACAAAAAACAATACATTAATTATACATATATAATTTAAGTGAATTATTTTAACTACTACTCGTGCCTTCAAATTACTAATTACAAACATTATGATTTTTATACTTTCCTAAGTTACAGACGACTCGCTAAACACGTTGAGTCCGGAATTAAACAGGTCAACGCATGATGACTTGCAAAAGGGTTAACTGTGATATTAATAGCTTTTTACAATTCGATTTTTTATTAATTGTTTAGTTAGATTTTCCATTTACATCTCATACTTATTCTGAGTTAGTACAGGGGCTTTAGGTTTAATAGTGCGATTTAAAAATACTTAATTGCTAGTAAATTAATTTTTTATTTATTAAAGATTTTATTATCAATTAAATCGTCACATACTCCACCGCTTAAAATCCACATTAAGAATTTTAGTGAGCCTAACGCAAAATTGCGGACTTGGAGTATGCTTGGTGTCAATGTGTGGAATTTAATTTAGTGCACGGTTTGTTTTCTCTATCTTTCTTTAACTTTATTTCTTGTCTTGTTCTCATTCGTGAAATTCCCTTTATCTCATTTCTTACAATGCTAACTTAACTTTTAATTCTTAATACTAATTTCCCTACTTTTCCGTAACTCACAATATCGTGGCCCGACTGACATTGGCTTACTCTAACTACACAAGTTAGCTTTCAGCACTCTTTAATGATTATTTTGGCACCTTTCTGCCCCCATCATTACCCTTTTCAGTCGGAGCCGTTGTGACTATGTTACGTTACACATATATAATCACTTCTTAATTACATCTAATATAACCTAAAGCGGATCCCATACTCCACTTTAGATTATTGCTAATCCTAATATCTTACGCTACTGAGAGAAGCGGAATTTCATGAAGATAATTCTTATCCTTTCTTTAAATATACTTAAACAAACTATGCAGGAGGGGAGACACTTTACACAAATTTGTTTAAATTAAGATTTATTCAGCCTTATTATTTAAAGCAATTATTATTCACTTGTTATTATTTTCTTTTTGTTTTCTTTCTAAGAAACTTACCTTTTTCTTTATATTTATTTATTATTTACTTTGGGGGAGATTAAAGAAACTTACTTAGAATTATTTCCTATCGAATTACCATATTTAATTAGGACACTTTATTTACTTTGTTTTCAGTTTTACTCAGTTTAAAAGTTTACTGTTTTGGGGCAAGGGGTTTAACACTTTATCTAACAATGGAGGGTTAACGAAGTCATTTATTTAATTATTTGAAATTTAAGTCACTACATAATTTAATTGTCGTCACGGTGAAAATACTTGCTCTACTATACGATACACTTACTACATAGACAAGTGCATTCTTGGGTAAATCATTTGCATAATTCAGAAGAGAATAATTTCTCTTCTAAGGGAGAGACAGAAATTCCACACACATATTTCAATGTTAAATCACCGATCAGCTGTTTGCTGGAATGTAGGTCACCCTCTTTTATTTAGTAAACAAAGACAAGGTAGGTGTATGCGTGGGAACGAGGGGATTACGCACACGTATTGTTCTCTACACAATGCATCAGCCTATCTTTCTCGGCCGGTTTTAACTGGAGAAGCCAGTCAGACGCACAGGGTGAATCTTATTCAACAAAACACGCTTTACAAGTTACAGGTGTATTACGGTAATAACAGTCTGAGTTTAATAATTAATTCTCGTACTTTCCACCATTAAATTATTTTTGTTTTGTTTTGGTAACAACTTTAAGTTACAAAATTCATTACACGTAATTAACTGGGTCTACTTTACGCAGGAGTATATATTTTTATTTTTACCGTGACGACAGACATACACTGACATACTATGCAGGCATATTCAAGAAACTACAGGTCTTGAATTGTCACAATATAAACCTGTCAAAGACTGAACAGATCAACAAGCACTAAAATTCATGTACATACTTGCATTTGGCTTCATACAATGATATTTCAAGTTATACAGACTATCATTGTATTAATTTACGTATCTTAAAATAAATTCATTTTATGAAAATTAATGTTACATAAAATACAGTAACTGAGTGCATAGATCAGATAACTGAGTGCCGAAAGTTATCTATTTTACTACGTAACAATTATTTTAATTATCAGCGTGATGTATTTTTTGTTAGTGTCACAATGCTTACAACCTTTTTTATTAATACGCAAAGTGGCACATTTTTGTAACGTTTTTTGCCACGTTACAAATCCAGGGAACCCATCCTAATTGACACCAGCCAATTATATGGGCTGCCTACATTGTAACGAACTGAAATTAAACTCAACACAATTAACAAAATTAATTAAGCTAATTATTAGGAAACAAGGGAAGGTATTTCATTGATATATGCACTCATTTATACGTGTAATAAGATGACTTCTCTTTATTAACAAATGATATGAAAAGATCCCATAACATAATTAATTAGATTAAAATATTCAAAGGGTTTTCTGAAAAACTAGGGATCATAATGATCATGTACTTTTTACCTCGGATCCGAGTTTACTTTAAATATATTGCAAAGACGTCTGAGTATTACTATGTTCATCTAGGTGCTTGCAAGACTTCTTTTACCATTTGAAGAATGGTATTATCTATTAAAGAGATTATAATTAACATTTACATATTAACGTTACAACGTATGATATACAATATTACAGTATACTCTTAGTTGGTCTCATTTATAGTTTAAAGAAAATTATAGTCTTTGAAAAGTCTCTTTCATCTGTAAGTTATGTCTCAAATATAATTAACTCTCGATAGGCAAGCTATCGAGTCACCTTTACAATAAGTCGTGGTGACCTCGTCCTGGGGTGTCACTCTTGGGAATTCTGGAAGTCGACGTCGTCATCTGGGTCATGTCTTCGGCGAGTACTAGATAGCTGGTTCACTGAGGAGATTGAAGTTATTCTGGTTAAAGTTGGTGTAGACCCATGTAGGTCCTAGTTAGCGTCGTATGGCTCGTATACGTCCACATGTGAAGTTTATGCAGGTCACATCTTCATATGTAAAGTTGTACTGGAATTTACCTCTTGAGGGGACACGTCATCTTGCTTACGTGTTGTTAGATTTTTTTGTTTAACTTATTACATTTCTTAACACAACTTTCTACATTTTCTATATTAAAACTTGCTCGCCACGTTTAGTAGTGGTAGCTAACAGTTAAGCTTAAAATTAATCAATGCATTTTAGCAGAGCTCTCGCTCGTAGGTGTGTACGGTCTGATGGCTGCATTGTCACTCTTTGCTCGCCTCGACTGGCACATTACAACGGAGCGGGGCGAGTACTCCGCGATAATATAGACCCTATTTTTATTTAAACTGACATTATTATTACAAGAAACAATACATTAATTATACATATATAATTTAAGTGAATTATTTTAACTACTACTCGTGCCTTCAAATTACTAATTACAAACATTATGATTTTTATACTTTCCTAAGTTACAGACGACTCGCTAAACACGTTGAGTCCGGAATTAAACAGGTCAGCATGATGACTTGCAAAGGGTTAACTGTGATATTAATAGCCTTTTTACAATTCGGTTTTTTTATTAATTGTTTAGTTAGATTTTCCATTTACATCTCATACTTATTCTGAGTTAGTACAGGGGCTTTAGGTTTAATAGTGCGATTTAAAAATACTTAATTGCTAGTAAATTATTTTTTTTATTTATTAAAGATTTTATTATCAATTAAATCGTCACAATCTCTGTGGCAATATGCATTCTGCCACAAAATAGTATTTACTTTAGATAAATTTTTTTCTTAAATTTACTTAAGAGAAACAAATGAATTGTATGCAAGTGGTAGGAGGGGCAGTTAATGCAGCATAGACCCAATGTTACTGCTCTCTTAAGTGTTCCTTACGCCTCTTCTTGTTTGCATCGATACAGACTATTACTAATACAATAACGCCCAGACTTGTTACACATTTTTTCACAATTTGTTTCACAATAACCTTGCAATTTGATCAACTTTTTAAACAATTCTTTTGAGATTTATATGTTAGCAGGTTCACTGATCAGTACTCTTATCCACAAAAATAACCATTGTCTACAATGTGGACTTTAATGGAAATTGCCTGTATTGTTATGGTATGGGTAACAGGCCACCCAACACACTGTACAATCCGATAATATCTTAGAATAAATGCTTAATGAACAGGCATAGTCTTGCATTTCCTATTTTTGTTCAAACAGTTCTGCACCTTCTAGGCCAGGATCATGTTAATAAAGGGAGACAAAGGGCCAGAAATTGCATATATTGTAAATAAAGGCGTCATTTTGAAATCAGAGATTAAACACAATATTTTATTGAAAATGTTGGTCCGAAATAATTTAGTAATCAATCATACTATTCATGATGTTGCTACATATAATTCATACTAAAACAGGGCTCCACTATCACATGGTTTTTAGTACCCAAAACACTAGCACTTGGACCCAACAGATAAAACAGTACAGTCAAACATATGGAGCAAGAACAACAGTTTTGAGAAGAATTTTGCATCTGCACTTTGATATGAAGTCAGTAGCATAGTCAGGAATGGGGGTAAATGACCAACATTTTCCTACTGGGAGGATTATAGACCAGGATTTTCCATTTCCATTTCTTGCCAGTCACTGATATTATGCTGGGTGGGATGTGTTAGAAGTAGCAGGAAATACATCATTGGAAGTGCACTGTTATGTTACATCGTACTGCTATGCAAATTGATACTGTTTATCTGTAGGTTTTATGTTTAAGACCTCATCAGTGACATACCCAATTGGGAGAGGAAGTTGAGCCCCCCCCCCCCCAAGTAACTCTCCCTTAGCTCTGTCACTGTACAAACTGCTAGTTAACAAAAACTTTATTTTATTTGTTACTGTTGTTTGTATTGTTTAATGTTCTATGCTCAGTTATATTTTAATTAACGCTAATTTAAATAATTTGTTTACTTCATTTTTTTAATATACCGGTACATGCTTGATACTAAAAATACACGTATGAAAATTCTATCAAAATTATCAAATATAGAACAACATTATATTTCACTTTTTTACAAAGAGATGTCAAATTCAGGCTTTGCCATAGATGCAGGAGCACAGCCAGGATTTCCTTGGGGGGGGGGGGGTACATTTAAAAAAACTTAAAGAAACAAAAACAACTTTTACAAAAACTTGTTACTTGCTGCTGATTGTTAAATTAATAGACCTAAAATTTGCCAAGGTCATGTAACCGTAAAAGTAACAACTTGCATTACAATACAAATAAAATAAATGATACTAGAAAACTGGCACAAATTCTTTTCCCATCTTCTTCAGATGCTGACAGTGTGAAATATGTTTTACACATTTTAAAATTTTATCTTAATGAGCAAACGGAATCAAATTGGTCTACTCTTTTTGTCATAGAAATGAAACAAAGATTTTTATTAAATGGGAAATGTAGGTTCTCAAAAACATATATTTCAAAATATAACTATGGGGTGCACAAATATACTGAATGGTTGGCCACATATTCTGTTGACCACGTTCAGTTGTAGTTTACAAATGTACAGAATAATAGACACATTTTTTTATTTTAATTGTTAATTTCTTCTTGAAATGGAAATAAAGCATGAAGTAAAAAATATTAAAAAAATGTTTAAATATGGTTCTAAAGCATACAACACTATGCACATCTGTATAAAATTCATATTACAAGCAATAAAGTGTTTAATGTAGAAACTTTTAAAGTTGCTGTGGAAAAGTTATTGCATTAAAAATATTGTAAAATCAGTTGGATACACTGTGGACTGAATAACGGGTAGAAGGCTAGTTTTTTCCTACTCATTAAGAGGACATAACCTGAAAAATCTGGATAAAAATCTGAACCTCCTTAACCTTTAGACAACTAGCGGTGTAGCAGCTACAGCCTCATGTACCAATATCCACATGAGGTAATTCCATACTCGTAAGACAGCTGTCATGTACTGAAATTAAACATGTTCATACTCACATAACTTATTACCCTAATTATTCAGTTCAACTAATATGATACACTTTACTGGCATATTGTAATGGGACAAAAGGGGGTATTTTATTATAATAAAAAATTTTATTCAACATTATTAAACATTTGTAATCAACGCAGAAAGTCAACTACATAAAACGGTGTTGTTCAGACAAAGGACAATGGAATGCAAGGTGTGACCGGAGAACGCAACTGAGTTCCAAGAACTGTAGTGCAGTGTGGCGCACACAAACGCGCGAACAACAGCGGGGCGCCCAGACGACGCTCGGACCCAGCCGAACCAAAATGGCTTTTATAAAATTTGTTTGCCATGTGGACCGATGCTGGCGGAAGTCTGGCTAAGTCACACCCATTTGCGTGACGTGACGAAAGGCAGAGAAATTTCGTCGACATATAACACCTATGAATGACAGAGTACTTGTGAACAGTGACGAACATTTTCACGTAGCAGGCATTGCTTTCCTCTCCAGCAACCCAGGTGGTGGGAGAAATTTTGTTAGCGTTCTTCCCAGTCGAATACAACTCTCATCCCGGCCGGGATCTAAGAAAAAAACGTGTGCACCCTAAATTTAAAGTTATTATGTAAAAGTATTATACAACAAATAAAAGTGAATAAAATCAGAAGAATAAGTCAGTGAAGTAAATGGAAAAGTGAAAAGGTGAATTATAACTTTCGGACTTAAAACGCACATGGCCATGAGAGGAGTGATGCCGGTGGGGTAATCCATCAAAAATAATTTCATTTTTTTAAAAAGGGGTTTTAAATGGAATGAATGTGAGTGCAAGCAGGCTGGGCTGCTTTATTTAATCTAAGGTACCTATTTTAACTTTTATTTATATAAGCTTGTTTATCATTACTTAAAGAAATTTTGTTTTTTTGGTATTAACTGTTGGGAGTTAATGAATACCTTAAAGAAATGAATAATTCATGACATGTAAATAGTCAAAGAATCGAATAAAAATTTTAATTGTTTCTCTTCTTAAATGCGAGTTGCGTATGTTATTCAAATAACCTTGCAATCATGCTTGCATTCCACCGTTTGTGTGACGTAACTCTGGGCTAAACGAAGATTGAAAGATAAGTGCGAGATATTTATTATTTTTATAAAAATGTATTAAAAGAATAACATCACAGTTGGCGCCACGAACTGGAACGAATTTTATAGATTAAATTGCATTAAAATTCCACACCTACAGTGAATGAAGTTTTGATTTGGAGGTTGAGTGACATACGTACTAACGATGTATAAAAAATTAATAAGTTAGAGCCATACTAGGTTACTTGTGTCATATAAACAATACTGTGTATGTAAGATTGAATTTTATATCAAGGAAAACATAATAAGTTATATACAAAATGAATACTAATGGAAATAATAAGGAAGACATCAGCTTAAATGACGTTGAAACAGAAAACTCAGTAAATGTTGACGCTAACGATTCAGGAATGGAGACAACTCCAAGCCTGATAAACGAATCTGTAATTAGTGAGCCGGGAGCGAATTCTACTCCCGTAGCAACTAAAATAAAAGAAAAAGAATGTACAATGGCTGATATGATGAACTTTATGAAAACCATGTCTGAGAATATTAATAATAGATTTGATGTTAAATTTGATGAACAGAGTAGAAAGTTTAATGAGCTTACAATTGATATTAATGAGGTAAAAAATCAGTGTGTGAGTAAGTGTAATGAATTAAAACGAGATATGGAGAAAGTGGTAGAGTCGGTAGAGGAACAAATTAAAATTAAAGCAAATCAAATAATTAATAACAAGGTGAGTAATAACGATAATTATAATAAAGAGGTAACAAGTGATAAAAATGATGTTGAAAATGATAATATAATTTAAGAATGTGGTATCAGAGAGTGATACACTGAAAATAGTTAGTGAGATAGTGAGTGAGAGTGAGCGAGTAATGGGTTGTAACGGAGTAGTAATTAGTGTTGATGAATTAGAGAAAGAGTGGCAAGAGAGATTAGGTGAGTATGTAGGGCAAAGGGCAAATTTTCCCCAAGTTTATGGTGAAACAGAGGTTTCACAGTTGTTTAATGAGGACAGAGTTTCCTCCGGTAGTTGTATGGAAGACAAGGTGTCTTCAGATGGTCCATTTATTTTTTGTGATGATCTTGGAAGTGCCAAGACATATAGTAAGTTTGTGTGGCCCTTTGCATGGAATGAGATAGGTCAGGGGGGTAGTGACAGGTTGTTATGATGATGAAAGATGTTTTGAGAGAGAGTTGTGTACAGATAGGGAGATAATAATATATCAGTTAAAGAGAAAGTATAAAGAATTGAGAGAGAGGTTAGAAGTGGTGAAGATAAACAATATAAAATACTTGCATTATGAAATAGAGAGAGATGAATATTTTGATAAAACTGTTATAAATGATATGATGAATTATTTGCCGATGGGAAGGAGAAGGAGGGGAAGACCGCGTACAAGATGGCTGGACCAGGTTGGTAAGGATGCAGTGAGGCTGGGTGCAGCAAACTGGTGGACATTGGCCGGGAGTAGAGACCAGTGGGGAAGATTTCTTTTGGAGACCAGGGCCCGGACTGGGCTGTAGCGCTGAGGATGGATGGTTATAAATGATAAAATAACTTACCTGATGTTAACCAATAATACTGATGGAGACTGGACAAAAATAACTAATATTGACAAGGTTTATGAAATAATAAAAGGAAATAATCCTATAAATTATAATGGTATAATGAATGACATAGAGGTAATGGGTTATTATAATAATAATAATAATAATAAATTGAGTGTGAGTAAGAATGAGAAGTGTTATAAAAAAATAAGACCATTATACAACGATGGCGGTTAGATAAGAAATCAGTGCATGAACATTTTTAAAGATTTTAATTTATGGTTATGACCTTGCTAATTTAGGAAATGAAGTGTGGTAAACTGAAAAATAATGACAAAGATTTGTAAATAAATTTTAGTGAAATTAATTGTGTTTGTATTGTAACAAGTATGTGAGGTAAACAATGTGTATGTAGTAGAAATTGATTTTAATAATAATACTATTTTATCAGACAAAATAAATAATGAGTTTATAATAAATAAATTGTAATTGTTTTGGAAGTAATGTAATTAAAAATGTTGTGTTTTTAATACGTGATGGAATTAAAATAATTTGAGATGTTTAAATATTTTGATTGATTCAAATAGAATTTTGATGATGAATTGAAATTATATTATGAGGTTTAAATTTGATAATAATTAATAAATAAATAAATGTTAAATTGTGTTTAGTTTGTGGAATAACATGGTTGTTAAAATGTTTCAGAAGGTACATGGAGTTATTGGTGTTTGATGTTTATATTTGTTTGTCTATGATACTGTTGAATGATGTACTGTAAGTATGAATTTTATAATTGCAATTTCAGTAAAGTAAAATGAATAAATATTTCAATAATAATTTGTCAATGTGTCTAAGAGATTTTACAGTAAATGGTAAAATGAATTGAGATAGTTTTGAATTTTCAATGGTAACTGTAATGTAAAATATGGTAAATGTTAGAATTTGGGTGATTACTATTTCGTTAGGACATTTAGATCAGTCCAAGTTGAGTTTAGAAGGGGAGTTGAATAAAGTAAGATTGTTGTGAATAAATGTAATGTAGAATTTGAGAGGTAATAGTGACACAGTAGCTATGGGGAAAATATGTAGAGTAATGATTGATATATTGAGGTAATAAATAGATGGAGATATTTTGTAAATGAAAGTGATGTAATGGGCGAGTAATTAGTTGATAGTGGAATTTTGTAAGGGGGGTGGTGTGATAAGGACTCCTCAACGAAAAGCGCTGTGGCGGGAAGGGAACCGATTAGCGCCGGAAAGGGTTACCTAGGGGGAGTCCAGGAACCAACATAAGGGAATGAGCAGTGGGAAGGGAACACACATCCTGAATACAAAGGGGTAGAGAGTATTTTTTGTTATAAGAGTAGAATGATGCGAATTGAGTTGAATAGTAAGTTAGGGATAAAGAATGGTTGGTAGATGTTTTGATAAATGGGTGTCATACTAGTTAAAGCTGTTAAGTGATTATTAGAGTCAGAAAGGGGGGAAGATTATATATATATATATATATATATATATATATATATATATGTCAAGTTGTAAATCGAAATGTTGTTATGAGTAGGCAAGAGTCACCCAAAATGAAAATATTAAAGAAAGAAAGTCATAGTCGAAATGTAATAATTGCAACAAGTGACAGATATTCATAGAAGTTGAATATAATTAAAGCTATAAAACGTGTAAATTTTGGTCAATTTAAATATAAAATTTTATTGTTTATTGTAATAATAACCATGTTAATTTTGTATGTCTTATTTTATTATGTTGTATTATGTTTGAAGGTAAAGAATTTTAAAGGTGTTTCATGTATTTTATGATGTAGCTTTATGTAACATATGTATGTCAAGGTCGTTGACTTGACCCAGAGAGATCAGGTGATGGTTGATGTTATAGACAAGACCAATTTCTAGCAATTGATAATTGATTGAGGCAATTTTGTCGTTTAATTGAAGTAAATATTTTAAATGTTTCTGAATATTGAGCAAAGTATATTTTGATAAAAAAAAAAAAAAAAAATTTTTACGCCTGCCATATGATGATGTTTGAGTTTCAAGTATATTATTGTTTATGTGTATTACTAGTGTTTTATCGAATTACATTGTTTAGAATATGTGTATAAACAAATGTTAGAGTAAGTGAATTCACGTTTTAAAAAGGTATTCAATTTGTTTTTTCTTTAGGATTGTCATGAGTAGTGAAGAAAATTGATAGAGTGATAGATTCATGTAAAAGATTTTTTATTTTTTGATTTTGAGAAAGTAATGGAGATATAACAATTTGATTTTAACTTAAATGAAATTTTGAATTTAAAGATAAATATTTTCTGAATTTTAAATAAGGAATTTGTTAGGATGTATTAATGAATATGTGTACGCACCCAGTACTTGCTAAAGGCAGCCCAGTGTGCATGTAAGGGGGAACATATCGGTTGAGGATCTGGCATGGTATAAGGCCAAGGGTTTGGATTGTGGGGTGGCATGTTAGAATGTTAGGTGCATTATGGTGAGTAGCTGTTCGATATTATGGTGTTGGGATCTCGAATAGAGAAGTCCAGTAATCTCGTTCAGGTGCAGCCACAGTCGCCGAACTAGTGAGGTAGTTTACCCATGATGCGTTAAGAATTAATGGGGGTTTGTTGGCACCATATCCTCACCGATCCTCTTAGGGGTTTAGCAATGAGAGTTCTTCTGTCTCGACAAAAGACCTCTCATTGGGGGGGTATTGTAATGGGACAAAAGGGGGTATTTTATTATAATAAAAAATTTTATTCAACATTATTAAACATTTGTAATCAACGCAGAAAGTCCACTACATAAAACGGTGTTGTTCAGACAAAGGACAATGGAATGCAAGGTGTGACCGGAGAACGCAATTGAGTTCCAAGAACTGTAGTGCAGTGTGGTGCACACAAACGCGCGAACAACAGCGGGGCGCCCAGACGACGCTTGGACCCAGCCGAACCAAACTGGCTTTTGTAAAATTTGTTTGCCATGCGGACTGATGCTGGCGGAAGTCTGGCTAGGTCACACCCATTTGCGTGACGTGACGAAAGGCAGAGAAATTTTGTCGACATATAACACCTATGAATGACAGCGTACTTGTGAACAGTGACGAACATTTTCACGTAGCAGGCATTGCTTTCCTCTCCAGCAACCCAGGTGGTGGGAGAAATTTTGTTAGCATTCTTCCCAGTCGAATACAACTCTCATCCCGGCCGGGATCTAAGAAAAAAACGTGTGCACCCTAAATTTAAAGTTATTATGTAAAAGTATTATACAACAAATAAAAGTGAATAAAATCAGAAGAATAAGTCAGTGAAGTAAATGGAAAAGTGAAAAGGTGAATTATAACTTTCGGACTTAAAACGCACATGGCCATGAAAGGAGTGACGCCGGTGGGGTAATCCATCAAAAATAATTTCATTTTTTTAAAAAGGGGTTTTAAATGGAATGAATCTGAGTGCGAGCAGGCTGGGCTGCTTTATTTAATCTAAGGTACCTATTTTAACTTTTATTTATATAAGCTTGTTTATCATTACTTAAAGAAATTTTGTTTTTTTGGTATTAATTGTTGGGAGTTAATGGATAGCTTAAAGAAATGAATAATTCATGACATGAAAATAGTCAAAGAATCGAATACAAATTTTAATTGTTTCTCTTCATAAATGCGAGTTGCGTATGTTATTCAAATAACCTTGCAATCATGCTTGCATTCCACCATTCGTGTGACGTAACTCTTTGCTAAACGTAGATTTAAAGGTAAGTGGGAGATATTTATTAGTATTATAAAAATATATTAAAGTCAGTAACTTCACAGATGTCGCCCAGAACTAGGGACTTTATTTATTTGCAATAATCGTATATTCACAGATGTCGCCCAGAACTAGGGACTTTATTTATTTGCAATAATCGTATATTCACAATATTTTTTTAATTTTTATTTCTATTTATACCTTTTCCTTTACTATTTATCCCTTTGAAGGTGTGGGGAGTGAACCCCCCAAAACCTTGTCACTGCACCACTGCAGGGATATGAAACTTTGTTTACACAGATCTGTTCCTGACTGCATATAACCTGACTGATTTTTTGTTTAAAGACAGAACAAAATAGAGAAAAGTCAAACTGTCTTTATAGTGATTGGAGTGCAACTGTGACACTAAGTTTAAGTGTGGCTCAGTAAATTTATTCGTTTGGTGACTGGTAGTATTTGTTGCAAGTACAGTAGTACTAATACATACATATTATATTTAGTAGAAATAGGATTGTGTCTTATATATGATAAAAATGTTAAATAAAACATAATTGTTTTGATTGTTCATCTTCTTTTTTCACAGTATAACTTAATATAGAACATTGAAACTTTCACTTGTGAAACTTACTTGTTTTTCTTCCCGTACGCGTTTCGGCGTGATGTGCGCCTTCGTCAGCAGTTTGAGACAGACTGCCAGAAACTCGTTTTTCATCTCGTTACTCTGAACACCTAAAAGCTTTATCCAACAACAATACACACTCCGCGTTTGCCACACACATACACACAAAAAGCACAGCTACACCAACATAGATACTAATCTTGAGATATTACACTACATACTCAAAAGTCGAAAACTTAACACAGCAGAACAATATGAAATATACAAACACTACACAACACAACCAAACAGCATACTTAACGACCAATTACACTATAAATCACACACACTTTTTGACACAATTATACATAAAACTAACAATAATTTGGATCCCCACGCCAATCCCCTTCCTCCACACACCACCCCCACTAAACCTTCCAAATAAAAACCGTTACGAGTTTCTGGCAGTCTGTCTCAAACTGCTGATGAAGGCGCACATCACGCCAAAACGCGTACAGGAGAAAAACAAGTAAGTTTCACAAGTGAAAGTTTCAATATTCTATATTAAAACATGATTGTTTCTTTCTACACATTCAATTTAATTATATAACTTAATTATAATATAATTATATTATATACAACTTAAAATTATACATTTTATTTATAGGAGAGTTATTTCCGCGGGGTGTAACATAAAGTTTCATTTCAAGTGGATGAGCAGGACAGAAGAAGCACAAAAGTAATTTGTACATTCTACAAATCACTGTGAAAAATACAAACACACGCATGAGCGCTCTCTGTCTGTCGTCGGTCTCTCTCTCTCTCTCTCTCTCTCTCTCTCTCTCTCTCTCTCTCTCTCTCTCTCTCTCTCTCTCTCTCTCTCTCTCTCTCTCTCTCTCTCTCTCTCTCTCTCTCATGCACGTGTGTGAGTGCACACACACACACACACACACACACTTGTATATGCATGTACTCATGCACATGCGCTTACAAATACTCACATCATTTGTAGAGACAAACCACGCCATCTCAGTACTCGACGCCAGCTGTCCATTGACAAGGCACTTGATTTCACTTTTGGTCCATCTGTTGTAAATATATACGACTGCAATCATGTACCACTACAAACAAAAGTACATTCCAGTTACATAATCAATATAATTTGTATGACTATACTACACACCTGTAACTGTTACAAAATTTCAAAATAATGTTTTTGGAACGATATAAAATATTAAACATGTTAACTTATTAAAAGATATAACATATTATATATGTTGTATTATTAATATAACATATAACATGTATATATATATAATATATTATAATAATATTATATATATTATATATAATAAATATAATAATAATTGATTATATATAATATTACACATAATATATTATATTATAACATATTATATTAACATATTGTAATATAATAAAAATATTACAAATATATAAAAATAAAAATTTATATTAAATAATGGAATTGTGTAGAAAGATATTGAGAGATATTGTGTGTGTATCTTTGGTGATAACAAAGGTATTGTGCTCTTCCTTTAGCCCCACTAGTTGGGCAAGCCAATTTGTAATATAAATAAAATATTACAAATAAAAATAAAAATTGAATTTAAAATAATTGAATTGATATGTGTTGATACTTATTGATATTTTGTTTATCACTGGGTCAGTCTGACTCCTTAAAGTCCCACTGTTAGGCTAGTCATTCTGTGATATAATTTCAAATGTAATAATAAATAGAATATAGAAATATTGATGATAAGAGTATGTTATAACTAGGTGTGTTTGATTGATAAATAATGAATACATCAAACTTTAAAAATTCTGCAAATATTTTTTCTCGTTCTTGTATAGAGTTTGTTGGAATGATTTAATTTAATTAATTAACAATTAATTAATTAGTTGAATTTGTAATTTCCTTCTTTGTCTATTCTCTCAATGTGAATTATGTTTTTGCTTAATAAAAAATAATAATAACATTTGTAGCGGGTCGATTTTTGGGTGTTTTTGTTTTAACCGTTTGGTGCATATATTTATATTTTTATTTATTTCATTTTGGGCGGATTATCATTGTGCAACGTATTTGTTCGTATAACAGACCAGTGTTGAGAAACAGTTGGAAACAAAGCGAAACGCAATCAGTGGTGTAACACGGCTGAAGAATTCACCTCCACAAAATTCTGAGAACTTTGTACCTGTGTGTGGCAGCGCACATACGCAACTGCTCAATCACGCTCAAAGGACGCTCTAGCAAAAAACCAAGATGGCTAGAGAGAATAATATTTGTCGTCTTCGTCAAGATCCCCCGGAAATGCTGTTTTAAGTCCGGCCCACTTAAATGACATCAGCAGAGCAGAAGCCAATATTGTCCTCTGGTCACACACATATACCAGCTATAATCTATGCATAAACTGGATATGCCGCAGCAAGTCAACTGTATACGACGACGAAAACATCATGGCATGGAGGAACAACTTCCAGGCAGGAACAGGTAGTTGTACCTGTTACACACACAGCCATACAGTCAACTAGAACCCGAACACAACTACAGACGCTTACCGTTTCTTTTAGGCCCCGGTCGGTGGTGTTATAAAATGTAATTAATCCAGTAAGACCGACCGGGACCCGAGGAGATAATCAACGCATCTTAGTTACAAAATGGTTGCAAGTGCGAATCGCAAACAGTTAAATTACGGACATTGGAATCAAATCGGGACAAAACACGTGTTCGGCCGGCCACGCGGTAGTGAACAGTTGTAAAACAATAAAGGAGTTTGTAAAATATAATAACAAGGGGTAAAGTATTAACTTGTGTGAAAGCGTGTGTAAGCAGATTGGGCTGTCTTGAATAATATTTAAATATATAACCGAAATCTATTATCTATAAACGTATATGTGAAAATTTGCTTTTTTATGTCCTTGTTTTACTTAATTAAAATCATTTAGTTTACTTTAAAACAATGTGTTAGTCTAAGTTATTTCGTCATTACCACTTTCTCATTTCTGTGTTGCGAAATTCGTCTAACGGACCGGAATCTTCTGAGTTATTAATTGGGTGGGTCAGATTGCTAAATTGTCCGTTTTATTTAGGGTGGAGTGTAAAGGTTTTCGATATTTTATCCTATAAAAAATAATCGTGGCGACTCTGGGCTTCTGATAAAATTTCCGCAGCAGGTAAGTAGTTTAAGTCCTGGTAGTGGATTTTATTTATTTATATATTTAGGTCTCTTTTTTATTGTTACAAATGTCGACGCGCTGCCAGGATTTTCGTTTAATTATAATTTTATACGAGATAGACCTATTTTAATACACAGAAAATAGGATGTGGTAATGACGAATTTATAAATATGATTTATCGTACATAATTAAGTAGGTTAGGTTTATGTTATTGTGATTCACAATGTGTTAGGTGTGAGTAGAGAAAAAGAGTAATTTTATATATAAAAGTGTTATACAAACGAACTTTAAAAAAAAAAAAAAAAAAAAAAAAATGTCAATCATACAAAGTAATGATAGTGATTTTGCATGGGACGAGTGGGAGAGTGAATTTCGAGGTGTTGTGGGGGAGATGACAAACGAGGAATGGGGTAATTTAGACGATAAGTTAACCCGAATGGAAGAACAAGAGGAAGGAATATTTGCGGAAATCAATAAACATAGTGAGAGGACCAATGTTAAAGGTAAGATAGTTGAAGAGATAGTGGTAGAAAATAAGACAGAAAATAGGCCTAGTGATAATGATGAGAGTGTGGGGGTGGTAAACACAGATAGAGAGATAGACCAAGTTAAAAAAAATAAAGTCGATCAGGTGTCAGATAATAATGTAGATTATGCTAATCTAAGTGAGTCGAATCAAGAGCTGATGAAAAAGTTACAAGTAATGTTAGACGAAATGTTCAGTAAACAAAAAGCAAGTTTAGATGACATATTTAAAAAGCACAATGAGAACTGGAAACGAGAGGCAGATAAAGTAAAAGAGAGTACAGAAGTTGAGTTAACACAGGTAAGTGGTAATAATGTCTTTGATAACAGCGAAGAAATAATTAACAAGGTAAGTTACAGTGGTAAAAATGAATTAATAAATAATAGTGATAGAATAATTGAAAATGATTGGAATGATGTAGTGAAAACAAATGGTGATGATGAAGTTTGTGGTGAAGTAGAATTTAATAACGAAATGTTAGCGAGTGTTGATGAAATTGAGAGAGAGTGTGATGAAAGGTTAGGGTGGCAAAGGGCAAATTTTCCCCGTGATATAAGTGGAGTAAGGACTCCGCTAGTAGTGAATTTTGAGGACAGAGTTTCCTCCGTTAATTATGTGGAAGACAAGGTGTCTTCAAGCAGTCCCCTAATTTTTTGTAAACCTGGAAAAGCCAGGAAGTGGTATAGTAGGTTTGTTGTGCCCTTTGCATGGAGTGAAGTAGGTCAGTGGTGTTGTGACAGGTATGGTGATGAAAGTGATTATGAGAGAGAGAAAGAGTTAGAGTGGTTCAAAATAAATAGAGGTTATGTAGAGCTGATAGAGAAGATGGATATAAAAAGAGTTATGATAAATAATGTAGACATACCTTGTGTAGTAGTAGACAATGATTATATTGATGATAAATATGTACCTGTAGGAAGAATTAGTGTACTTGTAGTGGAGGAATATGATGAGAAAATAAATTACCTGGGTGTAACAACAAATATTCACGGAGGCGGGATAAAAACAAATAATAGTGACAAGTCTTATGAGATAATAAAAGGGAAAATGAATGACATAGAGGTAATGGTCTATGATAAAAATAATAATAATAAACTGGATGTAAATAAAAATCATTTAGTATACAAATATGTGAGGTATATTTTTGACGATGGTGGCTAAAATAGAAAACAGTAAAAGACAGTTCAATGTTTTGTTTTAAGCTATTTGACTTGGCTGATTTGGAAATTGAGATGTGATAACTGAGTAAATACTGAAGTAAATTTGTAAATAAATATGTAGCAAAGCCAATGGTATGTGTTGTGGTTAAGTGAGCAGTGTATGTAGGTAATTAATTGTTGTAAGAATAATATTGAAATATTTGCAATTTAAATAAATAAACCAAATTAATTTTGAAAACAAGTAATCAGAGAATTGTAATTGTTTGGATGGTAATGAATTCTATATTGTTAATAATTAATTTAATTAAACAATTTAATACATGTTAAATATTTTGTTTGACTATTTCAATATTGTATAATTAACTTTTTAAGGAATTTAAATCATTTTGATAATAGATGGCTGAATTATTTGAGGTGAACTAATATGTTGTGAAATGTTTCAGTGGTGAGGTGAGAGTATGGTGGTATGTTGTATATGTTTTGAGAAATGGGCTGTAAGTATTGAAATTTTACAATATGATATGTTAATTCAGTAATGAAATATTTTGAAATAATTGCGCTAAATAAAAATGATGGTTAAAAATATATATTAATAATAAATTTAGAATTTTTGAAAATCTGATTACAACACAGGATAAATTCATCATGATGATAAATAGAAAGAGTTGATGAAAAATTTTAAATAATAATGTTTATAAATTTTTATATAAATTATTTAAAAGAGAATTGTTTGTTTGATGTATGCTAATAATCCAGGTTTACTGCTATTTGTGTATTGTGTTATGTGATGTATTATAACAGTGTAGTGTGGAACTGCTATGGGGGAAGGTTGTAGATTTTGTATTTAATATTTTATGTTAATAATGGTTAAGCTTCCATATAAAGTGGGTTAAAAACCCCACCTAAATTAATATTGTCATTTAAATATAAATTCTTAAATTTAATGTTACGAAGGATATTTTACTTGTGATTCCCCAAATTTTCGGGCGGTCACGGCCTCACCGAACCCTGACCGTGGAATTGGTTTAGCTTTAACAGCTATGGTTGGGGCACATTACGATTACGCGCTGACCATAACTGGCCATAGCTGTTATCGTTGTAAAGGTGTATTTTGAAATTGATGGGGGGTAAATAAAAAGGGGAATCACCAAACTATGGAACAGCGGCTGCCACTCTGTTCGAGTAGGAACAGCAGAGCCAGGTGGTAGATCCGTTTAAGGGTGCATGATTATTAACGAGAACATGATGATGTTCACCAATTTAAACTTAACAGCGGAAGCAGAGACACGGAGAGGTAAAAACCTGCTCCAAAATATACAGTCTCTGTGGAAGCGAAAGGGCGAAACAGTCCTCCATAATCTGAAATAGAGTGTGTGGCTGGGAGGTGACGTAAAGGAGTCACGAATTTAAAATTTTATGACGTAAAAGTTTTGCTTATTCAAAGTTTAAGCCAATCAAAAATGCTTGTGCTCTGTCCACATAATTATATGCTCAGACTCGTAAAATAAGGTTCATACTATAATTTGAAAGGTATCATTTTATTGTTGTGTGTTAGATATAGTTGTTGATAAAATGTATTTTCATTATGTGTGTATTTTTTTTTCTAAGCCAAGAATTAGACGCCTGGCAGGCAATCAACATAACAGAAGTAAGTGTTGATAATGTATTACATGTAATTGTTCAATTTTGAAAGGTATTCATGGTGTTTTTATTATGTTAGGATATCAGCTGATCAGCAATAATGTCACTGGTATATTGGTTTATAAATGCTACAAGTAATTAATGTTTAGTGTACTACAGATATTTTGAAGTAAAGATAAAAAGAATATGCAAATTAATGAAAGATAATTCATGGGTGATAAATGTTTTATGGGACACGTAGACCTGTCCAAGTTGAATTAAAAGTTGAATGTGAAATGATAGAGAGGAATATAATGTAATGTTGTTTTTGAGTTGATGTGATATAACAGGATTTTGTGAAATATAGATGTTGACACAGTGGTAATGGAGACTTTATGTAGATTTTGAATGATATATGGTTGTTTTTATAGTTAATGAGGTTATTTTGTGTATTTGTAGTAATGAAATGAGATTGAGAATTTTGGGGATGGCAATTTTGTATTAGGGGGTAGTGTATTTGGGGAGTCCGCAACAAGGGTTGGGACGGGATAGGGATAGATTTAGTGGGGCTGGGGTCGCCTTAGGTAAAATCCGGGGGCCAAATAAGGGAAATGAGTTGTTGGGTAGGGGAAACACGTATCCTATGTACAAAGGGTTGGAGAGTATTTTTTTATATATGGGGAGAAGGCGGCGAATTGTGTTAAATGATAAGTTGGGGTTTAGAATGTCCTGATTAGTAGATATTTTTGATAGAGTTGGGTGTCATGGGAGTTGAAGTTGATGAATATTGGAGTCAAAGGGGTAAAGATTATATATGTAGACAGAATAAATGAGAATAAATAATTTACATCACCCCCAGTAAGGTAGAATTAACTGTCGACTAAAGAGAGGAATTTATAATAAAGAATGTACAATTGTTTTTTTTAACCAGTGACAGAATTTTGATAAAATTTGAAAATAATGTAAAGTCAAGAAGTGTTTAATTTAAATGATGTAAATGTCAATATGTTTATTATTTATATTAATATTTTGTTTATTATAAATATTTTATGTTACTATGTTTTGTATTTCAAGGTAGGATATTGAAAATGTTCAAGGTGTTTTCAGAAATTATACATAACATATGTAGGTCAAGGGTTTTGTACTTGACCTAGTTATGATCAGCTGATGAGTTCATACACCTACTAAGCTTGTAGAGTAGGAATTCAATTTTAATTTGTTTGCTTGATTAATTCAAACTAATCTTTGAATAATTTTAATAAATTTAATAAATATTTAATGAATAATTTTTTTGAATTTTAAAATTTTGAAAATTTTAAATTTAAAAAAAAAAAAAAAAAAATTTTTTTTTTTGATTTGTCGCCTGCCAGCGAGTGAATATGTTAAATAATTATTATTTTATTGTGTATGTATTGATGATGTTTCTTTTATTGTATTGCTTTATATTGGTAGGCTATAAATTGTTCTCATGCTAGAATAAGGATGTATTTGTATTAATAGGAATGTTGAGGTTAAGTCATTGAAACAAAAATTAGAAAAAAGAGGAAGAGAATTTTTTGGTAAAAGATTTTTTTGAATATTGAATTTTTTAAATTTTTGATAAATTTTAAAAGAAAGTTTTATTCTTATGTGTTATGATAATATGTAATGTTAGTGTGTGTGAGCCCAGTATCTGCTAAAGGCAGCCCAGCTTGCAAAAAGGGGAAACATATCGGCGGAGGAGCTGGAGTAATTTTAGCCAGGGATTGAGGATTTTGGGGGTAGCAGGTTAGAAGGCGAGGTGTGCTGTGGTGCGAGTCTGATCGATTTCTCGGTGTTGGGATCTCTTACGGAGAAGTCCAGTGATCTCGTTCAGATGAGTCCATGGTCGCTGAGCCAGGGGGGTCGTGTACCCATGCAGATTATGAACCAGGGGGTTGTTGGCACCAGTTCCTCTCCGGTCCTCTTCGGGGTTATCGATGAGATTTCTTCTGTCGTGAACAGCAGAATTCTCATCGAGGGGGTATTGTAGCGGGTCGATTTTTGGGTGTTTTTGTTTTAA
Organism: Magicicada septendecula; assembly: GCA_034769895.1. Classification (NCBI taxonomy): domain Eukaryota; kingdom Metazoa; phylum Arthropoda; class Insecta; order Hemiptera; family Cicadidae; genus Magicicada; species Magicicada septendecula. Next base: position 409,386,764 of record CM068369.1, on the reverse strand, counting down.
CCGTTTGGTGCATATATTTATATTTTTATTTATTTCATTTTGGGCGGATTATCATTGTGCAACGTATTTGTTCGTATAACAGACCAGTGTTGAGAAACAGTTGGAAACAAAGCGAAACGCAATCAGTGGTGTAACACGGCTGAAGAATTCACCTCCACAAAATTCTGAGAACTTTGTACCTCTGTGTGTGGCAGCGCACATACGCAACTGCTCAATCACGCTCAAAGGACGCTCTAGCAAAAAACCAAGATGGCTAGAGAGAATAATATTTGTCGTCTTCGTCAAGATCCCCCGGAAATGCTGTTTTAAGTCCGGCCCACTTAAATGACATCAGCAGAGCAGAAGCCAATATTGTCCTCTGGTCACACACATATACCAGCTATAATCTATGCATAAACTGGATATGCCGCAGCAAGTCAACTGTATACGACGACGAAAACATCATGGCATGGAGGAACAACTTCCAGGCAGGAACAGGTAGTTGTACCTGTTACACACACAGCCATACAGTCAACTAGAACCCGAACACAACTACAGACGCTTACCGTTTCTTTTAGGCCCCGGTCGGTGGTGTTATAAAATGTAATTAATCCAGTAAGACCGACCGGGACCCGAGGAGATAATCAACGCATCTTAGTTACAAAATGGTTGCAAGTGCGAATCGCAAACAGTTAAATTACGGACATTGGAATCGAATCGGGACAAAACACGTGTTCGGCCGGCCACGCGGTAGTGAACAGTTGTAAAACAATAAAGGAGTTTGTAAAATATAATAACAAGGGGTAAAGTATTAACTTGTGTGAAAGCGTGTGTAAGCAGATTGGGCTGTCTTGAATAATATTTAAATATATAACCGAAATCTATTATCTATAAACGTATATGTGAAAATTTGCTTTTTTATGTCCTTGTTTTACTTAATTAAAATCATTTAGTTTACTTTAAAACAATGTGTTAGTCTAAGTTATTTCGTCATTACCACTTTCTCATTTCTGTGTTGCGAAATTCGTCTAACGGACCGGAATCTTCTGAGTTATTAATTGGGTGGGTCAGATTGCTAAATTGTCCGTTTTATTTAGGGTGGAGTGTACAGGTTTTCGATATTTTATCCTATAAAAAATAATCGTGGCGACTCTGGGCTTCTGATAAAATTTCCGCAGCAGGTAAGTAGTTTAAGTCCTGGTAGTGGATTTTATTTATTTATATATTTAGGTCTCTTTTTTATTGTTACACATTAATGGTAGAAATAAAAACAATGCTGGTAACTGAATACTGATTTGCGTTTATTCATTCAAAATCGTGCGCCAGTCAAACTGCGCATGTCCCAGGCACTGGCTAATATTCGCCACAGTCGGCAGTGAGAAAGATTAACAAATATATTTTTTACAAGTTTAAATTTATGGTTCTTTTAACGAGTTGAAATGGTCAGAGGGCAAGGAACAAGATACATTTAACAGATATTCTTAAACTAAATGTTAACATCTGAAATAGAACAGAATTATTATTACAATTGTCAATTAGAAAGAAATTATTTAAAATTCGAACCAAGTCGAAGAAATGACGTCACTCTGCTCCAGGCAGCACTGGTCGATCGTCTGTATAGAAATTCAGCAATGGCCGCCGTCTGCTCGATTTTATTTGCTATGACGCCGTTGGAATTGAAGATCTTCTCCCACAGAAATAAAACGATGTTCCCTTTTCCTGCGAAGTGGTGTTGTTCCAAAATATAGTGTTGAATGTCCCCTCGTCGTCTGCGATGTCGAATTCTGGATGGATCTCTTGTGTAGTGTGATGTTCAAATATGTGTGTTGGTTCTTTGTGAATTCGTTCCCAAAAATTGTTTCAAAATGGCTGTCGATTTTTGGTGTTGCGTTTTATGGTGTTATTCTGTGTTTTTGGAAACTTGTGAAGTGTTAGACATAGATAAATAAGATTATTTCACTTGTTAGTTCATCTCCGTTACACGCCACATAACCACACTTGGTTTTAATATAAATTATTTGGTTTTCAAAACTCCACTAATACATTTTTCAACTGTTCAGCTTTGCGATTAACAATAGACTAAACGATGCAACGTCGTCGTTTTAGGGCAATTTGTGGTATGTCTTTTTCCTCTTCATATTGTTTAATTATAAAATATCTGTCTAAGACTTGTTTCACTATCTAACTATACATAACAAGTTTTCTTATTTTTTACTGTATTTCCAATATTTCTTAATTTTACATGAATCTAATTATTCAGTAATATTGATTATTTAATTTTACATCTTTTGATATATAGCTGGGTTTGTTTCAAACTCATTTAAGCCCAAAAATTACAATTTTATATAATAATTGTATATCTCATATTTTGTACAAATTCAGTGTTTTAAAGGTTTTTATTTGTTTTTTCGGTATAATATTTCCATGGAATACACCTAATAACTCCGTAATTACTTGGTTGTTAATAATTTGGTTATTAAAACATTTCAATATTGATTAATTTGCTGTTTAGTCTGATTTGATTACTATCATAAGCCTATTTTTGACTGTTTCCAAAAGAAGTTAGTTTTCTTTCTTTTGTCATTCTATTTGCTATTAACTGTATCTGTATTAATTATACTTTCAATTTCTGTATTGTATGTATTGAATTCTATTCCTATTACATAGATTAATTCTTTGATAGATAGTTTTTTTTTTTTTTATAGGCCATTCTGTGTTTACAAAGATAGTGTCTTGGTGGGTCTGTTTGTACATTATACATGGTTTACTGATTTGAATAAAACTATTACATTTTTATGCCCTACTTGCCTCTCTGACTTACACAATGGAAAATTAAATGACATGATTTTAATTACAATAGAATATCTTGTATCTACTAAACTTTCTTTATACTAATAACATCATTGAACCATAACATGAACATCTTATGCCTAATTTTAACAAAAACATCTTATTATCAACTATTTTCCATATATCACCTAATTTTAACAAAAACATCTTATTCCTATTTTTTTTTTCTGTATCATCAAATGATAACAACATAGCTTATCCTAGACATAATTTAATTAGAAAACATAAAAAACTCCTATTACTAGTAACACTGTCAGTCACTAACTGTCTTGTGTATGTATTATTCTTATGAAAACACTTTAACTGTGATAAAAAAAACCTCGTGTATCTATTTACACCTTACATCTAAAATATTATTTAATTAATAATAAATAATAAACATCTTAATATTAGGCATACCTTCAGTTATGAACTGTCCTTTGGTATTTTTGTCCTCACCATTTATTTAGTTATAATTAAAGAAAACATTTTATATGTAATAGTCCTTCTTATATCTAATTTAAAACTCTTATTACTAGTAATGTTGTCAGTCCTTAGACTGTCTTTCATTTCAATGGTTTTATTATTATTATTCTACACTCATGGTAGTCTTTTTATAATACTTAAACCTCATTGAAGATTTTTTCATAATTTTTTAACTATGTTTCTCACTGTACACTCTGTAGTTCCTTAATTTTGTTATCTCACTTCACTTTATTGTATTCTACACTCTGGTAGTCTTTTTAGTGAGTTCTACTCTATGGTAGTCTCTTTTGACATATTTTTTGACATGTTACACTTACAACTAATATACAATTTGTTTTTATAGTATTGTATCTTGTAACTTGTTTGGGGTTTACCTATATCGGTTTCAATTTTGTCTCATGGTATTTATTATATGATTAACATTTTGTTTTGGCATATCTCTTCCTGTTTCTGGTCTCTTTGTTGGAATCTTGATATGTTTCGTCCCTTCTTCAAATATCACATTAGTAGTTTCCTTATTAAAATGGTTTCATGACAGATTATTTCCTTTTTTATGGTCCTTCCCTTTTTGTACTGCTTCCCCAATCTACTGGGTATACTGCTGGTTTAACTGGTTTTTTCATAGTAGGTTATTTTAATTAATGGTTTTCTTTATTATCTTCCATTTTTATTAACATTTTATAGACTTAATTATACAGTTTCTAGTGTAATCCTTAAACAATTTATTCTTCTCACTCACTATGGAACTTTCTCTTTTATTCATGTAACATTAATTCAAATGTTTAGTGTGATAATTTTGTTATGTTACATATGCTCTCCTGTAAAAGTGATTAGTTCAGATCATACTCTGTATGGATGAAATAATTACTACTAATTCTTTTGTATTTACATTTTCTCCGTGATTACATGTTTTCACTTTATATACCTTCTTTTTCCACCATTGCTTCCTCTCAGCTGATGTGTATCTCCTTCATTAGTTTCTTCTTTTCATTGATAAGTGATCTTCAATCTTGTGTATAACATTATCATTTTATATTCCTTCTTATTTGGTGCTTCCTCACCAGTATGTTTACTCCCTAACATTCCCTAACAAATTAATTGGAACAGTTCAGAGTGGCACTTTTGGCTTCAATCCCTGCTGTCCAATACTTCAATTGAGTCCAGAGGTATTATCATCTCTGCTCAACACATAAGACTGATGGCATTTTCTACATCCAGTCATAAAAATAAATAAACAGTAAAAGTAGTCATTTTTGACTAAAATAAACATCTTTAGATTCTTCACTTCATAATACGTTATATTAATTAATACTTTTATACACTTGACTCTTCTTCTCTCTTAAAGCTTATTCCATATTAGGTGGTTTAGGTATGTGGTATAATATACATTTCATCATGTTTACATAGTAAGTAGTATTTATATTTACTTTTTCTACCATCTGGTATCCATTGAGTTATTTTTATTGCTCATGGTATAACATGAATTAATTCTTTATCACTTTCACTATAACAGTGGTTATTGTAACAGCATTATCATTATTAGTATCAGGTTTTTTTTTTGGTCTCACTATTTGGTCTTTAGTGAGCTGGTCCTTCTTCATTGTTCCATTTTTATTAAATTATTTTCTTTGTGAGTTTGGTTAATTTGTTCGATTAAGTCATATGACATTCTGGTTTCCTTTCTCTCTTAGAATTTTGTATCTCTTTCTTACAAAATCTTTTTTCATATTTCAGAGTTATTTCTCATCATTTGCATGAGTAATGATGTGAGTTTAATGTTTCTTAATTTTAGACATTTTTATTCAACTACATTCTTTCTTATTCATAGTTGTCTTTCAAATATTTTGGTATAAGTTGTACTTATTATTGTTTTGAATTTTGAAATTATTATTCCTCAAAATTCTTTTTGCATTCATAATAGTCTTTGAATGTTTGTGTAAGTGGTACTTACTAATTATTTTGAATTTGGACAATTATTATCTGCATCCAAATTCTTTTTACTTGCATAATAGTCTTTGAATATTTGTGTAGCTTGTACTTACTATTGCTTTTGAATTTTGAAGCTTATTATGTTCAAAATTCTTTTTATTTATTCACAATAATCCTTCAAATGTTTTGTTGTAAGTTGTACTTACTAATTTTTGAATTTTGTAATTATTATCTTTATCAAAATTCTTTTTGTATCATTCACAATTGTTCGATTATTTGGTGTAAGTTGTACTTACTCATTTTTGAATTTTGTAGTTATTTCTTATCAAAATTCACAATTTCTTCATAATATTTTTAACTCACAACTATGAGTCCTCCAAATATTTTTTAATGGATAACTGATTATAAGTTCCTTTTACTTTATTCGAAATGATATCCTTTAGTACATATGTATTATTATTATTGTTTTTAATAATCAGGTATGGGCTGGTATACAGCAGTAATAACTTTCTGGTAATGCCTTCCAAAGTACTGGGTAATTCCCTGTTTTTTAGCAGTACCTTTTCTCCGACTTCATATCTTATTATTTTCTTAACAGCCTTTTGATATTTGTTCTTGTGCCTTTCCTGGTCTTCAGCCAATTTATTGTAGAATCTGATTCGATTGAACTTGTATTCTTGACTCCTGGGGAACTCTATTATGTCTTGTATTTCCCTCGGAGGTGGTCTTTCATACATCGCCGTGTATGGCGTGGTACCAATAGCGGTGTGATATGATAAATTAAGGAATTCTTCAGTCGCTAATAAATATTCTTGCCACTTCTTTTGTTGATTATAGCAATAAGTTCGTAATATTCTTCCGACCTCTCGCAGTACCCTCTCCGCTGGATTGCTGCTGGGGTGGTAGACAGACGTCTTGTATGTCTTAATGCCCAATGTATTCAGAGTGTTTCTCCACCGCCAACCCTTAAATTGCGTTCCATGGTCGGTGATTATGGATGTCGGGCTTCCTACCTCTGGAATGTAATGATTTGTTATTATTTCTAGAGTCTTCAGAGTGGTGGCTCTGTTCACAGGGTATAGTTTTGTAAATTTTGTAAAATGATCCATCATAATAACAATATATTTATATCGATGGCGTCCGCCACTGCGGGGAAATGGACCACATATGTCCAAAAAGACCTTTTCCAGTTTGGCTTGTGAGGTAATCGGTATCATCATACCTTCCTTTCTCTCATTGTTGGTTTTCACCAATTGACATATCATACAGGTTTTAAGGTAGTGTCTAGTTTTTCTATTGATACTTTTTATGTGACAATTCTCTTCTATTGCCTTGATCACCTTCATGGCTCCCATGTGACCGTATCGTAGGTGATAGTCCAGGATGATATCCTTTTCGATTGTAGTAGGGATCATGATCTTCCAAACGTCTTCGTCAAGGGATGTCTTGATGAATAAAATCCCATTATGTATACAATAAAATTTGTTTATTGTGTCATCTTGGTTGGAGAGACGAAGTTTAATAGAGTTTAACTTCGGATCGGACTGCTGGTGTTTGCTGATGTCCTGCACTATCTTCTCTAAATCAGATCTGTCCTTAATAATGTTATAGATTTTCAAAATGCTCTCTTTTTCGCCTTCGAATGTTTGTTCTTCCAGATTCACTCTTGACAATACGTCGGCTACTACATTTTTACTTCCAGGAACATACTCCCACTGTATATCGTATTCCTGCAGGGCGAGTACCCATCTGGTCAATCTACCATGGCTTAATTTGCACCTTCTTAGAAATGATATTGACTTGTGATCTGTTCGGACGGTCACCGGATATCCGAGGATATACGTCCGAAACTTCCCGCAGGCAAAGACTACACTTAGCAGCTCTTTTTCCGTCACATTATAGTTCTTCTCACACTGGTTAAGGGTTCTGCTAGCAAAGCTCACTACTAGATGGTTTCCGCTTTCATCTTCTTGGTACAGTGTTGAACCCAAGCTAATGTTACTAGCGTCACAGTTTAGAAAGAAGGGTCGGTTAAAATCTGGATGGTTGAGCATTACTGCATCTAAAAATTTCTCTTTAATTGATTTAAAGGTCTCGTCTTGTTCTTGACCCCATCGCCATTTATTCTTGGACGATAACCGGTACTGAAACTGGGCTGTTAGTTCGGAATAATTATTCTGGAACTTCCTATAATAGTTACATAGGCCCAAAAATGATTGTAGTTGCCTTCTGTTTTTTGGTGTAGGGAATCGTTGTATGGCGTCTACCTTTTCTGTTGATGGTGTTATTCCTTGACTGTTTAGCTGGAAACCCAGGAATTGAACTTCTTTAGCTATAAGCTTGGACTTGTCCAGTTTAAGGGTGACATTATTTTCAGCAAGCTTCTTCAAAACATACTCCACACGATAACAGTGTTCCTCCCAGCTGGTTGATGTTATTAGTAGATCATCAACATAGACAGTTGTGAATTGGAGCGCTTCTGGTCCTAGTATATGATCCATACAGGCGACAAAAACAGCTACTGAATTAACCAACCCGAAGGGCAATCTCTTAAACTGATAATTGCGCCCTTCGAAGATGAACGCCATGTATTGCCGGCTTGCTGGGTGCAACTCCACTTGCCAATAGCCGCATACGGTATCCCAGGTGGTAATGAATCGTGTTCCGTGGAACCTCTTCAAAATTTCATCAATTTCGCCAGGTGAGGTACGATCGTTTATTATCATCTTATTTATCTCCCGAGCGTCAAGGCAAAGTCTTACCTTCCCATTTTTCTTTTGTATGGCCACAATTGGGCTAGTGTATGGCGATTGACTGCTCTCGATGATATCTCTACGGATCATATTCTGGATCTCTGATCGTACGGCTTCTTTCAAAGATTGTGCTATTGGGTATGACTTTCGGTTGAATTCTACCGGTTCTCTGAATCGTATGGAACATTGGTAGTTCCGGATCCTTCCAGGTTCGTCAGAAAATACAGCCCGATATTTCTCATATATTTCTACCAATTGATTCAGCTGGTTTTCCGTTAGTTGCTCGTTAGTATTGTGGCACTGGAAGTTACGTATCTCTTGGATCTTTTGTTGCCATAGGTCTTCCTCCGAATCTTGATGTACTGGCTTGTTGTTTGTTAAGTGGTTTGATAAGTAATTCACCTTATTTTGGTGGTCGAGAAGTCGTTTGGAGTCTAGTCTTGTTATCAGTTAAATTGGCTATCCAGGTTGAACCTTCGGTAAAGAGTGATACCTTTCCTCGGCACAAGTCGATAATTGCTGAGTTTCGGCGCAATATGTCGCATCCTATCATTATGTTGAAAGGTAATCCGGCTGCAACAAGAAATATCATATCCACACTTATGCCCTGACTTTTGACATTGAGGGATACCTGCTTTCTTATGGTCTTGTTCTGTCGGCCGGTAGCTCCTACAAGTACAATGTTATTAATAGGTAGTACCGGTAAGTTTTTATGGCATTCCTGCTGTATCCGGTCCAACTCATTTCGATTTATTATGGAGACATTGGCTCCAGTGTCTATCATTATAGGAACAGAAATACCTTCAATTTCTGCGATTATGTATATTATTTCATTATCATTATTTTTAATATTAAGCTCACTTTCTTCTAATAGGTCCTTACGGATATCCTTTAAATAATTGCTGTATATTATGGTAAAATTTTTTCTGTTTTTCTTCACATTCATACCTACTTGATTAAACCCAGCAGATTGGAGCAGTAAAGGGTTATTGGATTTTATTACTGCCTCCGTTCGTTTAAATGTTCCGCTTCATTACGGATCAGGCCGTTGGAAGCATCAGCTTGAAGTCCTGAGGCTGTTTCGTTTGGTTCTGCTCGATCGTCTGGTTGGGCTTCTGTTACAGGTAGTCTTCGCTGATTATCCAGGCTGGAACTACGTCTGGGCTCGTACTCTCTGTACCGATTATTTCCCTGGCTCCCTTGGAAGGTCTCGTACTCGTAGTATCGGCTCCTTCTTTGAGGCTGGTACCTCCTGTGTCCACTGCCTTCTGCTCGGATGTAATTAACATTAGGTCGATATGCCCTGTAATTGTGGTTACCTCCATTTGGGTAATTTCGGTTATAATTACCATGATAATTATTATTATTAGAAAGGTTGGGGTTCCTCTGACCATTTTGAATATAGTTACTATTATTATTATAATAACCGTTGTTATTTTGTGGACGGCTATTATTATTATTATTGTTGTGGTTGTTGTTATTATTATTTATGCGAGGAATACTACTATTATTATTATTATGGTTAAGCCTCGGCAAATTATTGTTATTTCTAGGGTTATAATTGTACTCGGCATTATTCCGATTTGCGGAGTTATAATTATTATTATTACCCACATTCTGCCGATTATTATTATTATTCCTTGGTTCCGGCTTTTCATACCTCCTGCGACTTTGACGGTAATAGTCTTCGTGTTCGTACATCTCTAAAAGCTCGGTCATGGCTTGCACCGTTTTTATTTGACTGTTTCGTCTGGCTCTGATAATATCCTCCTCGTAGTGGTATGAGAGTTTGCTGACCAGGCATTCTTCCGGTATTCGGGGCTCTAGATGTTTGGCCACGCACACCTTTCCCAAAAAGTACGCCGTTAAAGTTTGGTTTCCATAAGGGTTGTACTTCCCATGACATATCCCGTCTCTGGCGATATTTTGCGTTGATTCCGACCAATATTTGGCTTTGAATAGCCTTCTGAATTGTTGATAGTCGGTCACCTCGTCTCTTATTGCCATCCACCAATTGTCTGCTATTTCCTTGAACGATTTGTCCAGCACCTCTTTGTTCTCCCTCCAGCGATTACCTCTGTGTTTGGCAAAGTATTCCTCGATTCTTGCTAGGAATTCCATGGGTTTATTTTTATAAAACCTGAAGTTAATCCCTTCACGATTTTCACTGTTGGGACAACTGGTAATGGTTGTCGGTCGACTATGGAATAGGTCTATATCGGTCTGGTTCTGTCGTACCTGACTGTTGATACTGGTCACAGCAGCTTCTATGCCGTCACATTTTTCTGTGAATCGGTCCTGCACTCGCTCCCAGTCTTCCCGTGTTTCCTTTAGTTTTTCCTCCAACGTCTTCCTAGTCGTTTCTTCAATGGTGTTAACCTTCGTATTTATTTCTGCCCTAATACTCCGTACTTCTTGTTCGGTTTGACTCCATTTTTCGTCAGCTCTGGTAACCCTTTGTTCGATTACCGTTATTTCCTCTTCTACTTTCTTGCTGATTGTCTCATTGTTTTCAGCTATCTTCTGGCTCAATTCTTCCTTCAATATTTCCATTCCTCCGTCTAACCGGTTCATGTTCTCTTGGTTCGTCTCCTTCAATTCTTCTCTCAATTGCTGACTATTATTCTCCATCTTTTTATTGGTTTCTTCCAGTTTCTGGCTTATCTGGGTCAATTCCTCATTTGATTGTTTATTGTCAGTTTTTATTTCCTCCATTTTCTCCTCCATCTTCTGGATATTTTCCTCCATCTTCTCCTCGATTTTCTGAATATTTTCTTCCATCTTCTCTTCTATCTTCTTACTGTTTGCTTCCATCTTCTCCTCCATCTTCTTGCTAGTATCTCCAATTTTATTGCCCAACTCTTCCTTCAATCGTTGATTATCATTCTTCATTTCCTCCTCCATCTTCTTACTATTCTCCTCCATCTTCTCCTCCATCTTCTTACTATTCTCCTCCATCTTCTTACTGCTTTCTCTTAATTCCTCCTTCAATCGTAGGTTATCACTCTTCATTTCCTTACTATTTTCTTCGATTTTCTTGTTGGTATCTCCGATTTTATTACTCAACTCTTCCTTTAATTCTTCCTTCGTTGTTTTAAATTCTCGGAGTAACATCTCCATCATTTGATCAAATTTTGTATCTTCCTTTGCGGTGGATTTCTCCGGCTGTTCCTTCTGTGGTGCCGGCTTATTTGGTTCTGCTGGCGGTAACATTAACTCCACATCTTCCACTGGTGTCGCTTCTTTATCCTCCATGTTTATCTCCTGCTCGGCCTCCATAGCCCTTTTTCTTGATGTAGCTCTCCTGTGCATCTCGCTCCCTCTTCCGACCTGTTGACCGTTGCCAAGCTAAAAATAGGAAATTGGACAATCGTCCTTATTTTATAACACTATTATCTCCTATTTAAAGCCCCTTAAGTTGGACGCCAATTTGTAATATAATAAAAATATTACAAATATATAAAAATAAAAATTTATATTAAATAATGGAATTGTGTAGAAAGATATTGAGAGATATTGTGTGTGTATCTTTGGTGATAACAAAGGTATTGTGCTCTTCCTTTAGCGTTGGGCGCCAATTTGTAATATAATAAAAATATTACACATATATAAAAATAAAAATTTATATTAAATAATGGAATTGTGTAGAAAGATATTGAGAGATATTGTGTGTGTATCTTTGGTGATAACAAAGGTATTGTGCTCTTCCTTTAGCCCCACTAGTTGGGCAAGCCAATTTGTAATATAAATAAAATATTACAAATAAAAATAAAAATTGAATTTAAAATAATTGAATTGATATGTGTTGATACTTATTGATATTTTGTTTATCACTGGGTCAGTCTGACTCCTTAAAGTCCCACTGTTAGGCTAGTCATTCTGTGATATAATTTCAAATGTAATAATAAATAGAATATAGAAATATTGATGATAAGAGTATGTTATAACTAGGTGTGTTTGATTGATAAATAATGAATACATCAAACTTTAAAAATTCTGCAAATATTTTTTCTCGTTCTTGTATAGAGTTTGTTGGAATGATTTAATTTAATTAATTAACAATTAATTAATTAGTTGAATTTGTAATTTCCTTCTTTGTCTATTCTCTCAATGTGAATTATGTTTTTGCTTAATAAAAAATAATAATAACATTAATGGTAGAAATAAAAACAATGCTGGTAACTGAATACTGATTTGCGTTTATTCATTCAAAATCGTGCGCCAGTCAAACTGCGCATGTCCCAGGCACTGGCTAATATTCGCCACAGTCGGCAGTGAGAAAGATTAACAAATATATTTTTTACAAGTTTAAATTTATGGTTCTTTTAACGAGTCGAAATGGTCAGAGGGCAAGGAACAAGATACATTTAACAGATATTCTTAAACTAAATGTTAACATCTGAAATAGAACAGAATTATTATTACAATTGTCAATTAGAAAGAAATTATTTAAAATTCGAACCAAGTCGAAGAAATGACGTCACTCTGCTCCAGGCAGCACTGGTCGATCGTCTGTATAGAAATTCAGCAATGGCCGCCGTCTGCTCGATTTTATTTGCTATGACGCCGTTGGAATTGAAGATCTTCTCCCACAGAAATAAAACGATGTTCCCTTTTCCTGCGAAGTGGTGTTGTTCCAAAATATAGTGTTGAATGTCCCCTCGTCGTCTGCGATGTCGAATTCTGGATGGATCTCTTGTGTAGTGTGATGTTCAAATATGTGTGTTGGTTCTTTGTGAATTCGTTCCCAAAAATTGTTTCAAAATGGCTGTCGATTTTTGGTGTTGCGTTTTATGGTGTTATTCTGTGTTTTTGGAAACTTGTGAAGTGTTAGACATAGATAAATAAGATTATTTCACTTGTTAGTTCATCTCCGTTACACGCCACATAACCACACTTGGTTTTAATATAAATTATTTGGTTTTCAAAACTCCACTAATACATTTTTAACTGTTCAGCTTTGCGATTAACAATAGACTAAACGACGCAACGTCGTCGTTTTAGGGCAATTTGTGGTATGTCTTTTTCCTCTTCATATTGTTTAATTATAAAATATCTGTCTAAGACTTGTTTCACTATCTAACTATACATAACAAGTTTTCTTATTTTTTACTGTATTTCCAATATTTCTTAATTTTACATGAATCTAATTATTCAGTAATATTGATTATTTAATTTTACATCTTTTGATATATAGCTGGGTTTGTTTCAAACTCATTTAAGCCCAAAAATTACAATTTTATATAATAATTGTATATCTCATATTTTGTACAAATTCAGTGTTTTAAAGGTTTTTATTTGTTTTTTCGGTATAATATTTCCATGGAATACACCTAATAACTCCGTAATTACTTGGTTGTTAATAATTTGGTTATTAAAACATTTCAATATTGATTAATTTGCTGTTTAGTCTGATTTGATTACTATCATAAGCCTATTTTTGACTGTTTCCAAAAGAAGTTAGTTTTCTTTCTTTTGTCATTCTATTTGCTATTAACTGTATCTGTATTAATTATACTTTCAATTTCTGTATTGTATGTATTGAATTCTATTCCTATTACATAGATTAATTCTTTGATAGATAGTTTTTTTTTTTTTTTATAGGCCATTCTGTGTTTACAAAGATAGTGTCTTGGTGGGTCTGTTTGTACATTATACATGGTTTACTGATTTGAATAAAACTATTACATTTTTATGCCCTACTTGCCTCTCTGACTTACACAATGGAAAATTAAATGACATGATTTTAATTACAATAGAATATCTTGTATCTACTAAACTTTCTTTATACTAATAACATCATTGAACCATAACATGAACATCTTATGCCTAATTTTAACAAAAACATCTTATTATCAACTATTTTCCATATATCACCTAATTTTAACAAAAACATCTTATTCCTATTTTTTTTTTCTGTATCATCAAATGATAACAACATAGCTTATCCTAGACATAATTTAATTAGAAAACATAAAAAACTCCTATTACTAGTAACACTGTCAGTCACTAACTGTCTTGTGTATGTATTATTCTTATGAAAACACTTTAACTGTGATAAAAAAAACCTCGTGTATCTATTTACACCTTACATCTAAAATATTATTTAATTAATAATAAATAATAAACATCTTAATATTAGGCATACCTTCAGTTATGAACTGTCCTTTGGTATTTTTGTCCTCACCATTTATTTAGTTATAATTAAAGAAAACATTTTATATGTAATAGTCCTTCTTATATCTAATTTAAAACTCTTATTACTAGTAATGTTGTCAGTCCTTAGACTGTCTTTCATTTCAATGGTTTTATTATTATTATTCTACACTCATGGTAGTCTTTTTATAATACTTAAACCTCATTGAAGATTTTTTCATAGATTTTTTAACTATGTTTCTCACTGTACACTCTGTAGTTCCTTAATTTTGTTATCTCACTTCACTTTATTGTATTCTACACTCTGGTAGTCTTTTTAGTGAGTTCTACTCTATGGTAGTCTCTTTTGACATATTTTTTGACATGTTACACTTACAACTAATATACAATTTGTTTTTATAGCATTGTATCTTGTAACTTGTTTGGGGTTTACCTATATCGGTTTCAATTTTGTCTCATGGTATTTATTATATGATTAACATTTTGTTTTGGCATATCTCTTCCTGTTTCTGGTCTCTTTGTTGGAATCTTGATATGTTTCGTCCCTTCTTCAAATATCACATTAGTAGTTTCCTTATTAAAATGGTTTCATGACAGATTATTTCCTTTTTTATGGTCCTTCCCTTTTTGTACTGCTTCCCCAATCTACTGGGTATACTGCTGGTTTAACTGGTTTTTTCATAGTAGGTTATTTTAATTAATGGTTTTCTTTATTATCTTCCATTTTTATTAACATTTTATAGACTTAATTATACAGTTTCTAGTGTAATCCTTAAACAATTTATTCTTCTCACTCACTATGGAACTTTCTCTTTTATTCATGTAACATTAATTCAAATGTTTAGTGTGATAATTTTGTTATGTTACAATATTAATATAAGTAACCCCTACAATTAAATATGTTCAATAAACAACATACATAATGATAGTGTACATGTGTCTGTATGATTACAAAAAAAAAACTGACTCACACAATAAAGTCACTATAATAGTACATAATGAAATGTTTACAAAAAACATAGGAACACAATGACCATGCCAAGCGTTTTCAATTTGGAGTTCCCAGCAAAAGTAATCCATCCAAAGAATACAATATATTTATTTCAGATAAACTAGTAAGCTCCATGAGCTGCAGAATTCACTCAGACTTTTAAAATTTTTATAAAATTTTGATTTTTTTTTTTGGCTCACAGCAAAACAGAATAATAAATGATAAAAATTTCAAAGCAAACACTACATTTGGATTTGGATTAGCATCATTCCCTTTAAGTTTTTCATGAATTTTTCAATTTTTTTCTAATTTTGTAGATGTTATATGTCCTACAATTTTTAAATTTTCAAACCTAAAAGTTAAAAATTGTGGTTAAAATTCTGTTTAATTTGATACCCTACTCATATTTTTGTGTTTCTTTTTAAATTTTGGTAGTCTTGTTGGGCCCTGGTGACAAATATTTTGAAGTTTCCAAAAATAAACACTGTATTCAGATAGCAGTTACAATTCTCTTTAATATAAGAGATGACCAATACCCCATATGGACATGCTGCAATCCTTTGAAAATTTAACTCTCACACTTTTGCCCCTGCCATCCTAATTTGGGGGGGGGATGAACCTCAAAAACAATAGGGCTCTGTTTGCTAAAGGTGTGGATATGCATGTCAAGTTTCATGAAAATCGACTGATGCATACAAAAGTAAATATAAATATAAGTAAAAAGTAAAAATATATGCAACAAAATATTGCAACAATACATATATTTGCATATTTGCCCAGGGCGGTATGTTTTTAAAAATTTAGCATAGAAAATATATGATGAACATTTTTAACAATATTATGCAGGCTAAGAATTGTCAGAAAGCGTACACCTGCCCCGCGAGTGAATACAGCGCTTGTGTGTGAACACAAGCTATGACAGGCAAAGTCTACGATGGGGTGATGGGGTGATGCGTACGAATTGTTGGTTTGTCTGTAATCAGGTTTTAACCAGATAAAAAATAAACTAATTAATACGTTTTTAAACCTATGAACAAAGACTTACCCCAACTATAAAGACACCATTACATTAAGGAATTTTTAACGAATACGGTGAAAAAAAAATTATTGCAGAAATGTGCAAAATAAAGACGCTAAGTAATTTAATGTTAATTACTAGTGTAATTAAATGGTAATTAATAAGTGTGTTATATGTGACTGACCAGAAAAAAATTACGCAAACGATGATATTGCTCGTGCTACGAGTATGTTCATGAAACGCGAAAATGAACCAAAAAGTGATTTGTAATTAAAAGGATGCTTTGCACAATGTGACAATATCTTACAGGTCGAAAACAGTCCTGGACTTGTCAGATCGCCGTCCAGTATAAATACCACCGGCAATTTTGGGGCGATCTCAGATATCTTCACACGTCACGCTGCTGGTCTGCCGACCAATCGAACATCGTTACCACACACACCATGACTTATGGAGAAACTCTGGACCATCACAACCAACAAACCATAGAGACAGAGAACACAGCATCAGCGTAATCATCATCATAAAATTCTCAGGATTCAGGACACACACACGCGCGCGCGCGCGCGCGCGCGCACGCACACACACACAACGGTAACGTCGGCAGTACGCAGGTGATGAATAAACAATTATATATTTTTGTTTGTGAAAAGAACTCTTAAAAAGAAACTTATATATGAACAGTAAAGACTTAAAGTTTTAAATATAATCACTGTATATAAATTTAAATGGTAGTTAAAGAAAATAATTTAATTTAACAAGAAAATTTAAAAATACTAATCTTCTGTTGTATGTTAAAATTTTGGTGTGTCAGTAGAAATAAATAATAGGTTGGAAGTAAATGTTATATTTTTATTTTGTTTATAGGAACAATTAGTTTTATTCCTGAGATTTAATATTACAGTATTTTTGTTTGTAAATGATTTGCTATTATTATTTAAAATTTGAGTCAAAGTCAGACACACTGAAATAGAAAGTCTAGATAATTTGTTTAACATGTCTGTTTAGCTAGTAAGATTATATGGTTGTTTATTTTTATATGTCATGAACAGCATAGAAGGTTCTATTGTATTTTTTGTAAACTTATAAAAGAGAATATTTTTTTATTTTTATAATTCGAAATTTTAATATTTGCATATTTTCTATTAATATTAATAAATCATAGAATGATTAATTTGGAACGGTTTTAATTAATTATTTCATGTCATCAACATCTCACTCCTCTTTGAAAATTATTTTGTGCAACTACATATACTTGACCCAACGAGAATAAAAAAATCCTGCGACCTGGCCTGTGTGATACACTTCATAGTTGCGTTGAGTACATGGTAATGTATTTGTGTAATGTTTTGAAATACTTGTAACGTTGCAATATATACATATATATTATATTTATACTGAAATTACCTCAAGATATTTTTTTTCCTAATAAGGAAAAAAATAAACTGAGGTAATTTCAGTATAAATATTAAATATATTATATACATCAAGAAACTGACTATAGCAAAAAGTGTTTGAATATATAGCCTATATATTGTAACGCCAAAACATAAAAAAAAGGGGGAGAAGAAGCAGGTGGCAGCTGGTGAATTGACGTTGATATATGAAGGAAATATGGAAATTACGAGAGGAAGTTAACACAAAGAAGTGTGAAATCCTTTTACGACAACAGGCATGTTTATGGACATACCATAAATCCAACAGGGCAGATGTTCACTTGAAGAAATTAGGGTTTGTTCTAGCGAACACATAGAAAAACGCCAGAAGAAGAGTTATGAGTGTAATACTGAGAAAGATACAGTAAAGGGTGGCTGAACGAGATACCAAGAATGCACAGCAAAGTTGAATAAACTCGTCAACGATGCAGCTGGAAGTGTTCTTACTGAAAGGAATGGAAAACTACTAGATATAAGTATGAATGGGAGATACCCAGAAGAATACAAGGAAGGTGATGGAAACAATTAACAAGGCAGCTGGAGGCTTAGCGAGACTAAGGAATTGTTCTGGCAGAGGCGTAGAAAAACAACAGTAAGGGGTGGTGACTGAATGAAGTACCGAGAAAACACAACAAAGGTTAATAAACCATACAGCTAGACACTAAGAGACAATTAAGGGATATTTCTCACTAAAGGGGTATAGAAAAAGTCAGCGAGAGGGTTACCAGTAAATACTGAGAAAACTAAAGTAAAGTTGAGTGAACTCATTAACCATTGCAGCCGTGCGTTAGGAAGGCAGTTAAGGGTGATTCTGTCTAAATGGGACATAGAAAAATGACAGGAAGATTTACAAGTGTGAAATCAGACTTAACGTAGCAGGAGGGGTTGAACCAGAAGCCAAGAAATAGAGTAGGGTAAGAAGATGACCTATCAGAAATTAGCTTTCAACATAGGTGGGTTTCCTGGAGTGAAGTTCTTAGAAAGCAGGAATGTAAAACCAATGGAAACGTATCAGGGTAGCATGTAAGAGAACTAGGAGGGAAGTTTCGTAGAAGAAACAGAGTAGAACCAATGGAAACGCATCAGTAGGATGAAAAGTAACTTAGTGGGGAATCCTGTGTATTTTGACTACATAAAATAAGCTGAAAGCGCGATCAAGGAGGTCTATTACTAAATTTTCGGAGCGTCGGTAGTAACGTATCGATGAAGTCTATTATAATTTTCACGGAGTCTTGACTTAAACATTTACAGTCTGGCAACTTTATCTGAGTCCCCGGACGAAATTCGAAGCTGAAGAGCCTCCCTTTGCCCTTCCAGTCCACATGTTACTCGAGCCACTCTATTTGTTGCCGCGCGAGCCAATAGGAGCTCGTTTCGTATGCTGTTCATGCAGCGCTGTCAGATACTACAATATGTTCATTCCATTCCAAGTCGTCCCACGGTAAAGGTCCGTAAGGCGAGTATTGTGGCATTCTTGTGGCTACATCACGCTCTGGTGTTGATTTACGGCAGTCTGACAACACTGCAGGCCAGGCGCTGGGTGTGACGTGCTGATGTGTTTCCAACGATGTCAGTTGTATTGCATTCTTGCTTACTCTGCCTTAAAATCGAGTGTAATAGAAAGTGTATTTTCTTTAACGATTTATTTTAATATAATTAAGGAATATTTGGTTCATGAAAGTGTTCTTATTACAATATCCACTGACAAGAATAAAGTCGTTCATAGCCAGGGAAGAGAAATTGTGGCAAGTGTTATAGCTTTCTGCGATGCTGAGAAAGAAAGTAATTCGTTTATCTTGCCAGTTACCCAAGCAACAAAGAGAGCTGCTGAAGCAACTGGCAAGTCGGTTAGTTTCATTAAGAAACTTAGAAGAGAACTTAAAGTGTCCCAGGAGAGTGGAACGAAATTAAACACCCCCGGGAAGAAACGAAATGTCGGAAAACACATTGCTTTGGATGATATGAGCAAATGTATCATTCGTAGAAAAGTACAGGAGTTTTATTCGGTAAAGAAACAAGTTCCGACCTTATGGAAACTGCGCGCGGTTCTACAAGAAGCTATAAATTATGAAGGAAGCAAGGAACATCTTAGACAGACATTGCATGCAATCGGTTTTCGATTTAAGAAGTGTCAAAACAAAAGGAAACTTCTCATGGAACGAAATGACATTGTGTTCAAGCGATCGTGTTACCTAAGAAGTCTGCGGGCAAATGACAAATTAGGGGAGAAGAAAAGACCTGTCATATACCTCGACGAAACTTACATCCATCCGTCCTATACAGTTAAAAAGTGTTGGCAAGATGACGATACGGATGGCGTTTTAACATCTGATAGTGCTGGCCAAAGGTGGATTATTGTTCATGCTGGCAGTGAGGAAGGTTTTTTCCCTGGTGCACTCTGCATGTTCAAGTCAAAAACAAAATCAGGGGATTATCACGATGAGATGAACAGTGGAAACTTCACAAAGTGGCTCAAAATGCAATTACTGCCGAACATTACAGAGGCTTCTATAATTGTTATGGACAATGCACCATATCACAGCCAACAGATAAATAAACCACCCACTTCGAACAGCAGAAAAGAAGAAATGAAGGCATGGCTGTCACAGAATAACATAGAATTTCCACTTGACGCCAAGAAGTGCGAATTACTTGACATTATACGCCGTAAAAAATCGACTCCTACGTTCGCTGTGGACGAATTCCTGAAGTCTGCTGGACATACTGTTGCTAGATTACCCCCGTATCATTGCGACTTAAACCCCATAGAATACATCTGGAGTACCGTGAAAAGAAGAGTCGCCGAGAATAATGTGGCCCAGTCAAATGCAGACTTAGAACAGCTTACCAAAGAAGCATTTGCCAGTGTAACAGGTGATGAATGGAAGAAAGTATGTGGGCATGTGGATGAACTGCGGTCTAGTTATTGGGTGAACGATGCTTTGGTGGATGAAGTCCAGGAGCAGCTGATCATCTGACTTGGCAATGAGAGTGACAGCGATTCGGACAGCAGTACTGAGTTGGACGGAAATGACACCAGCAGCGATTCAGTAGCTAGCGGAATCTCGGGAATTGAAGCTCTGGAATAGTGAAGGTACGGGGTTGTTATTTTTTATTTTATTTCATTATTATTAATATTTATTTATTACTTATATAATTAACTGCATTTTGACTGTGACTGGCATGTCTGTAACTCACTGTTGACTTGGCAACAGCGCTTTCGTATTGCCTTCTCTCTCACTCCAAAGTGAGAGAGAAGGCAATCAGCCAGGGCTTCAGAAAGAGTTGCCAAGCTGTAAGAATCTTGACTTAAATTCGGAAGTAGTCGGTGGTGAAAGTTCAGCGAGTTGACTTAAGACTTACATAGGGTTAACATGTTTAAATAGTTGTGAAGATTTATACACTTATGCTATATTTTCGTAGAATCAAAATTAACAAACAATGTGTGTAATACAGTTAATATTAAAAGAGTAAGAACTAAGGTTTTATTAATTTATAACTTGTAAAAATAATTAGGATCGGAGCATGTGTTCGGAATCAGTCGTGTGCAAACTATAACTCACGTAACGAGAATAAACACTATAACTAGTGAACGGTACTTGTACAAATGTAATGTCAGAAGATGCCGAATAGTATTAACTACAGTGGAGTGATAAAAAGTGTTAAGCCATTATTCACTACGAGAGTAAACCATGATGATTCAGCAAGGTGAGAATTCATGCAAAGGAGTGAGAAGCGGATCATCACGTACAACGCAGATCTAAGGAGCGGGAGATGAGATCATCGCACATCCACGCACCGTAGATGTGGATAGTCATACCAACAGTAACTTTTATGTATTTGTTAATATTTTGCTAAAACACCTGTCTGTCCTACTAAAAGAACCTACACATAAACATGTACTATTTAAAGAAATTACGCATGAAGTAACATTAAAACGTGAAGTAGTATGATTACAACATGTCAATTAAGAATAAATTCATATCTTAAACATGAATCCATTTAGAAATAAAATATGTGTTAATATGATAATTAACTAGAGATAAGTGTTATTCATGCCTAGATAAATTAAATTGAACATTGAGATATAGAGATCTTAGAAGCAATGTCTATTGAGAGAAAACATATTTTAAAATAATGAATGATAATAAGAGGTTAAAAGTCAAGATAATTGATATTAATGACAAGTAACGTAAATTTAATAAATGCATTAATTAGACTGTAAATGTGTTTGTGTTTCATTATTTAAATAACAACCTGAGGGATGATACAACAATATTACTTAATTAGTTTTCTTGAACACAAAAATATAATTTGTACTCATCACACCTAAGTAAACTTTACACCATTATAATTAACATCAATAGACATCTCTGTAACTTTAATTACCGTTGCAAATGATGCCCCAGAACGTAGGCTAGATTGAAGAGAACATAATCTTTTAATTAACACAATATAATTAATGGTAACAAGTTATTATCATTAAAATTGGCACTCCAATCACGGGGCTTAAGAAGGTAATAATATCTAGTTAACATAACATTTTAACGTTACAATATATGTAACATTAAAGTATACATATATTGTAACGTTAAAATGTTATGTTAACTAGATATTATTACCTTCTTAACCCCCGTGATTGGGGCGCCAATTTTAACGATAATAACTTGTTACCATAATATATATATATATATATATATATATATATATATATTGTAATGACTTACAAATTATGATGAGATGAATTTGTTAATTTTATAAATGTTTGTATAACAAAATTTATGTTTGTAAATTTTTTTGTTTGTTTTAAAATTAATTAAAATTAATTAATTAATTATGTTCTGTGGTGTTCCGAATTTTTTGTTAATTGTTTTAATTAATTTAACTCCTTTTCTGTATTTTAAAATCCTCTCGCCAGTTAATAAGATTGTCTCCAATAACAATCGATAGGTGTACTTTCCTATTTGGAGGTTATCTTCCTTCTTATTGGTGAAATTCAGGTTGTTTCTGTTCAATTAAAGTTATATTTTATACTAATTATTAAGTAGGAATAAATTAGATTCAATTTTATAGTAATTACTGAAGTTTATTAACGAATATTTATTTTATCGACTCTCTATCGATTTATAAATCGATTCTCAGGGTATCAATAGTGTACAATTATTTAATATCGGGTTCTTCTAACAGTTATTTCAGAGATAGTCAGAGAAAAAGGGCAAAGTATTAAAAGTATAACATTACAAAATATATCCACTTAAAAATTAAAATACATATATTTCATTCAATATATAATGTTAAGTAAGATGCTTTCAAACCGTTCTGTTGAGTAGACTGTGTTGCGTTGGATTGTGGGAAATCAATGATGGCCGCTGCTCATCCAGACGTGAGATGAAGTCGCCTCGCTGTTTCTTGTTCCAATAAAACTGCTTTCCCTACGATTTTTCATTCCTGGGGCTGCGATTCTTCCTTTAAATGTTGGTGGAGTGTTCCTTGTTGAGTGTTAGTGTTTCACTTCGTTTAAATGTGTTGTAAATAGTTATGTTCCACTTTAGTGTATGAGTCGAAAATTGCACTTTCCATTTCGTGGTGTTTAATTATTGTTTTAATCATTTAATATGTGTATCCACTTTGTGCTGTTCTTATTTGAAGTTGTTTTAATGTCTGATGATGTTTGTTTCACTGTATTTGTGTTTAAAATGTGTTTTCACAAAACTCGCGTTTTTCGTCAGACTTGGATTAGAAAACATGTGCCATTAATGTATCAGCAATTAGGTTAAACTTTGCTTAATAGCTCGTCGAGTGTGCTTCACGATATCTAATAATGAACTAATTTACTTCCTCCGTCTTCGACTAAAGTCTTAGCCAAATTAATATTATTCAATCCATTGTTTCAAATTTATTGGCATCCTGTGCATGTGAGAATTTTACATTATATAACTGATTATATTTTTGCTATTATTCAAATTTATTAATTATTAAATACATAATCTTCTTCTTCAGTTCATTCTGCTTAATTTGATACCAAATAATGTAGTTTTATTAAGTTTTTGATCTAAAATGGTATTTTTTACCTCATTTTGAAAATTGTAAGTTTTAAAATGCACTTCCTGCCCTTTTCCAAAAATGTTGCCATCTTACAAGTGATATTAATGATTGTATTAAATCTCAGATTGTAATAAAAGGTTTATCTTCCCTTAATTTCTTGTAATTAGATTAATTGGTTATGTTTTAAAATATTATACAGCAATATATGACTCCCCTATCTGAATTTTGATTTTTTACATTAGCATTTTTAACAGTAATTCTGGCTATCTTTTTACAAAATCTTTCTTAACTATATTTCCAATTACATGACTTTATTACTGATTTACCTTATATAAATTCCTTCAGTTTAATTGTTTTTCTGTACTTATTTCATCAATTTTGATGATGTTTAGTTTTTAACATTTGGCCTAGATTTCTAACAGTTTTTACATACAAAGTTTTTTAAATAATACATGTTGGTTTATACCCTCTCTGACTTTCTTTGCTATTATGACATTAACTAACATTTTCTTATCTTAACAAAAGAACAATTAGTATATAATTTATACTCTAAATACATAACACATAATTCAAATTAACATTGGTCTTTCAAACTTAGACATTTTATACTTAACTACTTTTAGTAATATGCAATAAATATATTATAAATAAAGAATGTTAGTTGATTCTGACATTTCTAAACTTGATTATTTCTGTTACTTTATTCTACATAAACAAAACATAATTATCATAATTTTATACTATATTTCTTACACTAGGTTCTATTATCAGTTTTTATCTGTTTTTCGTTGGATTTTGGGGTAATGATACCTTGTCACTTCACTTTTTATATAGCCTGCTCTTGTTTTATTTTGGTTCATTCTACTGAATGTTGTACAATCAAGAGTGGCAGTTATTTAAAAACACATGTATTACCTGTCATGATAATACTTTATTTTACATTATTCATGGACACAATATAAGCACTTCAATGTTGTAATATTTCACAATCTACTTAGTTTGTGAACTGCAATATTTACACATAAGGTTTATTTATTATAACACAAAAACTTGCACTGATACCCTTTTCATTCTTGGATTTTATTTCTAACTAGTTTTATAGTTTTATTAAAATCAAGAAATCTATTTATAGAAGATAATGAAGGTTTGTCTTTTGGCATTATATAACTATTTCACATTGGTTCACTTTCAATTCTTACTTTATACACTTTTTGGCTTACATCTATTTTACATGTGGTTTCTACATTTGATAGTTTGTTATACTTTCATTTATTATTATTTTTATTAGTTTCTTTTGGTATTTGGGTTTTTTTATAAGAGCACTCCTTCTTCTTTTGGATGCTGTCTTGTTCTGGTTTTCTTCATTGATTCCTTCTATTCTTCTTGTTTCTTATAAATGTATTTCCTTCATCTTCTTGTGGATGTCATCATGTCTTGGGTTTCTTCCTCACCTACTCTTCTTGTTTCTTACAAAATATTTTCTTTTCTTGTTGTGGATTTAGTCATCTTCTGGGTTTCTTCCTTACCTACTCCTATCCTACCTGGGCATTACCTTTTTTCATATTTAGTTTTTAAATTTATTTTGATGATTCATCACTCATTGTACCATTGGTTTTAAATGAACTTTTGCTTTAATCTATGATTGTACTTCACGGTGGTTCTTAATTAATTCTTTATTTTGCTTTCTCGGATTTAAAAATGTTTTTATTTTGGTTTTATGATCATTTTACCATTCAGAATTATTGGCATCATTTGTCATGCTACAATATATATATATTGCAACGATACGTTTAGCATAAGCATATGTATCAACCCCTGACTGAGGTATGATAACATACGAAAGCACGTATGAAATATACAGTATGAGATGTACATAAGAAAAATAATATAATAAATGTACATTACGTATAAGAAATAATGTAAGAAATAAACGTATCAAATATTTTAAATAAATCAAATATTGTAAGTAAGCATGCATATGGAATCATATAGCTTAGTTGGTTTTTAATATTATTATATATAAAAAACTTTCACAAATGAACTTACTTTTGTTCACACTTTCACAAACGTTTCAAGGTGTTGTGCCTCTTCCTCAGTGTGAGTAAATACTGAATGTCATTGTTGCAGAATAACGATTATGGACTATAGGTGTGTGTGGTGGGAATTGATGATGGGAGGGAATTGGCGCTGGGGTTCAAATTTTGTGTTTGGATCAATGTATCAAATAGTGTATGTGATCTGTAATGTACTTGTTCATTTAATATGTTGTTTGGTTGTAATGTGTGATATCTGTATATTTCAAATTGTTCAGCTGTGTTTAATTTTCTACTTTTTGATAAGTAGTGTAATATTTCCATGTTGTGTTCTATGTTTGTGTAACTATGGTTTTCATTTTGTAAATGTGTGGCAAATGTGGAATGTATGTAATTTGTGGTGAGGGCTTTTATATGTTCTGAAAATCTGGAATAAAAAGATCTTCCCGTCTGGCCGATGTAGAATTGGTTACAATCATTACAATTTAATTTATAAACTCCTGTTTTACTGTATGTGTCTGTGTCTTTGTTAATATTTATATGTTTCTTAATGGTGTTGTTGGTTCTGTAGGCTATTTTATAATTGTGTTTTCTAAATGTGTTAGCAATTTTGTGTGTATTGGAGTTGTAGTATGTAAGTGTTATGTACTTACTGGGTTGTGTGTTGTTGGTCTGATGTGTTTTATTTTTATTTTTTGTGTTTAGGATGCGTTTGTGTATTTTATTTACCAAATCGGGGTTGTATCCATTTTTAACTGCTATATATTTGATTGTGTTAAGTTCTTCTTGGTAATCATGTGTGTTTAGGGGTATTGAAGTGAGTCTATGGAGCATGTAGTTGAATGCTGCATGTTTGTGTTGAGATGGGTGGTTGGATGAGTTATGTATGACCATGTCTGATGTGGTGGGTTTCCTGTATATTTTGTATGTGTGTGTGTTGTTTATTTTGGTGATTGTGAGGTCTAAGAAGTTTAAACTATTATTTAGTTCTATTTCAAGTGTGAATTTTAATTTATGGTGTATAGTGTTAATATATTTGTGGAAATTTTCTATTTGTCTTTTGTTGCCGTTGTATAGGAGTATAATGTCATCAACATACCTGTGCCAATATATTATTTTATCAGTATATTTGTTACTGTGTAATATGTGTTCTTGTTCTATGGTGTGTACAAATATTTCGGCTAGTATACCTGATATAGGTGAGCCCATGGGTAGTCCATCTGTTTGTGTGTAAAACATGCTATTGTGTGTGAAATAATTTTGATCTGTTATAATTTTAGTTAGATGTATGATCTCATTTATGTGTGTTTCAGGTATGTTGTTTAATTTTAGTAATTGTTCTAATGTAATTAAAGTTTCTTTTATGGGAACATTGGTGTATAGGTTTGTTATGTCAAATGAAGCTAGTGTGGAATTATGAGGTATATGGATATGTTGAGTTTTATTCACTAGATCTAAATTATTTATGACAGTGGTGTTGTTAGTTAAATTTATGCTATTTCTGATTAATTTATCTAAGTGTCTAGCTATTTTGTGTGCAGGTGCTTGTGTGTTGTTTATAAGTGGTCTGATTGGAATATTTGGTTTATGTAATTTTGGTAGTGCATTAAGTGTAGGGGCTTTTGGTTTAATTTGTTTAAAATATTTGATGTTGTCAGGTGATACTATGTGTTTTGTGTTATTTAAAGTTTTGTTTATTTGTTTGTGATAATTTGGGGTGGGATCTTTATTTAATTTAGTGATGTTGTTTTCATTAAAAAATGTTTCGATTTTGTTGTTTAAAGTTTGTTTTTCTATTATGACATTAATATTGCCTTTGTCCGCTTTGAGTATGGTTAGGTTGTGTTCTTGTAATTTACGTTTTATGTTTTTTAGTAATTGGAACTCATTACTGTGTTGTTTATGTTCATATTGTTGTTTGTGTTGTAATTTGCGTTTGATATCGTGGCGTATGGTGTCTTGGTCTATGTTATGCGTGTGTTGTATGGCTGTTTCAGCATCAAGGACTATGTCACATTGGTTTTTAAACGTAATGAAGGGGAGTAAATGACATGCGCTGACCGGCAGAGGTGACGTCAGAACGACATGCGACCGCCTGTGTATCAGTCTGCGTGTGTGTGTATGTGTACATGTGTAAACAACAGACAGGTTGAATTATGCAAACGAGGGTGGAAGATTTTACAAAGTTTTTTAAGTACTGAACGTGAACCAGAAGTCACACGAATCAGCGACATATGTAAAAACATAGCTGACCCCTGGCGCTTTAGTTTGGTGTTAAGTGGTCATTAATCGTGGGAACAGTTCAGACACCGTGTGAAATTTTGCCATAACTGCCATAATTTACACACCTTAACATTCATAATTTGCATAAACAAAGTTTAATATTATACCGAACGATTGGTGAAATAATATTTACAAAAAAGTGTGCGCTTCATAGAAATACGCGTAGGTTGAAAGTAACGATTAAACCGACGCGCCGACCTGTTCAATGTTGTCAAAACAGTTTCCAACAGGAATTTCAACGACGGCAGCAGTATAAAACCCCAGCGAGCGACACACTCTTTCTCAGATGATACTCAGATAAAGCTCAGATAGTACGCGACATCCACGCATCTCGATACCGTAAATTTTACAAAGTTTTAGTAATGTTTTAAACAGTATTCAATAACGGGAAGTGCAATGGAACCGGCATTACGTCGGTGCAATTATTAATGAACACGAGTGATTTTAAAAAAAAGACTATATTAATGAATCTACGAGAGTTGTAACTACGATGAAATTCGAGAAGTCTACATAGAACTTCTAGACATCTACGAGAGACAAGATACGAAGAGGACAGGAACTAGAACAAGGAGACGAGAGGACGCAGGGACAGCACATGCAGCTACATCCAGCTGTACATCATCACGACTAGAGGTCCACGTCAGAACTCAGCATCCAGGAGACGGAGCGAGGAATTCGACGCAGACAGAGAAGGTGATACCGAAGAGGATCAACAAATTCGAGAGTCCAGATGACGGTAACAACAAAGTTAAATGGTTGCAGAAAAATGCAGGTGAAGTCAGACATTTATTTCATATTATAAATGACCCTGAGGTCTATCGAAAAAGCTCTAGTTTCCATATACAAGTTTACAAAGAAAGTAATACATTTTTTTTAATTTGCATAATGAATAAATAATTTTTCAAAATATAAGTGAGAATAGAGAATATAACTGTAGTAATCTCATAAATAAATGGTCAAGGAAGAACCATATTTTTATTATATTTTGTAACTGATTAGATGAGTAATTTCAAATATGAGAGTTACGTAATTAGAAGATTGTTAATTAATTGAGACATTAAATAATAGAATCAATTAAAGTAATAAATGTTCTCTATTAATATTTTAATAAATATTTAATTAATTAAAAGTTTTATTAAGTGGTATATATTATAAACCACACTTGCAAAGACAAGATGAATATTAAATGTTATACGTATTAATCACGTTTTTATAATAATTACATGTGTTATATATTATATGTCTGTGTAATATTTCAGGTCATATATGATTTATGTATGTGTATACTATGTCTTAGAAATATAAGAAATAAGATTTAAACACGTTATAAGTGCATTATATTCAGATTGAATATAAGGGTTCAAATAATAATTAACCCACACTAAACAATTCATACTATAATAATTTGAATTTTTAAAAAATAAATCAAATGAATATGATTTTATTAAAACAGTCGTACTAATTTCACAACCAGTACTAAATCCTCTGTACTGTTTACTTGTATTAAAATTTATAACGTTATTCACGTGCTTATCCACACTCAATCAACGACCAAAGCCTGCGACCCAGCCAGGGAGCATCAAGGTAAATACTGCAGAAGAAGAGTATACCTCCGAGACGTGGGTAAGTGCGCACAAATGAGTAAGTGAGTAAGAGTATATGTGTAAAAGTAAGTGTTTAAAAATAACGTTGTAATATATATATATATATATATATATATATATATATATATTCAATCACTTTCTGCTACAGTCCGTTACTTGATGTATATAATACATTTAATATTTATAACTAAATTTACCTCAAGATGTTATTTTTCCTTATTTAGAACATGTTTCGAGAGCTCCTGTGCTCTCATCTTAAGCCTTCGCGATCTTGTGTATTCAAGATCGACAAGATCGCGAAGGCTGAAGAAGAGAGCACAGGAGCTCTCGAAACATGTTCCAAATAAGGAAAAATAACATCTTTAGGTAATTTAGTTATAAATATTAAATGTAACATATATATATATATATATATATATTATAATACTTATAACTATTTTACCTAAAGATGTATTTTTTCTTTAGGGACATGTTTCGGGAGATCCTGTTCTCCCATCTTCAACCTTCGCCATCTTGCTTCTGGTGCAGTATTTGTGTGTTGGCTTCTGGATGTTATTATGGTGGTTTGTTGGTCTTTGGTCCTTCAATGTTGCATTATTGTGTGTGGTTGTGGTATCTGTTTTTGTATTTTGTGTATTTTCGATGTTGAGTGCTTTGAATATTGTGTCATGTTTTGTATTGATTTGTATTTGTTCTGGTATTAATTTGTTTTGTGTTTTATGTTTGTAAATCTGTAAATTTTCCCAAATGTTCATTATGGTGCCTTTGTGTGGTATATGTTTTATTAGTGTTACATTGGTTATGTCTGGGAATTCATGTCCTGTGTTTATTGCATGTGTGGCTAAATTGGATTTATATATGTTTGGTTTTTTGTATGCATTTAGGTGTTCAAAATAACGTTTTTTCAGCTGTTTTTTTGTTTGTCCTATATAACATTTATTGCAATCTTGGCATTCAATTTTGTATATACCGTTGGTTGTTGTATTATCTTTGTTGTGTGAGTTATTTAGATTTTGTAATTTATTTTTATTAGTTTTGTATGCTATTTTTATATCTGTGTTTTTAAATAGTTTTGTTAGTTTTGACATTTTATTATTTATATATGTGAATGTGGCCCATTTTTTGTTGTTGTTATTATTTATGTGTTGTTCAGTTTGATTAATTCTTAATTGTTCAGTTTTTATTTTGTATTTGATTTTATTTTCTATTTTGATCATAGTATTTTTATTGTATCCATTTGCATAACCAATTTGGTGTATTATATTTCTTTCTTTGTCAGTTTCTTGTTTGTTTAGGGGTATTTTGTACATTCTGTTAAATAACGAATAAAATGCTGCCATTTTATGTTGTGGTGGGTGGTCAGAATGGTTAGGTATAATGATGTTAGTGGAAGTTGGTTTTCTATATATTGCATATTGTATGTGTTTGTTGTATCTTGTGATGGTTATGTCTAAATAGTTGATTTTGTTATGTTTTTCTTTTTCTTCTGTGAATTGTATTTTGGGATGTATGTTATTAATTTGTTTCAGTATGTTCTCTGCATTTGTGTTTTTGTTATTTGATACATATAGTCCATCATCTACATATCTTATCCATATGCCATCTGGGTCATGTGTTTTTATGATATTTTGTATTTTGGTGTCTATATGTTGTAGGAATATTTCTGCTATTATGCTTGATAATGGTGATCCCATTGCTAAACTTTCTTTCTGTTGATAAATTTTGCTATTAAATTCAAAGTAATTTTGTTTTAGTATTAGTTGGAGACTATTTTTTATTTCGGTTATATATTGTTTGTTTTCATTTTGTTCTATAAGTTTGTTTATTATTATGTCAATTGTTTCTTCTACTGGGATATTAGTGTACATGTTTGTTATGTCATATGATGTGAAAAATGTATTTTCATTTATATTTATTATTTTTAGTTTGTCTATTAATTCTTATGTATTTTTTATGTTATGATGGTTATTTGTTAGTTGGTTATTTTTTAGTTTTTGTGCTATTATTCTTGCTATTTTGTATGTAGGAGCTTTTTTGAAATTGATTAATGGACGTATTGGGTTGTTTAATTTGTGTATTTTTATTAGGCTGTTCATTTTAGGTGGTTCTGGATTATTGTTTATATATATGTCTATGTTTTTATTGTTGAAAATGTTTTTATTTGTTTTTATTAGTTTTATTGTTTGTTTAAGATAGTTTTCTGTTGGGGTTTTATCTAGTTGTACGCATTTATTATTGTTGATGAAGTCTTCGGTTTTTTTGATGTAGTCTGTTTTATCAATGATTACTGTTGCTTGACTTTTGTCTGCTTTAGTTATTATTAAATTATTGTTCTTTACTTTATTTTTAATTTCTTTTATTGTTTTATTGTTTTTCTTTTGTTTATCTTTGTTTTTCATTTCGCTAGTGATTATTTTTTTAATTATATGTGCTGCTTCTGTTCTTTTTTCTTCTTGTATATTGTCTTTTATTAGGTTAAACCTTAATCACTAGCGAAATGAAAAACAAAGATAAACAAAAGAAAAACAATAAAACAATAAAAGAAATTAAAAATAAAGTAAAGAACAATAATTTAATAATAACTAAAGCAGACAAAAGTCAAGCAACAGTAATCATTGATAAAACAGACTACATCAAAAAAACCGAAGACTTCATCAACAATAATAAATGCGTACAACTAGATAAAAACCCAACAGAAAACTATCTTAAACAAACAATAAAACTAATAAAAACAAATAAAAACATTTTCAACAATAAAAACATAGACATATATATAAACAATAATCCAGAACCACCTAAAATGAACAGCCTAATAAAAATACACAAATTAAACAACCCAATACGTCCATTAATCAATTTCAAAAAAGCTCCTACATACAAAATAGCAAGAATAATAGCACAAAAACTAAAAAATAACCAACTAACAAATAACCATCATAACATAAAAAATACATAAGAATTAATAGACAAACTAAAAATAATAAATATAAATGAAAATACATTTTTCACATCATATGACATAACAAACATGTACACTAATATCCCAGTAGAAGAAACAATTGACATAATAATAAACAAACTTATAGAACAAAATGAAAACAAACAATATATAACCGAAATAAAAAATAGTCTCCAACTAATACTAAAACAAAATTACTTTGAATTTAATAGCAAAATTTATCAACAGAAAGAAAGTTTAGCAATGGGATCACCATTATCAAGCATAATAGCAGAAATATTCCTACAACATATAGACACCAAAATACAAAATATCATAAAAACACATGACCCAGATGGCATATGGATAAGATATGTAGATGATGGACTATATGTATCAAATAACAAAAACACAAATGCAGAGAACATACTGAAACAAATTAATAACATACATCCCAAAATACAATTCACAGAAGAAAAAGAAAAACATAACAAAATCAACTATTTAGACATAACCATCACAAGATACAACAAACACATACAATATGCAATATATAGAAAACCAACTTCCACTAACATCATTATACCTAACCATTCTGACCACCCACCACAACATAAAATGGCAGCATTTTATTCGTTATTTAACAGAATGTACAAAATACCCCTAAACAAACAAGAAACTGACAAAGAAAGAAATATAATACACCAAATTGGTTATGCAAACGGATACAATAAAAATACTATGATCAAAATAGAAAATAAAATCAAATACAAAATAAAAACTGAACAATTAAGAATTAATCAAACTGAACAACACATAAATAATAACAACAACAAAAAATGGGCCACATTCACATATATAAATAATAAAATGTCAAAACTAACAAAACTATTTAAAAACACAGATATAAAAATAGCATACAAAACTAATAAAAATAAATTACAAAATCTAAATAACTCACACAACAAAGATAATACAACAACCAACGGTATATACAAAATTGAATGCCAAGATTGCAATAAATGTTATATAGGACAAACAAAAAAACAGCTGAAAAAACGTTATTTTGAACACCTAAATGCATACAAAAAACCAAACATATATAAATCCAATTTAGCCACACATGCAATAAACACAGGACATGAATTCCCAGACATAACCAATGTAACACTAATAAAACATATACCACACAAAGGCACCATAATGAACATTTGGGAAAATTTACAGATTTACAAACATAAAACACAAAACAAATTAATACCAGAACAAATACAAATCAATACAAAACATGACACAATATTCAAAGCACTCAACATCGAAAATACACAAAATACAAAAACAGATACCACAACCACACACAATAATGCAACATTGAAGGACCAAAGACCAACAAACCACCATAATAACATCCAGAAGCCAACACACAAATACTGCACCAGAAGCAAGATGGCGAAGGTTGAAGATGGGAGAACAGGATCTCCCGAAACATGTCCCTAAAGAAAAAATACATCTTTAGGTAAAATAGTTATAAGTATTATAGTATTACATACATCAAGAAACGGACTGTAGCAGAAAGTGGTTGAAATATATATATATATATATATATATATATATATATATATATATGTGTGTGTTTTCAGATTTTTTTAACCCGAAATTCCTAATTAACTAACAGCAATTATTAATAAGCAAGTCTTGTCTCTTCATAAAATCTTACATTCTTAAAGTAAGTTATGAATTTGTTGGAACATTTTTATTTGAAGAACAGCTGATTATGTGTTTTTGTGGATTATCAGCAATCAGGTAGTACATTACCACCAAAAATCAGGAGTCTACTGTATTTATTTAGTTGGCATCTTATTTTAATATGTTAAACATCTATACCTTTTGTAGAAAGTACATTTTGTAGCTGTTATTTTAAAAACTGTATTGCGAAGTGAAAACAAAGTTGCTCAATACAAGTAATGCATTAACTTTTCGTTTAATACCAATAAACACAGTACTCTGGCTTTATACTTGATTCAAAAATTTATCATCTACTTTACAGCTTCATATTTTTAATAACAGTGAACTACAAATATTAAATACAGCTGTCAGCTGGAATGACTCAGTAATGTGATGGTAAAAATTCTTGAGTCTTTCTGTACTGATAATGTTTTTATCATGCATAAATTTATGAATAAAAACTCCATTCACAGTTTTCATATCTTGTTTTGTGGAATGATAACTAAGTGCAAGCCGAGAGTCAGGGCCGTCTTTAGCCAAGTGGGGGCCCAGGGCATTTAAAGATATATGGGGCCCCTTTTATTGAAATTATAAGCTACTAGTGAGTGTCCCGCGGGATAGTTTCATTTTTCCCGATCCTATGGGAATTCCAAAAAAAAGTGCCTATGTGTCGGGCTATACTCTACCTACATATCAAATAATCAAATCGGTTCAGTAGTTTTATCGTGAAAGAAGGACAAACAAACAAACACACTTTCGGATTTATATACCGGGCGTTGATTTATTTGAACCACGACTTCCGTCACAGGGGTGAATGTACCCATTAAAACAAACAACTTTCCCCATTAAGCCATACATAGGAAATGAAAAAAAATTTGCTTCTCCATAGAAAGTCTCTCAGCTCCAAAGAGATTTTATATGAAGAAGCCAAAATATTTTTTCATTTCCAACATATGGTTTCATGGGGAAAGTTGTTTGTTATAATGAGTAAATTCACCCCTGTGACAGAAGTCGTGGTTCAAATCAACATCCTGTATTAGTATGGATATGGATATCAACAGAAACGCACAACATTTTAATTGTATTTTTAATTACTTATTGAAGAGATACAAGCGTATGATGTGAAAATTAAACTGAAATGAGAGGCACTTTTCTGGTTTTTTCATTAGCGAAATCATTGATCAATGTTTCGAATTTTATTTCTCTTAACAAATCATTTTCTATTGCCATCAGTGACAAACTATTTAATCTTCCTTGAAGCATTGTACTTCTATATTCATTTTTTATTTTTTTCAATTTGGAAAAAGAACGTACCCCACTGCAGTTAGTGACCATAATAGATAAAAAAATTCTAACGGCTATTTCTATGTTTTGGAATGTGTCTTCGATATGGTCTTCTTTTAGAAAATGATAAAGTTCTGTAATTCTTATATCTTCGTTTGCATTAGTGTGGACGCTTTTTAAATATTCTCTTAAATGCAGACTTTCCATTGATAATTCTTCTGCATTAACATTTTTGTAATAAAATTTTGCAAATTCTTTGCAACTATGTCCTAGCTCTTTCAAATTCAACCTTTTTAAACGTGATAAAAAAACAAACCATTGACTGATTTCCTTGTATGATTCCAATCGCTGTTTTAGATGGACGGTCAAGGTATCAATCACTGGGAGAAAAGTTTCTGATTTAAATTTTCCTTTGCCATTTAGTTGCACAGATGGTGCAGGGCCGTCAAAGAATGTCACACGTGAGCTTCTAGCTCTTCTTCTTTGATAATGATCTTTGTAGTCAGCTTCTGGATATTTCTCTTTGGCGGACGATTCGAATTCATCAAAATTATTCCTGACAGTATCAATAAAATTGATAAGTGAAGTTAACAAATTTATTGCAACGTCCATTGTCATTGTTGCTTTCTGAAGGTTGACATTTGTTTTATCTATCGTTTCTAATACAGTACTCCACATTTCTGTTAGAATAAGAAATTCCAGTTTTTCCATTTTTCTCGACAGACTAATGGCTTCGTTTCTAGTCTCTCATGGCTCCTCATTATTATCAGCAATAGACGTCAATGCTTCTCGAATTTGCTTGTGACCTTGGTGTAAGGCACTTACTGCATCAGCTCGTGCAGACCATCTGGTTTCAGATAGACTTTTAAGTACTTTCTTTGAACCTGAACATTTGGTAAATTTATCCTACCGATGGGTAGAACAAAAAAAAAATTGTACAGTTTCTGAACCATTTGAAAATAACTTGTTGTCTCTTGTACACACTCAGCAGCATGAAGACCCACCAAGTTAAGGGAATGTGCTGCGCATGGCACAAAGGTAGCAAAATTCACATTTCTCTTTGATTCTTGAAACTGGAATGTTTTCCTGACATATTTAATGCATTGTCGTAGCTTTGTCCTCTGCAATCCTCTATAGAAATATCATTATTTTCCAAAAATATCGAGACTGTTTCAGCTAAATATTCAGATTTGTGCTCTTCAATAGGTATAAATTTCAAAAACCTTTCAATAGGTTCATGGTCTTTTACATATCGCATTATAAAAGTCAACTGGTCAACATGAGATAGATCGGGCGTACTATCAACGCTTATCAAAAAATATTTTGCTAATTTGACTTCAGTTACAATTTTCAATAGGACCTGCTTTCCCATTAAGTCGATAAACTCATTGTAAATATTTGCTGATAAATAAAAAATTTGTCCTTTCCCCGGATTACCAAATTTTTTTAGGTGATCTGCGAGGAATGGATCAAATTCACTTAATAACACCATACACCCCAAATAATTTCCGTTGTTGGGAGACCCAAGAGTTTCATTGTCACCGCGAAATGGTAGTCCTCTAGATGCCAAGAATTTTACAACTGCCACAATTCTTTTAAGTACTTTTTTCCAGTAATCCACTTCTCTTGTATATTGAGATAGTAAGGGTGTATCTACTCTACCAGTAGTTTTACTTCATGCCAGATAAGTCATCATAGATTGCCTATGTGCTAAGCTATTTTCGTGCTCCAAAATAATGTGATTAATATGTTTCCA
Source organism: Magicicada septendecula (assembly GCA_034769895.1). Classification (NCBI taxonomy): domain Eukaryota; kingdom Metazoa; phylum Arthropoda; class Insecta; order Hemiptera; family Cicadidae; genus Magicicada; species Magicicada septendecula. The sequence goes on along the minus strand of CM068369.1, from coordinate 409,349,519 downwards.
ATCATTGCATCCGCTTGGTGAACAGAGGTTTATATTAGAAGGTCTAAATAAACAGCATCAAAGACAAAATCGAGATTTCTTTGAAGGTGAATATAACAACCATTTCCTTTCAACGGTTTCATTGTTTTTTAATTTACGATAAAATAGTGCTTTGTTGAAATTCCGCGTGGTCGACCTACCGTCTGCTTCTTTATAAATTCTGGACGCTTCGGAAAAGTCAGAATTTTTATTTTGGAAAAATGCAGGCCCTTTGCAAATCAAAAACTCGCGTTCTTTTTCCGTTAACATTTCACGAAAATAATCTGCAGGATCGTTTGAATCGTTTTGTGGAGTTGAAGTAGATTTTTGTTGTTGCTTAACTAAAGCCGTTGTCGATGAAGTCGACATATTTTCGCCATATGATTTATTTATATCTTTATCTGACTCGGGTAAAGTTAGCTCAGAACTAGTGGGTTCCGAAATTCCATCAATTTGTTGTCCGTGTGGCTCGTCTGAAAGATTAATTTGATCGCTGCTCGCAGAAGATCCTGGAATGAAAGAACTTTATGATAATAGCTCCTATCAGATTATTACTTATTATTATTATTATTATTACTTTATAAAGCCTAAAAATCGACTCTGAATTTCAACACTGTGATGCCTTCAAAACATGGCACTCAAATTTGTTATTTTTTGCTCAGATAGCTAAGGAAATAATAACTTGCTACACAAAAATTTTTCGAAAGGATTAACTTCACGGGTTAGTATATTTCAAATACTACACATAGAACAGAAGTTCATGATAAAACACACACTTTTAGTATATTAACAACAATAATACTGAGACGGCGCACAAACTAGCTCGTATAACCTATGAAAACGGGCACTGCCTTACGAATAGTTTTTGTTTATCACTAGTTTGAGCTGCAGAGATTCCGAAATTGTTGCACAGTGAGGCCAACATATGCTGCTATCTTCTGGGAAAAACTGAACTAACTGGAAAGTCATTTTACTTGACAGCAACGAACATTCGAAATACTGCCAAATAACATAACCTATACTGCCAATTAACCTTACCTTACCCTACTTAAAATATTTATATAGAAATGATTTACCATTGAAAAATATAAACAAAATTAAGTGCCTAGTAGGATATTGTATATAGGTAATTAGTTATCATTATAAAATTCTTACCGCCTTGTGCTGGAAAAAATGATGTTAATTTAGGTAGTTTTTCCGTTATTTCCCTGTGATGTGCAGCTTTTTTTCTTTTTTCTGCGCCACTAGGATATGAGCGTTTTGACATTTTAAAATTATTTTGTATGTAACACCCAATACGATCATGAACACAATACAACACAGTAAACGCACTAATTACAAGTTCAAAGTCGAATGCACTGATTTATTTACACGACGCTAGGGGAATCCCGAATAAAATTAAAGGGAAAGTCCCCCGATAGAGTCTGTTTACTTCGGTGCGTGCGAAAGTGCGAGTCTGTTTACTTCGGTCGCATTCCAGCAAAGCATCGCGCGTAGTTTTTTTTTAATGGCGCGTAATTTTAAATGAACGGAAAAGAACAGAATGTGTTGACATGGTAATCCCCGTTCACAGTTATTTTACCTCTGATTCTGTATCAGAGTGATCTTTATTCATATAGCAATAAGGGTGCTGTCAGAGGTAAAATAAACCAAACATTTTACTTAGATTAGCGAAATACAGGTATCGATTATAATATTAGGTAGGTATATTTTAGTGGATAGATGTTTTTTCTGTTGGTCATTCGTTGTTGGTAAATTGTGTTACCAAAGGGCTCGGCTCGGGGACCCCTTGGATCGCGGGGCCCTGGGCACTAAATCAGCGAGCCTGTGCGTAAAGATGGCCCTGCTGAGAGTAAATATTCAAATAATCGTTTTATATTTGAAAACTAATTAGACACTTTGCAAGAATATTTAATCAAACATTTGTATGTATTATGATATAATTTTTGAGTGTATAAGTTACTAAAATACGAAATTATAATGGCTGAAAAGCACTATATACACAATACTGAAGACAATGCTGAACTCATTTACGTTGTATTACACGCTACTAAATTACATCCTTAAAATCTGTCAACGTTGCCCAACGTTCCACACAATAGAACAACATATGCATGCTTTCACAAACATTATTTACACAATGCCTTTCATAACAGATGCTGCCTTAAATTCATCTTTCCTGCTGTATTACCCCCAACCACAAGTCATCACCCCTTATACCAGAGTTCTTATCTGTTCTTATTATTCCTTCATCAGCAACTGTATTGTGTGTTTTGGCAAAACACAAAGGAATATTGTAGAAAATTATTTCAGAACCCAAAGAAAGTCACTGTTTACATTTTATCTGTTCTGTCTGCACACAACACATTTTATCTGTTCTGTAATGTTTTCCTTAAATGTACATAAAACGAAAACAAGATTATAGTGAAGTAAGTATTGTGCTTGGATAATTTTTGCAAATGGAAACAAAATTAAATGTAAATTTTTGTAATATTATTTCTGTAAACGTAATATTATGAGTATCAATAATCTCTTTTACTTAATTAGTCTCTCTCTCTTTCTCTCTCCCCCCTCTCGCTTTCTTCATGTTTTACACAAATTTTCTAGATGCATTCGTATTAACATATTTAGATCACTATCAAAACATATAATATGTAATTTACAAAATAAACAATATATTCTTGTAGAAAGTTGTATTAATATTAATAATATAAAATATAAAACAAGAACAATTGAGCATTTATGAATATAACATATTTAAATAAAAGTCTTCATTTTGCACATTCTTAAAAGATTAAATCTCTTTAGATAAGTTGTGCGCACAAATCAAACATTTTTTAGCATGTTATTCCAATCCTGTCTTCCAAAAGGAGTGCACCTAAACCCAATTCACTTTTTAAGTAAGACATTTTTACTTTTTAATCTTGGCTGTTTTTCAAGATTAACTGGTTTCTATCTGGTTAGTTTCTTAATATCTCTATCAGATCTCATAGTCTTAAGAGTAGGAGCTTTGCACCTAATCCTCCTTTTAGAAGTACATACTAAAGTGGCTTAGACTTATTAAATGTAGGAGAATGTCAATTATCTGGACTGAACTCTGGAAGGTTGAAACCAGACAACCAGATATCTGCACAATTGGATATTCTAATGTTTGATATCTTATGTATTGGGTACCATACCGTATTGAAAAAAATGGAAACATGTTCAAAAAACAAATTTCTTACAATAAAATTTAAAAATAACTATGTTTTACAGTTCCATACAGAAAGAAAATATTGCACAGAACAAAATTTTATGAAAATGTCAAAGAATAGAGTTTTTGTATAAATATTAGAATTTTAAAATCACTCATCATAATTTGTTAAAAGTATATAAAAGTAACTATGTATAAAAGTGAAAAAGTCCCAAAACAAAAAAAGTTGCTTTCATATGAAATCTATAATTACAGCCAGCTCACATAATACAAATTAAGTTCTACCATTAACTACTCTTCTACTAGTTCATGCACTACTCTGAACAAAGACAATCCATCACACCTCAAAAACTTTGGTGCTGTTCCATTAACAGTTCAGTTCTCTTATTAGACAAAAATATTAGAATTGTTTCAACAGCAAAAAACTAATGAAAAATTATAAACAACATAATACTGAGGCAATTTTGACTCAACAGTCACTTTAAGCAACTTGAACTCTTTTAAACAATCATACTAATATTTTGCAAAAATATAGTATAATCCATTGTAAATAACAGTACTAGGATACTTCCTGCAAAGTTATGTCAGGACTGTCTGACCATTAACACTATAGGCTAGTCTGTCCCAAATAAGTTGACAGCAAGAACATATTTAGACTAAACAAATCTAGCTATGAGCAAACAAACTGAGATCACAGCTTAGGGCATTCCACTAAAGAATGACACTGTTAAGACAGATGAGCAGGCGACTGTTTCCAGTACAGTGAAGTAACAGTGCTATGGAGCTTAATGTAGCACAACTCAAAACATTATGCAGCTGTCAATGTTTATGCCACCTATCAACTAATATAAGACAAAGTACACTTTTGGTTAACAAGGAATGTTATTTGTTAACACTTTATGATTATGACACTTTGTTCCCACAAATTTTGATTACGCTCTCAATGTACCCAAGAATAGCCTGATTACTCTGTCAGGCTGGAAGCTTCAACTCTTGTCTTGAGCCCAGCCGTATATGCTGACTTGAATTTAAGATTGTTATTTAGGGTAACAAGAAAAATAAAAATTTTGTAATATCATAATGCTACTATAACTAACCTTCCTCGGCTGAAACTCATATTTTACACAGTGCTGGAAACCTTTTCCTTTGATCTTCATAGACGTGAGTACCAGGCAGTTTCCCACAAAGTGTGCTGAATAACCAACACCTTTGCTTGTTTTAAAACTAAAAACAGAAAGAAACTTCATATAAAGTATCTGTACTTATCCTGTCACTGAGATCTAACTGTATCAGATATAAATAGTTTTATTTATTTCAAGATTACTATAGATGTTGATAACAGTACTAGCAATCCTACCTTCCTGACAAGAAAACATTACTATTCATTTCTTATAAAATAAAATAGTTTATTATAACACAGTGAAGTTTACTGTAAAGCAGAATCTGTTTGAGAACGATAACTGTTCATCCTAGATGTTGCCAAACAAACTGTAGTAAGTTACTCATATGATCTCTCTTTACATTAGAATGTTACGCACACAACTTTAAATAGATTTTATCATCTGATCTTCTAGACCTCTATTTAGACAAACGCCATTTTTCTTGCCTTATATCAGTGAAATTATTAAATATCATATATTTTTACACAAATACTTACCAATAAAGGTACGGTTTCTCACGTTCAATATTCACAGAGTTTATAGGGTCTAGTCGGAACCATGTTGTGAACGTAAAACCATTTTCATACGGCCATCTTGCCAGTGGCGGTAAAACCATTGCCTGTAAAAAAAAAACACAAATTAAAATCCAGTATGTTCTGACTGTAATTAACATACCTACTTCTGCTAAAACCTAATTTTAGTAAAGAGGAAGGAATTCTATTGAAGCATTATAAAATAAATGTTGATTATCTGGCTAATAATTTTCATATGATTAATTGTCTAATGAATCTTATATGATGGATACTGGAATGAATTAGAACAATTCTGAATACTGTTGAATTCAGAATTCTGAACAATTCTGTGGCTAGCACTAAGCAGTATTAGTATCAACATTGAATTATCATTTATATCTCTAAAGTAATCAAGATTTCTTTAGTCTTATAAAGTACACTTATATTCATTTTCAAATGTATTTCACACACGCACACACACACACACACACACGCGCGCGCGCGCGCACGCATGCGCATGCGCACGCACACACATTTCCTTTTGGGTAATTCCTGACGTTTATTACATTTTCTGGCTATTCAAAATACTAATTACATTAAAAATTAATTAAAAACAAAAAGACTGCAAAATGAATATTTTGGAAATCTCAGTTTTACAAACTCAATAATAAAAACTGTCTAATTAAAGAAGAAATTGAAATACAAACTAAACAAGATTATTTATTTGAATTAATGAATTTATTAAAATAAAACAAAATAAAAACATTCAATATTTTAAATTTAACAGTCAAACCGGCTGACTACATAAACAAACAATTAAAAAACTGAATCAAAATAAAATTGATTATTCATTAATTCATGTAGAAACCTCTGATTATAAAGATTGATTCTGTGAAACATGGGTCAAACAGAAATGCAGCAGTAAAAAATAAAGACAATATACTTGCAGAATACAAGCTTGCATTATACAGCTTTTTTTTAATGGAACAACAAATTGCAAACAAACAAGATGTTTTTGTTGCAAAATGTGAATTTATAAAATCCTACATATCCTTCAGAACTACAGGGCTCTAAAACACAGTACTCATCAAATCCTTCATTATTATAGTTTATACATATTTATATCCAGAGGTCATGACCTAACTTATCTAATTTAGTGAGTGTGTGTGCGCGCGCGCGCACACACCTGTCTGTCTGTCCATCTGTTTTTTTGCAACTAGCATAGTATATATGAAATGGTGGGGAAAAGCAGAAATCACTCACTGAGCCTTTCTTTCCAGGGAAGCTAAAGAACACATCGGGTCCGTTTCTCTGTGGCATTTGTCTCAAGACATTGAGAAGTTTTGTTGAATGTCTTGGCTGCAAAAAAAGAGTAATAATAATAATATCAACAACAATAACAATAATATAATAATAATAACCATCATCATCATTCATGTGCTAGTAATAAAAACATATGATATAAGCTGTACCAAAATTTCATGCTCCCTGATATGTGAACAAGAGACACACATCTTTTACTACACCAAAAACTGAGAGATAAATAACAAATATTAAACTGGAGGGATCAATCAGAATTTACAACTCTTCTATTCATTTGTGGAATAATAAATGTATGGTACTGTTTGTCTTGAACAAAAATAACTGATCATGAATCTAATTAATTAAACACAAATTCTTTTAGCCTATAAATACGAGGCTACTCCTGGAAACAAAATAATATAATTTACTCTGCCTGATGGGCTGGAAAGTAAATTCAATCAAAAAAATGTTTTTTAATCCTACAAACGAACATGGGTAGCTAGTAAGTTCTTTTCCAAACATTTATTTTTCACAAAACTGTTATTATTATTAATGAGGCTGACTGACTGTAGCAACAGGGGAGAGGATAATCTGAAACTCAATTTGCTCTTCAGAATGTGTTCATTCAGCATGTAAAATAAACACAAAAGCAACAACCAGGAGCACACTTCTCCCCTCCTCCGTTGCTACCACTCCAATCATTTCCTTTCATACACCTATTTGCCATTTCCCAACCCTTTCTTATAAAACACATCTCACTCACTATTCATAAAGTGTATTAACCAGTATTTGTCGAGCAGACAGGGTGGAGGGGGAGAGAGCGAGAGAGAGTCTGAAAAGCGAATGATGCTATACATGTGTATACTGATGGACTCAATTAAAATTACACTAAGGAGCTTATTTATATAAATAAAAGGGAAGCGCCTTTAAACCCATACCCTGTGTAATAACGCCTTTATTATTTCCATAAATCACAATCACCTTTAATATTAAAAGATGAACAGAAACAGTAATAACAGAAGATGAGAGCATCTCCCTCCCACCCTTTTATCTGTGGGGAGCCCCACACCAAACAGTATACCACCGACCTTCCTACATCCTGCTAGGAATGCCACCCCCACTGCTAGTCCAGAAATAATAGTTTCTTGTACAGTCTACCAAAACACATTGCTTCTAACAGTAAGATGGTATATTTCCGATCGGATGATAAGCTGAGAGGCTCGAAAGCGTTAATCGGGAATTTTTATATAGTCGTCTGCAACAGCGTAATTTCTATTTGTGATTCCTATTTACAATTATCCTTACACAACAGCACAATACATACAGCTAGACAGTATAATTCAGTTGTCGCAAGTAGTTCGTTGAGGTAGAAGGGGTACGCCGGCAGACGTCATACAAGCCAAGTGCTATAATAAAATGGTCTGCTACATGAAAAACTGCATTCTTTCCTAGACTCCAGACTAGGGGTTACGTGTCTTGAGTTTCAGTGTCCAGTCAGTAAGGAAGGACTCTTGACACTAGGTCGGTTAAATTTCTAATTTTGTTACTTCTGGAAGTAGGGTCAAATAACTGGTGGATTCAACTTGATGCGTTATAGTGTATACTAATAATATATGATCAGGGTTACCAACCTTTGCATGAGTTCAAATTTGTTGCGTGTTATAATGTATATTAAATCTATATGATAAGGTTTACCAACCTATGCATGAGTTCAAACTTGATATGTGTGTTATATTGTATATTAAAATATATGATCAGGGTTACCAATCTTGCATTATAGTGTATAGAACAGATCTGCCAACATGTTTCTGTGGTGGGAAATTCAAACTATATGAGCAAACGCATTATTAAATTCTCTCTCTCTCTCTCTCTCTCTCTCTCTCTCTCTCTCTCTCTCTCTCTCTCTCACACACACACACACACACACATTTGAATGTAAGTAACTATCTGTCAATTAACTGTAAGTAACTTCTGCAGTGTCCAGATTAACAACCGCGCTCTCATTCTTCCAAGGCGGTCTGTGTGGTAAAGTGTTACGGTCGGACAATGTACATTGTACAATGTTGTACAATGTACAATGGACAATGCTCACACACACATTTACTATATTACTGTTGTGTATGTCTCTCGCTCTCTAGCTGCAGACGTTGACAGGAATTCCCTTATTCAAATCGATTACGGTGTCACTGTACACAAACTTAAATATGGTTTACAGACCATTGTAATTTTAAAAATTCATTTTTGCATTAATTAAATATATATCGTAAACAATGATATAAAATAAATACAATATGAAATAATAATATTTCGTCATTGTAAGATTTTAATAAAACAATTAGCAGTTTAAATAATAATTTTCGTGATTGCAAGATACAACCTGTGTACACGTAAACTTAAAATATAGTTTACCGCTGTGGTAGGAAATTCAAACTATATGAGCAGACACATTATTAAATTGTCTCTCTCTCTCTCGCTCCCTCTCTCACACATTTCTGATTACTATACACGAAATTACATATTGTTATCTGCTCGTACGCAAGGGTATATCCTTTGCAGGTAAGTGATATATAAAAAAATTATTTACAACGTCCGACTAAAAATCATATTTCAAGATAAAGGGTTGTGTCAAGAAATAAAATCATACTACGATCACATACACACACTACGATACAGAATTAGATATAGTTATTATTCACTAACTTAAACCGAGGGTCATTAACCGTGATTACATCGTCTAAATCGGTGATTCCTACTTTCTAATTTGACACATGACAGTCATTAGCAGCGGTGACATTAAGTCGGGTTACTTATGGATTAGAAAGTATTTAGGATCATTAACCGTGATTACATTGTCTAAATCGGTGTGTCCTACTTTCTAATTTGACACATGACAGTCATTAGCAGCGGTGACAGTAAGTCGGATTACTTAGGGATTAGAAAGTATTTACTCCCAAAACGGACACAAGCTGCCCCCACTACCAGAGTACAATATATACGCGAAGAAAATCAGCTGCAATTTCTTATTCGACTGTCTGCATGTGCCTGATACATAGTGAAATCTATCACTACGTACAACAGCATTTTTAATAGTTGAAAGACTGTTTTGTATTATTATTGTACGTCTTATGAGTCTTCAGTATACACAACGTTCATCATTAAGGGTGTGTAGACAAAACATGCTACTTTGGTAAGTGTACATGAAACATTTTGAATACGTTAATAAATTAACATAATTTTATTGTATGTACAGATTTTATTTAAACGTAAAAATTATTTGCATTAAAACATTATCAAGCGCATTATTTATTGAATTTAATACATGTGTGTGTGTGTGTGTGTGTGTGTGTGTGTGTGTGTGTGTGTGTGTGTGTGTGTGTGTGTGTGTGTGTGTGTGTGTGTGTGTGTGTGTGTGTGTGTGATCAAATTACTATGTCTGTTACAATTTTCTGAAATATATTATTACCGTACTTTTATATTACACTTCTAATTGAAGATATATATTTTAGGTATAACTGAATTTAAGCGTGTGAGCTTCAATATACACAACGTCCGTCATTTTTAAGGGTGTGTAGACAACGTACGCTAGTTTGGTAAGTGTACATGAAACATTTTGAATACGTTAATAAGTGATCATAATTTTATTGTATGTACAGATTTTATTTAAACGTAAAAAAATTATTCACATTAAAACATTATCAAGTGCATTATTTATTGAATTTAATTAATGACTCGTTCAAATAAGTACGTATGTGTGTGTGATCAAATTACTATGTCTGTTACAAAATTCTGAAATTTATTCTTACCGTACTTTTTATATTACACTTCTAATTGAAGATATATTTTAGGTATAGCTGAATTTTAAGCATGCGAGCCTTCAGTGTGCATACAACGTCTGTCATTTAAGGGTACGTGTGTGGACAACGCTCGCTAGTTTGTTGCAAGTAAGTAAAAAAAAAATCTATATACATTATGGGGTGGGTTATACAAATAATAATAAAGTGTGTACTATATACATTTATTAAAATACATACACAGCTCCAAGATTATATTAAACTAGTTTTTACAACTAAAATACATACACAGCTCCAAGATTATATTGTTACAAGTATGAAAATATATCTAAACTATTATATTGTTACAAGTATGAAAATATATCTAAACTAGTTTTTACAATTAAAAAAAAAAAAAAATACACAGTTCCAAGATTATATTGTTACAAGTATTCAAATATATCTAAACTAGTTTTACAATTAAAATACATACACACAGCTCCAATATTATAATGTTACAAATATGAAAATATATATATATTTAAAACTAGTATTTACAAAATATGTATAAAATAAGACTTAAACACGTCTATGTACTGTGTTGGACAATGGCGTACATTCTACAAGCGAATCATGTAGTATCATACAGTAGGCAGTCGTCTGCGTAGGAAAATTCATTGACAATTCAAATTCTAAATGTACATCAACCGCTGAAGACTTAAGCGTATCTTCTTGTTTGCTACAATCGAATACAAACAGCGGGGCTTTTGATTTGAATAATTCTGGTGTCAGTAGTGGGTTGACATCTAAACGGTGGTAATACGAACTTTGAAAACTGGTGTACATATTGTACAATAATGCAAAACGGTCTTTCGCAATATCCAAGTTTAAATTATCGTAAGGATAATACTTGTGGTTTAGAAACAGTCTCGCATTGGTCACGTTACAGTGATCGAATTCATCAGCGTGTGCTGTCAGTACATTCTTTCTTGCTGTCTGAAACGCTAACACAACAAAGCGTGGTTTTTCTAGCTGACTCGAGGTCTTGACAATCCAATTCTGCCTTTTAGTCTGTGGTAAGGCAGGATACTCGTGCAACTCCCAGGCCCTAAAAGGCATAGTTATCAGGTGGTCTTTCTCTATGAGTCGTAACAGTGGTAATCTGTACGCATTAGCTACATGTACATAAGGCATTTTCCAGTAAACTTTATCTAGTCCAAGAACACAATTAGCAGCCGTTTGTCCGCTTGCTAAAACCATAGCGTTTATGTCGGTAGATGTGCGTAAGAGTATAAGTTCTTGTTTCACGTACAGCACGATGTGTGTATACCCATTAGCATTTTCAGTGGAATACAAAAGTTGAATTCACCGTCATCATTCACTTTTAATACGTTCGCGGTCGGTGCCACCCAACCCGCGTTTTCCATTGCGTCACGTGCGTTGTTGTTGAGTGATAGAAAAGTTTTAATAGTTGACGTAACGCCGACGTTTCTTGATGTGTTATAGTGTATATTAATAATATATGATCAGGGTTACCAACCTTTGCATGAGTTCAAATTTGTTGTGTGTTATAATGTATATTAAATCTATATGATCAGGTTTACCAACCTATGCACGGGTTCAACTTGATGTGTTATAGTGTATATTAATAATATATAATCAGGGTTACCAATCTTGCATTATTTGTCTCACTGATCATTGTCAGTTTTCTGCCAGTGCACTTTGTTTACGTTGCGATCATCATATGCTGTACACGATGCGCATAAATAAGCAAGCGTTGTCACCGTATGATGATAAGCGCTATATACTAGACAATGGTCGTGATACACTTGCGTATGGTCATTATCGAATATGTCGCATCAACATGGAGAACAATGACGACGACGACACCTCCCCACCTGCTAAAAAAATTCGTCTCCATGTATAGTACCCCCCCAACACTTGTTTCTTTCGTCAGTTGATGTCTCTCGGTGCTTCAGTCCAGACGTCTGTAAACGTAAGTTCGCATATTAATATCGCAACGATATTTGTGTGTTTAAACATAATATATATATAGAGTTTGTACTGTGTGGTTTCTTTGTCTTACAGTATTATGGATAACACTGCAGTTATAATTGACTTCCAGTGCTTTTTCGATGACAACGGAAAATATATTGTGAAGGAACTGTCAATCATGGACGTTCTGAGATTTGCTGGTAGACATTGTATTTTTACTCCACCTGCTACATCCATTACGAATCCAAAATACGCTAGGACAAACCACTGGTTAACGTCAAATTATCACAGACTTAGATGGAGCGAAGGAAAGACACCGTACGACAATCTTGTTTCATTGTTGACATCACATACACGTATATATAAATATGTGTTTGTGAAGGGTTTTGAGAAAAAACGTTTTTTACAATCAAAGATAATACACAATAATATCATCAATCTCGATGACTTTGGTTGTCCTAAAAACATACCGTATCTATTTCACGGAACAGAATGTCTTAGACATTTCAATTCTTCTGACCGATGTGCCAACTATAAAGTGTATGTTATTCGGGAATGGATGATTCATGATTTTTGCTTTAAACAAACATTTTTAATGTGAGCGCGACAAAATTTAGAAAGTAGGTAACAGCGAATGATGACATTTATATCTCTAATTCTGTTGTGGACATGTACATACATGCATAGCTGTAAGTGGTGACTATTTCCTTATGAAAGTGGAATGTGGACTTTCCTAGTGACATTGTTATATTTTTGGTGTCTCTAATTTCATCTGCGGGGACATGTTCATACATGCAAAGCTGTAAATGAAAGTGGGACACAGACTTTTCTGATGACGACGTTACCACCACCACCACCACCACCACCACTATCACATTGTACTGTCCTTTTGTGTCGAATATTCTGTCATTGTTTGGTTCTCTCTCTCGTTTGATACAGACGTGTTCACTAGCGTCTTTCTCTCTCTCTTCTAATAATGTCGTTTCTTGTAAAGTTTAATGCTGTTAGTGCTATCGAGTACAAGCGATGTTCAGAATTGACAGTGAATAAAAAATATCCCATCATGGTCTTAACAAATGTGGACACAAAATATGGGAACTCTGTGCTTGCTACGTTGGAGGATGGCGACCACCAGTATCGTGTCTATCTTCCCAAGAGGTATGCAGGTGTCTTCACGAATGAGGAGCTCAGGCATATCAAACCCAAAGAACTACATTTAGTGTATCGAGGGACGAGGAATCAAACAACGCAGGTGGAGATTGTGTCCTAACGTCGTAAGTAGCAATCGTGTTAACAAACAATTTATTGATGTGTGTGTGTGTGTGTGTGTGTGTGTGTGTGTGTGTGTGTGTGTAGTTTCAACTCCCTGTACTTAACACTTTAATAATTGAATTTGTATGTACGTGATAAATGTATCATTGATTCTAATTAGTATTTTTTTTTACAAAGTTTCGTTGAATAATATTTGGTTCGATTAGAAATTATTTTAAAGTACATTAACTTTATGTGATAAATGTATCATTGATTCTAAGTAGTATTTACAAAGTTCCAGTGAATAATATTTGGTTTGATTAGAAATTATTTGAAAGTACATTAACTTTATGAAAAATGACACATACTTGAAAAAGTTTACTTACTTAACGCATTTTGATTCTTTCTTTCCACTGACTGTACGTGTGCGTGTGATAATTGAAAATTTATCATATCAGTGATTCTAATATCGATTGTATTGTTATGTTACAGATAAACTTCCTTGTGAACTGTATCTACAGCCATGAAATTATTATTATTTAAAAATCTTACAATGTCAAAAATTATTATTATTATTAATATTGTATTTATTTTATATAACAATGTTTGTTTGTGATATATATATATTTAATCAATGTAAAATGTATTTTTGAATAATTGTATTACAACGGTTTGTAAACCATATTTTAAGTTTGTACAGTGCTGTAAATATATATTTAATCATTTAAAACAATATTATTATTATTAATATTGTATTTATTTTATATAACAATGTTTGTTTGTGATATATATATATATATATATTTAATCAATGTAAAATGTATTTTTGAATAATTGTATTCCAACGGTTTGTAAACTATATTTTAAGTTTGTGTACAGTGGTGTAAATATATATTTAATCATTTAAAACGAATTATGGTTTATTTTAATTTATTTCATTATAAACCTCTGAACATGCAAGCAATTATTTATAAGTACATTAAATTATGTGAAATGCTACACCGAAAGATTCAAATCATACCTTATTGGTGCTGTCAAATATTTGAATGTGTGAATTTCTACCGACGTTTGCAACAGCAGCAGCAATACACAATACGCATTACATTAAAACTAGCACGATTATATTATTCATTGATGTACAAACAATTTACACAGCACACACACACAATAGGCTAACATTTATTGTGAAGCCGTTAACGTATGGATTTGTCATCTGTAACAGCATACACACTGGTAATTACATTATAAACTAGGAATTTCTTCCGACGTCTGCGAGCGAGAGAGAGAGACATGATATATCACTGTAAAACCGATTACATAAAGAGAGAGAGAGAGAGAGTTTATATTGTGATGGATAACTGCGTCTAGAGACAGAGAGAGTTACTTACATTCAAAGAGAGAATTGATAACATGATATCATAGTAAAACCAATGGTGTAGAGAGAGAGAGAGAGAGAGAGAGAGAGAGAGAGAGAGAGAGAGAGAGAGAGAGAGAGAGAGAGAGAGTGAGACCCGTTACATAAACACGCAGAGAGAGAGTGAGATGCAACAGTAATCTACTAAATGTGGGTGTGTGCGAGAGAGAGAGAGAGAGAGAGAGAGAGAGAGAGAGAGAGAGAGAGAGAGAGAGAGAGAGAGAGGGAGGGAGAGAGATAGTTATTTACATTCAAAGAGAGAATTGATATCGACAACAATCATGATCATATAGTTTGAATTTCCCACCACAGACAAATGTTGGCAGATCTGTTCTATACACAATAATGTAAGATTGGTAACCCTGATCATATATTTTAATATACAATATAACACATCAAGTTGAACCCATGCATAGGTTGGTAAACCTGATCATATAGATTTAATATACATTATAACACACAACAAATTTGAACTCATGCAAAGGCTGGGAACCCTGATCATATATTATTAATATACACTATAACACATCAAGTTGAACCCCCACCCACCGCCCACAACCCACTCTGATATACAAATCAATTTAATTTAAAAAATAAAAAAATCAAATTAAAAAAATAAAAAATTGTATTCGCGGAAATTCGCGGATGCTGTGCTCCTTTGGGATGCTGCGGGTCCATTTGTGGTGGGGAGAACTTGGGAAAAAATCTTGGACCGCGGGAACGGCGGCATCTCTTTGATCTAGGCGTGCGAAAGGCGGCATCTAAAAAAATAAAAAATTATATTCGCGGAAATTCGCGGACGCTGTGCTCCATTGGTGGTAGGGGGGAGCGTGGGAAAAAAATTGGAAAAATACTTAAAATCACTGTGCCCGCTATCGTTTCGTCAGTACCTACTTTGATTAATCGAGCGGTGGACGCATTACCAGTAGAATTACACCTACCCGGCTATCGATTCTGTGGACCCGGAACAAAACTCAAAGAGAGATTGGCACGCGGCGAGCGCGGAATCAACGAGCTGGACGAAGCCTGTCGCGAACACGATATCGCCTACGCAAGGTACAAAGACAACAGTCGAAGACGTATAGCTGATCGCGTTCTTGCCGACAAAGCGTGGGAACGAGTGAAAGGTTGGAATTCCGGTGTTAGTGAAAGAGTGTATGCTGCAGCTGTACCAGCCGCAATG
Source organism: Magicicada septendecula (assembly GCA_034769895.1). Taxonomy (NCBI): domain Eukaryota; kingdom Metazoa; phylum Arthropoda; class Insecta; order Hemiptera; family Cicadidae; genus Magicicada; species Magicicada septendecula. The sequence continues at coordinate 409,333,721 of CM068369.1, read as the reverse complement.
AAAGCAAAATCAGCAGTGGGTGGAGGGAGCTCGCGTAGTGGTTGCAGAAAAAAGAAGAAGGGTTCAGGAATTAAACGTCAATCCGCGGGCAAACGCAAAACGACCTGCAAACGTAACAACACCAAACGCAAAACAGTCTCAAGGCATAAACGTAACAATAAAAAAATAGCGTCAGGTCTATACCTACGTCCTTACAGACAAAAAAACTAATTTGCATACCAGTGCGTGCATTGCCCGACAGTGATTTGTATGTGTACGCAAAACTTTTGAAAATACCTTATTTCAGAGGAGTTTTTATGCGTAACACTTAACCGCACAGACCGCCTTGGAAGAACGAGAGTGCGGTTGTTAATCTGGACAGTGCAGTAGGACCTGGTACGCACTGGGTTTGCTACAAGAAGCGAAACAATCGAGTTTACTACTATGACGCGTATGGTAATATGCGGCCACCTCTTGAGCTGACACAGTATTTTGGAACCGACACTGACATTTACTACAATTACGAGCGTGAACAGCCGCCACACACAGTCATCTGTGGGCATTTATGTTTGGACTTCTTAACGCGTGAGTGATCAGTAAGCGACAAGATGTCTTCGCTGTCGCTCACCTTAACAGGTACGAATGCTGCTGCTCTTGTATGTGACTTTTTCCCGCCTCTCGAACTAACAAACGGCGAATGGTATGTAGGTCTATTGGACTTTACTACATACAACAGTATACCGAACGTGGTTGAGGGAAAAAACATATGTGTTTCCAGTACTACGGGACGGAACAACGTGGGACTTGATAACTTTACCTACGGGTGCTTATGAAATCGGTGACATAGAAGCCTTCCTCAAAAAGCAGTTAGGAGACTCAAAGATTAGTCTACGTCCTAACAACAATACACTGAAATGTGAACTGACTTGTGCACTGGATATTGACTTTCAACAAACAGTGTGCGGTATCGGTGATATGTTGGGTTTCAAGGAAAAGCGTCTGCTTGAAGCGAATAAAACTCACACGTCTGACGCCACAGTTAACATTATAAAAGTGAACAGTATACTGATAAGGTGTAATATAGCGCAAGGATCATACAAGAACGGTAAAAACGAGCACACGCTGCACTCATTCTATCCGTCAGTCGAACCAGGATTCAAAATAATTGAATCACCTACAAACGTCATATACCTACCTGTGAATGTGAGTCGTTTGGACAACATAACATTATCTTTACACGACCAGGACGGTGACGTAATAGATTTTCGTGGAGAAGTCATCACTGTGCGTTTACATCTAAAACGACTATAGACATGGGCTTGTACTTTGTTTCTTCGCCACCGCTGCTACCACAGTCGTCAGAAATAAAAGAAGAAGAAGAAGAAGAAGAAAGATCAGTTAGGAAACGCATCAGTACTCGTTCGAAACTGAAACGATTAACCGTCGTTTCCTGATTTCACTGGGTTTTGTTGTTGTTGTAAACAAGTAACATGGCGAGTGGAATATTATCTGTGGAGCAGCAACCGTTCTTTGAAGACAGTATCACGCACTTTTCATTTCACTCACACGCGCCGTACGCAACAACAAGATATGGAAACAATGATGAAATACGTGTGCCAATACAACAACAGGACGTCTTTACACTGCCGTCAGAAAGTTTCCTCTACATCGAAGGCAAGTTGGTTAAAAACCCTAGTGTGGCTGCAGATACTGCGCTGAATGTGGAACTGGTGAACAATGCTATAGCATTTCTCTTTGAAGAGATTCGTTACGAGTTGGCCGGAGTGGTAGTGGAACATACCAGAAACGTCGGCGTTACGTCAACTATTAAAACTTTTCTATCACTCAACAACAACGCACGTGACGCAATGGAAACGCGGGTTGGGTGGCACCGACCGCGAACGTATTAAAAGTGAATGATGACGGTGAATTCAACTTTTGTATTCTACTGAAAATGCTAATGGGATTCGCAGAAGACTATACACGCATCGTGCTGAACGTGAAAGAAGAACTTATACTCCTACGCACATCTACCGACATAAACGCTATGGTTTTAGCAAGCGGACAAACGGCTGCTAATTGTGTTCTTGAACTAGATAAAGTTTACTGGAAAATGCCTTATATACATGTAGCAAATGCGTACAGATTACCACTGTTACGACTCATAGAGAAAGACCACCCGATAACTATGCCTTTTAGGGCCTGGGAGTTGCACGAATATCCTGCCTTACCACAGACTAAAAGGCAGAATTGGATTGTCAAGACCTCGAGTCAGCTAGAAAAACCACGCTTTGTTGTGTTAGCGTTTCAGACAGCAAGAAAGAATGTACTGACAGCACACGCCGATGAATTCGATCACTGTAACGTGACCAATGCGAGACTGTTTCTAAACCACAAGTATTACCCTTACGATAATTTAAACTTGGATATTGGGAAAGACCGTTTTGCATTATTGTACAATATGTACACCAGTTTTCAAAGTTCGTATTACCACCGTTTAGATGTCAACCCACTACTGACACCAGAATTATTCAAATCAAAAGCCCCGCTGTTTGTATTCGATTGTAGCAAACAAGAAGATACGCTTAAGTCTTCAGCGGTTGATGTACGTTTAGAATTTGAATCGTCAATGAATTTTCCTACGCAGACGACTGCCTACTGTATGATACTACATGATTCGCTTCTAGAATATACGCCATTGTCCAACACAGTACATAGACGTGTTTAAGTCTTATTTTATACATATTTTGTAAATACGAGTTTTAAATATATATATATTTTTTCATATTTGTAACATTATAATATTGGAGCTGTGTGTATGTATTTTAATTGTAAAACTAGTTTAGATATATTTTAATACTTGTAACAATATAATCTTGGAACTGTGTATTTTTTTTTTTTATTGTAAAAACTAGTTTAGATATATTTTCATACTTGTAACAATATAATAGTTTAGATATATTTTCATACTTGTAACAATATAATCTTGGAGCTGTGTATGTATTTTAATTGTAAAAACTAGTTTAATATAATCTTGGAGCTGTGTATGTATTTTAATAAATGTATATAGTACACACTTTATTATTATTTGTATAACCCACCCCATAATGTATATAGATTTTTTTTTTTTACTTACCTGCAACAAACTAGCGAGCGTTGTCCACACACGTACCCTTAAATGACAGACGTTGTATGCACACTGAAGGCTCGCACGCTTAAAATTCAGCTATACCTAAAATATATCTTCAATTAGAAGTGTAATATAAAAAGTACGGTAAGAATATATTTCAGAAATTGTAATTTGATCACACACACACACACACACACACACACACACACACACACACTCTTATTTGAATGAGTCATGTGTTAAATTCAATAAATAATGCACTTGATAATATTTTAATGTGAATAATTTTTACGTTTAAATAAAATCTGCACATACAATAAAATTATGTAGTGTAATATATAAATTACGTTTAAATAAAATCTGTACATACAATAAAATTATGTAGTGTAATATAAAAAGCACGACAAGAATAACTTTCAGAATTTTGTAACAGACATAGTAATTTGATCACACACACATACATACTTATTTGAACGAGTCATGTACTAAATTCAATAAATAATGCACTTGATAATGTTTTAATGCGAATAATTTTTTTACGTTTAAATAAAATCTGTACATACAATAAAATTATGTTCACTTATTAACGTATTCAAAATGTTTCATGTACACTTACCAAACTAGCATACGTTGTCTACACACCCTTAAAAATGACGGACGTTGTGTATATTGAAGCTCACACGCTTAAATTCAGCTATACCTAAAATATATATCTTCAATTAGAAGTGTAATATAAAAGTACGGGAAGAATATATTTCAGAAAATTGTAACAGACATAGTAATTTGATCATACACACACGCACACACACATGTATTAAATTCAATAAATAATGCGCTTGATAATGTTTTAATGCAAATAATTTTTACGTTTAAATAAAATCTGTACATACAATAAAATTATGTTCACTTATTAACGTATTCAAAATGTTACATGTACACTTACCAAACTAGCATGTGTTGTCTACACACCTTTAATGATGAACGTTGTGTATACTGAAGACTCGTAAGACGCACAATAATAATACAAAACAGTCTTTCAACTATTAAAAATGCTGTTGTACGTAGTGATAGATTTCACGATGTATCAGGCACATGCAGACAGTCGAATAAGAAATTGCAGCTGATTTTCTTCGCGTATATATTGTACTCTGGTAGTGGGGGCAGCTTGTGTCCGTTTTGGGAGTAAATACTTTCTAATCCCTAAGTAATCCGACTTACTGTCACCGCTGCTAATGACTGTCATGTGTCAAATTAGAAAGTAGGACGCACCGATTTAGACGATGTAATCACGGTTAATGATCCTAAATACTTTCTAATCCATAAGTAACCCGACTTACTGTCACCGCTGCTAATGACTGCCATGTGTCAAATTAGAAAGTAGGACGCACCGATTTAGACGATGTAATCACGGTTAATGACCCTTGGTTTAAGTTAGTGAATAATAACTATATCTAATTCTGTATCGTTGTGTGTGTATGTGATGTAGTATGATCTTATTTCTTGACACAACCCTTTATCTTGAAATATGATTTTTAGTCGGACGTTGTAAATAATTTTTTAAAATATCATTTACCTGCAAAGGATATACCCTTGCGTACGAGCAGATAACAATATGTAATTTCGTGTATAGTAATCAGAAATGTGTGTGAGAGAGAGAGAGAGAGAGAGAGAGAGAGAGAGAGAGAGAGAGAGAGAGAGAGAGAGAGAGAGAGAGAGAGAGAGAGAGAGAGAGACAATTTAATAATGCGTTTTCTCATATAGTTTGAATTTCCCACCACAGAAAAATGTTGGTAGATCTGTTCTATACACTATAATGCAAGATTGGTAACCCTGATCATATATTTTAATATACAATATAACACACATTAAGTTTGAACCCATGCATAGGTTGGTAAACCTGATCATATAGATTTAATATACATTATAACACGCAACAAATTTGAACTCATGCAAAGGTTGGTAACCCTGATCATATATTATTAGTATACACTATAACGCATCAAGTTGAACACACACACACACACACACACACACACACACTTTGTTCATGAATGTTAAATTTTTGTAATATAAATTCTATACGTATCTGTGTGTGTTAAAAAAGTTCTACCTTTTTCGTGTATTAGTGTTAACAGTTTAAATTAACGTTTTCGTGGAGCACTGTGGAGAAGTATAATGTGTATCAGCGCATGCATATAAGGCTGAAAACCGGCGCCAATCGTGAGAGAAGTCACGTGAAAAGTTAGTCACTGGGTAGCCGTTGACTCGTTGGTCGGAATAAACTACAGTTGAGGGTACTGTAAAGTTTTCATGGTATTCTACAGTTTATATTCGGGTTTTCCTTGTTCTATTGTCTAATATTGACAGATGAAATTTCCTAACTACGTCAATAAATGTAACGATATTATAAATACTTTCAACCACGTAGTAACTCTCTTTTGCGGATTATTACAGCGTCAGTAAAGTGAGTTATTCAGTAAGATTCATAAGGATTTTACTTACCTTACTTAAACAGTAAATTATTATCTGATAACATACACATTATTACTTAAAAAGGGATGATTTCTAATTATGTGAATATGTGATAATAAAATTCGCACAACAAGAAAAGAGGATACGTTTATATACAAGAAGTATTCAAGGTCGTTGTTTTCTCCAAGGTTTGTAACTATTAAATAACCTTTCTTTTGGTTTGATTCTGATCGGTGTAACAGAAATAGAACAGGAATAACAGAAAGGAAAAGCTGTGTAGTACCCGTATTCCTTTGCCCCAATAATTCGTTTAGAAATGCTGTAATGACATTAACCAAATTCTTAGAGTCTATAGACTTCCAACATATTAGAAAGCCCTTCTTGGTTTATAAAAGCTTACCAGTTAACTTAGGCCAAAGCGGTTAAAGAAAATAAAGATGTGTCAAATCAAACACACTATTAGTTGGCTAATTCTGTAACTACATACTAAATACGATGTATCTGTCAAAGCGATGAGGTCTAATAGTTCTTCAGACTTTCTCCATTTCCTTACAGAAAGCTTCCGTCTTTTTGTATTAAATAACTTACTACACTGTTCCCCACAGGAGAAGTCGGTTGGAAGTGGAGCTTCATGTGTCCTTCGCTACCAATAACAAATCACTTCTGAACGCTGCTGCGAAGATGCAACTTTACTTTAAGTCTTTCATCCAAATATAATTTAGGCGTGAACATATATAATGAAGGCCATTAATGAATGGCATGACCATTAGAAAGTAAAACAAAACCAGAAAATAAACAGCAAACAACATGAATAAAATCAGTAAAGGTAATATTATTTGCAGTGATTCAGTAAACCGAAAACGTTAACGGAATAGAGTGAAATGGAATAATGTTTCTATATTATCGGAAAAGTAGTTCCAGATTCAGATCCAAGATGTCACGGGCCAAATCCGAGTGAAGCCCAGAACTGCCTATCGCCATGTTAACTCTACTGAAAACATACGCGTTCTTATAAACAGAGATTCCAACAACACCCATTGTAAACGAGCGGTCACGTGTCCAAGTACTGACCAGGTTGGACGTTTCTTAACTTCGGTTATCAAACGGGAATCAGTATAGGCCCAGCAAACGTCTACGACCGTTGGCCTTAAATGGTAAGGGGTATTCTGATCGCTTCTAAGGAGTAATGCGATCCTATACCCCAGTTTCCACCGCAAGTTGAAGTGAGTCGTATGGCAGTGTGGGCATCATGTCGACGGTCGAATTGGTTGCTTTGAGTATAAACTGAGTAAGACGCGGTAAATAATAGTGAGGATGTTTAAACCTCATTACTACGTGGCTTGAACCGTACTTATAAACTCTCCACGAGAGTAATGAAAATGACGTATTGACAATTGTCGTGGTGGAAGTACGGTGTTGCCAAGTTGCGCTACAAACCCACGTGTTTGAGGTACAAATTGGAACGTGTTGCACGTATACTGGTAGATACTTGCTTATTCGGCGATAGTAACCGGCAACATCGTATGCTACTGCGGGAGGGACGTCACAAACATTAGCAATGAACGAACATATCAAAGAACGCCAATTCACATTCTCTCTAGGTCGTAGATTCGGAACGGATAGATTAAACGGAGCGTACAGGAATAATCCTGTTATCGCTTGCAGGTTTAATGGAACAACATTCAGAATAGAACGTATGAACAGTTTTGGGAAAGAAACACACATTAATTTTGTATCACCAGTAAACGATTGCTTTTTGTGCAGAAAATCGCGTAGCTGTGATAAGAATTATAAGTTTCATTATGTCCTTCATCGGTCGGGAATAACAGAAAGGAAAAGCTGTGTAGTACCCGTATTTATTTGCCCCAATAATTCGTTTAGAAACGCTGTAATGACATTACTCAAATTATTAGAGTCTATAGATTTCAACACATTAGAAAGTCCGTCTTGGTTTATAAAAGCATCGGTGTTGCATTAGTATGTGGTTTATCTTTCAACATAAATCATGCGCATTGCCATGGCCTTGTTGTGAATATCACTATAACGCTTGTAGAGTTCGCGAAATATTCAGGAAAGTCTCGTACAAAATAATTCACTTAATAAGGACCGTGTGTTTCACGTATACTTTAAAGGTTTTGTTTGTTTGATAATAGGAATGAAAACACTTACATCATCTGAATGCAAATATAGACAAATAAAATTAAACTCAGCGGTACGGTACAATGAAATTTACGATCGAGATTGCGTGTTGTGTTCCTTCCTCCATTGAACTCAAGCGACGCGAGCTGTGTTCGCAGATAACAAATAAATTGTATTTAGAACTAAACATTCTCGGTTCCGTGACACACTAAAACTACACGTTCCTTTTCATATATATTGCAACAATACATATATTTGCCCAGGGCGGTATGTTTGTAAATAATTAGTGTAAAAAGAATACGACGAACAGTTTTAAACAATTTTGTGCGGGAGAGTACAGGCTGTGACCTGTCGAAAGTGACACCTGCTTCGGTATTGTTAAAATACAGCGTTTGTGTGTACTATATGTGTTTGTATGCCAGTTCCGACCTGCATTGAACGACGAGGAGAGATACATACGAATTGTTGGTTTGTCATTAATCAGGTTTAACCGGATTAAAATAAACTAATTAATACGTTTTAAACCTGTGAACAAAGACTTACCCCAATTATAAAGACACCATTACATTAAGGAATGTTTAACGAGTATGGTGATACAAAATTATTGCAAAAATGTGCAATAATAAAGACGCTAATTAATTTAATGTTAATTACTAGTGTAATTAAATAATAATTAATAAGTGTGGTGTATGTGAGTGACCAGAAAAAAATGACGCAAACAATGATATCGCTCATGCTACGAGTATGTTTACGAAATTGCGAAAATGAACCAAAAAGTGATTTGTAATTAAAAGGACGCTTTGCACGAACTGACAATATCTAACAGGTCTAAAACAGTCCTGGACCTGTCAGATCGCCGTCCAGTATAAATACCAACAGCAATTGGGCTGGCCTCAGACTCAAGAAATCTTCACACAATGTCACGCTGCCGGTTTGCCAATCGATCAGGACCACACACACACACACACACACACACACACACACACACACACACACACACACACACACACACACACACACACACACACACACTTTACCACACACACCAAGACGTATGGAGGAACTCTGGAGCATCACAAGCAACAACCCGTAGAGACAGAGAACACAGCATTAGCGTAATCATCATCATCATCATCAAATTCTCAGGATTCAGGACACACACATGCGCGCGCGCGCAACGGTAACGGCAGATGTACGCAGGTGATGAATAAACAATTATATTTTTGTTGTGAAAAGAACTCTCAAAAAGAACTTACCTATGAACAGTAAACAATTAAAGTTTTAAATTTAAATAGTAGTTAAATAAAATAATTTAATTTAACAAGAAAATTTAGAAAAGAAATACTAATCTTTTGTTGTATGTTAAAAAATGTGGGTGTATCAGTAGAAATAAATAATAGATTGGAAGTAAATGTTATATTATTTTTATTTTGTTTATAGCAACAATTAATTTTATTCTTGAGTTTTAATATTATTTCGTTTGTAAATAAGCTGCTATTATTATTTAAAATTTGAGTCAAAGTCAGACATACTGAAATAAAAAGATTTAGATAACTTGTTTAACATGTCTGTTTAGCTAGTAAGATTATATGGTTGTTTATTTTTTTAATATGTTATGAACAGCATAGCAGGTTACATTGTATTTGTGAAGCTTATAAAAGAGAATATTTTATTTATCTAATATTTGTATTTTTAATATTTGAATATTTTTCTATTAATATTAATAAATCATAGAATGATTATTTTGAAACGGTTTTAATTATTTCATGTCAACAACATCTCACTCCTCTTTGAAAATTATTTAATTTGCAACTACATATACTTGACGCAACGAGGAAAAAATCCTGCCACCTGGCCGGTGTAATACACTTTATAGTTGCGTTGAGTAGGCCTACATGGTAATGTATTTGTATAATTGTGTATAATACTTGTAACGTTGCAATATATATTAATACAGAGAGTGATGTACTGAGCATTGAATATAAAAATTTAAATATACCTAATAAACTGTAAATAATTAATAATGTATTAGAAATAAGCATGTCAGGGATTGGAAGCTTGGCTCAGACAAAAATATGAACAGGTGTTTCGACCTGAATCGACGTGCACACACACACAAATGTAACTGAAAGTGTGTACACCAGTATTTTGCAAGTGTGTGTGACGCAGGTCTATGCAGGCGAGTTTACCACCCCAAGATGAATAATTGCATAATTACTGTTTTTCCGTAATTATTCATAAACTATAAATAAGGAGTAAAATCCAAAAACGCAATAAAATGTAATAAAATTAACTAAATACTGTGTACAAAAACCACGTGAAAGGGACGAGTACAGTGCACGAGTACTAGGGCGTAGGGGTCGCCCCCCCCACTAGGGCGTAGGGGGTGGGGTCGTAGGGTGTAGTGCGTGGGGGTACGAGTGTAGTGGTGAAATAACTGTGTACAGAGCGAAAGGGTTAAGTTGCAATGTCCAAAAATACAGTGAACATGTGTAGTGAAAATAGTTGTAAGATGAGTATAAGAGTATACTTAACAGGACTCTGCAATTCGTAGAAATATAAGAAATAGCGAAACTGACAAGGAGTGGGGGGACTGAACCCAGAGACAATTTCAGACACGTCGATTTCGTACAACTGCAGGTGTTGACCAAGACGTGGGTATAAATAGGACACACACGCTACAGTTGTTCTCTTTTTCGATCACCCACAGTGCAGCGGGAGCTTCTGCCCGTCCGCACAAAGTATTTAAATTTTTGTAAATATTTTCATCCTTCCAGTTACATACAGTTATGTAACTGGATTGTAAAAACGAGCTATTTTAATTAGTAACAGAATTACACGAGAAGAAAATCCATATAAGAAGATCAACTGACGTCCGAAACAGCACGAATTAGAAGAAGTTCCAGAGAGAGAGAGAGAGAGAGAGAGAGAGAGAGAGAGACCGAGCTGACGACTTAGTTCCAGAGAGCGAGACGACGCTGGACAAGAGAGAGACGACACTGGACTCTAGAGGAGCCTGCGCTGGACAAGAGGAACACTACTGAAGTCTGGAAACGACGCTGGACAAGAGGAGCGACGCTGGACAAGAGGAATCGATGCTGAGTTCGAGACGAGGACGATTACAGATGGATCCAATGATTGAGTATGATTGACAACAATAAGGTGATAAACAACTTATTTATCTCTTAATCGAACAATTAACTCAAAGACAATTAAAGACATTCTTGTTCTATTTAAAAGTAAGAGCCAATGTATTATAAATAAAGAGAGTTAGAATCATAGATGTTATTGAAGTAAGATTAACGTAAATAAGAGCCCAAATTAATATTGAAATGAAAATAATGCAAAGCATTTAAATAAAAATTAGCGTTTTTATAAATCAGTACTGATAAAAAAAAAGATAGATTCAGTAACTATTCATATTTTTGAGTTTACAGTACAATATCTAAAAAGATATTTAAACATTGATATTTCGAAGCACACTAATTGACTGAGTAGTCAGGAAAATAATTATTAGAATAGAACATTTAGTCAGTAAGGATGTATATAGCGTCAGCCTTACGGCATAGTAACAAAGTAATAACGAATGTTTTAAGTCGAATCAAGTGCCATGCGCACAATTTTATTAGTACCAAATAAATTTGAAATACCGTTACAAGTTACATCGAGTTCTTATTACAGATACACCTGAAACCCAAATTAAATTGTATTCATGCAAGTTGTATTGTTATATAAATTGTCGCTCCAAGATCGTGGGGCTATTCAAACACAAATAGATGTGTATTTACAACCTGTATACACGCAACTATGTATGTACTGTTATATAAATTGGCTCCCAAAGAACGCGGGGCTATATAAATTAAATTACATGTAAATTTATACACATACAACATAAATTATACAACTTATGTACAGTTGTATTGTTGCAATATACATCAATAAATATAAAAATTGTTATGTATTGTTTAGGCTTGTCATGTTTAGGCTTGTGTTTTTCTATTTACGGAAACATGCCTCCCGTTTGACGTTCGTCTATTGGTTACTCCATAAACCGGTGTCAGTTTACTGGAGAATGACTGCTGAAACGCGTCTTAATAGAGAGCTGGGATTATTTTTGACAAACGGATATTTGTCATCATTGATTTAATTTATGAGAAAACAACGTTTTGACTACACTAAGAATGGGCTGCGTCTTCAGTTTACAATTCTAAAATGCAAATGATACAGTCATATCAGTAGGCATAGTTGAACGCCAGCTACAACGCCGTACTCGTAAGTAAGCGACTGATTTACTTTGCAGAACCCGGCACGTCAAGTGAACGAACACCATACTCTCAACCGAAGGCGGAACGCACAGACGCGTGCCAGCGCACGCGGGCAAGCGCGCGCGCACACACACACACAAGAAATTTGTGTTGCAATCCAGTCTAGTGTAGCGAAAACGGTTGCTATCTCAAACATGCGTTACCAGTGCCGACAAACATGCGTTTTTGCGTTTTTCAAATTTAAAAACTAATATTCCATCCAACGTTCAAAGAAAAGCTACATCGAAAGTTATTTCTACAATCTAAATATCTCGTTTGTCCATGACGTATATCGGCATTATCGTGATCATATCAAAGTATGGTTGGTTACCTTGTTCCTTAATTAATTCTTTTTCTGGACATGCCCCAACAAAATCTTTTTGGATTACATTTTATCCCGTTTGACAATAACATTTTTTCTGTCATTCGTGCTAACACCACTTTGTTGTTCCTCCCGGTATTCTGTTATTCACTGTACACACGCTCCATTCGGACCTCACATCATCATTCATATCCGATCTCTTAAGAGACTGTAAAATCTAAACAGCCGTGGCGCGCCAGTACTCTTGGCACTTGGAATCCTGTTAGAATCTGATACGAAGTAACAACTATACTGCACACATGCTACCACAATTACTTTTTATTTGACGTTTCGGCCTTAACAAATTAAAGGGCAAAGCATCAAATAAAATTATAAAAACATTATTATAACACTGGGGCCTTAGGGTAGGTATAGTAGGAAAAGTCAACACGAATATATCAGTCACTTCTGTGTTGTGATATAGGATAATCTTAATGGGATAGAACAAGGCTCTGTGTGCCTGTTCTTTTCTCTCCCCCCTCTGTCTTGACAGTAAAGTTCAAAGGTTACGAGAACTTACCCACTTGCCGTTAACTGCCTTCATAGTACCGAACAACAGTTTGAGCTCCTTCACAGTAACACTGTAGCTTGCCAATACGCCCAGCATATCGATCAGCAGATCTACAAAACATTAACACATAAATACATTTATATGTTCATACATAAATATACCATCGTATCGTACTATTATAATATAATAATATAATTAACTTCTAAACCTGCAAGAACAAGAATTACTGCTACAATGAAAACAAATATGATGGGGATAGCGGAACGCCTATTGTATATTGTATAGTATAGTGGATATGCCTTCTGTATAGGCATATCAGTATAGTTCTAACCATTTCGGAATTCACAAATACACACAAAACTTAACAGATATTCTAAACACATAAAGACGAGGCTCCAGAAAGTTACTGTTAGTCCATATTATGATGGTGGCGAGGGAGGAATAATTACTGACGGTTTGAACCCGTGTTGGAGCAAACACACAAAAACAAAATTAGTGACATACGTGTAGTATACAAAGCGAGTGTGTTTACTCACAAAAAGTATCGTGTCATCACTATGTGCAAACTTACGATATTTCGCAGCTTCTATTCAAAATGACCGATTAATATTATTAATTATTATAAAAACTTATATCACTGTAATAAGTAAATGCAAGAGAATTATTAAAATAACAATTTATGATATCTATATTTGTGTTAATAAGTTATTTTTAATCCCCTGAGGTGAAAGTTGTATTTGGCGCCCAACGTGGGGCTTAATTTATAAGCCTGGAAGACAGAATTGAGTTGCGAATTGAATAAGTAAGATAAGAAAAGTATAGAATAAGAAGTATAGATTATAAGAGAGAAATTGTATGATTACGCGAAGTAGAAGTAGGCTAACAAAACACATACATAACAACGCAAACAATTTAAACAACAAAATGAACACCGAGACAGCAACAACAGAAAATTACAATAGCTAAGTAGAGTTTGACATCAACAACCAATTAGGAGACACTAATACGCTTGACCAAATTACAATGGATAACCAAGATTCAGGGACGCGGGGAGAAGACGACGAAGAAACAGAAACACAGCAGAAAACACCAAAAACACAGAAAGAAATCAGAGCGAGACCGACACAACAGACATTACCAGAGGCACCCAAAGAAATTGATATATATATATATACAATATTACAAAAAATGTCACAACAGTCGCAACAAACGCAGCAACAAATTAAACAATTGGAAATTAACATTACAAAGCGAATAAAAGCAGAACAAAATAATAAACAGCTAAGTGACAAATTAGCCACACAAATCATTGAATTAAAAAGGGAAAACCAAGAAACTCTTAAACAATTTAGAATAGAAACTAAGACAATTGTCAGTGAAGAAATCAGTAGCATTAGCATTGAAATTAATAATAGATTCAACGACACCGGAAAACAAATTAAAGAAAACGATGATAAACATAGCAGCTAAATTAAACTAATAAACAAGAAACTAACAGCGAATAGCAAACGTTGTGACGAGAGTTTCGCGGCATACCAATTAGAAGCAGAGAAATTAAGAGAATTAGAGCATAAAATAGATAATAATTCGGGCGAGACCAACCTCAAGTTACAACAATTACAGAATGACGTTCGAACAAAATTTGTACTAGTAAACGCTTCATCCACAAACCGAATCGTTACTAATGAACAAATAAGGGACATAAAATTTAACGGTACAAGCGATTTTCCCATGGAGTTTATTAAGGAATTGACAGAATTATACCAAGAGTATTATCAAGATATTAATAATATCACGTGGGTAGCAAGACATCTCGAGGGAAAGGCCACCATATGGTGGAGATTAATTAAGGACAGTGTACACAACTTCGTGGGATTTACCGAAGTTTTTGTCAACAAATACTGGAACGACGTTATACAAGAACGCGTGCGGGACCAGCTAGAATTTGGACGATACCACCAAGAAGCTGGGATGGATATGATCCAGTACTTAGAAAGACAGCTATTAGAGAACCGACAATTGTTTCCTCCCATATCGGATAGGCACCTAATAAGAAAAATTGCAAGGCACTATCCACATGAAATCGAGGTTGCCATTATTACGCGTGGTGTAAATACAATAGCTGGGTTTGAGCAGGTACTGTTAGAGTTTATGAATTTACGGAACGGTACTAGGTCAGTGAACCGGGGACAATTCGACCACAGGCGTGAAAATAAACAGTGGGCGCGAACGAATGAAGAGAGAGAGAAGACTGTGAATCATAAACAAAACAAGGAGAGGGATCATGACGGGAGACAACAATACTCTCGATACCCAAAACGACAAAACCAGTTTAAAGCAGACACGAATGGTGTTTCCTTCGACAAGTGGAACAGGTAGTAACAAAACGATCGCTGCAATGTCAAAAACTAAGCAAGCCTTGTAAATATGTATTAGATGTAAACGATAGTATTAAGTATGTGAATACTGCATTTGTAGATTTAAGGAATGATTTAATAACAGAAGATAATATAAATGTGAAATTAAAAAACAATAAATGTCCAGAAATCCAAATTACATTGAACGGTGTGCCAATTAATGCATTGGTGGACACCGGCAGCCAAATCAATGATATCTCGGAACGCTGGTTCAACAATAATAAATATCGGTATGGAGAACCATACATGACTTCCATATTCTAAGATTTATATTTAAAATCATTTTCAGCCAAACAGCCAGGGAAGGAATTTTAACAAAAAAATACTTCTTTGTTGCCAATAACGTAGTACACATATAAAAAAAAATTATCCCCTCCCCCTTCAACTATAATTTTGATTTATAGAAAATTACCCCCAGCCCGTTCAACTAGCCTCTACATTTATAGATATTTCATCTATGTTTCTACAGTGGATTATTAAGATCTTATCAGGATACTTTATCAAAATTAAGTACTTTACTCATGTTACAACAAAAAATGTTTCAGGTAAACTGCCCTTTCCCCGTAACCGATCTTCACCAAAATCAACAGACATTGAGTTCTCTATAGCTCAGGCACATATGTAAAAAATTATTTGATTCTGTTTGAATTTACGGCAGTTATGGTTCGTCATATAAAAAATTACCCATGTTAAAACATACAACATGAGATTTATAAAACATATCTAAGATTTATATTTAAAATCATTTTTGAAATAAAATATTTTCATAGAACCTACTAACGCTGGGGAAATCTGAGGAGCCAATCAGAGTTGGGCCTACCTGTCACTCTGCTGAATTTGGTGGAAAGCCCTGTCACTGTCGTCAAAGTATCAGCCTTGACAGGGTCCTCTTTTTCTGCAAAATGGGAGAGGCTTGAGATGGAGTGAGTGACATGGTCCCCACCTCAATGAAGAACCCATTGTTTTATAAAAATATATTTAAATTTTGAAAACTGAAAATTCTTTTCTTGTTGTAAATATTTATATTTTATAATCAAAATGACTTTATTTTTGTTACCTGGCAACAAAATTATTTTATTTTAAACAATTACCATCGTTTCAAAAAGTTTAAATAAATTTTCAAGTACTTTACTCTTGTTAAAACGTAAAAGGTTGCAGGTAAACTACCCCTTTCCCTTAACCGATCTTCACCAAAATCGAAAGTCATTGAGATCTCTACAATTCAGGGATGTATGCAAAACATTATTTGATTCTGTTTGAATTTGCGGCAGTTATCGTTTGCCATAGAAAAAAAAACGTTGCAGGTAAACTACCCCTTCCCCTCAACCGATCTTCACCAAAAACAATAGGTCTTGAGTACTCTACAAATCAGGGCTGCATGCAGAAAATTATTTGATTCTGTTTGAACTTGCGGCTGTTATCGTTTGCCATAGAAAATACACTTGTTAAAAAAACGTTGTAGGTAAACTACCCCTTTCCCTTAACCGATCTTCACCAAAAACAATAGGTCTTGAGAACTCTACAATTTAGGGCTGTATGCAAATAATCTTTTGATTCTGTTTGAATTTGCGGCTGTTATCGTTTGCCATAGGAAATACCCTTGTTAAAACATAAAACGTTACAGGTAAACTACCCCTTTCCCTTAACCGATCTTCACCAAAAACAATAGGTCTTGAGAACTCTACAATTCAGGGCTGTATGCGAAACATTATTTGATTCTGTTTGAATTTGCGGCTGTTATCGTTTGCCAAAAAAAAATTTCCCTTGATAAAAAAAAACCGTTGCAGGTAAACTACCCCTTTCCCTCAACCGATCTTCACCAAAAACAATAGGTCTTGAGTACTCTACAAATCAGGGCTGTATGCAAAAAATTGTTTGATTCTGTTTGAATTTGCGGCAGTTATCGTTTGCCATAGAAAAAAAATCTACAGACAGACACACAGACAGGCAGACACACAGACAGACACACACACAGACACTTTTCGGAAAACGACTTTTTTTCATGTTTTGAGTGTAGTAGAATCAGAATCTGCAATAATCTCGAACACGATTTTTTTTGCCATCACCATACTTCCATTCCTTAAGGAATATGGAAGTAAATATCGGTATGGAGAACCATACATGACTTCCATATTCTAAGATTTATATTTAAAATCATTTTCAGCCAAACAGCCAGGGAAGGAATTTTAGCAAAAAAATACTTCTTTCTTGCCAATAACGTAGTACACATATAAAAAATATTATCCCCTCCCCCTTCAACTATAATTTTGATTTATAGAAAATTACCCCCAGCCCGTTCAACTAGCCTCTTCATTTATAGATATTTCATCTACGTTTGTACAGTGGATTATTAAGATCTTATCAGGATACTTTATCAAAATTAAGTACTTTACTCATGTTACAACAAAAAATGTTTCAGGTAAACTGCCCTTTCCCCGTAACCGATCTTCACCAAAATCAACAGACATTGAGTTCTCTATAGCTCAGGCACATATGTAAAAAATTATTTGATTCTGTTTGAATTTACGGCAGTTATGGTTCGTCATATAAAAAATTACCCATGTTAAAACATACAACATGAGATTTATAAAACATATCTAAGATTTATATTTAAAATCATTTTTGAAATAAAATATTTTCATAGAACCTACTAACGCTGGGGAAATCTGAGGAGCCAATCAGAGTTGGGCCTACCTGTCACTCTGCTGAATTTGGTGGAAAGCCCTGTCACTGTCGTCAAAGTATCAGCCTTGACAGGGTCCTCTTTTTCTGCAAAATGGGAGAGGCTTGAGATGGAGTGAGTGACATGGTCCCCACCTCAATGAAGAACCCATTGTTTTATAAAAATATATTTAAATTTTGAAAACTGAAAATTCTTTTCTTGTTGTAAATATTTATATTTTATAATCAAAATGACTTTATTTTTGTTACCTGGCAACAAAATTATTTTATTTTAAACAATTACCATTGTTTCAAAAAGTTTAAATAAATTTTCAAGTACTTTACTCTTGTTAAAACGTAAAAGGTTGCAGGTAAACTACCCCTTTCCCTTAACCGATCTTCACCAAAATCGAAAGTCATTGAGATCTCTACAATTCAGGGATGTATGCAAAACATTATTTGATTCTGTTTGAATTTGCGGCAGTTATCGTTTGCCATAGAAAAAAAAACGTTGCAGGTAAACTACCCCTTCCCCTCAACCGATCTTCACCAAAAACAATAGGTCTTGAGTACTCTACAAATCAGGGCTGCATGCAGAAAATTATTTGATTCTGTTTGAACTTGCGGCTGTTATCGTTTGCCATAGAAAATACACTTGTTAAAAAAACGTTGTAGGTAAACTACCCCTTTCCCTTAACCGATCTTCACCAAAAACAATAGGTCTTGAGAACTCTACAATTTAGGGCTGTATGCAAATAATCTTTTGATTCTGTTTGAATTTGCGGCTGTTATCGTTTGCCATAGGAAATACCCTTGTTAAAACATAAAACGTTACAGGTAAACTACCCCTTTCCCTTAACCGATCTTCACCAAAAACAATAGGTCTTGAGAACTCTACAATTCAGGGCTGTATGCGAAACATTATTTGATTCTGTTTGAATTTGCGGCTGTTATCGTTTGCCAAAAAAAAAAATTTCCCTTGATAAAAAAAAACCGTTGCAGGTAAACTACCCCTTTCCCTCAACCGATCTTCACCAAAAACAATAGGTCTTGAGTACTCTACAAATCAGGGCTGTATGCAAAAAATTGTTTGATTCTGTTTGAATTTGCGGCAGTTATCGTTTGCCATAGAAAAAAAATCTACAGACAGACACACAGACAGGCAGACACACACACAGACACTTTTCGGAAAACGACTTTTTTTCATGTTTTGAGTGTAGTAGAATCAGAATCTGCAATAATCTCGAACACGATTTTTTTTGCCATCACCATACTTCCATTCCTTAAGGAATATGGAAGTAAATATCGGTATGGAGAACCATACATGACTTCCATATTCTAAGATTTATATTTAAAATCATTTTCAGCCAAACAGCCAGGGAAGGAATTTTAGCAAAAAAATACTTCTTTCTTGCCAATAACGTAATACACATATAAAAAATATTATCCCCTCCCCCTTCAACTATAATTTTGATTTATAGAAAATTACCCCCAGCCCGTTCAACTAGCCTCTTCATTTATAGATATTTCATCTACGTTTCTACAGTGGATTATTAAGATCTTATCAGGATACTTTATCAAAATTAAGTACTTTACTCATGTTACAACAAAAAATGTTTCAGGTAAACTGCCCTTTCCCCGTAACCGATCTTCACCAAAATCAACAGACATTGAGATCGCTATATCTCAGGCACATATGTAAAAAATTATTTGATTCTGTTTGAATTTACGGCAGTTATGGTTCGTCATATAAAAAATTACCCATGTTAAAACATAAAACATGAGATTTATAAAACATATCTAAGATTTATATTTAAAATCATTTTTGAAATAAAATATTTTCATAGAACCTACTAACGCTGGGGAAATCTGAGGAGCCAATCAGAGTTGGGCCTACCTGTCACTCTGCTGAATTTGGTGGAAAGCCCTGTCACTGTCGTCAAAGTATCAGCCTTGACAGGGTCCTCTTTTTCTGCAAAATGGGAGAGGCTTGAGATGGAGTGAGTGACATGGTCCCCACCTCAATGAAGAACCCATTGTTTTATAAAAATATATTTAAATTTTGAAAACTGAAAATTCTTTTCTTGTTGTAAATATTTATATTTTATAATCAAAATGACTTTATCAAAAAACAAACATTATTTTTTTATAATAAGTACTTACATATGTTTCTTAATATGCTTACTTTTTCTTCAATGTTGATGATCATTTCCAAACATTCTGACAAAATTGTATCTACAGAACAGTTAACATTCCCCAGGTTTCCATTTCTGCTAATTTCTCATTCACCTTCCACTGACGTATTATTAACCATTTCATAAACTATCGTATAATCTTTTCAGATTTTGTGGTACAAAATCTGAAATTTTCAGATTGCCTGGCAACAAAATTATTTTATTTTCAACAATTACCATTTTTGAAAAAGTTTAAATGAATTTTCAAGTACTTTACTCTTGTTAAAACGTAAAAGGTTGCAGGTAAACTACCCCTTCCCCTTAACTGATCTTCACCAAAATCTAAAGGCCTTGAGTCCTCTACAATTCACTGACGTATGCAAAACATTATTTGATTCTGTTTGAATTTGCGGCAGTTATCGTTTGCCATAAAAAATACGCTTGATAAAAAACGTTGCAGGTAAACTACCCCTTCCCCTCAACCGATCTTCACCAAAAACAATAGGTCTTGAGTACTCTACAATTCAGGGCTGTATGCAGAAAATTATTTGATTCTGTTTGAATTTGCGGCTGTTATCGTTTGCCATAGAAAATAAATACCCTTGTTAAAAAAACGTTGTAGGTAAACTACCCTTTTCGCTTAACCGATCTTCACCAAAAACAATAGGCCTTGAGAACTCTACAATTCAGGGCTGTATGCAAAAAATTATTTGATTCTGTTTGAATTTGCGGCAGTTATCGTTTGCCATAGAAAAAAAATCTACAGACAGACACACACACAGACAGACACACACACAGACAGACACACACACAGACAGACACACACACAGACACTTTTCGGAAAACCACTTTTTTTCATGTTTTGAGTGTAGTAGAATCAGAATCTGCAATAATCTCGAACACGATTTTTTACTTCCATATTCCTTAAGGAATGGAAGTATGGTGATGGCAAAAAAAATCGTGTTCGAGATTATTGCAGATTCTGATTCTACTACACTCAAAACATGAAAAAAAGTCGTTTTCCGAAAAGTGTCTGTGTGTGTGTCTGTCTGTCTGTCTGTGTGTCTGTCTGTCTGTCTGTAGATTTTTTTCTATGGCAAACGATAACTGCCGCAAATTCAAACAGAATCAAATAATTTTTTGCATGCAGCCCTGATTTGCAGAGTACTCGCGACCTATTGTTTTTGGTGAAGATCGGTTAAGGGAAAGGGGTAGTTTACCTGCAACGGTTTTTTTTTAGCAAGGGTAATTTTGTTTGTTTGGCAAACGATAACAGCCGCAAATTCAAACAGAATCAAATAATGTTTCGCATACGGCCCTGAATTGTAGAGTTCTCAAGATCTGTTGATTTTGGTGAAGATCGGTTAAGGGAAAGGGGTAGTTTACCTGCAACGTTTTTTTAACAAGGGTATTTTCTATGGCAAACGATAACAGCCGCAAATTCAAACAGAATCAAATAATGTTTTGTAGAGTACTCAAGACCTATTGTTTTTGGTGAAGATCGGTTAAGGGAAAGGGGTAGTTTTTTTGCCATCACCATACTTCCATTCCTTAAGGAATATGGAAGTAAAAATTACCCTTGATAAAAAACCGTTGCAGGTAAACTACCCCTTTCCCTTAACCGATCTTCACCAAAAACGATAGGTCTTGAGAACTCTACAATTCAGGGTTGTATGCAGAAAATTATTTGATTGTGTTTGAATTTGCGGCTGTTATCCTTTGCCATAGAAAATACCCTTGTTAAAAAAACGTTGTAGGTAAACTACCCCTTTCGCTTAACCGATCTTCACCAAAAACAATAGGCCTTGAGAACTCTACAATTCAGGGCTGTATGCGAAACATTATTTGATTCTGTTTGAATTTGCGGCTGTTATCGTTTGCCAAAAAAAAAAATTTCCCTTGATAAAAAAAACCGTTGCAGGTAAACTACCCCTTCCCCTCAACCGATCTTCACCAAAAACAATAGGTCTTGAGTACTCTACAAATGAGGGCTGTATGCAAAAAATTATTTGATTCTGTTTGAATTTGCGGCAGTTATCGTTTGCCATAGAAAATACGCTTGATAAAAAACGTTGCAGGTAAACTACCCCTTCCCCTTAACCGATCTTCACCAAAAACAATAGGTCTTGAGTACTCTACAATTGAGGGCTGTATGCAGAAAATTATTTGATTCTGTTTGAATTTGCGGCTGTTATCGTTTGCCATAGGAAATACCCTTGTTAAAACATAAAACGTACAGGTAAACTACCCCTTTCCCTTAACCGATCTTCACCAAAATCTAAAGGCCTTGAGTCCTCTACAATTCACTGACGTATGCAAAACATTATTTGATTCTGTTTGAATTTGCGGCAGTTATCGTTTGCCATAAAAAATACGCTTGATAAAAAACGTTGCAGGTAAACTACCCCTTCCCCTCAACCGATCTTCACCAAAAACAATAGGTCGCGAGTCCTCTACAAATCAGGGCTGTATGCAAAAAATTATTTGATTCTGTTTGAATTTGCGGCAGTTATCGTTTGCCATAGAAAAAAAATCTACAGACAGACACACACACAGACAGACACACACACAGACACTTTTCGGAAAACCACTTTTTTTCATGTTTTGAGTGTAGTAGAATCAGAATCTGCAATAATCTCGAACACGATTTTTTTTGCCATCACCATACTTCCATTCCTTAAGGAATATGGAAGTAAAAAGGATTTAGGAAGGGTAGAAATTTTAAAGTTGTCCAACACAGTAATCAAGGGAGCTACGGGCAATAAATCGAAAAGAATAACACAACAGGTGTTGCTGACAGTACAAATTGAAAATTTAAATTTTGACAGCGTCTTCATAGTAGTACCTGACCTGATAAGGGAGTGTATCTTAGGAGTAGAAATGTTAGCGGAAAGTGGCTGTGTGATTGACCTGAGCAAAAACCAGCTAAGAATTAAGGGAGATCATACCCATGAAGAGGCAACAACAGCAGAAATCCTACAGGTAGAACTTTCATTCAGCAGAAAAGGGCATCGAGGAAGTAATTAATAAAAACAATTCAAGCATCGAAGAGATAACAGATTGCAAAAGGAATGAGCTGCGGAGAGTATTGGTAAATAACAAGACTGTGTTTCGTGATACACCAGGAAGAATTACAGCACACTGCCACAAATTAGAGGTAACTGACAAAACACCATATTGTCAAAAGGGTTGGCCCGTACCGATGAAGTACCAAGATGCGGTAAGAGCGGAGATTAAGAAGATGGAAGAGCATGGGATCATAGAAAGAGCACAAAGTCCTTACATAAACCCAATGGTTACAGTAATTAAAAAGGATCAGACGGTTCGATTATGGCTGGACGCTCGTAAACATAACTCAGTAACTATACCTGATTATGAAGGTGCCACCCCGATCAACGAGGTTTTGACCAAATGTGGGAACATCAAGGTTACGTCGACCATTGATCTGCGGAGTTCCTTTTGGCAAATTCCTTTGCACCAGGATTGTAGGGATTACACCAGATTCCTTTATGAGGGTAAATGTTATCGGTATACCGTGACTCCATTTGGCTTAAAAACAAGTCTAGCTAGCCTGACCCGCGGACTGGATCGTGTACTGTCTGAAGAAGTAAAAAACTTTATTATCTTGTATGTGGATGATTGTTTGTGTATTTTCAATAGTGTAGAAGAACATTTACAACATTTAAAGTTATTATTCCGTGACTTGAAGCAAGCCAATCTTACAGTGAACTTTAATAAATCGCAATTATTCCGTAAGGAAATCAATTATCTGGGGTACTGTCTAACGACTCAAGGTATTACAGCTGCACCAGAAAAAGTGAAAGCAATCCAAGAGTTCCGGAGACCAAAGATTCAGAAACAACTTAAAGGATTTTTAGGATTGACAAATGTTTACAATAGATTTACTAATAAGTATGCCGAAGCTACCCAACCACTGCTGAACCTATTAAAAAAGAATTCTACGTTCAAATGGACCAAAGAGATGGATCAACACTTTGAAAGAGTTAAGGGGAACTATTTATCGAAACAGTAATTCTTAAACACCCGGACCCAAACAAGCGGTTCTACCTTCAGACGGACGCAAGTAAATATGCTCTGGGAGGACAACTGTACCAACTTGACGACAATAATGAAATCGGCGTAGTCGCATTCACCAGTCGTGTGTTACGAGGTGCACAACTGAATTATTTCACAACAGAGTTGGAGTTGTTAAGCGTAGTGCACTGTCTACAGAAGTTTCGAACATATGTGTTTGGAAAAGCTTTAACTATAATTACGGATAATAAGGCCCTAATCTTCATAAAAAAGTGTCATTTAAATAACTCGCGCATTACTAGATGGATTCTCGCGATACAAGAGTATGATTTTGAAATAGTCCATTGTAAAGGACGAGATAACGTCGTTGCAGATGTCCTTAGCAGACACCCCGAAGACATGTACGATGAAAGATTAATAGATAACACTGAAGCATTAGAAATAAATCATATAACCATCCCTATCAGTAAGGAAGCGAAAGATAAATTGAAGAATATCAAAAATTACCAATTAGCGGATCAGAAATTAAAACAGATTGTAGACACCATTCAAGCAAATAAGGATCACAAACTCACCGACAAATACACTTGGCACAACAATAAACTTTACAGAAAGGAAAAGGGAGCTTGGAAACTTGTGTTGACAGAGGATCTGAGCCGAACTCTGATTTATGAGTTGCACAATGCATACAGCCACGTGGGAAACCGACGGACATAGCAATTATTTAAAGAATACTTCACGGGGAATTCCGTCAACAAACTCACACAAAATATCATAAAAACCTGTAAGACATGCCAAAAATGTAAGGATTACTATCGAAGGATGATGGGAGAGACGCAACCCGTCATACCAAAATAAAAAGGGGAGTTAGTATTGATTATTACGGCCCTTACCAACCTCTACAAGTGGAGTTAAATATGTATTAATTATGATAGATAATTTTACCAAATTTATAAAACTATACAAGTTAAGAAAAGCTACCACAACAGTCACCATAAACAAAATAAAACTCTACTGCGAAGAAGTCGGGAAACCAGTAGCAATATTAACTGATAACGGAACCCAATTCACGAGTCAGCGATGGACAACGGGATTAAAAGAATTGAACATCAAACCAAAATTTACCGCTATATGCAACCCCTGCACCAACTTAGCAGAACGAGTTAACAGACAGTTGGGAAACATGTTCAGAGCACTCACATCTGAAAAACATTCCAAGTGGGTAAAATATCTAAAACTGATTGAATCCTGTATTAACCAAACTTATCATGAGACTATCGAAACCACACCATTCGAAGCTCAATGGGGAAGAAAGCCGGAACGTGACTATACTAAATACATCGACAGGGAGATGATACAAGAAAATCAGCAAATCAACTACCAAAACATTTATCTGAGGATTAAAGAAAAGGGAAGGAAACGAGCAGACCAGCTAAATTTAGCAAACAAAATTACGAAATTTCAGGTAGGAGATAAAGTACTATTGCGAATATACCCGATATCCGACCTAAATAAGAGAGTAATAGAAAAATTTTGCAATATGTTTGAAGGACCGTATAAAATATGTACGGAGTTAGGAACGGCTACGTACCAGCTGGAAGACATCCTACAACCGGGACGAATCCGAGGAAACCTTAACATAAGACAGTTGAAACCATATTACGAAACTTGACACATCACAACACACAGAGACAACAAGTTTAAAACAAAATATTATCAAAACAGATTGTAAAAACACAAAATTCCTATGTGTATGTAGTAGTTTATAATTAGTTTATAACAATTTTGTGATAACAAGATTTAGAATTGGTAAATAAATAAAAATATTTTAGTTAAAAATGAATAGGATTATCTTTTAATTAACTTATGTATTCAAGAGTGTATAAAAAGATTATGATGTGCACTAGAGTAAGAGTAGTAGAAATAGTTGGTAAATAACGATGTCAGAAAGAAAGGGAAAGTAGACGGAACCGTTACTGGGTTTATTTTGACAGCAGGTATCGTGCTGACAGTAGAGAGGTTTTGTTTGTCAACAACAACTGGGAGCCGACTGGCAGGTTATAAACAACTGATTGTTTTTAAAGGGATAAAATGGGTTAAGAGAAAAATATAGATGTGCAATATTGTATAGAAATAAGTTTGAATTACATGAATTGAAGTGACGTATACGTAAACATGTATCAGAACATAATACTATAGTAAAGAGTTGCAAATAAATTTTAATCAGAACCATTCAAAGGGACGCAGCAATAGAAGCATTCTCAATTTTCAATCTAAAATTAATGTAATTCTATTGGGGGACAGATATAACGTCAAAATTATATGCAGTGCAAATTTACGGGAAATAATCAATATTAAATAGATATCAAAAACAAATATATACAAATAATGTTAAAGAAATACCGTTAGAAGATATCAGAGCGGTGTTTTTTCAAAAGAACGCACCCTCGTGCCTGGCGACAGCTAGACGGCAGAAAGTACGAAAAAATCACGTAGAAGGCAGTAAAATTGAATTATATTTAAAAAACAGCAAAAAATTGGTTAAATCTGTAAAAGTTAAGTGCTTGTAACAATGGGTACCGTTATGTTAAAGCGAGAGCGTTAGAGTGAGAAACTAAGTAAAGTGTCTTTACCCACTACGTCTAGAAAATTTTGGAACGCCCTGTTTGTTAGCACATAAGAAAACGCGTCAGTTTTTTAGCGGTTAAACTCTCTTGTTACATTGGATAGAATTGAATATCGTGGCACTTAAGTCCAATGGGAATGTTTAGTGTAAATATTAGGTGAGGGTAGTTGTAGTTCATGTATAAAAAACGTAGATTGGAAAAGTGAAGTCAGTCAGCGGAGCTATTACCACAATTAGACTCGTAACCTTTATTTTAAGTCAACGGAGCTATTACAACAATTAGACTCGTAACCTTTATTTTAAGTCAGCGGAGTTTTACAACAGTTAAGACTCACAATCGTTATTGAATAATATAAGTAATCGTAATTTCTGAAGTTAAATCGTCGGAGAAGTACAATCGTTAAAGTCGTAATTGTTAATTCAGTCATCGGAGAACAGTTATTAAGCAGTTAAAGTGTTCAGTATTTACAGAATCTACCGTAATTCGTCTGAGACATTATCAAATTCGAATTGTGAATTAAAAGAGAATCAGAGAAATACCACAGTGAGACTCGTCAAGTTACTAAATAATCCGACGGTATCGGTCTGTACTATCCGTGTTGCAAGTACTTGTCTTAAATAATATACATACCAAGCTGTTAAGAAGATATATTGATTAATACGACATATACGTAGTTTAACTAAGATAATTAGAAGTGAATGTATTAGTGTGAAGGTGATACCAGTGTATATATAAATTTGTGATAATCAAACGAGTGCAACCAACGAGGATCTACAGTAACAGCGGATGACCACAGAGCGACAGGACAAGCGACGTTCGAGTGGATAATCCTCATCGCAGATTCGGAATTCGACAAACAAGTAAAGCATATAGAACATTCAAATTGTACTGTATTCATATTTAAAGTTTATTATATTCATATTGGCAACTCAATCCGATCTAAAAGAATCCACTATAAGAAAAGAGAAAACGTTCTAAGAAAATTAATAATTAATATTATTAATTATTATAAAAACTTATATCACTGTAATAAGTAAATGCAAGAGAATTATTAAAATAACAATGTATGATATCTATATTTGTGTTAATAAGTTATTTTTAATCCCCTGAGGTGAAAGTTGTAAATTGTTTGACCGTACTGTATAATAGTCTGAGATTCATTACAGTGTTATATACAAATGTTTAAAACGGATTGTACCAAATAGACTTAAAACTAAAGAAAGTGAAATATACTGTCGAAGCTCTCCCTGGCCACCTCACAGTTCGTAATGGGGCATCCAGACACCCCGAGTTTGACACCACTGTTCCGGATCAATTACTTAAATAAGTCTGATTAGAACTATTAACTTCACCGTAAGTGCATTCTCGTGTAGACAGACACAATACACAACGTGGCCTTTTAATGAATTTCCACCGGCGGTGCAGCAGGAAACAATAATAAGGCAAAACAATGCTGCAAGGCGCAATATCCAACACAATGCATTGTTGTTGTTGTTGTTGTTGTTGTTGTTGTTTTGCATATCACCATCTTCCTCAACACAGTACAAACAAACGATAGCGTTGATTTCCAATTCTGACTTGTTTTAACATTAAATACAATGTCGTACAGGAAAGAGCACATACTAAAATATACTCGTGAGTTTGCGTGCGCGTGCTTACATACTACATACACGGTGAACATTAACGACCATACAATTTAAAGTTGTGCAAGCGGTACGTTTGAATGGGGCGGGTCGATGTTTCCAAGATATTATTAAACTGTAAAAAGAACACCTTTGCAGACCAGCCCCCCCCCTCCACAGAGTCCCAAACATTTTCTCACGAAATTTTCAAATTTATGTACTATACGCACGGTTTTATATTGCAAATTACTTTTTATATTTAATTATTACTGTTATACAAGGTAAAAGAATTCTGTGGTTTTAAGTGGGAAAATAACCTACTCTGTCATCTTAGAAAGGATAGGCACATATGTCTCTGAAACTTATGAAATAAATCAACAAAACTCCCGAAGCTCCAACCAGTAGAAACTGACATCTGGAGAAGGTCGTGTAGGGTTCAAGTGCATTGGAAATGAGGATATCAGGAAGCAATTTCATCTTGACAAAACTATTTTAGACATCATAAATACAAAGCGTCTCGTATGGTAAGACCACGTGGAACGGATGCTCGATGATCGTAGGCCAAGAAAATTATTAGACTGTGTTTAACCTACACGAGGGAAACGGAATAGACTGAGGTGATCGGGTTGAAAGAGGTTACCCTCGATGAGATAAAAAGATTTGTAAAGTGGTAATTGGTGTGCAGGATGCTGTAGAAGACTCGCAGTGCAGGGATATTGTTATTCCCACCACATTACGGTGTCCCCACCATTTTACTTTTGATGTCTAATTTCCACTTGTTAAAATGCTCCTCCCACATTACGAGGCATACAACCCCACTGCTTAACCCTATGGTGAAATGTGTGGCAGAAGTACTTTAACGCCCTCGAACAGTTTTACCCTTAGCCCCCCTCCGGTAAATTGATTATCAGGATATCTGGCGTGATCACCGGAGTACCGGTCCCCAGAAAATGGAGGTCCAGGGGTCTCTTGGGAAAATCTTATAACTTTGGCTTATTCGACTTGACACAAATAAGTTCGTTTTATAGTCGTAAGAACTAAAGTAGGAAGTAAATAAACAAAATGTTTAATACTATTAAATGATTGATAAGTAAACAAAATTAACAAAGCAAAAAATACAACTATTAACACTCGATTATTGTTCCATACAACAATTATTTAATTAGTAGGCCTATAAATACAAAATAGTAAATACCATGAGAAGGCGAGACGAAAGCGTCACGATGATTCAAATTGTTGATCAAATTGAAGTTTGTAAGTGGGGCGTCTGGAAATTTAGATCGCTGTCATAATATAATATCACGCCCCACACATGTTCAGAAACAAAGGGGAGGGAAAAGAGAACAGTTAAAAATCAATTTGCTATCTGTTTTCAATGTTTTTAAAATGGCTTTACCTAACGTTCTACACTTACCCTACGTGGTATATATATATATATATATATATATATATATATATATATATATGGCTACATACAAACAGAATGTATAAGAACAGAATGTACGAATTTCAAAGTAAGAAATTATGCGTAAATGTTGTTTATTAATTATCACAATAATAATTATATTTCCACAATTATTATATTACGACGGCAAGAAACTCGTACGTCACAAAAATAACATTTATAAATTATCAACATATTTATACTATGAATAAATATGTTGCTTGTGTTCTAATTGTGAGTCAGGAAACAAAAACCAGAGTGAACAAGTAGAGAAATTTTTCCCTTGATGTACTAGTACGCGTAAATCGGATTCGGAAAGATAGCTGACGCCGCAAACAAAATGTCAGTCATACGTCAATCACGAAATGGCAAGTAGTTACTTCTCTGTCGGAACCGCATGTCAATTGTGGTTTCGCGCCAGCACGCAAAGTTAAACTAAGCACAACCGGTATTTACTCATCTCCGCGATTTTCTTTACAGTCTGATTTTAATTCAAAAGCGAAACTCCAATAAACGTTTTCGTTTAGATTATTTGTAAGTGTGACAAATGATAGTGTTACGTCATACTGGAGGACCGAAAGGTAGTTAACGAATAACAAACTTCTTTTTATTATCACTAAAAGCGAGTGATGTATTAGTAGAAGACTATTCTAGAACGAAGACAATATTATGGCGACCGCCTTGTTTCAACTGCCTGTTATTCACGCAGGCGTTACCGAAGCCGTCGAGTCCACCTAGAGACTGGAAAAGAACGGATACAATGGCGAAGCCGGAATCTTAACCAGGATCCTCAAATTTATAGACCCGCACCATAACCGCTGATTTCAGTTTTTGTTTGTTTTTCAGTACGGATCTATGTTGCAAAATTTTAGCTTGACAGCTTGAAATTAGGGCCCCCTTCATCAACTGTCACCTGTTGTACAATGTACAAAATATACTTTACTTTCATACTGATGAATATATTTATGTACAAAATATGTAGAATCGAAACATTCTAAAGTGTTTTTAGGTCATTTTTTAAACTCCAAGTGTTAAAACGTAACCGGTTTCTCGTCAGTTCCTATTAACGTTTTTCATCAAAACAATTGTGCCTTACGTTCAAATTGCCTCAGACCCAGTATTCATTTTTAATACATTCACAGGCGGGCAAATAACAATGATTGTGTATTCACTGACTATTGTGAGATGAGTGCAAGACAGCCCTTCTCCAACTAATTTTGCTGAAACAGTGGCAAACAGCTAGAAATGTCTCTGTTTATGTTTGTACGATAGAAATGTGTCAAAATATTGGCCTACAAATCGACACAGTATCTCGAGTGCACATACAGACACAAATTTTTTCAAAGACACTATTCTAAACAGAGTCCTACCTTTGATATTGATGTCATTATAAAATAGCGATACATATTACCTATTTTTCACCCTCAATCTGTTTCCTGTTGATTGCGTCCAGACTGTGAGCTTCCCCATTGCGAGCGGTTAATAGGCTAAGTCCAACTAACTTATGGATTTATAAAAAAATTAATATGAGTTTGAGACTATATGGTGGCGTGACAAACAGGTGTGAATCTAGTCCAAAAGTCGATTAGAAAATCAACGTAACTTTTCAAATCCATTTACGCTTTTCGGAACTGGCAGTATAATCATCCATACAGCTTACGTTCCCATTACGCTGACACGTCATTTTATGCAATTTTATACAAATTTGAGAGAGAAGTGGTTTGGAGTCTTCTTGGATTTCTGTCAACAAAGGAAAAATTCTGAGGTTGAAAAGAAGCTATTTCAAACAGAACAGAGAAATAATAAATTGACGCACCATCGGTAAACTGATGAATGACATCTGTGTTAGCTTTGAGCAGAAAAACTGACAGAAACATGCGGGCCTACCGATGTGGTCAGAGTAACGGTAAAGTGTGTGCCGTCTATATCGGGAATTCATCGACGTGAGAATGTTAGAAAGAAATAAATCAGGTATGGGAAAAAACGTTTTAATGTAATTTGTGAGGGAGCTTCTTACAGATGGTGAATCAAAAACAAATGGGCTGGCAGATGATTATGATAATAATGGAAACGTCACCCATAACGTAAGTTTCATTTTAAAATGTCAGTGAAATTTATTGGATTGTGTGAACGGCAGACCCCACTGGATATAACACAAATATGATAGAAAATTGGAATAAATTGTCCGCTCCAAATCCAATGAATCTTACTTTGGAGCTCTTTGTCTTGAATCCCTACTTATCACCCTTGTACTCATCAGTCTTCTGATTGGTTTGATGCGAACCTCCACTCATGTCTCTTCACCTTAATATAATTCCCATAACCCACATAATCAAAAATCTGATCCATGTATGTCAGTCTTGGTCTTGTGGTCTTTCTCTACATAGTTTTCCATCCAACATCTCCTCCATTGGCGTATTAACAAAGTTTGATTGTCTCAGAGTATGTGCTATCGGTCTATCCTTTTTCCCAATGTCTTCCATAAATTTATCTCAAAAAAATTGTATCACACCTTACCCTGTCTGTCCACCTGAATCTCAACATCCCTCGGTAGTACCACATTTCGCCTCCACTTCGAGAGTGTTAATTCTGAACCCAAGCTCCATGCCTCGCTGTTATAAACGGCCACACGCTCCATAAGCACAGCTTCAAACTGTCTATTATTCACGGATGCGTTACCGAGGCCGTCGTTCTCGTGAGCTGAGACCACCTAGAGACTGGAAAATACTGGACACAATGGCGACTTAACTAGGATCCTCAGATTTGTAGACCAGCACCACAATCGCT
Source organism: Magicicada septendecula (assembly GCA_034769895.1). Taxonomy (NCBI): domain Eukaryota; kingdom Metazoa; phylum Arthropoda; class Insecta; order Hemiptera; family Cicadidae; genus Magicicada; species Magicicada septendecula. The sequence continues at coordinate 409,301,058 of CM068369.1, read as the reverse complement.
AATTTCAGTTTCTGTTTGTTTTAGTTAATTTCAAAACTGTTTTCTGACATATAAACCCACTGTCATGAATACACTATATACCGTTAAACAGTCGTCAGAACACTGGAAACAAACGCGAAAAAAAGACGCCTACACAAAACAGGACCGCAATTATAAAGCGGATCTGTAGACTCGCTGTTACTAAAGAACAGAGGCAAATTGTAATAGAGGAAAATTTAGAGAAAAGAGACGGGTGTAAAGAGACTGACATTGAACAGGTGCCTATGGTTGCTAAATAGAGAGCCTAATTATGTACGTTTTCAAACAAACATGTTTATTTATAAACATCCCACCTCAACCCACCTGTTTTCGAATACCACTAATTAATAACAACAAAAGCGTAATTTAATAGGCCGGAGGGAGTTTCGATTAAAAAATCAGGGATGGGTTATTTGTTGATTGCGCGTCGGGTTTGGAGTGGGCCCATGCAGTAAAAACAAACATGGAACTCAATAACGGTGAATGAATTGAATTCAGTGTGTCTGTTCCAGAGAATTTATATTTAAATTGTCTGGGTGTATTGCGAAACTGAAGAGCACTGGCTCTCTCTCATAACGGTCTGTACTAATTAATTTCGACAAATTTTTTTTGCTCTACTAAGCTTATTTCGTAGCTGCCAGCACGAAGCACAAAAATCAAACGGAAAAATTATTAATTCAACATAGTTTTTCTTAAAACACTCATTCACACAAATGATTTTTGTATCAGGCGCGGTTTGGCGGGTTGTGTACACGTGTTTGTGTGCCTCAAAAATAATTTAATATTCAATTCAATACTGTTTCTTTGTGAATCTGACACGATTTAGAATCAATATTATTGTTGTATTATTATACTGTACACTAGCTGGCTGCTGATGAGATATCTGTAAGAATCTTTACGGTTTCAGGAAAGACGCCATAACAATACAGGCGAAATCTCCATATACTAAAGACGCCATTTTTACACGTAGACCGATTAGACATTAATACTGATAGTAGTCGCGGAAACTTTATTACAACTTCGCCTAGACTAACTTTAGCTGTTCAGGGTCCCATATTACACAAGCGGATCCAAGTTGTGTGTGTGTGTGTGTGTGTGTGTGTGTGTGTGTGTGTGTGTGTGTGTGTGTGTGTGTGTGTGTGTGTGTGTGTGTGTGTGTGTGTGTGTGTGTGTGTGTGTGTGTGTGTGTGTGTGTGTGTGTGTGTGTGTGTGTGTGTGTGTGTGTGTGTGTGTGTGTGTGTGTGTGTGTGTGTGTGTGTGTGTGTGTGTGTGTGTGTGTGTGTGTGTGTGTGTGTGTGTTGAAAACGGCTATTCTTCTTCTATGGACGTGATCATTGACGTCCGCATTCTTTTACTTAATGTTGGACGCCCAACACGCACGCACACACGCTCGGTTGCTCACAGACACATTACGAACCTGCAACGACGGTTTCAGCCTGGATCAACCTGTGCAGAACATGCTCTATGAGGCCGACGTCCGTACACGCTTGTAGATTTCTCACGCTCTTCCTCAGTATGGCAATGAACACGCTCCATATTTCCGCCTGCAACAAACATAATACATAATTAATAGAAAAATGTATTTCTCAAAATTCAGAAACCTTGGCAGTTACAAGACGAAAACGCAATTTCGAATAAACGCTTACAGTGCGGCAATCTAACATGTCCTTCTGCTCTAAACACAGATTTAAAAAGAAAAGTTTTAAACTACAGAAGAAATATTTTTTTAAAGTCATAAAATTTGGATGGTGTAAAAGAGAGCGAGCAGTTAGTTGTACACGTCCTACCGAGGTGAGGAACAAGACAATAAAATAAGCATGTTACATTGTAAAGTAAGTGACGTAGATGGAAGTACTATACTGTTAGACGGTTGTACGGATTGCCGTGTTGAACAGTGGAAACAGAATAACTGACACTAGAAGAAGTCATTAATTACAACTTTAATTTGGTTAGTTTAATTACAAAACTTTAATTACAAAGATACTCTCATAAAATAATTCCGAGTCAAATTTGTCAACACACAACAAAAAAATGTCAGCTTATTACAGCTGCTCACTAAGTAACACAGTTTCACTAAAACTGCATGTCACAGTAACAATCTCTCTGAACTGCGTTGTAATGTCGCTACTCAAAAACTGGACTTGGCCGGCCGCTGGCGCTTATATTTATAACCTCTCGAAATTCGATAATAATCTGTCACATTCCGGATGACGCGTCGAGAAATAACTGCGTAGTTACAGGCGCTCTGGAACTAGTTAGAAACTGTGTGAATGTCCGGTACTGTGTAATGACGGCCAGAATGGTCAACAAACGTCTCGTACAGCCTCGTGCGTGCGAAGGCACTTTTGTTATCTCAGCGTAACAATATTATTGTATCATGTTTAGAAAACTACGACCTCTGGCATACGACACCTCTAAGAACAACGTTCGTTATATTTAAAATTACAGGATTCAAAATAATTTAAATTTGTGCACTTTCAGTACCACATAATTAATAATTACATGAAGTGATCTCGTAATATTTATGGTGCCTTTGAAACGGCACTGTAAAACATCATAAGCTTACAAATTAAACAATTACGTTTCAAAAAAAAAAGTCCTGAATTAAATAATTTTAATTTTCAACATAATAAAAACCGTGAATCGCTTTAAATTCAGGAGATTCGAAACATTTTTCTGACCAGATAACTATAACTGGTGCGTTTTAAGATACTACTTTAGGAACAATGTAAACGTATGCGGTCTTAGACGTGAACCAATGAATAATTCCTTTCACACGGTTTATTACAGGAAGCGTATGTTTACATCGGTAACTACTTGCAAACACACCAAGAACACTTTCACCTATATTACGACTAGTTTTATTCATTTCTATATAGGTAAAATCATTTTTAGTTCTCCATTAAAGCTTTCGAAAGTACAGCGCAGACGCGCGCGGAGAGCAGAGGCTTGTAACAGACACAATGATTACATCCGTGGCTTGGAACCATACATATATCTGACTACGAATCTACGGTACTGAAACTATAATTTGTTTTTCGTAACTTCCGTACTGACAACTGAACTACAGGAGTACGCTGTTGCCAAGGTGCGCTACAAAGCCACGAATTTTACTATACTGAAAACAAGGCGTATTTTTTTAGCAATACAAACTGACAACAGTCATTTACTGCAAGGGGAGAGGCGTCATAAACAATAACATTGAAAGTTAGTTAAAGAACCCCAAATCCCCACGCCCCCAATTGTCAAAACGGAAGGTACATCAATCAGATTACAATCTGAAGCAGCGTCATGCAGAGACTTAAGTAATGGTGGCACGACTGGCGCCAGGCACGTACAGCATACATGCAGCGTTCTGATTCTAAGAAAAGTCTTACATATTCCATCATCTATCATGTTTTGATTTGATTTCAGTGGGAGCTAAAACGGCTTGCGGTTGGTGCACTGGTGCAAACGATAAGCTCATTTCCATGAGTCACCTGGCTTTGCACGCTATCTACCTGGACAACGAATTTTAAACGCCCACACGGTTGCGCAAGTGCCCACTATACTGAGAGCATACCACCACCTCTAATATAGTAGAGTAACCTTGCACCACACGTATGCAATGCTCACCTCTAACGTCATTTTCTCACACTACAACGTCACGACTTAGTGCTACGCAGATAATTCTTAATCAATTTCAGCTTGGAGAATGTTCGCTCGGCCGAATTCCAGTGGCCTCGGTGGATTCGTAACTGCTGTATTGTGTAGTTAACCAAATAATTTGTTCTGAAAGTATATCATGGTACTGGTAAAATAACAGTAAAACAAAAATAAAACAAATGTATTTGTTTTGGATGTTAAGTACACACGAGCAAATTTGGTTTTTCTTAAGTTCAGTGGTTTATTCCCATCCGTAAAAAAACCGAGGAAAATGTTTGCGCGGGCACCCTCCGCAATGCGGGACCTGGGGGTCCGGCAGTTACGCCACTGCATTTAACGATGACACGCGTTTTCAAATTTTCAAATTTGAAAATCACCGGTTGGGTGCCAGTAACAAGAAACAAGAAGTTGTGTGCCGGTTGGAGAAACAAGAAGTTTTCGGCAAAATATTGTGAAGCGAAGAGTTGAACTTATTGGTCATATTATGCGTTACGAGAATTTGTTAAAACAATTACTGAAGGTTAAATCGAAGGGAGAAGAGGAACAGGTAGACCGAGACTCCAATATATGAAGCAGATTATTGGTGATGTAAGTTGTGACTCGTAGCCTATGTGGAGATGAAACGGAAAGCACGAGAAGATTGGTGTGGAGAACTGGTACAAACCAATCTGCGGATTGCCAACTAAGAATGGAAGTAAATATGACCTAATCGTAAAGAACGGTTACAATAAGAATTTACGTGACTTTATATGACATATCCTAGTCATAATAGTCTACTATCATTAACTACGGTACTGAGGTATTTTACGATTACCGTACGTGACTAGTTCCCATCAAGAACACTACGGCTGTAGGTGGCGCCTGAGCACCTCCCCTGTCTGCCATGACCAAATTTCATTACATAAACAGTAGGCCTACATAATGTTGTTACAGTGTTGTGCAGATAAATAACTCCGACAGGTTTTAAACGTAAACAAAGTTAGCATAACACACGTGCGTGTACTCGTGTGAGCTAAAAACACATTTAGTGCTGTGTACACCTACAGGCATGGAGGCCAGAGGCACAGGTATGAACAAAGTAACGACCTACTACCTACTGTACTTATTCTGTTTTACGGTTAATAACTATGTTGCAGTGTACTGCACACCGTAAACTAAGAGTCCTAACATTTCTCTTTATTAAAAATCGATTTCGATTCTCTCCTTCTTTCCTCTGAAAATAATTTCAATGTACGCTACAGTACTTGCAAATAATTTTTTTTAGCGCTTAACCGTTCTGAACGTTTGCAATAATCGTATAGACATGAGTGATAATACTTATAGTTCGCGTACATTTTTCGTTCTAACAAACAGCGTTAAAAAATTTGATCTACCATCGATTCCCATACAGTACCTCAGGCCCAATGGAGCTCGTTCGGTGAAGTTTTGAGTTTTCTCAAAACAACTTTATTATTCAGCTACGGAGCTATGGAGAATGCCTCAGCTTTTACTTTGCGAATTCAATTGAAACATATAATGATTTAAAACCAGTAATATTCCATTGCGAATGATAAAATAGTGTTCCACACAAAGTATGTTATAATAAAAATATTTAAAAAATATAAAAAATAAAATACACATTACCATAACAAATATAAGTATAGTAATTAATTTCCCTGAAGGTCGAACGAATGGGATAAGAGGAGAGTAGAAGCATAGAAAACTTTTCCGCTTGTCCCCTAATTTTAAATCCTGACTAGCACTGTATAACGGATATAGGCCTAAATCGTGCTAATTTAATTACATCGTATCACTGAATAGAAGTTCAAAATAATTAGTGTTTGGTATAGAAACAAAAAATAGAAACGCGTCAAACCATGCTACAGACACTCTGTGAATAACGAAAACAGTAAGAGAATTACTTGCAATGGAGTGGCAAATCAAGTACCATTTTTTTAGTATCGCCGGAAAAGCTCACAAATTATAGTTAGGATCTATAAAACTGCCAGTTTTCTTTCTGTTCTTATTAATGGAACTGACGCAGACGTTATGTTCTGTAGACCACAACGAGCGGAGAGACGAGAGCGGAAACCAGAGACAGAGATGTTGCATTCAGATAATTATTTTACCTGTTTTTCAGGCAGCCAACAACCCCGCTCCGCCGAACACGAATAAATGAGCCATTGATCTCCTGTTGTAATTCATTTGTAGTCACGGATTTACCAGGTTTTACTTCCGGCTCACCCCAGCACGTCGTTTTTCCCCCACTGAAAGCGATCTGGTTTCTGAATCAAAACTCCCTTGCCATGAACGTTCTGCATGATACAATTTATTTATATATCTCACTCACCATCCTGTATTATTCAAATGATATTAGAAGTACTGTACTGTAGGGTACAAAATTTTAGACCTACCCTCTGTCGTTTCAGTAAGAGCCTAGAATTGTGTACAAATATTTAATATACAAAGATTTTCCCTCGTCTAACCTGCAGGGTAAAGAAGTATTATTGAGATAAGGGATTCTGAATTCATTTTAAACGTAGATTTTAAATATGCTTACCAGCACACTCTCATTACCATTATTATAACAATGTTTATTAAAAATACGTAGAAATATGATTACAAGTAACTCAATGTTTTATAATCTATTGCCATCAACACACAATGTAGGCCTATATAGAACATTTTTAATCGAAGTTTTAATATGATACTTGCAGTTGAATTCGTTCTTGTTGGAACAGAAATTAGTTTCTGTAATAAAGTATGAATCAATTACTAGCGGGTTGTTTTAATAATAACAATACTGTGGCAAACTAAACACAGACACCGCTGTGGTCTAAACCTAACGTGAAACCAGTGCACCCTAAGTGTTATTTACCTGGTACGCGTGAGTTAGACAAACTGAGTGTAAACGCTAATTAAATTTTCCTCGTAAATTATCCCGTGTTTTATTGCTTCGCATACCACACAATTTACTGCTACTGTATAAGCGCTGTAATCGTTAACATCGTCTATCAAAGCTAATTTTATCAGTTCTAGTTAATTCTGTAGCTCCACTCACTATTTGCATTGATGACACGTTTCAGTATATCTCTTAAACTACGGCCTACCGACAGCAGATTGACGAAGACACGACGGTCGGCTTCACTGAAGGTGATAAGCCGTAGTTGATGATTGGAGAAACGCTGCGTGAAAATGAACTGAAAATATTCATGTCATTTTACTAACGGGACAATCTGACTGGCCCGTATACTGTACGTACTCCAACCGTTCTGTCAACGTATTATTAGATCAAATTTATTATGTACACCTTTTTAATAAGGCTATTAGGCCTATACCTAGCTACATTTTGTTCAGTACAGTTTTCTATCGACGGTTTTTATTCGTGGACATATTTTCTTATTAACACCTTTTCATACACAATCTACCTATTACAAGACTCAAACTCTAAATTAAAAACGTTTTAGAGTCATATCTGAGAGTCATACTGTCCACTTTCACAAAGTCTGTGGGATGACGTTCAAAGTAAGCTAGTTGTTTAAAGTTATTGGTTTAAACCTTTTTGTCTTCTTTTTCATCTTCCAATAGTGTGTGATTAGATAATGATTCATTAGAACGTGCTTATAAGACAAAAATTAATTGTGAACACATTTATCATCCCCATAATCATTACATAGAAACAAGTAAGTAAATAAATTACAAAAATAGAGAATTTGAAATCCTTCACGGCGTACGATTAAATACAATAAACCGAATTGTCTTTCGTTATAGTGCTTATTCACATGAGTGCGTTTAGCATTACTGGGGGTAAATGATATTAATGCAGTGTCTGCAGTGTAGAGTTTTTCCTTTACCCATTTGCACCGGTATCAAGCTCAGGCTTCCCCTAGAGCTTCTTCCTTCACTTCCTATCCTGAACTGTTTTTATACAGGACACTCCTCCTTTTTCTTGAATTTCTTATACACAGCGTGTTCCATGTTGCGCGCTAAATCTTTTTCCTATCCAAGGTCTACTTTTTTGTTCCATTTTTGGCTTTTGAGTCTGGCGGTGTGGGCCGTGTACTCCCATTTCAGTCTTACTGCTCTCTGACGGACGTCAATCACTTTGTTCCATCTCTCAGTGCAGTCTCGTTCGAACATCCTGAGGGTTTCGCAATCTCGCTCATAAACGTCGTGGTTCTCGTTAATAATAACACTGTTTTTCGGTTGAACACGCGCCTTTTTATTTCTTTTAAAACCAAACGTTTCGCCCATACTAAGAAGTGGGTCAAGACTTTGTGCTCTGCCTCAGTCGATTCACTGAAGACGGCTCATCGTAGTATGGTGAAACGTTTGGTTTTAAAAGAAATAAAAAGTCGTGTGTTCAACCGAAAAACAATGGTATTATACTGAGGTTTTTTTTTAGTCAATGTGCTTCTTATGTTTCCAATCGTAGCTGTATTTTGCTCCAAGTAAAATTTTATTATTTTCGTGAGCATTATCTTTTATCCCATACATACACATTATCTAACGTTTCTAATTTAGTAGACCCTATCACAGTGTACAGAAGGAAGCTTTGTTAAGTGCACACTCTAATGGAGACCAAGGCATTTTGGTATTTGAAACGTTATCTAGTTACATAAGCTCCAAAATAAATTTATTTTTATACAAAAAATTTTTCTCGTGTTACAAAATTCATATAATGTATGAAATATGAAACACTCGTCGCGAGCATATGGTATAAAACGCGATATTTTTCATTAGTGCTGGGTGGAGAAGTACTTTCTTCTTCAACAGCAGCAGCTATTGCTACAGCCTGTAGTGGCTACCCACCCACGTTAATTATTCCGCTCTTGTCGTTCTGCTCGAGTACAGTATATTCCGTATTACAATCCCACTCGACATGCAAACCATCTACCACCACATACAAATCACTATTTTGTTTATGTTATAACAGTTTCCTCCCTCACTGGGCCGCGAGATCAGTCTAAGAGCTAAGCAGTAAAAAACAACAACAACAAACAAACAAACAACATATCGCAGCATGTCCCGAGAAACCCAGTTTATTACAATTTTTTATCCGCTTCAGAAAGCGTATGTCTAAACTAACGCTACACTGCAAATCATAAAAAGGCATATGTTTCTTACATTATGCATGATGCGTACGCTTTCTTTTCACTTCGTCAGCCTATGTACATATTTCTTTTTACTTATACCGCGTTCTCTTCATGCTCCCTCGAGTGCACACAAACGCACGCGCGACTTACATAGTCCTACCGATAACAGGTGAAATGCTTTGTAAAATCACTGGGTTGAAAAGTTTCTTTTACAGTCATTTGCCTTTCTATTTTGTAAAAGGTTTTTATTAGTATTGGCGGTTTCAGACCATTCGTATTTTATATGAAGTCAAACATTACGCAATCAGTTAATCTGAAAATGATTCTGAAATCAAACAAAGACAAACCAAACTAACTGTTTAACCTGAATCAAACATCTACTCAGATGTGGCTAGGATAACTTTTTTTTTTGCAACGGAGACCAAATTGGAATAGAGTGATCAACAAATAGATATACCGGTAATGTACACGCTGTATTGATAGTTATAATCCGGACAATGTCCAAGACACTGTTGGTCCAGGGCAGCTCGACTAAGGCTATACGGTTGCGAGAACATCCCCGTTGCGCTCTTAGTAGCGTTGACGCCAACCCTCCAATTCTCAACCCAGCCGACATACGTATCGAGTTGGTGTTGGAGCTTTACAGCCGCAACATTTGCATTGCAAAGCTGTGTCGTCCGCAAATGTTGACGAAAGCCGTGCCCGAAGAAGCTACCCTGAGGGTCACCAACGGTAAAAGCCCCCTCCGAAGAGAGAGCGTGTCTAGTCTCATTCGGAGACTACGGTATAGGAAAAAGCTAGCGATCAGTCGAACGTAGCAGTCTAGGAGAACTTATGAACAACAATGATTTCATCGCTTTTAAATTATAGTCTTCCTTCCACTTCGTCGACTTCGATGAGATGGGCGATGCGCAGAAGGATTTGTTTTGCAAGGTTCTTTTCATAGCTGTTAGGATATAAGATTGTGGTCTTACGAACAATATCGATTGACGGGCATGAGATTAGTAAGTTATTTCTTAATATTTATAAAACCATTAAGCGTATTTTTGTTAATGTGAATAAAAGAAAGCTTATACCACATGGGCCTATAAAACGTTAATAATTCAGTATAAATTTTAAAATAGCTATTTTGTGTGTGCACGTTATTACAGCTGTCTACTATGAAATCGGCAAATCATCTGTAAATTTTTAACAAGATAAAATTCAACCTAACTTTGTTCAATTCGCACGGCTCCTTAAAATTTAATCCCATATCCACACTGCCATCGAATTACAAGGTGAAAGTAGGGTGCAACAAAGAAAGTAGCGTCTCCTCCCACGCACACAACAGTTGCCTCCATTCTATTTGCTTAATCCCTAAGACTCTCTCAAAATTTGTTAACTTCAGTTTATCGGAATAGAGAAAAAGACGAGTTGCCTGAGAAAAATAAACTCCATATTCTTAGTGTGCTGTATTCTGTTTGTGTATCGAGGAATTTAATTTTTAAAGATTTCAAAAATCAACATCGTGTTTAGTAAACAACGATCAGCAGCCACACAGGCGCACACTATGTTACTCTATCGCTAAGTTATTCATAAGCAACGGATCGGTGGAAATGCGTACGTCCTTCTGCTGTAGCTTCGAAGCGAATTCTGTCGTATATTTCTAACAGAACAACACAACCAACTGCTTACAATGATTGAATAGTCGCTCGGCACTTGGTATCGGCCATCTAAGAACCACATGCCAATTTCAATCCTTTACTCTTTGTTCTTTCCTTTTTTCCAGTATGCTTTCATCTTTTCACTGTGTCTCTTCTTCCTCTCTTCAGTCCACTTTGACCTTCGTTTTTCTCTCTCCTAACCTGGACTCTCTCCATTTTTAACACTTTTGCCCGAAAAACGTCTCCTTCAATTGCTTCTTCTGCATGTACATTATTTTTTCTAAATCCTTTTGGACTTCTTTAATCCAACTTGATGTTGACTTCTTCCCCCACAGATATTTGAAGATTTGGTTTGTCAACCTATTGTCGTCCATTCTATATAAATGTCCAAAAAATAATAGTCTTCTTTTTCTCATTGTTTCTGTTATATTCTCTATACTTTGATATATTTCAACATTACTTCTTAATTTCCAACCTTCTGAAGTTTTTCGTGGGCCTAATATTTTCCTAATAATTCGTCTTTCCAATATTTCTAGTTTGTCTAACTTATAATTCAATGCTAGACATTCACTTGCATATAGGCATTCTGGCTTCACTACTGTCCTGTAATGCCTAATTTTCGCATTTTTAGATATGCACTTTTTATTGTAAATATCTTTAGTTATACCATATGCCCTTTCCATCTTATGAATCCTTTCTTCTACAGCAGATTTTTCCAAGCCATTCTCTTGAATTATCTCTCCTAGATACTTAAATTTTCGAACCCTCTCTATTCGACCAATATCTGTTACCAGGAATTTTGACGCGTTTTAATGTTTATGAGAAATTTGTTTTTTTCTCATAAAAAATTATAAAAAATTAACTTGTATTACTGCAGATGTCAGATGTACAGAAAGTATAGCAAAGTCATCTGCGAATGCCAAACAGTTTATTTCAATACGTTTGTTCCTTCTTCCCAACATGATTGGTGATATTTTGTATTCCTTTAATTTTTCATTCCAAATTCTCAGTACTTTCTCTAGGACACAGTTAAAAAGTATTGGGGATAAACCATCACCCTGTCTTACACATGTATTTATTTTGAATGGTTGAAATATTTCTCCCATGAATTTTACTTTTGAGACTGTGTCCGTAAGGGTTTCACGGATTAGATTTGCCAATTTAGATTTAACACCAAATTCTCGGATTATTTTATCTATAGTTTCTCTATCAACAAAATCAGAGGCCTTTTTGAAATCAAGAAATGTTACTACGATCTCCTTTGAATTCAGTAGCCTGTGACGGATTATTGACTTCAGAGTGAATATTTGTTCTGGACAGGATCTGCCCTTCCTAAAGCCACCCTGATATTCACCCAAATGGCTATCCTATGTTTTTCTACTCTCTTCAATAGAATCTTTGAAAATATTTTATATGCAACTGGAAGTAAAGATATTCCCCTGCAGTTATCCCCTGCAGTTATTAACCTCTTGGTTATCACCCTTCTTATGCAGCGGATGTATTAAGGCCACCTTCCATTCTTCTGGGATTTTTTCTGTTTTCCAAATTTCTTCAAAAATTAATTGTAGATCATTTTTTATCTTTGGTAGAGACCATTTAAAAAGTTTAGCTGACATGGAGTCTTCTCCACTAGCTTTATTATTTTCCAAAGTTTTAATTACTTTTTCAATTTCTTCGATAGTCGGAGGTATCTTCTTCTAAATTTTCAAAAATGTCTGACAGTTCTAACCTCTGAATCGGTTTCGGGCAATTTAAAATTGATCAAAATGTTTTGAAAGTATGGTAGAACATTTTATTAATACTTAGATTTAATAAATAAACACCTGATATAGTTCTACAGATAATTTTTATTTACCTGACAATTGTTTCACCAGTTACGGCAGCTTCAGAGGTTTGATTTGAACTGACAGATTTGAAATGTACGTTAGGCGGGGGAGGGTTGGAGGTAGTACCCTTACATCCTTGGTGATACGCTACATCCAATTCTCCACCGCCGAACATACGTACATTTCAAATCTGTCAGTTCAAATCCAACCTCTGAAGCTGCCGTAACTGGTGAAACAATTGTCAGGAAAATAAAAATTATCTGTACAACCAACTGCTGTTTTACTGGTATTTAGTAATAAAATGTACAATATTCAATTATACCATATAACATAGTGTTATACATTAATACAATAGGCAATATTTTATCGTGGGTTTTCAAATACGTAAGATTTAGCTGTTACGTGAAGCATTTATGTAATTCCTTTTTCATTCATTTTTGCAGATGTATTTTGACATCCGAATAGTCTGCTCCGCTGCGTGACAGCACAGTGACTGATGACTTCGGTAAACACAAGATATGTGTAGCTTGGAAATCATCGTTCTCCCACGGACACTGCGTACAAATAAACGAAAAAGGTTTTACCTTCACCAGTTATTATGAAAACGTTGAAGTCTCACATGCGATAGAAGCTATTCGATTGCTCCCAAGTTAGGCACTTTAAAACTGACAGAGTAAAATTAAATTCTATACGCTCAATAAACAAAGGATAACGATACAGTTTTAATTCGTTGATAATAAATTACTTTGACGTTAATATAATTTTAAATGGCTTAAATAATTTGTATTTAAATATGCTACTGTCCCTGCAAGCAGTCAACTATGGGTAACCAATGTTATCAAATACACTTACTGTAGCATACATTTACAATACACAAATGATTTTTTATTTTTTGTGTGAAATGAAAATTAATTTTTTCCAATTTGACAGTACATTTCCAACTCACCGGGTGAAGGACAATGTCTTCGACCCTATAAAAATATACGTCTGTAATGTATTCGCAATAGCAAGTCAATAAACGGACCACTGATTCACAAGACACAAAGAACTAGTGAAGAAGATGACAGTTGGAAATATTCTTGAAACACGTAAATTGTGTGCAACAAATATATTCTTGTATATAAAAACAAATCTTCTTCTTATCTGGTGTTACAGCCTCTGGTGGGTTTTAGCCTCCTCAACAATACTCCTCCATGGTTCCCTGTTCTCCGCTCTTCCTCTCTACCCTCTGATTCCCATGCTAGCAAGATTTTCCGTTACGCCATCCAACCATCTTATCCTTGGTCTGCCTCTACGTCTAGTAGTATATAATCTTCCCTTCAGCATTCTTTTAGGCATTCTTTCCTCAGACATTCTTTCCACATGTCCCAGCCAACGCAATCTCTGTGATTTGATGAATTTTACTATGTCTTTTCCAGAGACTGTAGTTCATTGTTACTGCGTATTCTACAGCTGCCTTCTTCTCTTACTGGGCCATAAATTTTGCGCAATGTCTTGCGCTCAAATGATTTTAAAGCAGTTTTGTCACTCTCTGTTAAAGTCCACACCTCAGAGCCATATGTAACAACTGGTCGCACCAGAGAATAATATAATTAAGTTTTAGGCCTATACCTCTTATAACAAGATTTTTTTAAAGATGTTAATATTTGCAAAATAGGCTCTATTTCCTGCTTGTATCCTTTCTCTTATACTCCTTATACACCTCCTAATGTTATTATCATTTGATACCAAGGCACCTAGATAACTAAAGCAGGACGCTCCTTTGAAACACTTTCCATTCACACTGAAATCTCTAGGAGCCCTTCTGGTCTCTGAGTTGGACATTACCATGTATTTTATCTTGCTTTCATTTACCACAAGAGCGATTTTCATTGCTTCTGCTTCCATTAATGCATATATGTCTTTGAGGCTATTGACGTTTCTTGTTAATATAAATAACAAATATTATTTATTATTAAGGAATTCCTAAGGCTTTCACGGGCGGCGTCAACATTGTTATCTGCCGGACTATTAGGCCGTAGTATAATGCTTCTACTGATACCAGACGTTTTTGAGGCTATCTTCCGCGTAAAACGATCGACAAATTGGCACGGTGTCCGCCAAATTCGATATTTCAATATTAATTATTACTAATAATAAGAACTAATAGAATACAGTACGGGAAGTGATTGTGAATATTTATAATTTGCATTGCAAATACTTCATAAGTACAGTGGAAATCAGCTTACAGGATAGTATAAGCAGGCTGCCAAAATTACACGTATAGGTCTATACCAGAAAAATACGTATTGATTACGCCAATCGTTAGCCTCGCTTGTTTATGAATTTAACGTGAACTACACCTTCGATCTGTGATCGTCTGCGCCGCATAAAGCAATTTCACTCACGCGTTTGGTTTTATTCATGAAACATATTTTATTTTTAGTGACCAACAGTAACAGCGACGCGAATTCCGCCAAATCCCATGCCATCCGATTACCGATTTTACTAAGATATGTATTTTTAAAATTAATTAAAAACAGTACAGAAGCGACACCGCGCTTACGTAATGTCCTAAAAATTTTAAAGTGCTAGTGACTGTCGGAAAAAGCACAAAATCTCTATTACACTCATAAAAATATGCTTACGCACAGCCGAATCTGCGTTATGATGACATATTAAACCAAATCAGAGTGCTTTTTGTATACTCTGTGTACAGTAACACAAGACCTCGATAAAACAGTAAACAGGTAGGCCTACATCGGGGACATAAAAGACTGGCTAGTACATACAAATAGGTAATTAAATATAAACAGACTTGGCAAATTAAAAATAATAAAATCTGTTTAAAGTTAAAACGAATTCTCAAAAACCGTTGTCATTACTACAAAATATAGCTGTGAATAATTAAATCATAAACTGCACACTTCAATTCAATATGGGTCAATATGCAACCTCATCGACAAAGTCAAAACGCTATAAACCATAAATTCTGCACGGTATTAAGACAAAATTACGTATTATAATATCATTACGTATAATAATATTACGTATTGCAATAGTAATTTTAATTATGTATTACTTAATGCAGAGCCTAAATAACAACGCTGAGATATTTACTAATGTTAACGATTTATTTAATTTTTACTAAATTTGGAAATATTTACCATCACAGATATGCAAAATGCGAAACAGAACAACAGTTAATACTGTTGACCCATTTTCCTTGACTCATGAAAGTGAAGTAACCAGTGGCTTGTACTCATTCTCGATGAGGAATCTGATATACGGAAGTGGTGAAAGGTGGAGATAAAAAGGTATAATGTAAATAATTTACGATAGTAAATACTTTAGCTGACGGTACAGACTAATTTTTAAAAAATTCGTATAGGTACACAGACAAATCTTTGCACAATAACTAAGGAACAAATTTACTAACTATTCTAACAGTACGCATTTGTTATTATAGGATTTAGTAACAGCAACTGTGCCAAACAAAAAAGCCACCAAAAAACCCGCCCATCTACCATTACAATAGATTATTATAATGATTAGAATAATAAAAATTTTGGAATTTTATATACGCGTTTCATAATTTGTAACCATTAATTTCATTAGATAAGTATTAACGACAGGTTTATGGATTAGGATTACACACATAGGTCTATAACTAATTCACTTGTCTACAAAAAAAATTTGTGTTACTTTGATGAAATTACGTGATTCTGATTAGTTACGCAATGAAAAATTCAAAAATAATTGCAAAAAAGCTGTAACACGTATAGCTTTTTTATTATAAGCAACAGTATAAATATCATTAACAAATTGCAAAAATTATATTCGGAACATTCGATTTATTAAGTACCGGTATTTTTTACTTCCATATTCCTTAAGGAATGGAAGTATGGTGATGGCAAAAAAAAATCGTGTTCGAGATTATTGCAGATTCTGATTGTACTACACTCAAAACATGAAAAAAAGTCGTTTTCCGAAAAGTGTCTGTGTGTGTGTCTGTGTGTCTGTCTGTAGATTTTTTCTATGGCAAACGATAACTGCCGCAAATTCAAACAGAATCAAATAATTTTTTGCATACAGCCCTGATTTGTAGAGTACTCACGACCTATTGTTTTTGGTGAAGATCGGTTGAGGGAAAGGGGTAGTTTACCTGCAACGGTTTTTTTTTATGAAGGGAAATTTTTTTTTTTTGGCAACGATAACAGCCGCAAATTCAAACAGAATTAAATAATGTTTCGTATACAGCCCTGGATTGTAGAGTTTTCAAGACCTATTGTTTTTGGTGAAGATCGGTTAAGGGAAAGAGGTAGTTTACCTGTAACGTTTTATGTTTTAACAAGGGTATTTCCTATGGCAAACGATAACAGCCGCAAATGTAAACAGAATCAAACGATTATTTGCATACAGCCCTAAATTGTAGAGTTCTCAAGACCTATTGTTTTTGGTGAAGATCGGTTGAGGGAAAGGGGTAGTTTACCTGCAACGTTTTTTTAACAAGGGTTTTTCTATGGCAAACGATAACAGCCGCAAATTCAAACACAATCAAATAATGTTTTGCATACAGCCCTGATGTGTAGAGTACTCAAGACCTATTGTTTTTGGTGAAGATCGGTTAAGGGGAAGGGGTAGTTTACCTGCAACGTTTTTTTATCAAGCGTATTTTCTATGGCAAACGATAACAGCCGCAAATTCAAACAGAATCAAATAATTTTTTGCATACGTCCCTGAATTGTAGAGGTCTCAAAGACTTTCGATTTTGGTGAAGATCGGTTAAGGGGAAGGGGTAGTTTACCAGCAACCTTTTACGTTTTAACATAAGTAAAGTACTTGAAAATTTATTTAAACTTTTTGAAACAATGGTAATTGTTAAAAATAAAATAATTTTGTTGCCAGGCAATAAAATTAAAATTTTTTCATTTTAATGTAATATAATATTTTTCATTTAATACGGCAATAAAAAGGCAGGTAAGACACACACACACACACACACACACACACACACACACACACACACACACAATTCACGTTATTTCTGGCCTCACTCATGTTTATTTTCTTACGTTTACACGCTTTTTAAATAGAAAGTGCCGAAACCCACACCAACATAACGCGTGCAAGCCGAAAAAATGGACATCAATTTGCTTACTGGCGAAGCTTTTGTTAATGAATGGGTAGGCAAAACTCTTATCTTAAATTTTTTTTAAGGAATCACTAAAAGGACGGTGGGTCAAATCGGACGCTGAGGTAGAGTTTGCTGTAACCGAATGGTTCCACAAACAGCCGTAAGAATTTTACTAGCAGGGAATCTACAGGTTAGCGCGACAGTGGAACTCATGTCTTAATGTTATTGGAGACTTCTTTTAAAATCGTTGAATAAAAAATGCTTTACAGCTCTATACGTGTGTCTATTGAACAATCCTTGTATTAGTCATACACAATAATACAACTGATTGAACTTCAAACTTTTAAACTTGATTAGTTTCTATATATATGTTTAATGTTACAAATAATTCAAATAACAATCTTGATCATCTGTTAGTTCAGCGGAATAACAGTGACACTTTTAATAACCGCATAAAATAAACACTTAGAAACAACACAGGCGCTTTAACTTAACTGTTTGGACCACAGAAGTGAGGCATGCCTCAACGCTCTATGTGTACAGCGCGGGACAATCCCCCCTCCCTACACTTCCCTATCACACCACTACATTGCTTACATACGATGTATACAAAAACGCTGAGGCAAGTTCAGGTTGCCTCATTCGCTTTAAACGAACTATGCCGAATCTCACCTGTCACCATCTAGCGGTAGCTCAATAAAGCACGTTTCGGTTTAATAAATTTGACAGTCGCAGTAACAATGTATAATCTTTACGTTATGTAGTTCATACGTATTTATAATTTTTATTCTACAGAATTTTTTAGGGTAGGCATTGCCTCAATTGCCTCAATGTAACTTCGCCACTGATATATATGTGTACAACGTTATCGGCAACAAAGAAGTAGTTTTTGTTAAAATTCCTTCCCGGGATATTTGGCCGTAGTCCAATGTTTTCTACAAAACCAGACATTTCGGCAATGCCATCGACTTCCATCATCAGTGAAAATCGAGTGCGATAACGTGAGGTGGTGTACGTTAGTGACCACAGTACTGTGGTTAAGGCTGAAGCAGTAAGTAGAAAGAAGTAGTTTCTATGGTAATATTTCATTTCGAAAATGATTTTAAATATAAATCTTAGAATATGGAAGTCATGTATGGTTCTCCATACCGATTTTTTTGTCGTTTATCACGAAACAACATTTCATTCGATTACTTAAGCACATGTTAGGCTACATAAAAGGAAAATAAGAAAACAATGTTACATAGGCTACTCTAAATACGATATAATTTTCTTATTTATTCCTTTTATGTGGAGTCAAATTTTCTTTTTTTTTTTTACAAACTAACAGTAGTCACCCATCGTTGGTGTCCCAGCGGCCTTGGAATCGGGTCTCCATGGTCCTAACATGCTCGTCGACTCTGCTTGTTCATCGCTAACCGCGCCAAGATTTTCCAGAAATAAGTCGGCAGAATTCTGATTGGCATACACGGAAAGTACCAATGTTCTATGACTACCTTATCACATCGAAGTGCTCCGCACGTAAACCTTCTGAGCGCTCGAGTATACGAAAACCTCGTTTCAGTCTAGTCTCGCTAAACTGACTGACATGCGGAGAGTTTCCTCACAGGAGAACAGTGCACATATTAACTACATTATATATATTATTTACATTATTTACACGGCTGTGTAACTATTATTCACGGACATATCTATAACAGAACAATATAACTCAAAGTACTATATAACTACAAAACGACATTTGAAATAAAGTTACTAGAACTGAGTGAAACTATTTATTAAATTAGAGGGTATCCCTATCAACTCATATGTTACCAAGAAAGGTGGTATGTCTCGGAAACGGTGGAATGAAAACTCAAATACTTTTAAAACTTACAACCTGTACGTTCTGCTCCTTGTCGTTCTTAAAGTTGAACTTCATCCTTTTCCTTGAACTTGAGCGACGCACAAAAATGTATACACACGCGTTACCGTTTAGGCTTATTCTTACTATGATCTTATATGCACCCAGGAACAATTTCCTTAAAAAAAAAAATGGTTAACTTATGATTAGTTGGGAACAATTGGGAATGATACAAGAAACATGTCAAGCTTATTAAAAAGTAATGAATTCTCAATAGTGATAAAGAATGACAATTTTTCCTTTCCGCTGAAAATGATGAAATGCTTTTAAAATACACAAGAAACTAAAAATACGAAAACTAAATTAATAATAACTTCAAGTCCACATAACACGCGTTGCTACATCTTGTGCTAACTCTTCAAGTAACGATGTGTAAACGAGTATTACACACGTTCACGAGTAACGTGATTCACGGTATCACAGTACCTTCTAACAAAAATGAGCACGTCCTTGCACAATGTGGAAACTCCGCAAAGCGACTACAAGGTACGTCACACTTGACCTTGACTGAGCTTATATAAACACACATAACAACAAAGTGGCACAGTTAGTTCTGCGAATTACTTTATTGCAACTTGAAAGGAGTATTAACGCAACTGTTAAGTATTAACGTTATTTCATCGTCTTGCGTATAATCGTTAATTTGCTGATATTATTATATGTTGCATATATACAGGTATTCTGTACCTGATGTATATGTATAACATGGGAGAATGCATGTAATAGAAGTGCGACTGTTTTATAGGCGCACTAATTGTGAGTATAGTTTATTCTCGTATTTAACAATTCCTTCTACTGTTTTACGGTGATGCTTTACATTATCTCGTAGCAATATTAATCGGTCTGTAAATTTATCCACCACCAGTAAGGTTACTGATTTACAGTCAGCAGCGAGAAGATAACGTTCTCCGGCAAACTGCTATAGTCAACACACTCCGAATGTATGAAACGATAAAATACAACCCAGTGGCAGCCATAAGGTTTTATGTACTCATCGTTGTAAACCGTATACATCGTCTTTGAATGTAAACAGACAGTGGTATAATAATGTTGTAGTGTTTCCTTGTTTTATGTGTACCAACTGAAACTTTACAGCAGGGAGGGCGCACGATAAGACAATAAAATCGGATGTTATGAATTCCTATCAACACACTCGACATTATCTGTCGTCTTCGCTTATTGTTTTTAACGATAATGTTGATTTACTGCTGCTGTTACAGTTGTCTTTTATCAATTCGTTGGTCGACTTAAGGTTTATCAGTTTCAGGTTGTTTCTGGTACGTTTTTGCCGGTAAACCAGCGGTGACCATATTGTAATTCATGACATCTTTCTTTAACTCTTATAAGAAGGGAGAATACTCACAGGGGTAAGCCGTAATATAACTTACAATTAATGTAATTATCAATAATAACAAATCTTTTAACAAGAATTTATTTTTTATTTTGTAAATTACAAATGTTTCCATAGTAATCCAACTATCATAATCAACTATAATATGATGATGATATTTGGATTTCTATTGAAACATTTGTAATTTACAAAATAAAAAAATATATTCTTGTTAAAAAATGTATTATTATTAATAATAATATAAAATAATAAACATTTGAGTATATATGAATATAATTAATGTAATATGCATTTACTGTCTGACTGGAGAATTGTACAATAAATAAATAGAAAAATATTAAGTCTATGTTAACTTTTTTTAATCAGCTTAATGATTACGCTACACGCATTTTTTCAGTTAAAACTAGTTTATGTGATCTACCAACTACTTGGTGTCTTTCAGTTAAATAATATCCGAGAGAAAGAATTTCTAGTCTACGAGAAAAAAAAACATGGGAACATTGACAATTTCAATGGTAACTGGCCAGACCGTGGCGAATGGATGGCATGGTGGATGTTAAAGTTGCAGTCGCTGCTTTCTCCTAGTTTACTTCATGGTTTAAACATAAATCCTGGTATACCAGTTCCAAGCATTGGACAAGGAAGGAGGAGGGGTTGACGAGTAATTCCTCGCTAAAACACCTGGGTTTGGGTGGCTCCGGATAACAGCACTCCAGAAGGCCACCTTGCCCAGAATTACGAACAAAGATCACAAGGACGGTGACGAAGAGGAGCTAGATTTCAATACGGTGGATCCGGTGGAAGCTGCAACCCTGCTTCTAACATTAATACTTAAGGAAATAAGCCCCGGTCTCCAAGTATGGGGATTGGATCGATAGTCTTACGTTATTATCTGTTTACGAAGAATCCTCTGTTCGAAGTATATCGAGAATTTACAATTAGTCGATTTCTTCGTATGAATGGTCATTTTATTATTGACAATACGATCGCTTGTTCTGTTACTAAATTTTCAATAAAGCTGTTGTTTAACACAAGTATACTTTATTCAAGCATTGCTTCATAACGTCTTTGTGATCATAATGAACAGAAGTAACAAGCAAGAGTACTACAATAGGCAACAGTATCTGTATTTTCTATTCAACATAAATTTTCAATACGTTTTCCTCGTTCGTTTGACCCAGGATGTTACTTGATCCCAGTTCCCTCTGTGTACGGCAGACTTGTAATTGATTCTTAGAAAATATTTCTCAGAAGGAAAATTACAGGCTCGATAAAGCAAAACAAAGGAGATTATGTGTGTGTGTGTGTGTGTGTGTGTGCGCGCGCGCGCGCGTGTAAAAAAATAAAACGTATATTTAACGAGACGTTTTCATTACTACAAGCTGGGTGGAGAAGGTGCTTCTATAACTGCATGCATAACATAAACAACACCACCTCTTGTAGCGGCTAGCCCCGTTCTCTTTAATTATTCCGCGGCTACAGATGCACGTCGTCATCCATTCATCCCTCTGTATATATTATCATGGCAGCCACTACAAGTACCAACATAATCATATATTTTTTTTTATACCGCTACACCTCTGCGCTCGTTCCCACTAAAACCGTTTCTGTATCACGTGATCTTAAAATACAAATAAAGGACACATGCCTCGGTGCAAGATACACCACGTAAAAAAACTGCTTCGTTACTCTGTAACAACATGTTCCTCCATGTAGTTTTCTCCGTAACTACATCCATTATGCATGACCTCTAAACTATGCAAATACTCGCTTGAATGCTCCTGTAATCGGTGTCCGACTTCTCAGTCCCTTTATATATTCTATTACACGAATACACGCGTACATTGTTCCGTTTATGGCCGCGGTTACGGTTATGTTATGTTGCTCAAGCTTTACGTTACGTTATTCCCAACATCGCACGACACAGAGAAGGATATCCATGAGAAATATCAAGCTGCATTAACTGCAATCAAACAGTTGTTCATGCAGATCCTGATGCCAGCAAAATTTGATTTATGTCACTGGGGTATAGACTACTTTTCGCTGTTGAAATACGGACGAAATCATTGACGCTGGTAAGGAAATCTGCAGCATACAGTATATACATTTCACGAGTTGGAAAAGGTTTCAGAGTAAAATGTGAAAGACGTGGGATGGATTACTAACGGAGAAACTTATAATAACTACCAACAATCTATAAAACAGGACAAATATAAAGAGATATACAGACAAGAATTTGAAAAACAGACTTACGATTCAGACAGGATTCAGGAGACGTAAAGAGCCAATCTCTATTTATTGTGAAATCTCAATTTCAGAGATTGTGAAATCGTCTGCAATTATGCTGAGGAATAACGCGTAGGATACTGAAACTTCCAAGCATTAAAGGTTAGAATGTGAAGGAGGGGAGGTAGAGTCGCAAAATAATCTGCAGTTTTGGAACGTTACGAAAATTAGTTCACAAAAAAACATTAGTTACGTTAGTAGTAAAGAGAGCACATGTACCAAATATATAGATAAATCGAAGACAATTTTATAAGTTTATCAGTTTCAGTATCCTTTTGCGTGATAGTAGACGCAAAGGAAGGCAAGATACACATATAAATGAAATGATTCGTAGAAATAAGATGGCAATATTTAATAGGACCGCTATTAGCAATGAGTTGTGAATCCTGGAGTTGTGTCACGAAGGATGAGTATAATACAACCACTTGAAATTAAACAGTGACATGGTTGCCACGAGACAGTGGAAAAGCACTCACACCTAATAGACGTAAACACATTACGTATAGGCCCGACAGTCGTTCCTGAACGGTAAGCTGTGCCGACACAGCGAATGAATTACCGCTACTCTTACAAGTATAGCTAAGTTGTCTAGAGAGAAGAGAGGGGAGACGACACGATAACAGTTTACTGTCTCACTTCCATATTATCTCCCTCTCTGTCACACACATGCTTCCATTGCTCTCACCAGTCTTGTTGTAGCCGATGTTCATACTATGAAACACTGTAGAAGACTGTTGTGCGCATGTGTGAAACAAATGAAAATTTTGTTAGCCTCGCAACGAGGGGTTTGTGCACTGCGCATCTCTAACCTACTGTTCAATTTCTATCGTCAGGTTCTAACAATGTTACCTTATTCTATACAACACTATATAAAAACGGCCACGTTGGTGGGGACACTCGTATACCGGTGGACAATGGCTCAGGGAATTTTTTTCCCTTTTTTGAGGGGGGGTAAAGAAAAAAGGAATTAAAAAAGTGCCGGTAAAAATGTTAATAAGTCAAATTAACTAATTAGGCTAATTAGTTACGTAAGTACGAATATTTTTAATTGCGGTATGCTATATCCATCTTACGAGTTCGAAATCGCTTAGTGTAAACATTGCTAGTTGCTTGGTAGCTGAGGGATGGTTCAAATTTGTATCCTAGTTTTCGAGGTTATGTCTTCTTGTGAGTAGAAAACCGGTAGCCTTGAATGTTTATTCAGCATGCAGTCTATCCAAGTCGGCTAACGATATTTATAGTGCAGTAATTTATTTCACAGCACTTGAAAACATTTTCGATATCAATCAGTTTTTTGCTTGCTGTTCGAATCTTATACAGATGTTCTTATTGTTGTACGGAATTTCCGAGAGTATTTAACAACTTTTCCATTTATTCCAGCGCTTTATAACAATTTCAAAAACAAATCAAAAAGGAAACTCTTAAAATGTGTCCGTCGTTCCGTACACATTTGAACCAAGACCGAAAGCGGCGTTCGGAACTCCGTTTACAAGCGCTCCCAGGTGAACTGACTTGTATAATAACTTCAATGTAATACGGGGCCAACGACGGGATTTGTGAACCCTGTAGCGTGATCTTGAAATGTTTGTTTTGAAACACTGACCCGTAGTGCCAATTTTATGAAAACGTTTATTCATTTCTGTAGAAAAACGAATAGACCTATTTAATTCTATTTGCTGCAAATAGAATTACAGAGGCACGCCAGTTTACAGAGGCGTGCTAACTGAGACGAAGTCTTAAAAAATTCGTACAAAACGTTTAGGACTGTCAGCGTGTGCAGAAGACGGGAGAAAATTTTACCAGTTTTCTGGTATCGTTTATTTTATTTCGGTTGTAATTTAGGATGTCATCTTTACTGCTTCATAGCTTTGTTAAATTTTAGATATCTCGTAATGTAACCCTTTTATGTTTGCACACTTACCCTACTGATTACAACAAAATAAATACCAAATAACGGGTTCTTTTTCGTTTAAGTTCAACTGGTTCACTCACAAAAATTCAACCCTCCTCCAAAAACCCCCTCAGAAGGAAATCCTGGCTACGAACCCTGCAGTTAATACAAAAGAAAAGAAGTGCGGTTACGGAAGACTGTGACACGGCAGTTACCAGTTACTAAAATATTTTCTTCTTTCTGTAGTAACCTAGCCTATCTGAAGCTTGTATCTGTCTTAACCGTGACCGGTACAAGCCAACAATTATTAAAAGAGAAAAAGACAATGTACTGAAAAAAGGGGGAGCGTACTGAACAAGGAAAAGAAGAGAGGATCAAAAATTGAGCACATGTAAAAAGGTAAATATTCAGCCTGACACTGTAAGGTGAAAGTTCTTTGTCGACTACAACAATAATAACAAAATATCGTAGAACATTTGGACAAAACTCCGTTCGACTACAAAAATCTTAACACATTTGTTGTGCCGTTAACAATAAAAAACTGTCATTATGGGAAATTAAGTTTATAGCTCAGAAATTCTAACGAAACAGTCATAAAACAGTTTCGTGATAATTAACAATACGTTTTCCTTTTGTAACGAAACTACAAATGAAACCTGTTCGTTCCAAGAAACAGAAATACAATAGCATGTGCCAGCTGTAAAAGTAACCCAACCATCCGTATTTAGTTGAACACACAGCGTCTCGTTTGGAATTCCAAACTTCGCAAAATTAATTCGACTTTCTGTCGGAGTTCGAACGAGGAAGAAACGGCATGGAAAAAATATTCTTCGTGCATACATGCACGCGACAGAACGCAAAGAGAAACTTTGGAAGAAAGTTTGAACGCAGGCAGTGCTTCTTAATCTTATCATAAACTTCTTAAAGTCAATTCGACGGGCGAAGAAGAAGAAGTAGACGAAGAATACGAACAAATTCCCTTCCCACAACAACAGAGTACAGTCAAAGTTGTATAATCTCTATTAAAAATAACAGACCCCCAATAAGTAATTTTCAAACGGTAAGAACAGAAATGGCACATACACATTTTTTAGGTTTGTTTTTTATAAACTATACTGAACCTTCACGAATAAGACGGATTAACCTTACCTGTTACATTATGAGAACAAAAAGTACAACTACAGGCTGAATAAAGTATGCAATAAGTAATGAATGATATGTAGCCTATTCCCCGACCAGTTTCATCCCGCTAATAGTACAGTACTTCCCGCCCTGCTAGAACAATCGATTCTAAAATCTAATACATTTTACAACATACTTGACAGGACACCCAAATTCGGAACCCTTCAAACTGCATTGGTCAAAGCACATTATACCCTTGCTCAACGATCTCAATTAATCATAAACTGAGAAACATCAAACCATGGAGGACGTTTCATAAAAAAGAAATAAAACGTTTCCAAGTTTTTATTTTGTTAATTCAATAAACTGATAAAAGGAACCGCCTTTATAATACGTTGCTCCATTACATAAGTGAGCGTTAACATGTATACCAATCATCAGTGTTTAATAATTCGGGTAAAATATTCATTTGTAAAAGGCAAGGCGCAACTACTACACACGTCAAATACGCTACATAATACAACAACTTATCTCTGGCCAAAATGGATAGTCGTAAGTAAGACCTCGGTAACGGTAGGAGTAACACCGTTCTGGACTAGTGGAACTTCGACTAAGTAGAACGAAATTTGTCCCAAAGATAGAGGAATGCACAAACTGGTTGTAACTCTGCAGCACATAACAGCGGCTCATTTGCTCATTTTGTATAACAGAACACAGTAATCACGGGCGTAAGTAGTGGGGTGAGTGTGGGAGGGGTTTTAATTTCCATTTAGCTAAAAAAAAAAAAAAAAAAAAACAATAATACTGTATCACAACATTGTCCTTTTTAGGTAGTACTAACATTATTTATAACAGGATCTAATAATAATTAATTGGATGTACTTACAGAAATGCTGTTATGAAATAGCTGACTATAATTTTACACCCTCCACTTTTGTTGACTCCCCCCCCCCACAAATGAGAATCTACATTATGACCATGGCAGTAATCATTTATTTACGTTATATTTTATCTTCATTACCTTATATACAATTATTCCAGAATTATAATTATTTTTATAACGACAATTCTCATTTGTATTATCTATATCTATATATTAATACGTGAAGAGAAAACTTTGTACCCCTTTTTAAGCATATTGCGTGCACGGAGGAGTGTGAGATTTGGCATAGTTAAAGTATGGAGAAGGAGTGCAGAAAGCTAAAATTTATATATAATATGTGTTACAAATACATTAAGTTAAATTAAATAAAACATTCATTTGCACTTGAAAATTCATTTAAACTTTTTCAAACAATGGTAATTGTTAAAAATAAAATAATTTTGTTGCCAGGCAATAAAATTATAATTTTTTCATTTTAGTGTACGTTCATACTGCCAATGTCAAACACATAATAGTCTGTCGTTTGTTTACGTTCATACTGCCAATGTCAAACACATAATAGTCTGTGGTCAAACGTCGCACAGAGTAGAGATTGTCGCCAAAGAATTTTAAAATGTTGCCAACAAATAATTACTGACAGATTGACTGAATGAGCTGTGAATTTTGTGTGATTTCAAATGTTCCTTTTTCAATAGTCTGTGGAGTGTATGTCAAGGCAAAAAAGCGTTTATTTTATATTTTGTATATTAGATATCTGTGTTTTATATATTAATGTGCAGTTGAAAGTGAAATACAGCTTGATTAATATACACCTGTTGCAAAAGGAAAATTTTGTAGCAGCAATTTGAATTGACTTACTCTCGCCTAATTATTATTGGTGGTTTCAAAAAAGTGAGTACATTTTATTATTTTTAAATTAAACCCTGTCTAATCTTAGTTTCAGTAATTTCATTACATGTTTTTTTTTTACATTCAGATATTCGCACCTACTTCCATTATGCCTCGACATAGAACATTGACGGGTCGGAGTGAGAGACAAAGAAAAGGAATATATATTCGCGTGAAAGTCAAAATGATAATAGACCAAATGCAAATTTAAATAGTGTAAATAGTATAACATTGACGGGTCGGAGTGAGAGACAAAGAAGAAGGAATATATATTCGCGTGAAAGTCAAAATGATAATAGACCAAATGCAAATTTAAATAGTGTAAATAGTATACAAAATGATGAAATTATTTTGAGGGATACATTTAAATGCGCACTGAATGTCATTCCAAGAAATTTTAATACTTTTGATTGTGGATTAATCCATTTACAATGCAGGTTTTGCAATGCAAAACATTTCGAATGTGAGGTCACTTTAGGTGAAAGTACTGCATTCACTTCATGTTCTCATAAGGGTAAAGCAATATTACCGGCCTTAAGTCAAAATGAATACTTTAAATCATTGTATGATGGACTTACTTCAAATGAACCTTCAATAAAAAGAAAGTCAAAAAATTATTTTGAAAACATTCGTAAATACAATTCATCATTTGCTATGGTTAGCTCAGAAGCTAAAATTTCGGATACAGTTACGCGTGTGTATCATTTTAAAATACATGATATTTTAAAATGATAAAAAACAGATCAGGTCCAATGACTGCTGGATATGGTCGCTCACCATGTTATGCGCAATTATATTTTTATGATGTTGACACTGCTGTCAATTATAGATTACGTGAACACTATAATCAAACATGCAATAACAATATAATGCACGAAATCTCTCTTGAATTGGAACGCATTAATCCTTTCGTTCGGTCATTCATTGCAATGAAAGATCATTGTCAGAGAGTTGAATATCAAAATAAAGAAATTTGTATGCTCATTAAAGTAAATCGTGATTTAGATCTACGCCGTTATAATGATGCAGTTCAAACTGATGTAGCAGTAATATTTAGTACAGTTGATGGTGAGCCACCCTTTGAACGAAATATGGTTTCGTTTTCAAAAGTTAATGGTACCATTAAAAATATCTGTTTTGGATTCATCATTGGACCCTTTAGCGTATCCATTACTTTTTCCAAATGGTGATACTGGGTGGCATATCAATATTTCTCATAATGTACCAACTACATCTAATTCAAGAGCGCCCAGAAATAAATTAACCATGCTTCAGTATGCAGCCTATCGACTTGCAATTAGAGAAGATTTTAGCATGTTGCACCATTCACAAAAATTATTTCTGCAGTGGATAGTTGATATGTATGTGAGAATAGAGGGCACAAGGTTACATTTCATTCGACAAAATAAAACAAGTCTTAGATCTGAAGTTTACAACAATTTAACAGATTATTTAGAATTGAACCCCAATGCCAATAATGTTGGCCGTAGAGTAATTTTACCATCTTCATTCAATGGATCTCCAAGAAATATGTATCAGAATTATTTAGATGCAATGTCAATTGTACAACATTTCGGAAAGCCTTCTTTGTTTATTACAATGACTTGCAATCCAAGCTGGCCTGAAATAGTTAGCAATATTGGTGTAGGTGAGTCAGCTAATTTTCGACCTGATATTGTTGTGCGTGTATTCAAGTCCAAACTGAAAGAATTAATTGAGGGCCTTACACTAAAAAAAATCTTCGGTAAAGTTGAAGCACTCATTTATACAATTGAGTTTCAAAAGAGAGGATTGCCTCATGCTCACATTTTACTCTCTTTAAATGAGCAAGATAAAATTGTTAACGCTACTGATATTGATAAAGTTGTATCTGTGGAGATTCCTAACATTCAAACACATCCTACATTACATGAATATGTTGTAAAACTCATGATGCATGGTCCATGCGGTGTACTTAATCCAAATTCTGTATGTATGAGAGATGGAAAATGCACAAAAGTTATCCAAAACGATTTAATGAATTTACATGTGAATCATTAAATGGATATCCATTATACAGAAGGCGTGATAATGGTATTAATGCTGAAGTTCGTGGTAGTTGCCTCGAAAATCGTTATGTTGTACCATACAATCCGCATTTACTTGCCAAATTTAATTGCCATATAAATGTTGAAGTATGCACTACAGTTAAAAGTGTTAAATACATTTATAAATACGTGTATAAAGGCTATGACAGTGCATCTGTTGAATTAGGTTCAGAGAGAAATGAACCAGGTCAAGAAATACAAATTGATGAAGTTAAAAATTGTTTAAATGGCCGTTATGTCGGATCAACTGAAGCTGTATGGCGCATCTATGAATTACCAATGCATTTTCAATCACATGTCATCGTTAGACTTGACATTCATTTACCGCGTAGACAGAATGTTTACTTTCGAGAAGGGCAAGAACGTCAAGCAATTGAAAATGCAAGACAAACAAAATTATTAGCATTTTTTGAATTGAATCGATCAGATCCATCAGCGCATGAATATAACTATATTGAAATTCCTTTGCATTATGTGTGTGAAGATTCCCGAAAAAAATGGAAGAAGAGAAGGCGTGGAGGTGATAAAATCATTACACGCATATATGCAACAGCGTTCAGTGGCATAGCTTCAACTCTATTACTTGGAGGTAGAACTTTACACAATGTGTTTAAATTGCCTATACCCATTTTGGAAAATTCTGTAGCGAATATTACCGCAAATAGTAGCTATGGACGTTACATAAATTCATCATCATTGATAATTATTTATGAAATTTCTATGTGCCCACTGCAAGTGTTGAAAATCATAGATAGATTATTGCAGGATCTATGCGATGAAAATGATAAACATAAACCATTTGGAGTGAAAACGATACTTCTGTGCGGTGATTTTCGGCAAATCTTACCAGTTGTCCCACATGGATCACGTGCAACTTTAATTGAAAATTGTGTCACGAGTTGGCATAAATTTGTTTATTTTCATAAAGTAACGTTTACTCAAAATATGAGAGCCTTACCAAGTGAAATAGAATTTGTCGAATTCTTGAAAAAAATTGGTAATGATGAAGCCCCACAATTCCCTCAGTTTGGTGAAAATATTATTGAAATACCTCAGCAATTAATAGGAGATGAAAATAATATTATTAATGAGGTGTATGGAAATATTTCCGAAAACATACTCTCAGATAACATATTGAAGTCAGTTATTTTAGCACCTAAAAATGATGATTGAACTTTTATTAATACTGATATACTTAATCGAATACCAGGTGAACAGAAAACATATCATAGCTACGATAAAATAATTTGTGATGATGACAATGAAATCAATAACTATCCAGTAGAGTTTTTGAATTCTTTGACTATTAGTGGTTTGCCACCACATAAGTTAGTATTGAAAGTTAATTGCATCGTTTTACTGATCAGAAACTTAAATACAAAGGAAGCATTAGTCAATGGAACAAGAATGCGCACAAGTGTATGCATCGTAATGCTATTGATTGCGAAGTTTTAACTGGAACCGCACGCAATAAGAGAATTTTGATTCCACGTATAAATTTAACATATTCCGGTACTGTTTTACTATTTAACTTTCAAAGAACTCAATTTCCAATTATACCTGCATTTGCGATGACAATAAATAAGTCTCAAGGACAAACATTCGAAAAATTTGGAATTTTATTGAGGCAGACAGTTTTTACATATGGTCAATTGTACGTCGCAGCAAGTAGAGTTCGATCATTCGATGGTTTGAGATTTTATGTTTCCGAATATAATGGCCAAGGGCATTTAGCAAATGATGAAAGAGTTTTTACAAAAAACATCGTTTACACAGAAGTTCTGAATCATTAAATTCACTTTCAAACTATTATAAGTTCAATGGACAACATTTATTTTTTTAACCGCCCGGTTTTTTTGATTTAATGAAAAATATATGAAAAAATACGAGGCACGTATTTTTTATTTCATTTTTTATTTTGTATTAATTTTTTATTTAAATTTTATATAATTCGAAAAAGATAGGCAAAATAACTGTCTAACCTTGGCGAAACCTGGTCAGTATGGCAATAAAAAAACCCAAGGAAATGTCAAAAAACGCGTTATTGCTTTTTAAATATGGCTTAGCCAAGCTAAACCTCATTTTTCCTATCTTTCATATTTTTCAAATAACTCGAAAATTAATGCATAGAAAAAAAAATTAAAAAATTATATAAGCTTTGTAGCAGATAATCTTCAAACTGTTTTCGAATTTTGTACCTTACCAAAAATGAAATGTAATCTACTGGAATTGAAAACAATGTATCTTATACTTCTATGAATGTCAAGTCTCATTTTTATTAGCGTTTATTTGATTCAATAATAACATGAAAAAATTAAAACTGACAATGAATTATATCAAAAAATAAATACGAATACAAGCTGTAATTGTGTTTTTTTTCAACTGTTACTAACATTAAATTTTAAATTTCATAGGTATTGCAGGGAATTAAGGCAAACAACACACGCTGATGACGTATTTGTACACGCTCGCAGCTGACGTAATAGAACAAAATTCAAAAAAATTATATGCAATGATTATAGAGGTATACTCTTTGACAAAAGAACCTCAATAACGTTCAAACTTAAAAATTTAATGAATTACGGTCGAATTTCGACCACTGGGCGACCACTAGTAATTAAAATATAATTATAATTAAAAATGTGTAAACTGCTAAGTAGTATTTTCCTTGCATGATTAATACAGAATGTTTCATTAATTAAGACAGAAATCGAATTAGCTACGCCTTCCTGTATTTAAAAGTGTGTACTTACACATCCGACTTCAATACTCAATAATGTAACGAATAATCATTACGGCATACGTTAAGGGACAATATTTTCGTTTGAAAGTAGGGAAATGTGCCCAGGAAAGATGGAGAAATATGTTTCAGAGAGAAAGGTTCCTTATGGATACGTCGCGTCATAACTTGACAAATTTGTATGTAATCTGGATACTTATTTTGCAGCGTATAGTCAATAAAATGATCGAATTGACAATTTCGTTATACGTACTTTACAACAGAACGTTGCTCGTTCGACAGTGTTAGAGATTGTTGCTTCACTTTTCGCTGGAGGAGAAACAATTTTTCCTGAAATAATTAACCAGTACTTTACAAACAGGTCACATTTTTGCGGCATTTTTAGGGCAGTATTTACCGCATGACTTCTTTCACGCTGTCTGACAGACAGGACAGTGAGTGATTGATCCACCGGTAATGATTCTGCGGTTGCCAACCCCCGGTATCCGTGCGCAGGCTAAAACAAAACGTTTCTTTGTTTTTCGCTTGTTATTTACCTCTACGTATATTTCATGTAACGTTATGACTTACTGTACACACTAAATGATTCCTCATTACGGTAATATCCAGTTTTTATTACTCGGTTTGCCCCTTAACAATCGTCCTGTTTAAGATTTTAATAATCGTCTCTTCTGCCAAAATACACATTCTATTAATCTATTCGGCCTAGTAAGGGCAGAATTACATTATAATGAAATTAAAAAAGATAATTTGATTAATTATTTTTATATCATTTATAGTATTACTTTTAATACTGATGACAAAAATAAAACTATTCTTGTAACAATAAAATATTCCTATGTCTATTTGAAGATGGACATCGTTTCCATTAATGGTAAAACCACATACTAAATACTCGCGAGTACTTCACAGCACGACTGGCGAGTACTTCAATTTCTTCCTACCTAGTGTTCATAAAATAAAGTTTTCACATATCTCCTCCGTCATACCCCCTTGTTTCCATCGCAACACCCACCGTACCATTTCGCTTTGGCGCACTCGTCTATTACTTAAGAGGGGCATCCATTTAAACATTTTCTATGGTCATCTGTTTTCCGGTAACCGGATCAGTTACCCGTTCGATATCAACTTCCTTTTCTTTATATTCACTGTTAGTGCATATTCTACGTCTCACTTCTGGATTTCTGATGCGGTTCAACCCTCCTTGCTTACAGCATACTCTCTAATAACTCATTCCGTGTTGCCTTTAATGCTCGGCTCAATCCATTATTGGACATCCATAATTCAGCCCCACACGAGACACAATTTTCAGCCATCGTCCTGTCCTATATATTCTGATTTTTGTGGGTTTCGTTACTGGTCACTACATAACACGGGATTACTGTACACGTCTCGTCAGAACTGTCTCCTTTTGCACCTCATCTGTATCTTTTTCGTCCAATCCGACTGCTGTTCATGTTATTGCTACATTCAGGCCTTCTCCCTGTACTATGTTTATCTTAAGAAAAAACGTTAATCTACAGCAATAATAATACGCCAGGTTTTCAGAGTTATGGATACATCCACTCCACATGAACGCCGGCGTATGATATTTTGACATGAAACAAGATAGAGAGAAAGAACATTATTTATACAGTTCTTAAGAGTTATCAGTGTAGAAAAGATTTTTCAAAAATTTGAAGACTTCGACATTAACAAAATGAACGTTAGACGGCTGAGGTAAAAATAGATAAAAATAACGTAGTCTCAGGGACAGTGGAAAGCAGACAGACAGCAAGGGGAGGCGACTGTACGAGACACAAGAAAATCATTATACTCATTAATAAGACACAGATCCCTGTTAAGTGAAGTGACTGGTGTAGAGTGCTTTTTGTTTACTAGGTACAAATTTTTATAACTGGCAGCCAGCAATTAACTGGTTAAGTCCAATATTACGTAAACGTTTGTCGCCGTTCGAGAAGATCTCTCCTTAACTGCACACTTCCCCTTTCAACAAAATATCGATTTTTATGTTCAATGGAATAGTCGATTTTCCGTAAAATTCTATACAACACTTTCTAGAACACTAGCTAAGTCAAGAGATTTCCAATGGATAATAGGTAAACAAATTTAGAACAAAGACAAAGAAATACAATCCAGAATTAATTCAGGAAAGATGGCTATATCTACATAATCTGTGGATACACAAATTACAGCAGAAACTAAAACCAAAATATTTTAAAACATTGTTAGAAGTATCATGACTTACGGCTCAGAAGTTTAGACTACTAATAAACACACAAGAACAAAATTAATGACAGCAGAGATAGACGTTTGCAGACGTTCGGCAAGAGTATCCAGACGGGAGAAAATTAGAAATTAAGAAATTAAGGACAGAATGAGTGTGAAAAATGCAATTGTTGATTTTATCCAAACAAAAAATTTACAATTGTATGGACACACCAAAAGAATGTCACAGGAAAGATTGCCAAGGAAAGTTATGGAATGGAACCCACCTAGAAAAAGGAAAAAAGGAAGACTTCTGGATAGAAGAAATTCAAACTATATTGAGGGAACGAGAAATTGTAGATCTTTGGACGGACAAGCAGCAGTGGAAGATGAGAATTCAATCATTTCTGTAGTCTAATTCAATAATTTTATAGATATTATAAAAGCCATAGCACAAAATAACGGTTATGATGAAAGAATAATTGACTCTTTAATTAAAAAAAAAAAAAAACAGAAGAAAATTACTTTAAAAGAATTTTATTCCATAGAGCCAGATCAGGGTAACAAAAAATTTCACTTAACAAATTACATTCCGTGTATAACAGATAAGATTAATAATAGGTTAAAAAACCATGGTCTTAACATGGTATCAGTAAACAAACGTAATCTTTTTTCACTACTAGTCAATAATAAAGAAAAATCTAACACACTGGAGAAAAATAGAGTTTATGAAATACACTGTGCACAATGCGATGCTATTTATATCGGACAATGTGGCCGTGCTCTGAAACATCGCATTTCTGAACATAAGAAGGCGATTTTAACCAATACATGTAATACAGGTTTTGCAGATCATTGCTTACAACACAATCACTTCATAGACACAAAAAACAACACTACTCCACAACATACAAAAAGGTAAAAAAATGGATTTGTTAGAAATTTTAGAAATTAAAAAAGCAATAAAAAATAACAAAAATTTACCTGAACAAATGAACAAACTGAATTTTGTGTATCCCCTTTATTAAAATCTGTTATTTAGTTTAGTTTATTTTATATTATTTTGAATGTTCATCATTATTTTAAATTTTGCATTCAGATTATATTTAGTTCAGTTAATTTTATATTTTACATTCAGATTATATTTAGTTTAG
The DNA here is from genome assembly GCA_034769895.1 of Magicicada septendecula. Lineage (NCBI taxonomy): Eukaryota > Metazoa > Arthropoda > Insecta > Hemiptera > Cicadidae > Magicicada > Magicicada septendecula. The sequence continues at coordinate 409,265,222 of CM068369.1, read as the reverse complement.
TTAATTTTATATTTTGCATTCATGATTGTATTTAGTTTTTAAAGACACCTGACCTTCCCTTGTCTCTTGCACACCCCCTCGCCATCTCAACACAGATGTTCCAGATACGCCCTAAACAGATGGTCACCACCTTCACTCCACTCACATCCTGTGTTTAGTAATTTTCATTCATTCGCCTCTTTGATAATGGCTTAGTAAGTCGAAACAGCTGTCAGAGTTAATTAAAAAATGTTGTGAAACTTACCAAGTGTTTTTATATATTTTACAAAACCTTTGTATTAATATGTTTCACCAAGTGCCCAACGAGTCATCAATTAATTTCTTAAAACGTTTACTTGTTTTCCATTAACTTTACGTACATAAATTTTCTCATAAATAAAGTTTTATAAATGTTCCAAATTTTTATTTGTTTATTGACAATTTAACAAAGTCCTTTACTTTTTAGAAAGTAAACATATCAATTAAATGTTTTTAATTTTTGTTTATACTTTCATAAAATTCTGATTTAACCATATCACGACGGAACAGTACTGCGTGTTACCCAGTATTGCATATTGCTTTTCGTAAAATTAAAAACAGTTGTTTTTTGTTAACTGCCAGGGGCGGAGATATGGACCGCAAGTACGGGGGTTGCCAGGGTCCCGGGGACATGGAGGAGTTTTGTGAGAGGAAAGTTTCAGGCATGTAAGAGAGGGCGGTCGAATTAAATACGCCGTATCTCAGACTGACCCTCGTCTAGTTAAGCGTAAAATATAGTAGAATGACAAAATTTAGACTGTAGGCAGGACGTATCTGTAGCCTACTGCCCTGGCCAAAGCCAGTATGACAAAAATGAACACAAACAAAAAACAGTTTACTTTTCTATTTTATTGATTATCACCGACACCGACGTTTTTCTTAAGATGAGACGCTGCATGCTGATAGGTAGGCCTATATGACTTTACAAAAGTATGAAATCATCGCTCCTTACGTCATCGGTCTTCCTTGCAATTTTACAATTCGACCTTTAAAGACCTGCCGCCGATAACGACTCTTTACAACCACTTCCAGGAATAGTACTTGAATAGTGACGCGCTGATTTCCGTAAATAATCTAGCTAGCCTAATCTGTCAGTGCTCATCCGTAGTTCGCATAGACATTATGGAACAATGTGGAAAACTGTTCACGCGAAGTGAATGAAAATTCTGTTAGTCTCGCTAGGAGGTACCTATTTGTCCACTGTGGCTCTCAGTGTCACTGTCGAAAAACTACCATCGGGTCTATAACCGTCGCACGTCGCCATGTCACCGACCTCACGACAACACCATTTGTTTCTTGTTATGGAAGTGACATTACCATTAAGGGGAAGCCATGTGTCTCTACTCGACCCCTCTTCCCAAAGTCCGAGGTGGTGTCCGCACACCTTGCAAGTGAAATGTTTGTGAAATCGCAGTCTACCTTCCTCATGTATCAGACTGTATCACTGTCCGCACTCTTCGCAACATTCCTGTTGACCGCACTCTTCGGTGTCAGCACTCTTCGTATATCCGTTTGCTTATGTGCTTAAATTATTTCTGTATTGTCCATACACAGGTCATAATGATGACAATAAAACCTATCGAAACGTCCACACAGATGGATTCAAACTTGTGTCTACTCATTGACTGAAACTTTTAAAACCTTCCTGTGCATTATTAATTCTATTACAAATCTTTCAAGACGTAAGCATGTGTCGAGACAGTTTTCCTCGAAATAAGAGGATTAGGAGAACAACCGAGAACACGACATTCTTACATAATGAGTGTGTACGACATACAAAAATAATAACTAATTGTAGCTCGAAAAATGTAAAGCTGGGATAATCAAACGCCTCGCGGAAAACAAAGATTTTTTTATTACTTCTTCGAAACGATGTTTCGGTATAGCAGAATGTTAGGGAATTGCATCCGAATAGTATTACATCTACACACGATGAAGCGAAACCGTTTCGTCTTTCGTGAGTAGAGAACTGATATGAGAAAGCGCCTCTGCTCACTTGATCGGCTCAGCAGCGATCTCTGTATTGCAGCCCGCCAAATAATATTTAATGTTGACAATAATTTGCCTTTGTTCATCTTCAGTACAACTATTCACTTCCTGTCTCGTTCAATAACGCGCACATGAAAATGACTTTTTGTAAAAGAGAGCACAAAGTACACAAAACAAAGAAATTCACTTCAAGTGCTATTACAAGTTTTATACAATTATAAACAAAAGTTGTACATCTTCATCACTAGTACTTCAGTGAAACTAAGGAAGGTAATTAAAAAAACTTCTTATGGAAAGTATAACTAATTAAGGAACTCTGTACACAAGTTCAACTATTTTATATTTCATGGAATACAAACACTGTTTAAACAATAAACATAAATTTCCAGACATTCAAACCGTCAAATTAATTAAGAACGTACAAAAACGTGACAAAATGAATGTCTGGGAAAATCTTAATATTGCAAAAACAATAATAATAATCTACTAATTAAAGAACAAATTCAAATAAAAACAAAACAAGACAATTTTTTTTAAATCATAGATTTATTAGAATAATAAAACAAAACATTAAATATATAATGAACAGCTGACTACATAAACATTACAACAATCGAAAATAGAATCGAATTAAAATCGATTATCCATTACCTATACTGTAAGTGAAACATTCAATTACAATTCAAACAAACCTCTGAAGATACAGAATAATTTCTGTAAAACGTGCGTCAGGTGAAAATAAACCTACACTAAAAACTCGTTTATCCGAATTTGCTGGGACCGCGCCCGTTTCGGATAAACGAAATTTCGGATAAACCGAAACTTCTATTAAATAATAATACATATGTAAGTACAGTAACTTTATTTAATAATAATGGATTAACAGTTACTTACGGTGAATGTGACAATAAACTATAAAACGGCACCGGACTGTAAATTATAGTTTCTACAGTAGGGTACTGGAATTTTTTTTTACTAAAAAAATATAATTAGCTTTTTTTCGCGCGCAAATTAAGCACCGATTGACAGTTCCACCAGTTGTAGGAAATAGATAATACATGACACCTATACCAAACAGAACTCGAGATTTTGCCTATGCACAAAATGGCGGCCATCCTAAGTTGGTAAAAACACGTTTTTCGCTTCTGGAGGCCGAGAAAAGCTTTGTAGCTGAAAAAGTGCAAATTTTTTTTTTTAAATCTGTATTTTTTAAAAATTCGGTGGAGGGGGCCCCTCTCTCAATGTCATGCCCAAACCATCAGCTGCTTGTATTGTTGCCACATGTCTTATTTGTTACAGTTAGTTGTAGAGGTTATACGTGTAGCATCAGCATCTCTTTTTTCAATTTAATTGTATTTCAAACATTTTTAAGTGGAATAATTCTTTATATTTTATATAATTATTCTGTTCTTTCTAACAAAGTGATTAACCCCCATCACGCCACCTCCTGCATCTGGCATCGATAGCCTCCACTTCAAACATTATTTTTAGTGTCAAATAAATGGATTTGAAGAACAAAATTCATGTCATAGCAAAATATAACTCTTTAGATACCCAATGCCGTCGGATTCATTTCTTGTTATAAACAAAGCCGCTATGATTTAAAAAAAAAAAATTGCAACTCAGCTCCTATTGGTCCTAGAGCTATCTTTTTTTTTTTTTTAAATCTTTGCCTCGAAGCCAGCTTTCGATATTTTGAAGTTAGAAGTTCGTACGATGTCCGGGTGACGCTCCAGCTCTAAATGTTTATAAAAAAAAATCGCCCACTTTTTTAATGGAAAAAACGGGGGGTTAAAAAATAATTTTTTGATTTGCCCTAGAAAGTACATGGAAATATAAGTCTTCTAGAAGAGAATAAACGTCAAAATAGACCAAAATGTTTATAAACAAAAAAGTTATGGTATTAAACATTAAGTGCTCTGGGATAAATAAATTAACGTATCTCAGCAACAAATTGACCGATCCAACTTTACAAAACCTTATTCGATTCAGAATCGTAAGGGTTTCCTATTTAAGTTACAAACATATAAAAAACATCATTTTTGCAATAACTATCAGCATTGCAAAAAACAGGCATTTTTCATGGTTTTTTGAGAGTTTTGCAATAACTATTTGACGAAACATATCGTACCACAGCTCAAATTAAAGGTCTTTTCATTGTCTACATTTTATATTTACCACTTTTTCAGCTACAAAGCTTTCCTCGGCCTCCAGAAGCGAAAAACGTGTTTTTACCAACTTTGGATGGCCGCCATTTTGTGCATAGGCAAAATCTCGAGTTCTGTTTGGTATAGGTGTCATGTATTATCTATTTCCTACCACTGGTAGAACTGTCAATCGGCGCTTAATTTGCGCGCGAAATCGGCATTTTTCTGACTAATTTGATTGGCCTAAGTACTAGTTTTTTAAATTTACTAAAAATTGTTTCGGATAAACCGGATTTTCGGATAAATGAGTTTTTAGTGTACTTTCAGTGTATTTATTTGAAGATATTATTCTTATTTATGTTTTGTCAATGTAACAATATAATCTAGATCTGCAAGTCTATTTCATTTATGGGGCTACGGATCTTTGGACATTCTATGTCAGTACAAACCTACATACTCTCGACATAGATACACGAGTAGTATAATTACGGACTACCAGAACAAATTTTTATCCAACTACGGAAAATTTTTCTTAAATTAAAAGGCTTCACATTAATTTTTACCACGGTCCTTCTGTCGGAAGTCAGAAGTAAAGGTCGGGTCGAGAAGTTAACCTAAAGTGTCGGGTTGTACTTACTGTATTATGATTGTGGGAGTTTTCTATTCCACCTTATTATAAGCAAAATTACCTTGTGAATATAATTTAATTATGAATACTGCTGCTCCTGGCAACGTGAAAAATACTGTTTCTGACATGTACGAATCTACGACTGCCTGGTAGGTACGAATCACACTGTTGTTGGGGAATACATGTTATGCTGCTTCTATATTATTTTTTTTATCGTATCGGCCATCTAAGGACCACATGCCAATTTCAATTCTTTACTCTTTGTTCTTTCCTTTTTTTCCAATATTCTTTCATCTTCTCACTGTGTCTCTTCTTCCTGTCTTCAGTCCACTTTGAACCTGCATTTTTCTCTCTCCTACCCTGTACTCCCTCCATTTTTAACACTTTTGCCCGAAAAACTTCTCCTTCGATTGCTTCTCCATTAATTTTTTCTAAATCCTTTTGGACTTCTTTAATCCAACTTCATGTTGACTTCTTCCCCCACAGATATTTGAAGATTTGCTTTGTCAACCTATTGTTGTCCATTCTATATAAATGTCCAAAAAATAATTGTCTTCTTTTCCTCATTGTTTCTGTTATATTTTCCATACTTTGAAATATTTTCTATATTATTTATACAATATGTGAAAAATAAAGGTTTTCCCTTATTCAACCTGAGGCAAACCAAGGCTATATCTTGAGAAAGAATCATCCTTGCTTTTCTTCAAATAGTGTTTTATATTACATCTCTTCATCTGTATATCTAGCCTGTAGCTGAATGCTCACCTAATCCAAATTTGATGATAGCGATAAACATGTTTTTTCTGGTCGATTATTGGTTTTCACTTTCTTTTTAGCGTTATGACAAGCTACACAGAATTCGGCGTTCGCTTAGCAACTTAATGCGTTTTTAGTAATTCTAAGCCTAACAAGTTTAATTTTCAATTTTAGTCGTAACGTAAAAAAAACATACAGGCTATCAGTACAATTCAAAATAAAATGATATATACGATTTTCTGCTATGAATATAGGAGTTGCGGCTCCTTGAAGTCCCAGTACGTATTGCACACAATCATGTAAAACATACACAGAATCCACATTTCTCTACATAAAAGTTTAGCACTCTTTTCAGCGGGAATAAATTCACCGTGAACTGTTATGGCTGTTGCCTCGTAAAGCATACATTGTACAGTCGGTTTTTACACATATCTGCTTGCCAATTCTCTCAGCGTTCAAATTTTATGAAGTTACTGTGGTCGTCGAGAAAAAGGCGCTGACACAGAGAAACTAAAAAACGTAAGGGATGATATTGTATGAGACTTAGAAACGATGTCAATTCACGAAAGTTCTCATTGTTGTTCAGTTATTCAACAACTGTTGTTACATCACTTAAGTAGTTTTAACGTAGGCGCATTTATAAGACACTTGCGTGTGTAAAATAAGGACTATATATAATTGTAAAAATAAAAAGGATTACAACACTTCTAAAACTATAAAATAAACTTACAGTTTTCATAATAGTGACAGTCACTCAACATCTGGCGTACCAACCGTACGCATAACATGACGTACGTATTTACTGTATTACACAATTACGCACGCGCCAGAAAACGAAGGCAGATCCTATTAATCTGTCTTTACCTTTTTTCACCCAGGCACACTTCCCTTTACAGGGTTGTCTATGTCATGATACGTCTAGTCTAATGGCTCTATGGTTTGAACCGTTGTCTTTGCACAGGTAAACCAGCAATTTTATTGTCTTTAATTCAGAAAAATGAGGCTATTTTATTGCTATAATTATATTAAGCGAACAATGTACTTTAATGCGAACTATGTAAGTTACTTAAAACGTTCTTGGGTCAACATGATTAAATAATAGTGCGAAGGGGTGATAAGACTGGGTTTTTCGAAATAACTTCAGAACGACTCACATTTCACAAGATATATTAAGAATACAAATTAAGAATTACTGTTATTCCTAATGACATGAGATTTGTTACCTTTAATTTGAATAAGATTAAATCAAGATAGAGTATTTTGAAATCAATAATTTTCAATATTTTTTCCCAATAGGCGTGAAGCAACATTGTTTGAATCGCTGCTGGACACAAGCATAAAACAGACCTATTCCACACCTAGCGTGAGTAAACCTACAAATTTCCTCCCAAGACATATTAATTTCCGTGTTCCAGATGTCTATTGGTTAAAAAATTATCAACAATTATAGTCCCTTCCTTAGAAGAGTGACATGCAATATCAAAGCAAACGTAGTAATTATCCGTAGTAATTAATTTTATATCTAGCATTAGTGGTCTTACGTTGTTGACATGTTTTTACACATGGATGTGTCGGTTCCATTTAAGGCGATAAGACGTAGTTTATAAATACTAATTGTGGCAACGTGGACAGAACAGAAAACGTTATCTCATCTTACTTACGCTGCAATCTGATTGGTGCAAGGTGACAGTCCCGGAAGTACTGCGCAATTAAGAACACACTGTTACATCAAAGGTTTCCGAATGTTAATCTACACGCCGAGGCAATATTATATACATCTGACATTATGGGAAATTACTTGTAATAAATATGTTGCTTAAAACGAATTAAACCTTCGACTAAACCATTTTGAGCATACACGATAGCATCATGCAAGAAAACGCTTAATAACCTTTCATTATTATAGACGCGCAAATAATTTTCGTATGTAATAAAGAACATAGGCCTATGTAGAAATCACACTTTGCCAGGATTTTTTCCAACGCTTGGTTTATTCACAGTACCTCTACAAAGTTTACGTTCGTGACAGAAGGTACAAAAAAAACGTGACCTTTTTTCGGTTTTCACTGAACAACAAAATAACGACCCCTCCCCCCCAAATATGAAACTCTACAGTCGAATAGAGAAATAAATACGGATGACAATAGTGTATTTATTTATTTTGTACCTCAGATATTGTAAAAGTTACAAAGTTTAAAGTTTGGACAACGATTATACTGTACATAACAACAGAAGCGCAACGGAAATATAAAACCCAATGTGAACGAATCGAGTTCGGTATGCATGTAAACTTTTACCTTCTACGTACGACGATAATTTACAGCGGAGGGAAATTTATGAGTTTTTAATGAAGCGCGCTATATACATTGTAATTTACTCGATTCCTTTAAGGCACAGATAACGACGAGCAGCAGCATTAATCGACTTGGTGGAATCGAATCAAACAAATGAACGTTAATTAGTTTTTCTAAGGCGGTGTGCGATAAATCGATCCCGACTGCCACTGCTGTCAAAACGATTAATTACGTTAAGAGTAAAATACAGAGAACCTACATTCTGGTGGGTACATTAATCGAATGAGAGTTATCGCTGTTTTCTGGGAAGTGTTACAACTTCGCCTGGTTATCAGTTACAAGATTTCTTCTTCAGCTAATAAAGTATAATCACTTTATTTGTATTAATCATACACACAAAAAAGTGGTGCCTCTGGCTCTTTGATCACCCGCTCGCGAATTCTAGAACTGCATCCTCCTATGGCTACCAGCATATGGTTCTGCCTCCCCTTCCTTGTAGCACAGCATAGTAGCGAATCCTGCGTAGCCTGTACTCCGCACACGTGTGCGCATACACACATTTTGTTTATTACGACCATCGATGTATACTATATGGATCGCGTGCTGCATTCACTGAATTCGGTCCGACTGCTGCATCAGTGGTTGGCAAGAACACTGCGTTATGCTATAAGCCTATACTGTACCTGTACAAAGTCTGACATTTCTGCTTTGTTACAGCTTTTGTTGCTTTAGCGGATTATATTTTGCGTTAAATGGTATAGCTGTGTCATTTTAACAATTAATGACTCCAAAGTGGGAGGTTTTTAATAAGTTCTTTTCCAAAATAAACTCATTTGTTTCACTGTAAGATTTCAGTATTCTGACACATTATTTAAGTTTATCGCTAAGTTCTGTTGCGTTCATAAACAGTTCTGTTGCGTTCTTATTTACGAACATTTATTATTGAAGCCAGACGAATAAAGATAAGAATAAGGGAAACAAAGAATAAAAGACGTGAGCCGTAAACTTTAAAATGTTTATTGCGTAAAAGAAGCTGGCGTATACGCTCGCCATGGTCGTTAAAGTGTTCAATAAGGAATGCTAATTTACATTAATTTATTTTATTTTATTTTATTAGCTACGTATTAACTGTATAAAAATTGTTTACATTAAACATTACTAAATAATACAAATTTATTTAACTTTTGGCAGACACCAAGCTTAGAGAAGGTAGCTGCAGCGGTTCTTTCCTTAGCAGTATTATAGCACAAGATTTTATAAAATAATGTCACTATTATTTTGATAAGTTTCACTTCATGGCTGTCTTCAGAAAAATCTTTGTTTGAAATATGTTTTCTAAACACTGTGCCGGCAAAGTTTTTGCAAGCTGATATAATCATTTTTTGGTATTAAGTTTACTGTCAGATATAATCAATAAATTATACATATATTTTACAATCTTTAAAACGTCTAATGACGCTCTAATTAATTTTCCGCTTGATACAAAATCAGTAAAATGCGTGTAAACGCTTAAGTTATTGTCATCTGTTATCAGTTAGGCAAAAGTAAAAACAAACTGTTGTAATAATAAAATCTTCATAAGCACAAATTTTCAGTAGAACTGTCCCAAATGTAATAATTGTAAACTGTTAAAACAAGTGCATTACTGACTGAATGACTCGTTTAATACATGTGTTAACGTAGCGCCAAACGCTTTATTGCCAACCACTGTGTTGGAAGCTATACGTGCTTCGGACCGTTTTCTGCCGTTCACTTTGCCTGGCAGAACGCGATCCATACATCGATGATTACGACATACCATCCCTCTATCTTTCCCTCTCTCCCCCTCACCCTCCCTGCCAAGTGCGGCCTCAAGTATTTGATTCTCGTTTTCAAAAATTTTTCCACGGTTCCAGTTCACCGGAACGTTTAATGTCTCCACACAATTTGCCGCCTCGGAAAACTTCAATCTTCGAATATTAGGTGATGAATGAGAAAACCGCAGTACCCATGCCTCATGACACACAACCTTGGACATTCTCAATCCAGGGATTGGTGGGTGTCATATACTGAAATCACCAGGTCGTCGTATTGATTTTTTGCTATTATTCCTCTGTGTCTAAAATATCGGCATCCTTTACGAATTAATTTTTCTGTAAATATTTGATGTGAAAACTTCTTTCTTTCTTTGCCTTCCCATTAACATGTTTCTCTATTACTAGAGTCGTATAACTTTCGTGGCCAATTAAGTCCCCTGGTTATCGATGTTTCTACCCTGTCAAGTTTTACTCATGTCCTCAAATGTTACACAGTTGCTTCCTCTACCTGTCCATGAAGTCTTCTGCATTCTCCTCCAGCATCATTATTTGTTCCTTGTCTCCAGAATTTGACATTCTTCCCAGACGTTTTCCATATCCTTCGGTATTTCATTAACTTTTCCAGTTTCCAATATCATTCTGATGCCTCAATTCATGTTTCCTGTGTTGCACTCGGCATATTAACTTTCAGAAATGTCATACATTAATAGATTTTCCTTTATTAAACATCCAACGTACACGTGTACAGACAACACTATACTTGGATACACTTATAGTACTGTCTTCTGACCTAGCTGGTATAACACTTATCAGTCAAACTGTACAAGGAAATACAAGAATAGGTTATCAGTTCCAAAACTGCTGCTTCATGAGCTGAGAGTGAATGTGTCTAAAGGAAAATGATTATGATGAGCCAAAGTCAAAATATTCGTCATATCTCCCTTTCCAACGTCCAGGATTCAGAACCACACACGAAGCACGCTTTGTGTCATTTGTGTTATAATATTTCGAGTTGCTGATTGTTGTTTGCCTGAAACTAATCACATATTACAAAGAAAATACGACGTATTCCAATGTACCTTCTGCCCTGGAAATAACATAAAGAAATATGTACTACAGTTTCTGGAAAAAAGCCTAAGATAACCCTGCTGCACGGTAGAGACGAGTTCTGGTTATTTATTTGTTCTCCTTAGCACCTCGGCACTCGGCACTGGTTATTCGGTCTGTCCAGGAAATTCTTCAACTAAGGCTTCTCACTGGCAAAAATTAACAGCAACCTGCCTTCTTACTGAGAAACTAACAATGAATTGTTAACTTCAATTACAGCAGCGGCCTCTCCAAAATGGGAGACAATTTTCCAGTGATGTAGCTGGTAACCGCCATTATTCAGACAGGAACGTATGTGCCGAGTATCTTCCCTCTGTTAACATAACTTACTTAATGAAAAGGGAAGCAGTTTAATTTGTCTTGTGCAACTGCTTTGGCTTGCAAGTATCGTTCTTACGCATCAGTCAGCAAGCAATTAATGTTTAATCTCCTTCTGCATACGTTCTGCGTTAATTAGCAGTAATATCCCCCGCCTACGTCATCTCCATTCTATACCGCTCCCCATAATATTATTTAAATCATTACTGTATATATACGACAAGAAAATTGTATACATGGGGCCGACCTGTACACGCATATACGTGTATCAAATTTTCTATGTCATGGGCACCCCTATCTCTTCTAAGACTGAGTAAAATCTTTCCTACTTCACTTAAAAGGAGGAAACGCAATACTGAGAACGATATTACAGTGGCTTGGGATTACAATAGCTAAAAACGCTTTTATAACAGAGATTAATTTATTATGGCGTAAACTGTATTTTAATTAAGAAAATATTAGGTGTTACGATAGCGCATTACCTGTTGTACGGATCTGAGACGCGCGCGTTAACTGAAAGACACAAAGTGGCCTTCTGAAATGGAGGCGCGGAGGAGAACACGAATGCAATGGATTTAAATGGTAATTAATGAAGAAGTGTTTGAAGAATGCTGGATCGAAGAACCCTCTTCAGATAATATACTGGCTACAACATGCTGTTACAAAAAACTTATAACAGTTTTGGAAAAGACTATGAACAAGCCTTACTTTTAAGACAACAAAGCTGGTCATATGCCATTTAATAGTTGTTGACAGTTCAACAGTTCAAATATTTTGAAGAACTATGTAACTTTGGTGTCTCTTATCAAACGAAAACATCGATCTTACGTTATACAAATATTGTATCTTTTCCACAGCCAAAGTCAAACTCTACTTATGTTCCGTGAACTCTATATAATTAAAAAGTTCGAAACTAATCCATCTCACAAACGTTGATTTAATGATACTTCCAATTTTGTATAAACATCAATAGGCCTAGTCCGGTAATCATGTAGAATGCTGGCGGCAAAATTGGTTGTGGAACCGTTTCTACCAGGCGATACATCTTCACGTAATCTCTACTTTATTAACATCCGTACACACGCTCTATCACTCTCTCTCGCGTAACAAAACAAGTGACACACGGTTAGGACAACAGAGGTGTACCGGAGGGTGATTGATATAGGATAATCGCTGCGAACTGAGAATATAATCAATTGACAGAATCTATCATCGAATATGGGCTTTACGGCTCTTCATTGGATTAACACAAACCCGTTAACTACCTGCGAATGCTGCAATTTTCAATATACATAAGTGTTTGAAACGATGATTTTTCTCCACTAATTTACAAATCAGATTTCTCCAATAATTTACAGTTTTAGCAGATTTTGTAACTTTTTTATTTTTGTCTTCCTCCTCTTTATCCCTGTATAACTTGTACAGTTGAAATGTTTTTTTTTTCTGTGACGGAGAATCCTACACTTTTCGCACCACGCAAAAATATTTTCCACACAAAGAAATTGAAGTTGCCACATCATTTACTTCAAACACTGTTGAAGATGTACTGAAGACGTACTGTTCGAGAGAAATTTTGGATTTATGTTTGTGCCGAAGAAAGTAGACTTTCTAACTAGCAATGAAACTTTGAGGCGTAACCGAAGAGTAGGCCTACAAGTAGACGGTCTAAAATTCCACAAAATTACAGTTTGTCGCTCCTACAGAAAAACTACAAATCCGGCAAACGAACGACGGTCTTCACTCTAATCACACAAAATCGGTATAAATTACAACATGGTCGTCTAAAAATTCAATATAAACTTCTCCGCAACGCGTCAGTAGTTTCAGTCTCGGCGCGGGGCAAAAACGTTTTCCTCGAGGGCAGCAATGACACTTTAAATCGTATTACGTTTAAACGCGTTAGACGAAGATGTGAAACGATCACGAGTTGAGAGCCGTCGGCGTTACTCCGTCCTGCTCCAGCGATGATTCACTTACCGCGTCCTTCGGGCTAACATGTCACAGCGTTATGGGCCGAATCTCATCCTACGTCGACACAGGGCAGTGAGGTAACACATCTGCAAATAGACAAGTGGAAGTATCCACGTTACGTTACGAAACACGCTTAGGCAGTGACAAAACGTTTGACTCGATACAAATCGATGAAGCCTAACAAAAAGATTTGTAATACGCCTACACGCGACAAAATAATTGAAAACCGTTTCATGGTCGAAAGGAGGACGTTCACTGATAATCGAAAGTTAACTATGTACAATTACCTATTACCAAGAACAGTAAGAGTCGCAATTATCCGACTTTTATATCTAATATTACGTTTCATCAGAAATAGCGCTACAAAACATACAGTAGGCCTACTACATTTTAACAGGAACAGTGGCGTATCTAGAATTTGACATAGGGGGGTCCAGTCGAGTCTAATTCATACAGAAGAAAAAACAAGTTAAGATTAATCAACATTACTATCTCTAAAGTGGTTGAAAAACGTGTAATATCCTGAAATCAATCCCACTAAAGTAAACAGTAATAACAAATCAAAATACGCGTCATTGAAACATTGTTTACAAGATACATATTGACGAACTGATTTTCCCAAAATTCATACTTAAAACGTATAGGCAAATGCTGTGTAACAAACCTGTTTACATATTTAAAAATAGTTACTACTATATTCGGGTAGACAGATGTAAAAATAATAAAATAGCCTAAAAATTAAGAGATTAAGAAAATTCGTCAACTTTATTCGACCCTTTGTGGGGGGGGGGTCCGGTCCCGTTCCGGTTCCTCCCTTAAATACGCCCCTAAATTGAAATGGTTCGAAGAACGCTGAAATTCCGTGAAACATTTTATAGCCACAAGTGGAAATGATTTCATTATCAAAATCAGACAACAACGATAATACCTCAGGTGCCAGCAATTCATTACACGTGCATACTAGTGAGTTGACGCCGGCTGGATGGCAGTAGGAACGGGTACTTGACGTATTTAAAATTATGACGGATGTTAATCGATCACCAATACATAACACATAAATGTCGTAAACGTCATAGGTATTATCTTTAATATACTGGAAATTCAGATTTCAAACAGTGGTGTACTAATTTAAAAGTTAACACGTGTATTTATCCTTTTAACAGATTTATAAGCCTATACCTTTATTATACTGTTACGGCGATATCACAAATCGTTGTATTGTACAGTGGAAACAAAATACAGACACTAATGAAGTCACTAATCACCAGCTTTAATAAAGTCATAAATTTCAATTTAAAATCAACTAGGTACTCTCATACAATAATTCGAGTTAAATTTGTCAACGCGCAATAATAATGTCACCTTATTGCAGTACAGCACTAATTAACACAATAATCGCTTTCCAATAATCCGCAACAATTACTTGATCCGCACTAAATAAATCGCTGACTGAAACTGACTGACTAAGCCGGCCGGTGTTGGTTATACAGATCCCGCAGAGGTTCCAGAATAATTTTCGATATTCCTGGCGGCGTGACCATATAATTTGGGTAGTTACAAGAGCTCGAACAGTCTGGCGGCTACGTAAGTGCACGACCCTTGACACAGACGCTCCACGCACTGGACTAGTCGAGAAACTCGTAGAATGACACTCTCGAATTTTCGATAGAGTTATGCCTTTGTCGTAGCATATCGATTTCTCACTTTATAATTTACGTATAGCCTACCGTTGCGCACACGTTTCTACAATTCCTAACAGCATCAACAATATTTTAACAAATAAGTTTAGTTGTTTTTTCCTGACAAGGTGGAACATTCATGAAAAAATCTTTCTTACACTGCAAGCCAAAATCAATGATTTAATCAGGAAGTAACTCTAATCACTTTGCCTACGTGTTTTTCGATTGTATGCTGTATCTGGCACCAAATGGTGATAACCAGTAGAAAAACTGTTAGCAATTTATTCACGAATTAAAATTTCATTATTTTTATTTTTGGTTTTTGTTCGCTACCTGAATTTAAGTGTATTACGAATAAATACAGTAAGAGTATTGAACTTGTAATACAATAGTAAGAGTACAACATACAATATTGAACTTATAATCATAAGTAGGCCTATCACACGTTTACACAAATAAACACACTATATAGTTGAAAAAAGGATATTTTAAAAATTCTGCCTATTATTCGACATTTCCACATATCCACGACTTGCCCGCCCGAGATACCTTATGAATCAACATCATACGAAACATGATGGTGATTCTAAATAGAAAGCGCCAGCATCCCAATTTAGATATAATAAACAAATATCAAGGGTGTAACGTTTTTTGCCACGTTACAAATCCAGGGAACCCATCCTAATTGACACCAGCCAATTATATGGGCTGCCTACGTTGTAACGAACTGTTATTAAACTCAACACAATTAAAAAAATTAATTAAGCTAATTATTAGGAAACAAGGGAAGGTATTTCATTGATATATATGCACTCATTTTCATGTGTAATAAGATGACTTCTCTTTATTAACAAATGATATGAAAAGATCCCATAACATAATTAATTAGATTAAAATATTCAAAGGGTTTTCTGAAAAACTAGGGATCATAATGATCATGTACTTTTACCTCGGATCCGAGTTTACTTTAAATATATAGCAAAGACGTCTCAGTATTACTATGTTCATCTAGGTGCTTGCAAGACTTCTTTTACCATTTGAAGAATGGTATTATTTACTAAAGAGATTATAATTTACATTTACATATTAACGTTACAACGTATGATATTCAATATTACAGTATACTCTTAGTTGGTCTCATTTATAGTTTAAAGAAAATTATAGTCTTTGAAAAGTCTCTTTCATCTGTAAGTTATGTCTCAAATATAATTAACTCTCGATAGGCAAGCTATCGAGTCACCTTTACAATAAGTCGTGGTGACCTCGTCCTGGGGTGTCACTCTTGGGAATTCTGGAAGTCGACGTCGTCATCTGAGTCGTGTCTTCGGCGAGTACTAGATAGCTGGTTCACTGAGGAGATTGAAGTTCTTCTGGTTAAAGTTGGTGTAGATCCACGTAGGTCTTAGTCAGCGTCGTATGGCTCGTATACGTCCACATGTGAAGTTTATGCAGGTCACATCTTCATATGTAAAGTTGTACTGGAATTTACCTCTTGAGGGGAGACGTCATCTTGCTTACTAGTTGTTAGTTTTTTTTCTTTGTTTAACTTATTACATTTCTTAACACAACTTTCTACATTTTATATATTAAAACTGGCTCGCCACGTTTAGTAGTGGTAGCTAACAGTTAAGCTTAAAATTACTCAATGCATTTTTGAAGAGCTCTCGCTCGTATGTGTGTACGGTCTGACGGCTGCATTGTCACTCTTTTCTCGATTCGACTGGCACATTACAACGGAGCGGGGCAAGTACTCCGCGATAATATAGTTCCTATTTTTATTTAAAGTGACATTATTATTACAAGAAACAATACATTAATTATACATATATAATTTAAGTGAATTATTTTAACTACTACTCGTGCCTTCAAATTACTAATTACAAACATTATGATTTTATATTTTCCTAAGTTACAGACGACTCGCTAAACACGTTGAGTCCGGAATTAAACAGGTCAACGCATGATGACTAGCAAAAGGGTTACCTGTGATATTAATAGCTTTTTACAATTCGATTTATTATTAATTGTTTAGTTAGATTTTCCATTTACATCTCATACTTATTCTGAGTTAGTACAGGGCATTAGGTTTAATACTGCGATTTAAAAATACTTAATTGCTAGTAAATTAATTTTTTATTTATTAAAGATTTTATTATCAATTAAATCGTCACAAGGGCACATTTCAAAACCCCGTTGATTTTTTTACTCTGTATATTTAAACCATTCAAATATGGAGTTAAACCTTTTTATGTAAAGACGCAGTGTTTCCTCGTCACAAACAACACAAATATAATCCATGTAAATGTTTTGTGTTTCATCGACACAATTCCCTGCGGAGGGACGTCAACCGTTCCTTAATACTTTATTTAGAAAACACCGTTCAGTAGCTGGATATACAATCTGATTTATAAAATGTGTTTTATTTAGCAAACGTTTATTTCTGGTTCACGGAGATGAACTTTTCAAACAACCAACCAATAAGGCGGACGGGAATCAATTCACCTCTTTGTACGTCATTGCCATTTTTTCTCTTTCCTTGTTTACACGGTGCTTTTATCTGAATTTAGTGTTCAGCATTGTACAAAGTATTTCGCTGTGTTCACATGCTCTACTACTATTTGGCTGTTTGTTACAACCATGTTTTCATGATGTATGAAGACATGATGTTGATGTATTTCGCTATTTTTAGTCTAGTTCGTTTGTTTCAGGCCAGTTCAAGCTATCTGTAACTTTTATGTAGCTTCTTCGGCGTTGCTACCCACTGCTTATGTCCCAGTGTCGCAAATAAAAGTTGCTTCACACTCGTAATGCCTAATTTTTGGATCTATACATTTTTACAAAATGTATACGGGCGCGCGAACACACAACACGTTATACGAATTTGTTGTTTTCTCATTCCATAATGATTTTTACCTGATCCCCGCAATCGCGTGCTCAAAAACGCTGAAACAATTTTTTAATTACACAAGGTATGGCGTGATTTCATTGCGTAAACTAGCGGAGAGTAAAATGTTTTGTACAATTTTGAAAGAACAAACGTAATTAGTTTGCTAATTTTATACACGCGTGAGTGGGTTGATACGGCCGTAGTGTTGACACAGCCGACGACAGGGTCTCTATTACGGCAAAACTCTCTACCTTGGTCTGCGCTATATTTAGTAAAAACCTCATACAATTTTCATTACATACCCCCCCCCCACACGCTGCTCACTGTACCTTCACTAAAAATGTCTACAGAAATAAAAATAACGAGGCGAAATAAAATCCACAGACGTTATGATACAAAATCTATCTCCGTTTCACAGAACTGGCGAGAGAAGTCACTTTTGTGGCAGGTAACCACGTAACTCGAATCGACTCTACAGTAATCGCAGAATTTTATGAATAAAACGAGAAATACTGTAAATCTTTATAAGTATCTTTTACTGTCATTTCTAACTCGGTGAAAACCAATAACATATGTTAGTTACATAATCTAAACAAGTATCTTCACACGCGCTTCGTCACACGTCACTGGGTGTAACAAATCAAATCCTTCACGTTTAGAAACGCTGCAGTCTAGGCCGAAGTCTATTGCAGTTGAACTCCACACCTAAAATCTTCTTATTTCAAATAAAATTTGATTTACCTATCAAATTCTGCTTATTCTATACATGAACACAACTGCAAGTCGAAGGTTGGTAACTCGAACTTTTTGTCTACCTCAAACGAAACTGAATAAAGTACTGTACTGACTTTTTTAATAACACTGATGTATAAAAATACAATTTATTATTTAGGTTAAGTTTCAGTGAAGTTTGCGTAATTTATTATCGATATGTATCTATATTACGCGTTCTATTAACGTAAGCCTGTAAATGCTGAAGTGGTATCAATGAGTTTAATAAATTAAGCTCCCTGAGCTGCAGTACTCGCTCACTATTTTGAGCGAAATATACATATTTGTTATACACACATTTCAATATTCGATAAATTTCAGTTATCAAAAAATTTAAGAAACCTCGATTACTCTTCTAATTTTTTAATAAAAAAACTGAAGGAGACAATAATTATTTAAACTTCCGGGCTGAAAGGCCGTGGTCGAATGCTTGATGTTCTGCAGCTAGACGTTTCGGCCACACCACCGGTGGCCATCTTCAGTAGCAAAAATGTTCGTAATAGGTGGTATGCCGAACAAGTCGCCCAATGAACTGGGAACAAGCAACAGTGAGAGAAGGCTACGTTGTTTCTATTTATAACTTTTTGGCCGTTTAAGGTGTATAACGCGAGCCAATCAGAAGCCAGCTCATCATTCTCCACTCTGATTGGAGCCCCTAAAGGCCGGACCTTCCGGCTGCACGGCCGCTAGCAGGCCAAGCAGCCCTCAACCTCTGCCGGAGTCTGACTCCCCAGACATGGAGACCTCGGCTTCCACCGACTGGGTGGTAGTAGGGCACGGTAGCAAGCCCAGGAAGTCTCCCTCACTGGCTTCCCTGAGTTCGGCTACGGACTCGGCGGCATTCCAAGCCTCCGCTGAGGTTGCGCCTAGCCGCACCTCCGAAGGAAGGATCCCGCCGGTGCTCGTCACGAACGTAAGGGACGTCATCGGCTTTAGTCGCCGACTCCGCAAGGTCGTTGCGCTGGCAGATAGCGCTTCGGTCAAACTCCTGGCGAGTGAGACTGTGCGCGTTACCTGCCGCAGCGCTTCTGAGCACTTGGGAGTGATCCAGTGGCTGGAACGTGAATCGTTCCAGTTCCACACATACTCCCTTAACAGAATCAAGCCTGTAGCCCTCGTCCTTCGGGGCCTGGACAAACAGGCGGACCCGCAGGTCGTCCTCGACGAACTGCGCGACGCGGGCTATAAGGTTGTGGGAGCCTCTCGGCTGTACACTACTTATGGCTCGCGTCGACCACTCCCCTTAATCAGACTCCTGGTGGAGAAGGGCGATTCCTCCCAGGCCCTTTTAGACTTGAAACGGCTTTTCGGGCTCTGCGTTAGCGTAAAGCCCTGCCGTCAGACCGGGCGAATCTCCCAGTGCCACAGGTGCCAGCGGTTCGGCCGGGTGCCAGATGACCGGTCGGGTCGCGCAGGAGGGGGCACAGCCATCGTGGTGAAGGCGAGTCTTCGCCATCACCGCGTTGTCCTGCCTCAGCGGCGGAACCTCGAGTGCACCGCGGTTGAGCTCCATGGTGCTCTCGGCGGTCTACTCGTGGTTTCCGCTTACAAGCCTCCACAAACGGAGCTCCTGTCGAACGATCTGGAGCCCGTCTTTGGCGCACACAGGAGGGTAGTCCTGGCGTGCGACCTGAACTGTAAGCACCCTGATTGGGGGAGCCGCTTGGTGAACCCAAACGGGGCCCGCTTGCGCAGGTATGCTGATGCGGCTCGGGTCACAGTCATGGGTCCTACCGGGCCTACGTACTATCCCTCGAGGGCTAACTCCCGCCCTGACGTACTGGACATTGCCGCGGTCAGGGGCGTTTATTGCCCGGTCCACGTTTCCGTCATTTCGGAACTGTCCTCGGACCATTGCCCTATCAGTGTGCATAAATCTACCCAGCACGCCACCGTCCGCGACGAGCGGCGGGTAATCGAGTGGGACCGCTTTGGCCCGGCGTTCAGTCGCCGCCTACCTGAGCATATCCCGCTTGACACTACCCAGCATGTCGACGAGGCAGTTGCCTTATTCGACACAGCCGTAGTCTCGGCGGTTGACGTGTCCTCCCGGATGAAGCCGGGGCTCACGCCCGACTATCACCGTATCCCCGAAGAGGTGGCTCAGCTCGCTTGCGAGAGGAATCGCCTCCGGAGACGCTGGCAGAGGACTCGTGACCCGGCTGACAAGGCTGCGTTCAACAGAGCGTCCGGCAAGTTCCGTCGCGACAGGCTGGCGTTCCGTAGACGCAACTGGGAGCTAGCTGTTACACAGATGGATGGTCCTGCCGAGGACCGTAATGTCTGGCAGATTCCCAGTACCCTAACGGGAAAGCGTAAACGCGCGCCTCTCCCCGCACTGGTCGGACCCGGTGGTCAACCCCTTGGCCGCCCCCTCGAAAAGGCAGAGTTCTTGGCTGACAGTTTAGAGCGACAGTTCGCTCCCAACCAATCCAAGAACCCGGCTTTCACTGACCAAATCTGCCGCGAGGCAGAGCGCTTTCTATCGGCCGGTATCACAGTCCAACCGGAGCCCATCTCCCCGGAGGAGGTCTCTGAGAGGATTGTTCAGCTCAAGCCCCGGAAGGCGCCTGGCCCGGACGGAGTAATGAATTCCGCCCTCCATCGCCTTCCGGAGCGAGGAACCCAGTTCCTCTCTGACCTGTTCAATTCATGCCTCAGACTGGCCTACTTTCCGGTGAAATGGAAAACGGCTACAGTAATAGTGATACCCAAGCCGGGAAAGAATTCTTCTCGCGTGGAAAACCTCAGGCCCATCAGCCTCTTATCCGCGACGTCCAAGGTTTTCGAGCGACTGATCCAGCGTAGGATCCGCGACCATCTAGAAAGACTAGACGTGCTGATCCCCGAACAGTTCGGCTTTCGTGAGCTGCACTCCTCGACTCATCAGCTGATGAGACTCGTGGAATGCCTTACCGAGGCTGGCTGCCAGGGCAAACAGACGACTGCGATCTTCCTAGACGTAGAGAAAGCCTTTGACCGCGTGTGGCACGAGGGTGTCCTTTACAAACTCACGGAAGTCCTTCTCCCAGACTGCTACGTTCACTTGATCGGCAGCTTTCTGCGAGACCGTAGCTTCTGAGTGAGAATAGACCACGCTCTCTCTTCGGAGAGGCGTATTACCGCCGGCGTCCCTCAGGGAAGTGTCCTTGGGCCTCTCCTGTTCTCGCTGTTTGTCAATGACACGCCCCGAGTTCCTGGAGTAAAATTGTCGCTGTTCGCGGACGACACTGCGGCTTTTGCCTCAGAGCCGAACGCAAGTTATGCGGCAATTAGGCTCCAGCGCCAACTCGACGCGTATGTCGGGTGGACCGATGACTCGAGAGTTGCCGTTAACGCTTCCAAGAGCGCCGTGGTAAAATTCTCGCGCAAACGCAAGCGGCCTCGGCCGCTTAAAGTAGGCCCCGTCGAGGTGCCCTGGACCAATAGCGTCAAGTACCTCGGGCTCCACGTGGATTCCCGACTCACCTGGCGAACCCATACAAATTACATCCGACAACGCGCTTCGGCGCAACTCAGTAGACTCTGGCCCGTCCTATCTAATCCGGCAATGACCCCCCGGCTAGGTAAGCTCATAGTCAACTCGTACGTGTTGCTCGTGATTACCTACGCCTTTCCTGTTTGGGGATACCTGGCTCGTGGTCATAGAACTACGCTCCAGCGCGTACTCGACCGGGGACTGAAGCTTGCGTGTAAAGTCCCCCGGAGGTACTCTTCTCGTCTTTTGAGGAGAGAACTCGGTGTCCGCTCTCTTGATGACACCGTGAGACGCCTGGCGCGTAGATTCTATGTTCGTTCCGACAGAGTGACCCACAATTCCCTCATTGCCGGACTTGGTAAATACACCCCGCGACCAGGTGAGTCCTGGAAGCGACCTCGTTTGCTAGTCCCGGTGGTATAATCCACCAATCGCAGGTCGCTTCAGACCCCTCCATAATTAGGTAAAACATATATAATGAACTCAAATCGACCCAGTGGCAGGAGTCCTTTCTGAGACTCGGGACACTGCACTACTCGCGACCCCCAGTTGTGTTGTGTTCTCTCACTGTTGCTTGTTCCCAGTTCATTGGGCGACTTGTTCGGCATACCACCTATTACGAACATTTTTTGCTACTGAAGATGGCCACCGGTGGTGTGGCCGAAACGTCTAGCTGCAGAACATCAAGCATTTAACCACGGCCTTTCAGCCCGGAAGTTTTAAATAATTATAGTGACACCGGCCGTGAAAGCCTACGTACTAAAATTGTGAAGGAGACAGTCGCACAAGAAACACTAATACCGAACTAAGGTGTTTAAGTTAAATTTATAACTATAATGACTAAATTTAAAATAATTTTGTTCTACCTCTTAAGTTTATGTATGCTCCAATGATATTTTTAGACATACATCTAATAAAATTCACAAATGTAAACCTACTTACTTGATAACAATATGCAATGTTTTTCTGCAAACACAGCTTACAAACGTTTTAAACATGGCTCAAAATTTGCAACGAGTGTTGAGATATATTACGTTTTTAAAATTATTAAAGATATGCCGTTTGCATTTTGATAAAAGTTTTGATCCATGGTACCCCTAAAATTCGATATTTTTCAGAGCAAACACCACACTCGGATTTGGATTAAAATACACTTTAGTCTGGATGGATTTTGGCAATTGATCCCTTTTTAGGCCTTGGTATTATAAAATTCTGAAATTTCAGAAACTGAACACTATATGCAAATGTTGGTTAAAATTCGTTTTAATTTGATGCACACGCGCGTTCTGCGATTTTTTTGAAAAATTTTGACCCCCACATTTTTAAGCCTAACGATTTTTGATAGACCAACTTGAAAAACAATAGAGATCTATGGAATACACATGATGCCAAGTTTTATGAAAATCGGTTGGTGCATCCAAAAGTTATCGACAGACATATAACCGAAAAGCAGACGGGCAGACTGACAAATACCAAACGGTCGCGTTAAAACTGCTTCACTACGTGTAGCCTACAATAAACAAACGACTCAATAACTGTACTGAGTTATTAAATCCGGTTTCCTTTGACTAACTGTGTATGTAGAGTCTTTCTGAAGCTTTACGAAAAAACATTTTTTTTTTACAAAAATTATTTTGTTATCAAAAATTCATTTTAAAGACATTCACGGTGTAATGCAGTGTTATAGAAAATGTACATTTGAAATATACTATGACCTATAATGTTGAAATATAAATTTAAAATAATTGAAATTTTATGATGTTTATAATTTCACTTACCATAAATAAGCCTATGTTTCAAAAATTGATAAGTAAGCTTACTCCATAATCCGAATTTTCTCGAATTTTTATTCCAATCTCTAGATCGTTCGAGTTATGTAAGCTCAACTGTATTAATTAAAGATATTTAATCTTAAGAATGTCCACAAAACAGGAGGTCGGTTAGTAGTGTGAACGGATAACAGGTTCCTTCACTTCCTGTATTTTTCAGTCGACCACGATGTGATGGAAGACGATGAATATAGTGTTGATTACACGACAGGAACTTAAACAAGCATGTGGCAATCGAGTGGGTAGACAAAACTTTAAGGAGGGCAAGAACTCAGTGTCAGGTGGAAGCAGATGAACGTTATGCAGAAACGGAGAAATCATTACGAACATACAGTTATCCAGGAATAACAAATATTAAATGCATCTACCGGTCACAACCCATAACGATAAAGAGAAAATACTAGTCAACACTAGTGTATTGTTTAAAAAATACAACGCTTAACATTGGAAAACCTATACGCCTTAATGTCGCTATTTATTAGTTACAGACCTTTCAGTATATGGGAAAACGGCTATAAATAGGAACATATCCGGAGATCCGTTAGTCTATCTGGCTCATTTAAACAGTTAATGTCGCCAATCAAAACAACTGTTATCGGTCGTAATTAATTAATTTTTTATCTCCACCAATGTAGTGACATTTTGACATGTTTCTGCACGTATCGAAAAAAAGGTTACGCCGATAGCAGAATGATGACAACACGACGGTCAGCTTCATTGACGGTGATAAGCTGTGGTCGAAGAACCACATAATCAATAATACATAATTAATGTGGTAATTGTGGCAACGCCACGTCCACGAGGTTTAACCCAGTAATGTCATTTTAATAACGGGGCAATCTGATTGGTGCTTGGAGACTGTGTGTGTTTGAGAACACATTAAACCAAAGGCTTCCGACTCTTACCCGTTTGGCTGAAGGAGTTATTTACCCGTATCTGCTATATTCAGTATGTAGCAATTAACTACTCATTGACTATAGTTAATTCAGAACGAGAGTGCTTTGTATCGGCCGGAGGCACGGAAGGCAACAATTGTAGATTTCCAGAGAACAATAATTCAATAATTAGTGGCTCATTCACATCCCACCTTATTGTACTACGCAATCAGTTTTGCGAATCCGTACGTTGTTACTACGACAATAAACTAGGACGCTTTGAAATTTCATCACGGCGTATCGTCGAAGCGTAAATCCACCTTACCGGCGGTGCGCTCAGGGAAAATTAATTCTCGCACGATCAGAACCATTTGTACTATGACTGATGACGTGGCACTGAAACGAAGCACTCACTGTATCGCACTCCGAACGCTCGTGTCGATGCTCCTACACGCATTTAAATAAAAATGTTATTACAATAATAACCTACAATAAAAATTAAATAGGCTATATTTGGAACTCGTATGTTAAAAAATATGTTACGAATCATGACCGATATGTTCGTTTACAATCTGTTACTATTTGGCAAATGCATCTTTGTCCCTCTGTTCTCTATCTCACTATTGCAAACAGAGGTCCCATATAGAACGCACGATTTGAATTCCACGCCATAGTCGCTGTGTTAGAAAGACGATTCTGAAACTTCTGAAAGACGATTAGAAAGACGATTTTGTCGTCTGTTTATTTTACGATTGGTTATAATGGAGAATTACACGAAGAACTAAGACGGAAGCGAATTTCAAATATGGAAACTATTACGAGAAGACAGTTCACAAACTGAGTAGAACTTCCAGTCGTCGCAATGAACCTAAATGAACAATTTAGAGAGCAATTAAGAAAAATCAATTGTGGACATACGCGAAAATCGATTCGTCGTCGCGTCGTCCTCATCCACTGGCTATTCCAAAATGTATTCGGTTGCCTAAGAAGATTGGTACTGTACCTTTATACGTACCCGCAGTCATTTTCGATATTTCGATTACGCGATTTTTTGGCTTCGATATATAGTGAATATTGTACATAATTTTAGATGAAATAATTATACAAATTTTAATTTCGTACGTTGCAAAATAGTTGGCTGGCGATTCCAATTTGTTTTATTTGTAATTTTTTTAATGGAAAATGTTTGTAGCAGAAATATGTCACCGGCGCGTGCCAGTGACGCCAAAAATTGATGCAGTTAGGTTAACATGAAAACTGAAATTACACATGGAAAACAATACGTCTGTAATGTAAAACTCGTGTTTTTGCGAGAACCACGAAAAAACCAACTCGAAGTAAGTTGAATTATTACCCTTGACTATTACTATACGTGTCTCCCTTTGTATGACAGACCTAGGTTTTCCGGAGGACTCGTTATTCCAGTAGTACTCGTTTTTTTCACTAATACTCGTTTTGTGAATAGATCACTGAAAACCCACCAAACTCGAAAGTAAGGCGTGTTACTATACAAGTCACTTTTTGTGGCAGAACTCGTTTTTCCGGTAATATTCGTTTTCCAACAAGTTCTCGTTTTGTGGCTAACCAAAAAGAAACGTCCATTATGTATAATATGTAGAGCATATATGTTGCCATTCTTTAATGCATTGCTTTTTTTCCATTAACCATAAAGATTTCTATTTTCCAGTTTGAATTTCCCGTTGTAGTTTTGTTAATTTGTCAATTTACATTTTCAAAATATTCAACTAACGCAAAACTCAGGTAAAGAAGCTATTTAAAGCGCCACAAAATGTCAATTGGATGTCACCACCAAGACTTGGATGGCGATTTAAAACAACTTTGGCGTTGAGGCCCACTTTCAACTGAAGGGTTAATCGTCAAACAAAACTCTCATATTTAGGGCAGAGAAAAATCCTCGAGTGGTTTATGAGAAACCGTCGCAACTTCAGTGAGTTATTATCGGGCTGTGCGAATTTTTGGTCGGCGGCGTGTTTGGTCCGTACTTTTCCGAAAATGAGGCCTTCAATACAATGACACCATGACACCGAACGGCGTACATTACCGAACTCTGATAACGAGTATATATAGCCTGACGGTATGGAGCTGGAAGACGTGAGTTTCCGCATAACAATGAATCCTGTTGCACCGCTCGTCAAACAACTGATTTGTTCTGAGAAAAATTTCCCTCCTTTTCATGTCACGCAACAGCTACTAGAAATTGTGAACGTGGTCTTCAGATTTGACTCCAAGTGACTTCTTTTGGATTTTGTCACATATCGTGTTTATCTCGACGAAATATACTCAAAATTTACCTGCAATTATGTGGAAAAGTTATCCGGAAATGCTACCAAAAGAGGAAAAGTGACCCTGCAAAGTCGTTTGTCTCGCATTGTGTTCCACAATTAACCATAGTAATTGCGCACATTGTAATAAAATTCAAATATCCTTAATTTTTTAATAAATAATAATTTTTTTTAATATTAAATCTTGGGTTCTTTGAGGGATACCCCACGTTATTTTATACTAACTCCGTATTCAGATTATAATACAGTATATTAAATACGGTATTGTCAAATAGTAATTTCAGAGTTTTAAAAATTGATTTATATTACTAAGTATCGTTACAAACATAACTATACATACACATATCCATACCATCTTCTTCTTTAGTCCCCAGTCCATAAAGTGATCGACAGCTGTTCTCCAAACCGATCGTTTTTAGGCCTCCCGCTTCAAATCTCCAAAGCAAATCCAATTTACATCATTCACTATTTGATTTATACACCAGAGTCTCCGTCTCCCTTGTACCGCTTCCCTGGAACGTAATATTCAATTACTGTTTTGACAAATCCCTCAAATTTATTGCCGAATAGGTCTAATGTGGCCAATAAATTCATTCGTCGTTCTACAATATTTTTCCTCGTTTCAATTCTTTCGCCTCAAGAATTGCTAACCTTGTCGATTCATTCCATTTTCAACAACTTCCTAAACCACCATATTTCAAATGACTATTCTTTCCTTCTGCCCCTCTTGTCTACACATCTTACACAAGTTCAAGTAAGAACATAACCTCGACGGAAGTTCCTACGAATCTTTTCTTGTTTCTTGGTTTCATTCTTCAGCACTCAACAACTTGTATTTATTGTTGAATGTAGCTACTACTGTATGGTAATAATAATAGGCTATCAATAATAATGTTATACTATTATCAACGATTAATATTCCACACACGTTCCCGCTTAACAAAACAAACGTAGACACATCTAACGAAATTTTCTACCAAAACATTACCGAAAAGCCGCTAATCCATAAACTGCAAACAATTAAATATTTAGCTAAGGTACTCACGTCAAAAACTGACACAAGTTTCGAGGATATTTCCCTGACTAAATTCTCTGGCTTCTTTTACTTTAAAGCGACTTCTGTTCGTTAACTGCAGATTCTGGGTACTTCACTGAAATAAAAGTTAGTGACTGAACCGCATAATATAATAGCGAAATGGCAGCGACGACTACACAGTAAGCAGATGAAAATTAGCACCTCGCTGATGAACTGGTTACATTTAAGATTAATTTTTTACTACCAGTATGCTCCCTGATGAGCTCCAGACCTCGCTCACTATTTTGAAACGAAGTACATTTATTATTTCATAAATTTCGATCTTAGATAATTTTTCAATTATGGGAAAAATACAAAAACCCCGATTCCTCTACTATATTTGTTAAGTAATATAACAATTGTATAGCACACAATCGTACAGTGAACACTCAAAATTCGAAACATTCAGATTTAGGTTACGATTTCTTTTAGTCTGAGACCATACTGAATTTTCACAAATTTTTTATCCCTATTTTGGGGCTGGACTTCAAAAATTTTGAAATTTATAAAATTGAATACGACATTCAGATGCTGAATAAAATCATCTTTAATTTGATACTCCAAATAAACTTTTGCAATTTTATCAAACTTTTCACCCACTTTTTGGGCCCTGACGTCCAAACATTTTTAAATGTTCAAAACTGAATACTACATTCAGACTGTGGTTTGATTAATTCCCTTTAATCTTATACCTTACATGGGCTTTTGCGATTTTTTCACAATTTTATCCCCCCCCTCCAAATATTTCCCTCCCACACCCCTTACTTTCGGAGGGGTCAATCTCAAAACGATATGGTTCTGTAGGATAAAACTATGGAGACGCATGCCTAGTTTTACGAAACTAGTGATGCATTAAAAAATTACTGTGAGACATACCCCAAACAGACAGACACACGAATGCCAAACGGGAGAGTCAAAACCGAGAATTCGCTTTGCTCCTAAATGTCGGCCTACATTCGTTATTATTATTTCAAATGATCAGGAAGGTAGTCGGTTTTAAGGTTTGCTAAAGTAATATTCGCAAATCAATGTAAACGGTGACAACTTGTAGGGAAATAAGGAAATCCGTTGGTGGGGAGACGGAAGCGGATACGGAAACGATCGAATCAGTTCCATCCGTTCTGAAACCGTGAAACAGGTCTTGCGTGAGAAATTAAATTACTTATAAGGTAAGTCCTTTCCCCATTCCCTCGTTACATTACCACGCTCTGCCTCTGTTTAACAACGTTTGTCACACGCAATCTCCTCACGCAATGTTACTGTCTCAGTCCTGTATCGTATTTGTCCTGTATCCTGTAACGACGCGCCCGCCGGTGTTAGGAGAACCCTTGCAGCAGACAATCTTTTAATTATAAATTTCAGAATTGGTTTTTATTTTTATAAAAAAATGACGACGTTTCCTTAAACATCCATTGAGCAAATAATAAAAAGTTTTTACTACTAATTAAGCCTATTAATTACCACCGCACGTACGAAACACCGTCTTATGAGGCAATATTTGTAGCACAAGATAGCCAGCATCTTCTGGTTTTTGTTGCTCAAAAATAATTTTTGTTTGTTTCCTTCCCCCTCGCGTAAACCCCAGAATTTACATTTACGTCCGGCAACGAAATTACCGATGACCGCTACGATCTGCGCGAACCAATTCATGTCTTACTAATCCATATGTAAGCTTTAAAAATAAATAACGGGCAGAACGCTATGTACAATCTTATATGTTTCTGTTTGAGATACGTCTCTTTTTTGTAACTATCAATCGTAAAAGTCGTATTATTTTTTTTATTCTCATTTATAATTATTATTTTGATACCACAGGAACAAACACTATGGGCAACGTACTTTGGACTAACATACTATGTAGAAAAGCTTATGACATTTTAGAACACTGTAATAAATCAGTACGCTGATCTAACATTGGCCAAAAACTTTAAGATATTTTAAACAACGTATCATTTCTGAATGATGATTATGATAATGGCGGTGATTATAAAACGAGAGATATATTTGAAAAATGTGACTTAATATAGCCTAACGAATTACCACGAAGTACACACATATTGCCTTATATTGTACCAACCAGATTGCCTTCTATTGGTACAATGTTGAATTCGGAAGTAACTTCGCAATCGCTGAGAATGCGATCTAATTGCCGTGTTCAGTAATGCAGTTTACTTAATGCAGAATGTTTTTCTATTTTGTTAATAAAATATATGTAGATGAAGAAGATGGACGGAGGCTCTCTCAATCCGACGCTGACAGACCAGATGAAGAAGAAGAAGACGAACATTACGTATTCGTATTTTTCACCAAATTTTTTTTTCAAAGCTAATATTCAGTTAGAATTTCAACGACATGTACCCAGAATCTCGTGACGTTTGTTTTGTCGAAATCAGTACAGCCACTCTCATCTACAAGCACAAGGATGTTGAATTTTCAATTAAAATATGTTTAACTCTCTATACTTTCAAACCACTTAATTACTTTTAACGAAACGACCGTTATAGTGTTACGTTCAATTGACAGGCTAACATTTGATATATTGAACAAATAATGTAATTTAATTTATAACTGCCGTGTTAAATAATTAATATATTGTTATTAATGATAGTAAAATTCGGAGTTCCCGTTTTTGTTAAATAATTGTGACTAATATTGTTCTAAGGCTTTCACGGCCCGTGTCAGTTGTATTAAAGGTATGTACCGGGCTGTTTGTAAGTTAACATGTAAATCTGTTTAAACTTGATAAAATAAAATATATTCAAGTACTATATTTTTTATTTTTATTATATTGTCATAAAGCCGAAACTGGCCAATTATTTTTATTACCCTTTTCAATGTCTTATAATATAATTGCTTGACTTAGCATAATGATTCAATTAAAAAATATTTTTAAATGTTTCCTCCAGTCATCGTTACCAACACACGAGGTCTGATCGAACAAAATGTTCGTGAGATTTTCGTGTGAAAAATTATGCCTTCATTCATTTACATTTGTTCTGTCCCCTTCAAATATATAGCACCATTGTTTCAACGTTTTTTCAGTCTCCAAACATTTCTGGAATTTGCGCAGCCTTCGGCTCGCACAGTGATTTTCCTTTCGTCTTCAACGGCCGTTAAACGTTGTCCTTTCGGATATCCTAAGAGTGCGGACAACAGGAATGTGCGAATGTACGGGCAGTGGTGCACTTTAATACTTGAGAAAAAACAGACTGTGATGGCGCAAATATTTGACATGCGAAATGTGCGGACACCGCCTGTGACTAGGGGGGCATGGAGGGGAGACAGTGAATATTTTTCGTTTAGACTGTATCAAATCTACTGTATTGAAGCTCTTTACGTCAAACTGATTCCCATCACTCTTTTCCAGTCTTTGCACTTGTAAATATGATATTATTGCCAATCATTTTGGTGTGCTTAAAATCAGCTTTGAGCGTCTTCTTTTTTTTTGTTACTTTTTGTGGTTTTGAATTTTTAAAATATATTTTTACTGTTTTAAATTTTTCATTTTTTATCGGTTACATATATAATGTAAAAATTCAACATATATACTGCAACAAAACACAGGATGATGATCTATGAATAAGTATACCAGAGCATGGATGACGGACATTAACATGTTTTAAATTGATTTATGCAATTTTTGTCAAATAGCTATAAGTTTTGTATTTAGTGATGGATAAGGACTTGTGTTAGACCAGATACATGTACTTTGTTTGTGAATATGTACGCGCGTTCGCGTGTGGTGAACCTTCGTTGTTATATCTTCCGCGTGAGTTAACCGATCGGCATGAGTCTTGGACAGTGAATTATTTATGAAAATAGCTACATTTTCTATATACTCTGTTGTTCTCAGCTATTTTTTAAATGTGGTTTTTTAGTAATTGAAAACTCAACTTTTCACGCTTATCAATTGAAGAGTAATAAAATTTCTAGATAAAATCTATGCAGGCTCTCGCAGACTTATACAAAGATTCGCCTGCAACGCGTCTACCTTTTGTCCAACTACCACGTAGACAGTCGATTGACCAATCAGAAGCCCCTAATTTCAGTCAGATCCGTCCGTTGTCACGTGTATTTCGAGGCAGTTCATCGGAAGCCGTTGCTTAGTGAACGTGTGTTCTTCGTCAAGAGTTTTTCTTGTTCGAATTGGTTAATCTATAGTAACTCTAGGTCTTGGGACTCTTTTCGAGTTGTTCGACTAGAACCAAGCGGGTGAACTACCTATTATATTATATTAAGTGCTATTACGTGTTAGTAGAAGATTTCCGCTTAGGGAGATTTATCTACCGTGGTAAATCCTTATTAACGCGGGACACATCAAGAATAGCCGGAAGATGTAAGCATTATACACCGCTATTAAAATTATCACTCATTATCACCCTGAGAATTAATAATACCAAATTCCGAGCGATAAACTAACGATTCGGAAGGTGACAATTTGTGCGTAAAAGTAGTATCAGTGTTATCAGTTGTTGGCGAACCCCCAGCGCGGAGAGAGAGTGAGAGAGCGGAGAGCGGCGGTCATTGCAGAGAGAAGAGCGAGCGGCGGAGCGAGTGACGTCACGCCTAGTGTAAAGGAATTCTACATCCAAGTAAAATTCACCAAAACTGAACTATATAAACTTTTCTATAATAAATAAAATACTATACATGACATTTTGTGTAATTTAAATATATCATATAAACAGTTATTTAATTAAATAATAAAAAAGGTGGTAGGCATATAAATAAATAATTTTTCTACACCTCCAATATAGACTTGTGCATAATTTAAACACACAAAACTATCCTATGCGAAAATATTTATTTGTATCGTCGCAATACATATATAAATTCAATACGGACGTACTCCAGATTCAGAATGAAAGAAATAGTTTTTAAGCCTGATTTGATCCCCTGTATCCCCTGAATAAAGCACATCTTCCTATGCATCCAATAGGGCTACAATTGTAGACCACTGTCATCAACATCACATAAAAGTAGTTTTGTAATCAGGGACGGGCATTTTCGTCTAGCTGTGGTGGACTACACATCGACGCTGAGAAGCTCTTCTGACGCGGAGATTGAAGTTACAAGTGGTCTCTTTCGTTGATCGTTGTTGGCGGCTGGAACTCCCGCCCTAGCTGGCGCCGGCAGTAAGGGCTGCTCTGCGACTGAATGTGGAAATACAACTGGGATCACCTGCAGTGCCGGTCCAGTAACAACAAAAGAGTGAAGCCAAGCTAGCTGCGGCCACGTATTAGTGGGTCGTGCGACCCCCATCGACGTTCCTCGTTAGGGCTGTGTGTTGGCAGCAGATGACATCACTAGTGTGTCGGGTGGATAGGTTGCTTTGCCTTGTGTACGCGGTAGTGTTCGCTTTCGCGTGTGCGGGTCTCTTGGCGGTAGTGTCCGTTCGCGGTCTGGTGTCGGTTGGTGTGCGACTCGTGTAGTGTGCCTCCCGAAGCCAAAGGCAGCAGTGAAGTGTACTGCGTTCAGTGTTACACCACTGGTTCAGTATTAGTGCTGTGTGGTGCTCCGGTTTTCTCGAGACTCCGGCCCGGTGGACCTGTTATTGGGATTACGTCGTGAGATCACTGCGAGGTAAGCCCTTTACTTGTTTTTCCGCGTGCTTTTGGTGGCATCGCCCGCTTAGCTCCGTTAGCTAAGTTAGGTCCCTGCCGGTAGCGGTCGGTCGTTTCGCTTAATCGTGGTGCGACCTCCAATACCGGCGCTGAGCTGACATCCGCGGCCTGGACGAGGAATCGGACCCTCATGAGGCGGCAGACGAGCTTCGCCAACTCGGCTTCCCGATCAAGGATTGTATTCGACTCTTTACAGCCCACGGACCCAGGCGCAAGTTACCCCTCCTCCGGGTGATTATCATTAAGGGGGAACTGGCGGACAGACCTGTCTTTGCGGTTTGAGAATTAAAGTTGAAAAGAGCCGATAAGCTGGTCATGTGCCTCAGTGACATCGGTGCTAACGCTTCGGCCACGGCTCTGATAGCTGCCACAATGAAGTGGCCTGTGTCGGGTGCGGTAACCCGCATCCAACTAAAAGTTGCATGGTGCCGGCTTTGGGTCGTCGCTATTGTATAAACTGCGGCGAACCACACTCGGCCAACTATCGCGGATGCTGGGTTTTCCAGGATCAGCTGAAGAAGGCCGCGGACAGGAATAATCCTCCTGCCCGCCAGCAGCGTCAGGTCGTGCCGGAGCGTGCCGCCTTTCTCCTCTACCGGAGAAGGTTAGCTCCTCACAACAGGAACCTCCCGCCCGACCTCGCCCACGTCCGCAGGCACGTGCATCTCCCCAGTCTGCTCCTACAGAGCATGCTACTGAATCATCGCCCCTGGATAGCCAGCCCGTTCCCATGGACGAGGAACCGGTCCCTGAGGTAGACGGGCCTGTCCCCGAGAGGTCTGAATCCCCTCACCCCAAGGCTCGCTACACCCGCAGATGTAGGAAACAGAAGCAGAAGAAACAGAAAACCTCCGGCCTATCAGCCTGCTGTCGTCCACGTCGAAAGTCTTCTAACGACTAGTCAAGCGGCGACTAGCGCGGTTCGCCATTCGGGTCCCCGAGCAATTGAGTTTTGAGCCGGGCACTCCTCGACGCATCAATTGATGTGCTTCGTGGAGATCGTGGCCGAGGCCGGTTGCTCGCGAGAGCAGACAGTTGTCGTTTTCCTTGATGTTGAGAAGGCGTTCGATCGTGTTTGGCATCCAGGCCTACTTTACAAACTTACGGAGATTCTGTTTCCGGATTGCTACATTCATCTGATTGCTAGCTTTCTTCGGAACAGAACCTTTTGCGTGTGAGTTGATAACATCCTTTCTTCGGCAAGGACTATTACGGCTGGTGTACCTCAGGGAAGCGTATTGGGCCCCCTGCTTTTTTTCTGTGTACGTCAATGACGTGCCCAAGTTGCCTGGCACCAGGTTGGTCATGTTCGCTGACGACAAGGCAGTATATGCCGTCGATCGTCGAACTGAAACGGCAGTTATCTGGCTCCAGGAACAATTGGACGAATACGTTGAGTGAGCAGAGAGATGGAGGGTTGCCATCAACGCGGCCAAGACCACAGCCGTAGTCTTCTCCAGACGCTTAAGGCTCCCAGACAGACTATCCGTAGGCGATACTCTGCTGCCCTGGTCTTGAGAGGTCAAGTAACTCGGGGTCCACCTTGACCGTCGTCTTACCTGGCGGACACACTCTGCACAAGTAGCCCGCAAGACCGCCAATCGCATATATCAACTCCGTCCCGTGCTATGCAGCAACGCCATGACCCGCCGCCTAGGGAGACTTATCATCTCCACCTATGTGGTGCCGATGGTTACCTACGCGAGCCCCGTTTGGGGCTATTTGGCCAAGACCCATAAGCGAAAGCTTCAGTCTCTCCTCGATGGAGGATTGCACTGAACGTGTAAAGCCCACTATCTGACATCAAATAGAACCATCCGTGAAGCCCTGCGTGTCCGTTTCCTGGACGCCATTATACGGACACTGTCCCGCAAATTCTATCGCCGCTCCGCCCGATTCTAGGGCAACCACCTCATTAGCGCCCTCGGTCGCTACCAATCTGTACCAGGAGAATCTTGGACCCGGCCTCGGCGTACTCTCACCCTCAATTAACTGATCATTAATTGAAAACCCATGGCCGGTAGCAGCCCACACCCTAAATCAAGCCCTATCTATCGTCCCTGCGGCAGGAGCTCTATTTGAAACTCGGGACGCAGTATACGAGCGGGCGACGGCCATGCCCTTCGTCTCGCACAGCCCACTGGTCAGCAGTTTTGTAATAAGACACTTGTAGTGCGGAAAATTCAAAAATTACAAGATCTTATAATAAAAACCTCGTACGCCTATATCTCTGTGAACAATTCTGGAAAGTTGGCAACACTGGTTATGTATGAACTATGTATTTTATTTATTGTTTTCACGAAAATCTTGATTAGGTAGCAGTTCTGATTAAACATCAAAATGCCTGAAAATGTGATATAAATATTTTATACACAATCAAAAAAAGGTAAGTTATCGTGAACCATGTACGTTAGAATATGGGAAGAATTCGTTACAATTTTCCACAATATATTTTATTAATTTATGACACCATTATGACACGCCGACGCGTGTGGTTTCATAGTGGAGACCATTCGTTTGCAAACACACAAATTAGCTGCGGTTCCGTGCTATTATATCTGCTGCTGCCAGATAAATTTAATTTTACGGTTTAGCAAATAAAAGTTAGCATCACAAGGCAAACCGCATAACTTTGGAGACGCGAGCGGTATTGTATAATGGCTGGCATTGTACGTTTGTTAGAGACGCCTTGGTGCCTTCCAATCTATTGTTCAACTGAAGTACCAACAACGGTGAGAAGAGCGTTCTCCTGTGAAATACGTAGGTGTTTTACACCACGTGCAAAACTGTCGCCGACAAACCCCATCCTACAGAGCGCTTTGCTCTGCTCACAACTTCTCCGTATTACACAAGACGTATGTTTCTGGTCTCAAACAATTTACGAACGTCCAACAGCTTACACGTGACTTCCTTCAACAGACTTCCATGCAACCAAACGCAATGTAAACGGTATGAAGAGGATATTTTAAACACACTTATGTAGAGGACATTAAGGACATTTTTAGGCACACACAAGTTTACGAAAATGACTGTAGAAATTTATAATTTTACACAAACTGTACAGATACGTTTAGGGAATACGATAAAATATTCTTGCAAAAATTATACATTAACTAGATATATTGACTCCCAGGATTGGTAACCATTTTCTAAACGTAGGAATCTCTCGCTTTCTTTGTAAACGCTAGTGGCTAAATTTCGTACTTAAAGTTTTCTCGTAAATCTACCTATTTTGCTTGTGAAATAGTTCAGCATCGGTTCAGATAAACTTAGAATGCAACGGATACATTACACAGGTAAATTTAAAATAATAAATAAACAGTAAAAATGAATATTTGTTTCATGCAACGCGTACACTCACTCTGTTCAAGCTGAACCTCGTTATGTCATAACAGTGATTTTATGTCATAGAGTGTAAGGCAATTTAAAAACCTGTTCTGAAAACTTCTTGCTCCTACCATTAAGTTACTCATAACAGTCGGCAAAGGTTACGAAAAATTTATGTTTTGGAAAGTGACACGGGGTGGTAGTAGCAGCGATCAAAACGTGTAGTAGCCTAACAGCCTTTCTTGAGCGGTGGACTACGCTGAACCAGCCAAAGAATCAGGGACGTATTTACGGGCGGGGGGGGGACCAGACCTCACCTAGGTTAGAACAAAGTTGCCGGATTTTGTTACTATCTTAATTTTTAGGGTTTCTATGACCTTCTTATTTACTTGTGTACGCTAATATACTTCTAACCGTAAATCTTTTTGAAATATACAAACAGGTTCATCACACAGCACTTGCGTATACGTTTGAAATATGAAATACTGTATAAGAAAATCAATTCATTCAATAAGTATCTTGTAAACGATGTTTCAATAGCGCGTATTTTTATTGTCTTATTACCGTTTGCTTTAATGGGATTGATTTCAGAATGTTATCACACGTTTTTCAACCACTTTGAAGACAGGAATGTTAAATGTTGATTAGTCTTCACTTGTTTTTTTTTTTATGAAGCCGATTCGACTGCCCCTACCCATCCAAAGACTACATTCTAGATACGCCACCCCCGATGTACGTCCGAGTATATCATAAGATGTCTACAGAGGAGAGAGCGGACACAACGCGTTAATAGCTCACTATACACATGCGTACTCGTACTGTCGCTTCTAACCGACAATAACAGACTTGTAATGTTCTCGCCAGCCGATGTTCACACTATGAAACACTTTTCAGCTCATGTGCGAAACGAATAAAAATTTCGTTAGCCTCGCAACAAGGTGTTTATCTAAGCCTCGCGCTCTCTAAGCAACTGTTCAAAACCTATCGTCAGGCTTAAACATTCGGAAGTATGTATATGTAATATGTTCTTAGAAGTGATGCACAGCCTTTGTACGCCATTAGATTTTACAGATTATCCAGTTACTAAAATGGGATTGTCACATCGACGTGCATTGACACGATTAGTGTTCATCAAATGTAAATTATCATTTTCAATTAAGCCGACCCGTCGGTCGTCGTCATTCTTCTCTCTGTGTAGGTTTTGTTTCACTGGTAGATAGAAACACGTCAACAATGCTACTACTGGGTGGACGAAAAAAAAAATCATTAACGACCGATAACTTTACTTTGATTACGGAAGTTAATGGTTAAAACGACACAGTAATATCCGATAATGGCAACAGTTACTGTTTCTTTCTTTTTTCTAGTTTACACAAAGTGTAGGATGTGTGTGTGTGTGTGTGTGTGCTATGAAGGGAGGGGAGGGAGGAAGAAAGACAGACAGACAGACAGACAGAGAGACAGATCAATAGTCCATTACCTATTGCAGTTCAAAACCGATTTCACAATTTCAGCAGTCTTGCGAGCCGATGTTTACGTGGTCGGTAGTAGCTCATTCCCGAGTTAGCTTTCAACAGTACGTTAACAAATTTTACTCGTTCCTCGTCTGATAGAGAATTATACGCTGATGAAGTAATAATATCATAACATCACATAATTCCTTCAAACAGCTTTGGAATTCTTCACATAGTTCAGAATCCTTCAAACTACATCGCTCTACGAAACTTTCATAGTTTCTATTAATAATTTCATTATAAATTGTTCCAAATATTTGAATACCCTCTTGTTACTACACTGTTAAAGACGCGAATGAAGTCTGCATTTTAACATCAGCCAACATTGAAACAACCTTAACCAGACTTCCAACACCACGAGTACATTTATGTAAAAATATTTTTACTTTTTGTATTATTAAAATATTTCAGTAAACAAAAGTAACGAAAATGGAAATTTATACGAGTTTTTCAGTCACTCAATGAAAGATGCCAGAATTCTTAATGCAGAGATATCTTCACTGTTGCTTATGATGTAAGAAATATTTTAACCCCTCATACTGAAGTTTTTCATTTCAACTTGGCTTCTAAAGGTAGCGTGCGTCCATGTGGCCACAGTGCATAAACCGTCGCGAAACAACTCTGCGGTAGGGTTGGAGCCTACGGGAATCGAGCGCGATATTGCAACATTTCGTATGTATATCCTCAGAAGACCAAACACACTTAACACAGTTTATTAGTAATATGTAATTTTTTTTTTCATTCACTGACAGCAAAAATTAATACACTAGTAAGTTCACAAACAACTGCATTACGAGGTTTCGTGATACCGAAACAATAATACACTAAAGCCTACCTACAACTGACAAACCAAGAGCACAACATTGTAAACGAGTACAGTACTAAGAACAGCCGACTAACACGTTGCAAACCCATGCTGCCTCTATTACAGCGTCATGGTAACACAAATGAACACAATGTCAACAATTTCAATTAGCCTACCATCCGTTTTATGGCTGTGATTCTCAGCCCTCAATTGGGGGGGGGGGGGGGAGCGAGTGAAAGTCAATGTCATTGCGTGATTGATTGCAGATTAGTTACGATAATTCAACAAAAAGTATTGCTGTAGGTTCATAGGTCATGTCACTGATACCTACCGATCAAGTGGCTTGCAGACTTAAACGGCAGCTCAGGAAGCCAGACGCACTACTACTCATTTCGCCCGCTTTCCATGTATACTAGTCCATGTATGCCTGGAACCATCGCGCTTCTTCTTTTTTGCACTACAGCCCACGTGAGCCCTGGTTTCCAACATCTCCAATGTCTCCTATCCTTTGCCGTCTCAACATAATCCCTCACATCCATTCTTCTTAGATCTTCCAGCACATCATCCCGACCATCTTACCCTAGGACGGCCCCTCTTTCTTCTTTTATAGACTTGCTCCACGAGGATTTTCTTTGGCATACGCTGATCATCCATCCACTCCTGGTAACCTAGCCGTCGTATTCGTTGGGGATTTCCGAATCTTACATTGTCCTCTTGCTTTAATAGCTCATATACCTCCTGGTTATTTCTTATTCTCCAGTCGTATCTTCTTTAACGGGGCCATAAACATGTCATAAAATCTTTCTTTCAAATCTTCTTAGTGTTTCTTGTTGATGTCCTTTTTAGCCTCTATAACAACCGGTCTGGTAAGTGTCTTATAAATTTTTATTTTTGTGTTACGACTAATGGCTTTGCTTCTCAATAGTCTACTGTTAACATAACATGCCGTATTTCCTACTTGTATCCTGTGATGTATCGTCCTGTTTATGAACCCTTCATTGTCTATCATGTTACCCAGGTATCTGAACTTATCAACTGCATCAAATGAATTATGCTCTATGCATAAATTATATAGATTTCTTCTCCTTTCTGATACAGAAATTAGCATGTATTTAGTTTTGCTGATATTTACATTCAGTCCCATTCCAGCCGATTTCTGATTCAGCTCCTTGTATACCTCAACTAACCGTTGTCTTGTTCTGGCTATTATCACATCGTCAGTGTAAACACGTAAAATAAGTGGCTTGTCTTATTTTATATTGTTCCTCGCTGATCAATGTATTTAATAGCATAGTGTAGGGCAATGATGAAGAGGGTGGCCGATAACTCATCACCTTGTTTACCTCCCTTATTAAATGCACATGATTCAGTCAGCACATTGCACATTGCTCGCTAAGACTACGTAGTCAGATTCATTTAGTTCGATTTTACATTTTTTGCCTACCGATAGTAGTGCGAGACGCATATGCTCCTTGTGAAAAAATAAACATCAATGTTTTCTTGTTTTCACATTTATACGATTCACTGTATAGGCCTACTTCACAAGGTACAGGCCTATGAATAATTTAATACACACGAATGACAGAAACAGCGCCTTATAAAAGAAAGACTATCGCCACGGTCTCCATACTTAGAAAATAGAAAATTTAACCCCGCATGCACACAATCTTCAGGCAGTAAATTAAGGGAGGAGACAAGTCCGACAGGGAAATATAAAAAGGAAGGGGAGGTTAGCGTGTCAATATTTGAGTTGCCCGTAGCCAGACGAACGGGTTGTTGACACTGGCCAGTACTACGTGTATAGAGAGAGAGAGAGAGAGAGAGAGAGAGAGAGAGAGAGAGAGATTCCTGTGAAGATACCAGCCTCACCGTCATCGCCACACCACATCACACAGCACTCCAACCTCGCTCGCCCTCTTCAAACAACTCGCGGATAAATTATCTTGTGCAAGGAACAAAGAAACTCATTTAAAAAAATAAGATGCATGTCTACCGTTTTACTGCATGCGTTTGAATTACAACGAAACAAGTTTCAGAACACAAACTTCACAAGTAGATACGGAGTAAAATTATTGTATGATGCGGAATTAAGATTATTTTGCAGCATCAGTCTAGTAGTTTGTAATAACAGTCCGATACGATACAATAAATCGTGTGCATATGAGCATTGAAGCTATAACGTTAAGTTTTCATTAAATTGGAGAAGCTAACCGATCATTCTAAGAAAATTTTCTTATTTCCATAGCAAAATATAATCAGATATTTATCGTAAATGCATAAGTTGCTTTATAAAAGAATAATTAGTATAAACATTTGGGGTTCACCGTAGTGAGGTAAAAAACATAAACAAAAAGTAGTACCCACACGTTAAAACGTTAAACAATAGAGGCTATACTGAATAAGTAACTAGAAACACAAGCCAATAGAACTGTAATATTGTGAATGCTTATTGTTTATTAATTAGGGGAATCTACTTCATTCGTATCACTTTCGCCTTTCGGTACCTAGCCTTATATCTGATTCTCAGAAAAGTCGAAAATACGAGGAACTGTCATTTACTCTAACATAAAACAATAGAAATTAACGCTACCTCTGTCCTTTTAATCTGTGCTGCAATCGATTGACATCCGTATAGTAATGTTTGCAACTGGTAACTAAAATTGTGTCGAATGATAACATTTAAAAAAATTCTACACGATCGTTCAATGATACCCCTAATATTCTGCGTAAAAAACCCCACCTGTGTGGTTCCAAATATACGAGATGTGAAGACCCGAGTTTCACAACCGTGCGGCTACAATAAGTTAAATAAAATTAATTACGTTTCTTATTTCCCTACTGAAGGCGCGGTCTAAAAGAACCTCTTTATTTTCTTTCTGATTTTACTACTCGAAATAAATACAATCACACCGCGGTTCAAAATATGTGATAAATTATGAATTGTAATAGAAGAAGTGCATATACTACATTTTCCATTTAAAAAATTAAAGAGGAGAAACTGTTTGTACAGAGATAAAAATAAAATTCTCAGTTCTTCGGACAATAGAAAAAGTCAGTTCTTTAATCGGGTGGGTAAAATAACGGAAACGTTTCTGTTTCTACTGAGGAAAGAATCCTTCCGTATACATGTGCGTCTGTGTGTGTGTGTGTGTGTGTGTGTGTGTGTGTGTGTGTGTGTGTGTGAGAGAGAGAGAGAGAGAGAGAGAGAGAGAGAGAGAGAGAGAGAGCGCGTTTGTACTCATTTCAACCCCTTCGGGACAGTTGCATGATTGGAAAGAGATCTCGGAATGACGTCGATGAAAATAAAAATCTCCAAGCGATTCTAAGAGAAACGGCCATTATACTTGTCCTACTACACGTGCGAAAGTAGTTGTCTGAAGAAGAAACTGGGCGCCATATTACATTTCTGATACCGAACTTTTCTGCGTGATATTTGTAACGAAAACAGACTTTCCTACGACAATTTAATTAGATTAATTGAAAAAGCCGCTATAAAACTTTTGCTAAGTTAGTATTTAATATGCTAAGTTAATTATTGAGTTAACTTTCTAAGTTAATGTTCAACTCGGACGATCATTTCGGCTTATTAGAGCATTAAAAAAAAAAAAAAAAAACTATCACCTGAAATTAGTAGTGTTGGATACACTGTGAGCTTAGACACCTGTCAGAATTAATAAACACTGAACTGTACAACGTTTTCAAGTAACAAAAAAAAAATCTATGTCTGTGCGAGACAGCCTAAGGTCTATACAGGCGTCACCTGCAACTGATAACCTCATTTAACGGTGCTAACATAGAAATGTTTCAACTTAAATAAAGTACGAAACATTATTATACGTCTGACCGCTTGACAACGTACACTAATCCACTACAGCAAACCGATAAATTCAATTCACTCGTAAGTAATTAACAGAAATTTGCGTGGCTGAAACGTATTATTGTATCATGTTTGTTAACCGAGAAATAAAACTCTCCAGCCAAACCAGTGTCGATCAGCCAAAGTACTGGAAAGGTCGATATAGCGATTATCGATCAGTAGACTATCATTTACGTCATTCAGAAGATGAAAATTCTATATTACGCAGACGAAGCGATAAGTAAAAGTACTTATCACTGTGTGA
Source organism: Magicicada septendecula (assembly GCA_034769895.1). NCBI lineage: Eukaryota > Metazoa > Arthropoda > Insecta > Hemiptera > Cicadidae > Magicicada > Magicicada septendecula. Next base: position 409,221,910 of record CM068369.1, on the reverse strand, counting down.
ATGACTGCCGTCGTTCGTGTTGGATTTTGAAGGTAGAGAGATAGATACACACAAAGCTAATTTGCATAGAACACTTTGTGGAAACGTGAATTACACCGTCAAAGGTTTTTTTGATTGTTGATTTGTATAAACAGTAACCAAAGCGAAAGTAATTGGCTGCTCACGTACTCACGCACACACTCGCACGCGCCAATGTCTAAATTTTACACCTCGTATCACCGAGAAATTGTGCTGATTTTCGTCTTCATTAACCTTTTCACGGAACGTAAATCACACATCAAAGTGAAGAGATCTTCTTTGTTTTTGATCGTTTACGTGGAAAATATTTTCGAGTATTATTCTGTCAAAAACCACGTATCGTAATGAGCCTGAAAATTATGGAAAGTAAGTGAAAGTACGCAAGTGATTTTTTCTTCAGGTTCATTCGTGATAATCTCATTTTTGACATCACTTTAGCTCAGAAATTAACATAACATACGTCGTAACATATAACGAAGTACTTACGACATAATTAAAACCAGCTAATAACTATAGTAAACCCGAAGTTACTCCGACACAATTTGAACAATGAAAGACAAGTTATAAGCTGAAATGCACGTGGTTCCACTTGAAAAGTCACGAGTCACGTGTATGCTGTACAATACCTGGGCGGATAACTACTTGGCTGAATGGTGAACAGAGACTTCTACGATGGTACAGGTAAACAAAACAGTAAAGATTCGATTTGATTATGTAATGCAACACTTAAGAAGCAACATACGAAGACGCATAAAAAAATGTAATTAAATTATTCATCGATGTTCGGTTCAAACAGAAACTGACAAAATGCAATATGTGTCACGAATGCTGTCTGGACAGTTCCCCACACTGACACTTCCACACACTGCAAAAAATACTGACACTTCCCCACAGCCCTTGGACGCGGCTACCTGATTAATGACTCAGAAATAATCTCGACTGACAATTCCACACACATCTCCCCCCCCCCCCAAAGGCTACCAAAAAAATAAAAATGCATTATTTGATGCGTCTATTTAATACTCTTTAGCTATATATTATTATGTGTAGTAGTACATTAAAAATGAGAAATTTCCAAGGGCTCCTCCCCATACTAGCCTTTGAAGTATAAGTATAGCGCATTTTGCATGCCACCACTGTATGACGCTCTGGTTATTCTACGCTCTGTGGGATTACCCCCTTGGGGCAGTGACCTGTTGTTGTTGGATTCCTGGATTATGCGGTCACATTCCGTGGGGTAGCAGGTATAAATTCTTTGGGAAGCAAGTACCTACGCAGTCTACTGGCATTGCCGTTTTGATTCTTGCCGTGTTAGCATCGTGACTACTATGGAGTTAGAATTAGGTCGGACATCTAAGGGAAGGGAGTGCGTTTACCATGAAGGTTACGAATACCAAAAGTTAAGAAAGTGCGAAAAGTGGTATTGTGACGTGGGTGTGTGTTTTCAAGTATTCGAAAAAGTGTTATTCATCAATTCAGTCCAAAGATAACATTTTAACACGTGGACCAAACAGTGAGCATCAGTGTGGTGTTCCTGATGTTGCCCGTTTAGAGGTTTCGAAGCGCGTCCAAAAGGCAGTGAAGAGAGCGCGTGAAGAAGATGCCAGCGTTAGTCAAATTTACGACGATGCCATGGGTGACCTTCATGATAAAGGTATGTGTTCTTAGCATTAGTTTTAGTAGTACCACTGAGTGAATTTAGTACACTCATTCAAACAACACATATGTAAATAAAAAACTGTTAATTTGAAATTAGTCATCTGGTATATTTAGTATCTACCTTCATACAAAGTTTCACACAAAAAATGACGAAGCCGAAAAAGCTGATTTTAAACACGCCAAAATGATAACAACACCAAAATGATCAATTTTGTTATTATTTTGCCAGTCCACAGCCTGGATAAAGTGTGATGGAAATCAGACTCTTTGCATTTATTTTATTTTGATGGAAATTACACTACATCAATGATATTTTCGAGACCGTATTAGTAATGAAGTACCTAGACCGAGCGCCTTTCTTCACTCCAAAAGAATAACATGTTAACTTTAAAGGTCAGTGGGGCGAGCCTTGATGTTACAGGCGAGCGAATCGCTCGCCAATTCGCCAGGGCGAACTCGCTGCGCTCGTTCACATCAGTTAAATAAAATATACATTTGGTTTAAACATTATATATATACATTATATATTTTAAAGTATAGTTTGGGCGCAGTTATAAGTAGCCGTTTTCGAGATAAGCCGGACACACACACACACACACACGCACGCACAACTGCTTTATTAGTATAGATATATTATTATTAGTACAGTATAGACTAATAATAATCTATTCGTAGTCCTTCAGCCTTTCGACTGGTTAGTACCCTCCCCGCATATACCCGTGGTGCGTGTGGTACTGAGTCTCTCACAGGTATATGGGACCTACAGTTTAACGCCGGATCCGAACGGCATAATAATCTATTATTAATCTTTTTTATTTGGGGCGGCGGGAGGTAGTTTGGGGGGGGAGTCGCGCTGTAGCCTGGGGGGGGGATTTGTGTGGAATTGTCAGTCGAGATTATTTCTGAGTCATTAATCAGGTAGCCGCTGTGGGCTGTGGGGAAGTGTCAGTATTTTTGGCAGTGTGTGGAAGTGTCAGTGTGGGGAACTGTCATGTAATCGTCACGAATATCAGTGACAACGTAGTAACACTAAATCACCTTCACAATACGGTGCTGGGTTTTCCGCCTTCAAAGGTCCTCCGACCATCCTTCCTGAGTCTACCCACACTGGTTTTCTTTGAAAGTTCGGAGTACATCAATTTCCCCATTACAGGGCACCAGCCTATAGGTGGGTAAGTCACGTGGATGGGCTGCCCCCTTACAGGCCATGACTTCCGGTAATTTTTATTCAGGGTTGTCTTCCCCTAGCCTTTGATGCCCCAACACCCAACTGCAAGGCAGCAGCAAAATGTAATCCTATAACAATAGGACGCAGTAGTACAGCCGACTAAATGCAACAGATTCCCGCCTGTAATACTCCAAAGCTAAGCCGCCGGTCCAGGATAATTTCCCTTCTTACGCCCTAACTTGGTACTGACAGCTACTGCTCCCCTCCACCAGGAATATTTATCGACCTTCCGGTCTAGATCCGTACTGTTCTGCATCAACAGGGTCGCCTATTGTAAGAACACTTATTTTCTATAATGTACCAAATAAAATATAAACAGGAGCTCACAAAAAACACAGAACAAATAAAGACCAACTTTCATCACCACTTCAAACATTTTATAGGAACTGGATCTGTTTTAAACAAAACAAATTCGTTTAATGACTCTTATAATTTGTGGAAGTTATGTTTTCGAACATTACCAGTTAACAACAAAGTGACGAGAGCCATTTCTTGCACAACAAAGCCGTGCATTTTCTTTCTCACTGAAAATTAATGTGTTTAGTAAAAATCTTGAATAAGTTACCATTTACGTCGAAGGCTGTAAATATTGAAAGCATGCTGTATCATCCTAATCTGCCTTCAACATACACTCAATATCGCATAATTAACTAACAACCCTTAAGTTTTACTCAGATTATAAACGTTTCAATTATTTTCAATTGATACGTCAAGTGTACGGTGTTTAATCATAAATTCACTGCACACGCAAGTTCTTATTATAACTCCTATTGTTAGTATTTCCCCCGTCACTTGATTTTCGAATCCGGCAATAATTTATAAGATTAAAAAGACTATCGTCAACAATTACAAGTTACAGATAACGTCCTGCTCCCGTGTGGTATGGTCACCTACATAACCTCACAGACGAACGGTTCAAACCTTACTCAACAGCGAGTTATTACATCGCCTCTTATTTTCTCATCTTCTGGGATAAGGACTTAAAGTATTTAGCGCGCAAAGTATACACGCGGTCCTGCCTTGATTGTGACTGAGACAGTACCGTCCTGCGGGAGATAAGTATTGGAGGCGGCCTCGATTGCTGTGCCAGGTGGATTAATTATACATAAACACGAAGCAGAAGTATCTTCTTTCTTTTTTTTTCTTTCACACTTTATCAATTCGTCTACGGGTGTGGGGACTTCTGGCCTCGTCCACCAAAGGCGTGAGAAATTAATTATGAACCGTAAAATGCTACACTCATAAACGCCGTTAACGGAATGGCGAATGAGAAATTATGATTGTTGAGATTATCTGAATAAAACTTGAGACTTGTCTCGAAAGAAAGAGGTGGGACCGAACCGAGGCTCGCGTGGGCAGGGGCACTTCCCGAAGTAGATATGTCCTCCACTGGGAACGTGAAATGTTTACCCGTTGGCAAAACGATAATGAACACGATAACAATTTTGTGTACTCAACGACACGTCCATGGAAATAAATACATATCAAAGATCTGCGACACAATGTTAAGAATATTACAAGAAAAGTACGAAAAAGAGAAATTTATATTTTGCAAGCCGTTGGATACACTAGATGGATTGCGAGTCTTGGTGGCAGCAAAATTGAATTGCTTTCGGCAGTACAAATTGTAATCTCCGCTGTTATATCGTATGAGTGGCAACGTAAGCGGAAGACTCTGCAAGAACAGCTCGTCTTAAAAAATGTATTAAAAATAAAACGAATTATACAGTACACCATATACGCGGTTATGATGTACCCTATGATATCGACAGTATGATATACAGTGAGTACAGGGATACAGTAGGACGCAGCTATATATATGTTCAAACTCTGTAATTCGTATTGCCTCGAAGATAAATGAAGAAACGCGTTTACTAGTGGCATAACCTAAACATTATTACTTTGTCATACAATGAGGACGAATAAGCTTATTGTCTACTCAATTTACTCGATGACCCGAAATTGACATTTTTATGATGACAGATTAATATACCACAATAGGCCGCAAAAGCGGCAGTTAAAATCGGCAGCATACTGAATTATAAACTCGGCTTTATAAACCGTTAGCTTCACAATGGCATGCAGTAATATCGAGAAATGAGGAAACATTTATTGTCGGTTTAGAATGGCTGGTTTGTAAACCGCATACGTTGTTTTATCTTCGTAATGGAAAACGTACGAAGTGGGTTCATTATATGGAAACCAATTAAAACTGTAGAGCCGCTCGCGCACGCATATATTCATTAAATGGTAGTTAAGTGTCCACAGGGACGTGAAAGAATACGAGGCGCTGGGAGCGGATACACGTCGTAAATGCGCGTCTACGAGTCTTGATTTATATTTGTTTCGAAATCGTACCCCATCCCGGCTCACTTCGTTTTGATAAATATTTATCTGGCCGTGTTTCGCAGGTGTCCTTTTTATTTACACGGGAGAGGAAATCGGAAATTTGCGATCTCATACGCAACGGGTTCATTACGAGACCATTAACGCGGCTGGCTATAATACGTCATTAAAAGATAACGCGTAATGACAAATGAAACCCACACAGCTGTGGTCACGGTCTTTGTATGGACACCACAAGGGTGTATATCAAGTAATGTATAATAACTAGGGCTGAGGACGCACACTCATGTAATTAGAGGGAAGTAAAGCATGGCGGAGAGAGTTTACCTCAACAGCAAATTTATTTGCCGTTTGTTGCAATACTTTTTCAAATACTTCTTAGTATCGTGTCGATTGTACTACAAGTGTTTATCTATATTTGAGTAGATTCTACCTCACAGTGTAGAATCAGCAATTAAATCCATTGTCTTTATTGGATATGCGTCTCATTCAACGTGTTCCCATGTAAAGGACGCACCTAATGTTTTTTAGTTTTTTAGTGAACAGACTTTGTGATTCGATATTCACTTACAGTACCTTTGTTTCGTAATTAGACAAAATTAGAAAAGCATTTTTTTGTGAAAACTTCCTCGTTATTCTGATAGATATTGCAATTTATAGCATCATATGTGGTTGATTTTATTCTTTTTTTTGTACCTCATTATCACCGTCATACAAGGGTTTAAGTTTTCCGTGTCCCAACGTTCACACTTCTAGGCCATTCAATCATCAAGGTAATTTTCTGACATGTTCCTGTCCATACCTTTGGTCATCTGTGATCGAATGTGTAATTATTACAATTTTTTCCATCTGGTCGTTTGGAATCGTTTATCTTGTGGCTTCCCGTTCTCATTTCATTTGCTTTCTCTATGTCATTCTTCAACTGCCACTCTCGGGAACTATAGGTCACTATATTTATAGACACCTAACCTTTTTTAAATCCGCCTTGTCACTTCTTTTTTATATATAGATGACGCGTTTCAAAGCATTTGATTTATCATTAAATCTTAAAATATCCCTCGTAGGAGGTCATCATTAGTTACAAATCCAATTATTATTTTGCACTGTACACAAGTCAGTAGGTGCCTATTCACGCTTGGTCGACCACTCATTATATTTGTAACTACAGTGTTGTAAATTTGGATTTTTATTTCCTTTTTCGAACTTTTTATGCCGCTGAATGCTGTGTAGATTTTCCTCTCAGCCTGTTTCTTTGTTTGATTGTCGCAGCCAGTGTTTCCACCTAAGAGACTTTAACTCTTACCGTTGTTACACTATATTTAGTCATTATTAGTTCTTGTTCATGTTCTTCAATCACATACAATCAGTTTTTCTACTGTTTCTTGATGATTTCAAGTTACCATAATCGCCTGAAAAGCCATGCTGAAACACGGTATTAATGGGATACATCCAGCCTCTTACTTCACAAAATCTCTATCACACGTTTCTGGTACGTCACATTTACGCCTTTCGCGAAACGATAAACGCTACTTTTCAGATTTAAACTTTCACAGACTTGCTTTAAAATACAAATTGTATTAAGAAATCACAAAAACACAACTTCACTCGAACTACTTTACTGCAATGGCCCCAATCTTTAGATGACTGCGGACCACTAAGTCCATAGGTAGATGAAGCACGGACCTCACATGCCCTGAGATCTTCAGGCCATTAAGGAAATGTACAACTTATTTTTTTTAATTAAATTAAATCAACTGAAATGCATTTTATCTAATATAATTTAACTAATTTTAATTAACTAAAATTACGAAGATACCTAAATCAACTGAAACTGTGATTCTCTTGCTTGAGATTAAGCAATGCTATTTTTGGAATAGCTTTTTGAAATAAATCCAACCATTGAATTTCTGGGCTGATAATGATGCTGAAAGTTGCTCGTATAACGTCATTTGCGCCTAACCGATTTCTCTGCACATTTTTTGTCAGTCGGTTGCTTTCACTGTCAAACCTGCAGTTTACTCTACACTTTATGGACTTGACAGTAAAGGGAAATGGTTCTTTCCCTCCCAATCTGATACAGGGCAGTAGGCCTACTGATTGCTTTGTTTTAAATCATAACCTCACAGTGTCTTGTTACCTGGAAATATTAGCTAATTATTAGCGGTTTGGAATTGTGTAGAACAGATAATTTAAAATGAGTTCTAAATTGGCCGACAGCACCAAGGAAAACATGCGAGAAACAATATGTTTTCTAAACTCAGAGGAAGTGAAACCTACAGACATTATTCGTAGACTGCAACAGCAACACTGAGAAGATTGTTTGAGTGGTAGCAAGATATACGAGTGCACAGATCGCTGTATAAGTACCCGGATTTCTCTCTGCCCATGCAATGCGTACCTATCTGACAAAATATCATTTAGAGATACTGAGTTTCAAAGTTTTTAAACTAATATAGAAATAATATGACATGATGTAAAGCATTTCTATTCAGTGAGCAAGCTATTTTAAAAAATATGGTGCAATGGATTGTAATTAGGTTAAAAATATAACTGGAACTTGGTAAAATACAAATTTTTTAAAACAGTTTCATAGGCTCTTTTTGACTTGTAAATGATGTTAAAATATTTGTCATGTTTATTTATTCTAAATTACCTTTAAAAAAATAATATCACAACAAAAAATATTTATTCAACTTATAAAAAACAAATTTAGTTTAAAAAACAGTTCCACACAAAGTCTGGCTGTACTTGCAAGTCCTGTCTGCCTGTATTTAAACACCTTCATTTTCTTCACTCCTGTCGCTTCTCTCATACTCTGTATTTTTGTGACTGTCGAGCCTTTGTAAGAACATGCTCATACCACTTCTGAGAAGACTCGTCTAGGAAGCGAACCAAACGTCGAATATCTTTTTCTTTTGCTGGTTTAATGCCAAAAGCTGGACATGGTGGACATGGTAATATGTCAGAAAAGCATTGCTTTTGCATGCTGGAAAAGATGATAAGATAAGATAAGCCCTTGTATGTAACAGAATCCAAAACTACTCCGGAAGTTGTGTACACTAATGTGGGATATGACTGAATTTTGACAGTAAAGGATTTTGCCCGAGGTTTTAGCTTACCAAAAACTGCACGAAGGCAATGGCATTGTTGTCTGTTCTGAACTCTGGTGACGGAATATTGCCATCAAACATGATAGGCTTACTAACTACGGAATGGAGAATTTAATAAACTGTTGAACACAGAAAGGGCCTAACCTCCCAGAGGTCTCAATTATAATAATTTGTTTACAACACGGTAAACTGACGGAGCTGAAAACGACTTGAACATAAGCTACGGTTTAGCGTTTTCAATCTTCCAAAAGACGTGATAAATTTTCAAAAGGTATGATTTGGTCTCATACAGCCAACGAAACAAACCTCCGTCTTCACGACCTTGGTCTCGAGATGCTAAACCATCCACCATGCAGTACTGACTTGTTTCTATGGAAACGATTTTAACTTTGTTGGTCTACTGAAGAAGAAGTGCGAGGTGAACAGTTAGTTCAGATGAAGAGGTTCTAAAAAGTTATACCAAATTGGCTGCACACGAGTCGGAAATGTTTCCTTCAGGAAGAAGTCCAAAAGGGATTAATTAAGCGTAAAGAAATAAGAAGTAATTAGGTGTGAAAATAACACTTGTTTCATTTATGAAAGTGGAAATAAAAATACCGACTTCAATTTAAAATTGCACTTTATTTTTTGACTTACCCTCGTAGAGTAATATACATTTTTTATACATCGGCCTATACCTTAGTAACGTCAAAGACCATCTTTAGCACATACCGGTACCACGCTTTTACTATCTGAATGAAAATTTCCATACACAACGCGTATCCTTGAAATTCGCTTTGGTTTTGAGCAAACAACTGTGAGCACACGCGAGCAAACACAGTAATTTATGAAAGATTACAACTGTACAGGTGCAAACTAGCAGGCTGTCAGTCAAACGTACAGTCGGATACGATCAATACTCGATATATCGGAGAGAATATTTGCGTAGGCAGTCAGACTCGTCTCCGGGCCTCACACCACGTTACGATAGTATGCGTAATTAAATCGTACTCAATCATTACTTCTTGTGTCAAAATGTAATTAGCTAAACTGGAGAAAGGCGGCACGGCAACATGCTGATTGTCTTATTGTTTTGTTTGTTCACATTGGGGGTAAGTGGCAACACGATAGATATAAACGCTCACTGTCAAGTAAAGGAGTTAGTTCACCGAGCCGTCTGGCCGTATAGTTCACCGCACCAACGTCAGGGAGAAGACGTGGCAACACAATAGATATAAACGCTGAGTGTTAAGTAAAGGAGTTAGTTCACCGAGCCGTCTGGCCGTGGTATAGTTCACCCCAACAACGTCAGAGAGAAAACGGGGGTACGTGGCAACACAATAGATATAAACGTTGACGGTCAAGTAAAAGAGTTTGTTCACTGAGCCGTCTGGACGTGGTACAGTTCGCCAGAAAGAAGTCATTCAAGTGAAATGACGAACTACACGGTGGGAAGTGGTGTAGTGTGTTTTACATGTAGATGTCGCGATTGTTACTGACTGATAACCGCTTATTGCAACCATACTTCTGTTTTGTTCCAATAAAAAGTAGACGGTATTTGAGGGCCTCAAATTTGGGGCGATACCCACAAGACTCCACGGCAAAGTGAGTTAGCCCGCCGACAAAAAGATAATGTAATGCCTTTTAACTAGAGTTCAGCCGCAATTTAACCCTAGAAACTCATTTCCATAGGACGAGTCGTCCGGGAGCTGAAAAACACCTCGATGTTATGGAACAGTCCAGAAATGAAATTCTAGACCTTCAGGTTAACACTCCACTTGATATAATTTAATGGTAACTAAGTATGGCTATTACATTTTGTAGGCCTATAGGCCTATAGTAGCCACACGAACGTCGCTACAGTATATAACACTGGAAGGCAAAATCATGGTTATACTACTGAGAATGTCGTTACGGAACGGTGTCAACAGCAGCTGTTAGCACGTTTGTAACTCCACACAAGTTGATTGTAGTTATTATACATTGGTGAAAGTGTTAAGTTTAGGTATTGCCAAATTGCCACATGTTAGTAGTAACACAATACATGGGTTTTTTTTACCCTCTCCGAATACTCGATCAGTTACTCAATAACAATTAGCAAAGAACATAACTTCGTATCGCTAATTATGTTATCATAGATGCCTGAATGGGGAAAACGTGCCACGTAGTTTGCAAACCCTTTATATGTCAGCCAGTCACAAAAGGAACTGAAAAAAATTCCACACATTTCCTCTTTCCTCTACAGTTTCCTCGCTTATACTCTACAGTTTCGAAGTATAAAATAGAAAACGAAACAGAAGGAAAGGAAGTAGAAGCACTCAGGTTTTGCACGGGAATACAGACGGCGGACAATACCTTTACACTTAAAAAGTGAATACTGAGAAATCTGGAGACCCACTTGGCTTTTGTGGATCTCAATATACGCTAGAATAAGAGGATCGAATAACTATTTAACGGGACTGAGCCGAGGATGTTGTTTTTCGCCCACCTTGTTTAAGCTATATATATATATATATATATATATATATATATATATATATATATATATATATGAGGTTCTTAAGACGTGGAGTAGGCAGTGTGGATGTATGGCGGATAGCCGTGAACGAAAGAAAGCACACCCTTTACCTTTTTCTACGCAGATGATCAAATAGTTTTCGCAGATGATGCTGACGATCTTAGCAACATGGTCCGGAAACTGAATAAACTTTATAAACATTCCGGCTTACGCATAATCATGATGAAACCAGAATATATATGGCCGTAGTTAGCAGCATCGTAGACGACTTACTATTGAATTGAAATCCATGCGACGTGAAGAGAAATACAAGTAACTGGGAATATTCAATACAAATACGGATAGCATAGAAGAAATTCAGGATACAGCTTCCTTAGCTGAGGAAAACGATCCGGCTGTTACATCATTTCTGTTGGGAAAAGATACGTTTGGGACTTAAATAAGATGAACAGAAGCAGTTGCTATCCATGGAGTTGGACTTCTGGCGGAGAAGCTTGGGGGTCTCACGACTAGAGAGGAGATGAAACACTGACGTAAGACAGGAGATGGGAGTAGGTTCAAGCAGTACTGAAGACAGCAGCTGGTATGGTCTGGCCAAGTTAACCTGATGTCAGATGCCAGTTAGCCAGAGCTCATTTTAAAATGGATCCTAATACAAGAGAGGCCAAAGCAAAGCAGAGAAGACGAGGTGGAGGACGCTATATTGTCCAGAGACCTGTGAGGACAGAAGGAAATAGATACTAGACATGGAGAGACGACGACTGCTGCAATTCGTTGCGCGCGCGCGCGCGCGTGTGTTTTAGATTATAATATAATTAGTATATAATACAAATATATTAATAATGATGATTAAGGAGATATTACTAACACAGGTGACACCTGCTGTTTTGCCATCGCATTGAGAGAGGAGACTGTCTAAAAGCAACATATTTTTACCTGCAGCGGGAATCGAATGCAAGATGCATAGCGGTACTGACGACTTTACCGTAACTATACGTTTATAAATACAAATGGGTAGAACAAATCCAAACGTGTAGCAAAACGAATACAAACAAGTAGACTTTATACACGCCAAGTTAAAAACAGGCGTTTTTGAGACGTCAGTCACTGTTTATAACGAACAATGACACAACTGAGAGCACCTCCAACTACAATAACTTCCATTTATTTAATAAATAAACTTACAGGGCCGGGAGCAGGGTCATAAAAAGTGTGCAGCTTGTTATGACCACGGTCTGCAGGTGGATACACAGGCGCCCGTGCTTACCTCTCTATTATTTTCATCGTGTTAATAGCCGTGTACCTTATAACCGTGTCGCAGGCAATAATCCACCCCTTTCCAGAATAACCCCCATCCACTTTACTTTCCGACGCACCCTCTACTATATGTGGCGGGTCTGTATGTATATAGACACGAGTACAATGTACCTGCGGTGAGGAAGAAAAAAAATTACGTACACATAATAAATCAAGCCCGGTTATTCCACCTGCAGATTTATGACTCCCTCCTACGCGTTCCATTAAACGATTTTTCTGGCCTCTGAATCAAAGTGTAATGAAATAACGTGCACCTGTATACACACCATGTACGCCTACAAGTGTGTGTGTTGTGCACAAATACGTGTCAGAAAGATTTATGTTTTTTATGCACTAATTTTACTTTTCGAATCCTTTCATACCGGTTGAATATATTAACAACACTAAAGAAAAATATATAAAATGTTTTTGTCTTTATAGCCTACACTGTAAAAAAAATGTAGGTTAATATTAAATTATAGACACTTTTTTTTCTGTTCGAGTAAATAATCTACATCATTCCTCGGAACACGATATCGAAAAAATATGTGTATTTCTTAAAGTATTATTACTTAAAGAAAAATGCAAAACAGCACTCTCGACTCAAGGTTTTGTTGGTTTCGGCTGTCTTCTGATGATGACATAGGCGGTGTGAGAGAAATAATACGCACGCGTCACTGGAGAAATCCAAATGGAATGCTCCATAGATTGTTGTTTGGTCGTTTTAAAACAAACGGGTAGTTGTTTGTTGTCAGCTCGTTGGAACGATTTTCCTGGCCACCAATATCATTTAATCTTCACTCCTCGACAATTGCGCCCACGCTTATATTAAGAGATAGAAAATGAAACCAAAAAACTATTTAAAAATAAAAATAACAATGGATTATCACACGCATTCCACATCCTGTTGAATACCATATCATTGTCGTCATCTCATGGTACGGACTTAGAGCCTGTTCCGTCTTCACTGCGATCATCTCTGCACGACCCGAACCACAGATCTTCTCTAAACTAGCTTAAAGCCAGCTTAGCTACTGTTTGGGCTTCAATGCTGTGAACGCGAGCTCCATCCACTGTTCTTTTCTTTCTTCAGTTCTGTTGTTCACAGAAAATAAATGTATTTTGTTTACCATTTGTATCTTCATTGCGCTTCCGATCTCGTTGACTACATCCTCGTGCTTGCCATCACATCCTATTGGTGGGTGGGGGGTATATTGTCCAGAGACCTGTGAGGACAGAAGGAAATAGATACTAGACATGGAGAGACGACGACTGCTGCAATTCGTTGCGCGGTATTGGAGGTATTACACTAAAAATAATGTTTTAAAATACCAAACAATCGGACCAATGGAGAGGAGCTGACCTCAAAGTGTATGCGTATACTTATTTTCTGGTCATGATTTGATGATCGAGCAGGGTATAATAAGGTGGGAGAAGAGTGGCTGAGTATTGGAGAAACCACATTAGGCATAATAGGGCGTTAGGTGCTCCAAGCTGAGAAGATCACCTTGGTCTCCTGACGCTAAATAGAGGGGAATTGTGTTCTCTCTAACTCAGGCAAACAGCTAGCCCATCTTTTTTACCATACTTAGCTTACAAGCGACCGCGTGGTAGAGGAGGGTTACCTCGATAATCAAATCACGGCCAGACAGTAACTCGTTTCAGTACACACTTCGCAGTCGAACATAAATATATTCGCAGTAAAAATTACCGTGTCAGTGTCAAAATATTAAAACACGTGCTAAAGTGATGCGTGCGCAAAAAAATATATAAACAACAGAAATGTGGGAGGAACAAGATTTCAAACAGGTTCACTGAAGATTGGCAGGAGAACAGAGAATTTTAAGATTGCACTAACATGGGATTTTTCATGCGTTTTCCAGGATTTCATTTCCAATGGTCACAAAGGCAAGTAGCCTGAAGATGAGGGAAAGAAGAAGAAGAAGAAGAAGAAGAAGAAGAAGAAGAAGAAGAAGAAGAAGAAGAAGAAGAAGAAAGAATAAGGAATGAGGATACCAGAGCAGAAATCGAAGTTGAGGACATAAATTAAATTTTTTCATCTTGCAGAAGACAATGGTGGGATCGTCTGCAAATGCAGAGGATCGATTGCCGAAAGCGGCACTGAATATAAAGCTACTGGTAGAAGAGACGTGGGTCGTCCGAGGATTAGATGGGTGTCGGAACAGGTTTATAAAACCTAATCCTTGAAGAAGAAGAAGAAGAAGAAGAAGAAGAAGAAGAAGAAGAAGAAGAAGAAGAAGAAGGAGAAGAAGAAGAAGAAGAAGAAGAAGAAGAAGAAGAAGAAGAAGAAGAAGAAGAAGAAGAAGAAGAAGAAGAAAATAATCTTTACAACTTCTAAAAGTAGCGAGGATGTATTATTTACTAATTCTGTAGCCTACATAAGTCACAGAACAAACACTACACGTACGGGCAATTTTTAAATACAGAATTACAGCCTAATTTTCTTTTTAGAGAAAAACACAAATATACTGTATTTGTATTACTCTCCGAACAAACTGCACGGTTTAGATAAAAATGTTATTTGTTAATCTGGAAATGTTGTTTTCATTATTTATGAGATTATATTTAATCTTTTTTATCCAAGAAAATACTTTTAACGCGTTTCACTTGATAACGTAACACGACTTTAACTTCAGTCAAAGAGTGGTGGGAAATTACCAGACTTTTCTCTCTTTCATTTTTATTTTCATACAAAGTACTACAACTTTTTACTAAACAAGCTTAATTTAAAACAATCTTCTGAACAAGTTATAAAATATATTTTACAAGCAAACTTCATTATAAAGTCTATTAGAATAATTGGATTTAGAAAAGGAGGACAAACTTAGGTGTATTATATTAAATGGAATGGGATTAATAAAAAAATTTAATTTTGTTATTAATTTCGTATTTTATTTCCGAATACTTTTTTATACTTAAAAATAAAAGCACTGTACTCATCATATTTTTGAAACAACTTTTCCTCGTTTGTTGAACGGCAAGCAGGGAACAACTTAATCTTAGAGTCACCATGAAATATGTGTATGTTATTATAATCTATATATGCTTCTGTAACATTTTATTTAAGACAAAGAGGGTCTTGTCCGGTGGTATGAGTATACAAGGGTAACTAATGAAGTCAATTTGGTTTAAGGTAATATGAGGAGTAGACAGTCCTGTCTTACTTGACATTTCACCTTTTCTCTTTAAGATTAAAACACGATTTCAACCTGATCGGTTGTGTGTGAGTACGTGATGGCCCCTTTCAGAAATTAAAAAAAAAAAGTTTAGCTAATGACAAAACGTCACAATGTCGTTTTATGAGGGCCTCACGAACCGATGGAGTTACTTCTACGAGAGGTAGTTGAATAATGTTAAGACCTCAAAAAAGAATTTATAAATTCAGATGTTGGTAATATGATCACTAAATACCTTCCACTAATGACTGCTTGTTAAAATTTACGCAATATGTATAAACTAAATCCGTAATTCACCCAGGTCCATTTAGCAGGTCATCACATGAAACCAGACGAAACGGCTCTATGCTGTTTACATATTACTAAGCGACGACTAAAATTTCCGTTTTTAGACATAAACGTTACTAAGCAAACAATAAAGTGTGAACAATCGTTATCTGAGCATTTATCGCAGAGATATCATACCATCATTTTGAAATAATTATATATTTATGTTAACCCCTGAATGTCTTACTTCCCAGTTTCTGCTAAAAACTAAAAGGCACCACAAATAACTTAGTTCCCCTAAAAGGTGTATAATAAAGAATCGCCGATCACATGGTAAAAAATATTGTAATCCGAAGCGACACGTTATGGAATTGGATTGTGACAGTTACCTTCAGATTTATCGTATATAAGTGCAGACTAAGTACCCACTTACAGCCCAACAGAATCCATATTACTTCGTCGCAACCACCGTGATCCCTCGCAACAAAAATATTACGTTTCTTCTTTTAAGAATCCTCCAGCTCAGCGAATTTCTTTTTACATATATTTTCTTTCACGACACGAAAATAGACTGTGTTAAACTCATAAACTCAATGTAACCTTACACCCTACCTGCAACAACGATTATTTCATTATGAAACTGAACTTATGCAGAATTTTTCGACTAATAGGAAGACATGTAGGCCTACTTCTAATATTTTAAATCAGTCTATGGATTGGTTGAAACTGCCAAAAATTAAAACAAAGCTATGTCTACGTTTTGCTCTTTCCTTAAAAGTGACAGAGAGCGCACCAAAATTGTACAACATACTTCCTTAAAGAAAACCCTGTAAAAACTATAAAGAACTATAATGAATTGTGTAAACAATGAACTATAAAAATGCCTTTTTTAAACTATGTAGCCTACTTTTAATTAAAATGTGTTACTTTTTTATATCCTTTTCTTGATATAACATTTACAAATAGGCCTACTTGAAATTTAAGAAAAACATTTTCTTGTAGTTTTAGACATTACCAACCATACTTCACAACCGTTCTCTACTTTTGTATGTATCGATTAAGGGTAAAACACGATCAAAGGGACATCCGTTAGACTCGCCAGATCTCTTCCGCTATGACCCTAATGGTACTAGAAACCCTACAAAATTCTTAGAAAATTCTGGACGCCTGAGTCACCTGACCACAATAGCACATAAACCCCACACTTACAGCACACAAACCCCACACTTACAGTGCACGCAAGGACATAGTATAACACGACGGGATGATGTGGTATCCCTCGCCCCATATTCCGAGCTTTATACAATTCTATTATAAACAAACTAACAAATTATTCGAAGTTATTATAAATAAACTAACAAACAGTAAAACAGGAGACAGTTTCCAAACTTGCAAGTTCAGTACGGCCTTATTTATCATCGTCTGAGTAGTTTACGGCAAAAGCTGATCCGGGTAGATTTATTATCTCTTTCGAAGAAATTTGTAAGCGGTCGGAAGGTCTGAATGAACGAACACCTTGCACTACACGCCTTGTATTTGTAAGTTCCATTCTGCCCACTTCACGAGTTAGGCCCCAACGCTCATGTGCAAACACGCGCTTCGCATATCTTGCTTTCACCTTACTAAGCAAAAGAGGTATTGCTGACGTGAACTATAAATACAGAAACGTAATGGTTTTATGCACAACACGACTGCAAGAGACTGAACAAGCGACTACAATAACTATATAAAAAAGCTACGGAATCCTGGAAAAAGCTGGCTCACTCAGCATATTTGGGTCAGCATTAATTCTGGCGCATCATGATCACAAGGCTATAGCAGAAGATATTTAACGACAATTACTGATTGATATCTGCGGAGTCATATTACATAAAACTCCACTTAATAACTGTCAAAAATGGTAAATCGCTTGGGTAGCTGAGGCCTTGATAAGAAACCTATAAAATAAAGATTTACGTAGGCTATAAAGGGGGAGAAATACTGGTGTTTCAGAACTACTGCCAGTGTACAAATACACGACTATCAACAGAACTGTTGAGACACTAATTGTAAGGATAACAAAGTACCATTTCTCGTGGCACTAATAACAAAGAGTGTGAAAGCGAGATTGCAAAAGTTGAATGGGTCCACAGTCTTACTAGACCAGGACAGATCTAGTCAAAAATGCTTTAATCTAGTCAAATCATTACTAAAGAAAATATTTAATTATGGGGATAATTTGAACACGTGTTGAGCGTCGAATAAAGTCCTCCGTCTTCAATCGAAAAATACGTAACGTTTATTACTGTAAAGTCAGCGGATCCTTACCTCAGTACACTTCATGCTTAAAATCGTAAAACGTTAACTCTGGCATGAAAATCGAACCAATCATAACGAATACAAAAGAAAAATTCACATAGAAACTTTTATGCACTGAAAGAAAAAAAGAAGACAAAATTTTAAGTCGGCCAACAAGAGGGGCGGGGGCGGACGGAGCTGAGACGTTCGGTAGGACTGCGCGATGTCCTGTCAATATTTGACTTGCCTCCAGCCCGTGTTGTTGACAATATCCCAGACTGTCCGGATTTCTATTAAGATATCGCGTGACACCGGCGTTCACGTTTCGTAAATTTCAAGGTGTAAATCACAAAGGCCGTTGTCAATGAACGTTCCAGCGGGGATCGTTGTTTTGTGCGACGCTTACAAGTTTTCAAACAGAAACACGAAAACAATGTTCGCAGACACAAACTTATAACAATGGACCCAAATTTCAAGGAATTTAACCATCATCAAAGAACAAAGTACAGCTCCCACAAAAGCGTAAATTAATCTCTACTATTTTGTGTTATACATTCCATTAAAAGATGTGTCTAACGTTCCGTAAACATTCCTCACCACAGAACACCTTGTCAAGCATGAACGACACATTTTACACAATGTGATTTAAATCGAATTAAAAAAATTATAGATATACATGAATAAAATATTAACACGTTAAGCAAAGGAACTACACCAACAAACGCGCACACACACACGCGCGCGCGCACACTCGCGTGTAGGACGAGAATGAGTGAATTTTATATTAACTCATTCAACGTATTCAACGAAATTCTTTGTCGTTCACAGCAAAATACTATTCGTGATTTTAATAGGGAATGAAATTTGCTCCTCGCCTAATCAAAGCGTGAAAAGAACTTTACAAGTAACAACGTGAAACCATCTAACAAAACAGAACCTCCGAGGAATTACAGATACTATGTTGACGAATCGAGAGTGTTGTAAAGTTCTCTTCTTAAAACGCTATGTCGTAGGTTATAATGAATCTCAAAATAATCGTAGAATACGTTTCAATATTTGGGGTGTGAATATAAATATGCTGCTGGCTCCACTTATCTTAAACACTTTCCAACTTAACAAAAGATAATAATAAGTTTCGGATGACACAAGTATGAGGAGAAACTTTTCGTTTAGAAGTTCCTCGGGGATGGATTCGAGTACAAGAGGTACCTGGAAACGTTTCTTCTTCAAGAAGTCTCTAGGAAGCTTCTCTTAAACAAGAATCTCATCTTCAGGTTTCAGAAAAGAGACTCCAGTACAATGTAACTGGAAACTGTACTAGTGATCCCTGGCAATACCTACAGTTCCTATCGATAAAGAACAGAAGACCATGGAAACAGTTCAATGAAACCCACGAATAGAGAGTAAACAATAAAAAGTGCGGTGCAGCGTGTTGCTTACAAAGAAATATCTTTTAAAAATCAGTATTTTTATATTACACTCACTTAATAATGCCAACTATCACCTTCTCTTTTAAATTTACATATAGACAGTGTTACACAGAATATTGATAAATGAAATTTCTCGACCACTTTATGATTGGTAACTCTGCAATTGTCACGGTGTTGTTTGCTGCTGGCAAGTCAAATTCGAAAAGAACCTTGCAGAGAGCTGTTACACTCATTACATAAAACCTGCAAGGATATCGAATTACAGATCTCCACACGGAAGACTAAGGTGACGGCTTTTTATGGAATTGCTCCCAAACATTGTTGCAGATGGTACTGTTCTGGAGTAGGGCTGTAATTTTGAAAATCTGGGCTACACTGTGTCTTATATTACGAACAATGACGTGCTGAATAAGCTACGTAAGTCCAACCATATGTGCGGAACCATCAAGGGAAGTCTAAAATCACCGAGTAAAGAAACACGTCCGAAGTTCTGCAAGGTGATGGCCCTTCCCACACTTCCCTATGGGTCCGAGAATTGGACTTTAACGAAATCCCAGGCCAGTCCTATTCCAGCGGCTGAAATAAGATTTCTCAATCACGTGGCAAGGTATACTGCCCACGATCGTAAACGAAATGCAGATATACAGCAAAAACTGAATATTTTGAGTATATTCGATACGATTGGCCAATATGGGCTACAATGGTTGAAACATTGAAAACCAAATGGATTACTGCCGTATCCCCAAACAACTATTGGATTATAAGCCGAAAGTACGGACAGGCGTGGGACTCCGAAGAAGCATTGGAGTGGCCAGCTCTAGTCTATCTGCTTGGGACCTTGGAACCAGTACAAACCATTTTGGGTTTGATCCTTGTAGAAGATGATGATGACGATGATAATATCGAGTGAAATCATAAATATTAATACATTTCAAGTAAAGTGATACATATTTCCAAAGTTATAACAAAAACTGATAGAAACAGACTTTATTCGTTTAAATCTGCTAGTCATCAAATACACGCACTCAAAAAAGATTTTGACGAAAGAAATCGTAAGAAGTGGAAAAGAAAAAATTAACTTTAGACGAAGCGAGTATATTCAATTAACCAAACGGAATGAAGCCAATGAAGAAGCTCGATTCTAATTTCGAAGAAAGCACTAAGAGAACTCTTTGTGCGAATACACACACGCGCGCGCGTATCAGTCCCGTGAGACAGGTTTACGGAGAACCAAAAGAGAAGGGTGGAACGGAATGAAAGAAACCCGTCTAGCTGGCATGAAATAATAATCACTGTTTCTCCCCGTGTATGTTATTTCCACGTTTACGCGCGGATAACAAGCGTGTCTGTATTCTATTTACTCCGCTTGACAACGGTCCCGGCAACAATATAATTTGATTACACCGACAACAATACACGGTGTATCTGCAACACGAGTTTAGTCTTACGCGGCCAACTGTAACGCTCAACGAGACTAATAACATTATTCACCGTGCGTAAAACAAAAGAATTTAAATAATATTGTTACTAGTCTAAATAATAACAGTGTCGCAGAAAACATTAGAAGGTCGTGCCAACAAAAAGACGAACGAACCTAATTCAAAAGCTCTAATTAAATTAAATCCCATCCAATCTGCATCTGTGCGAAACGAATCAAATCAAGCTAATTAGATTTCCGTTTTCAATTTAATACGGCAGCGCGCTGTTTTACTGAACTCCGTGACAAAACAGCTCACGCGTCCCCCACTCTGTGCGTTCGTTTGTTATACTTCTGTTTCTTTTGTATAAAGCTTGAAAATATTATTCCATCTCTAAAAGTACTAAAAAAACTAGACTATGGCTACCACACTCAGTAACCAGAGAGTAGGGAGTTTTCCGCCTGGATATATTCAAGCAAACAAATGAGAACTGTCGAGTAGCTGACAGTGAGCTTGATTACGAGAAAGACTGTGTAATACGGGAAACAAAACCGTAATTTGAGATGTGGCTTCTGTAACTGAGACAAATTTCCCTGCAGCGTTTGTGTAAGAATAGTCGCCGCAAATGTCACTAACGAAATGAGATTCGTTTACAGTTTTTATGACACTGATAACGACGGAGTTACAAATGATAAAAACGAAATCGAACTGGAATGGACGTTGATATCACAGAAACGTTTAAAGTAAACGAATTAAAATGGTGTACTTTACAGTTTGATTGTACCTGCAATTTTATTAAATTTGGTATTTAAAACGATTTAAAGGGGCACCTACAACCTGGTTCCTGAAGTAATGGACAGAAACTGCTTTGACGAGCAGGGGCCCTCCCTCCAAAACCCGTTCAGGGAGAACAGAAGACAGTGGATACTCGGATGTGCCAGACGTCGACGGATGTAAAATAAGCTACACGCGCACGCGCGCGTCACCAAATGATAGCCACGGTCCAACGAGCACTAGGTGTTTACTGACGATTTAAATTACTTACGTCACATGTAGTTCTGTACGTACGTAACTGCACACTGACCTGCAACAGGATACAAAATTGTGTTATTCACACATGTTTTCGACACATCATATCTACAATGATTACAATATTTTATTTTAAAAATGTAATATATACGGTCGATTCGCGACTACCCGGCCCCATCCTTTGCAAAATTAAAAAAAAAATTGAAAAATTCGATAATTCGAGAGTATAAAACTCTTGACTTGTAATGTTCAAGCCTTAAAAATAAACGCCTATGGTGTCTACGCGAATGGAGAGATATTTCGGCGAGAAAAACAAGTCGGCGAAAGAAGTAGACACCAGTCAAAAGATTTTTAAGCTACTTTTGTACAGGCCAGTATAAGTTACTGGAATTTTTCTTTTCTTTTTGTTCTTTATAAAAATACTTGAAACAGCTCAAGTAACCATCTGAACTAACACACTGAATAGCCTAGCGTTTTCTGTATCCGTAATCAATATACAATATTCTTCATATAAATGTCAATGTTTTATAACAGCAGTATTATTAATTTTCATGTTTCATTATATAATTATCTCGTATTCAAATGTAAAGTTATCGTTAAACGAACGAAACGTACGCAAACGTTTTAAACATAAGTCTCATATAGGCCTACAAAGAAACTTTTTTTTTTTTTCTTACCTTTGTTAGGTCCGTATTGTGATTTTTATCTTTAGAATAATATTAGCGTGACGCGTTGCAGGTCATCTGACCCATCCTCAGACACTTGCTCGAAAAGAGGTCGTCATATATTAAAATCCAATTAAAATAAAAACACATATGTAAACTCATTGTCAATAATTAATGTTCAAAAACATGAATAACACTGTTGTCGTGGTGCACCACGCGATTACCGATCGATACTGAGTAGTGTTAACTTTTCAACGTTTTGAAACACTACGCGACTACCGATCGATACTGAGTAGTGTAACTTTTCAACGTTTTGAGTAGTTACACTACTCAGTATCGATCGGTAATCGCGTGGTGCACCACGACAACAGTGTTATTAATGTTTTTGAACATTAATTATTGACAATGCGTTTACATATGTGTGTTTTTATTTTAATTGGATTTTAATATATGACGACCTCTTTTCGAGCAAGTGTCTGAGGATGGGTCAGATGACCTGAAACGCGTCACGCTAATATTATTCTAAAGATAAAAGTCACAAGACGGACCTAACAAAGGTAAGAAAATAAGAAATTAAAATACGTGACTTGGACCGTTAACAAACAAAAATGTTTAAAAAAGAAACGTTACTAATTTATACTTATCAAAACTCTGAGTGTAGAAAATGTGATTAACGCCAACGCGTTTATCCGGCTGTTTTAATATCCGGTTTGGCGGACCGTCAAGTTAGGCCGGATTTGGTGAAAATATGAATAATTTTTTTAACAAAGTAACTTATCCTTGCTGTAGATTAAATACAGATTACACATACTGAAATTAAATCTTATTACCAATAAGATTAATTAACAAAATACTATTTGAATAATAATATTTATTGGATTTTTGCTACTAATTTATTCAATATCCTTCCTTTTTACAGTCTAGAAAGTTGGCTATCAATAAATTAGTCTATAATTCCCGTCTTCATCTGTATCGTACATAGTTTCTGTAACACACAGAATACCCTATACCTTCTATGTAATACTATTCTATACCATGTTTATTCTCTCTCTCTCACTCTCTCTCTCCCTACCTATCTCTTCATTCCTCTTTAAGGTACGCAAGCACTGAAATGATAATGCATGCATATCATTTCACAATACCATTGTTACAATATCATTGTTATATTTCCAGTTTTGTTAGTTTTATTAGCAGCTATCTTAACACCAACTTTGTCACTACTTATTGCCACACTGCTAAATACTTCGTTCTTGACGAAGCCTTTAGGTGTCTTCACCATCTTCAGGTCTTAAACGACCTTAACTTTAATTTTTAAATACTTAAACACTAACCTTACCTTATTCATCTTCTTTCTATCTTCCACTTGCAACTCGCTTACATTTCCAGTTTTGTTAGTTTTATTAGCAGCCATCTTAACACCAACTTTGTCACTATTTATTGCCACACTGCTAAAAACTGTACTTCGTTCTTGACGAGGCCTTTCGGTGTCTCCACCATCTTCAGGTCGTAAACGACCTAGACAGAATCTTCGTTTAAGACCTGAAAATGGTGGAGACACCGAAAGGCCTCGTCAAGAATGAAGTACAGTTTTTAGCAGTGTGGCAATAAGTAGTGGCAAAGTTGGTGAATATCATTGTTATATGTTTATTAATTTGTGACTACCGTTGTGTACGCGCGTGCGTTATTGCGCGCCCGCGCATGTGATGTGTACGTAACACCGGCAACAACTAGATAACCTGTGAATGAGCTCTACTGTCTATTTTAAAATTCTTTATACATTTTTATACTTCATTCATATATATTTTCATTGAAAGACTTATGGATAATTCTTACTTATTATTCACAGTTTCGTCACTATCCGGGAAGCCACTGCAACACAGAGCACTTTCAACTTTCTAATCGTGCACAATGAAATTACCCGTGATTCTACCCCGTACATGGACAGGTAATATTAACGGCTTCTCCCTGTTTTTGTAATCAAAACTAAACTCGTGGGCACAAATGTAATCTTTATGTATTCAAACAATGACAGGCAACAACATGTAGGCACCACACGCTTGTCAAAGTACAGGTCTACATGTCTTACCTTAATCGGTTGACGCTTCGTTAAATCTAACGGCAGATTTTGCACAAATTATAAGCGTTGGAAATCGTGAGTTTGAATGAGGCCGATGTACTCGAGAACAGTGAATATCGTGAAAGTAGAGACAACTTTCGTTGACCCATCCAGTAAAGAACTGGCCTTGATCAATCTATACCCTGATTAACGAAAGAAAGTGACTGGCGGAGCGGCCGCGCGGCGACCGAGTTTGTAGTAAAAACATTCCACTTTATAACCTCGTGGAAACGTAAAATACAGGGCGAGAAATGTCTAATGAACTGTATTTTAATCATCAATTAAAGACGTTTTTAACAAACTTTTCTAATTTTTAAAATCTCTTTTCAATAAATTTACATTGTGAGTTAAAGAAAAAAATACACGAATTTGAATTAAAAAATTAGGGTTTATCGTTTTTATTACGTAAGAACTCAGAGGTTAAGCATCGGAAAAAAATTTCTTGTAGACAAATGGTAGTCCACCTTCTTTAGTACAATATATCAAAAATTGAGATTCCTACGATTAATATTAACGACGTTATTAATTTTTTCCGAATGTACTGTTAACTCCGTTATTAATAATTTTTTTCATTGTGTTTTTTCACAATAAACATAACAAAATTGTATTCATCAATACAAAGTGGTATGTAACCTTCAAATATTACGAAATATAACCGCAATCAGTTAATATAGGAAAATTAGAACTAACATCGCTCAACGGCGCGCGATCGAGTCAAGGTACAGTAACAGCCCAAAGAAAGTGGTGCATACGCTCACGGCTCACACATTGACACATAGCCAACTTACTACGAGTCACCAATCTCTCATAAGTATATACTTAGTTATCTGTCTACTTATTTAATCTAATCTTCTACCTGGAGATCTGTCAAAAACGTACATCTGACCAGACTTTTGTGGTTTAGTTGAACTACATGCTTTTTATAACAGTCTTGAATGATTGTTTATTACTCTTTTGCGGTACGGTATTTATTGTTTTCTTGTTAATAAACTGTTTTTGTTTTGTGATCAGCTTTAATACTACTAATTGAAGTGCAATGTAATTACTGGGAAATTGTTAATGCCATTCAAATTTCTCAATAACTAATTATTTAACTATGAAATACAGTTTACAGTTTAAAACTACCGAGCAAAGCTCGGTCTACCAGATATTGCATAATTATAACAGTATTTTACTGTTATAATGTAATTGAAATGTAAAAACAATTAGTAAATTACTTGTTATTAGCATTGACAAATAAATAATAAATACAGTACGGTACTTACAAGTATTGTAGTGTTCTTCAGCTTTTATGGAATCCGCTCATAAAATATGTGTATAAATCATAAAAATACACTATTAAAACACTCTATAAATATCGGTATGGTGAACCATACATGACTTCCATATTCTAAGATTTATATTTAAAATCATTTTCAGCCAAACAGCCAGGCTGTGTCTTACCTGCCTTTTTATTGCTGTATTAAATGAAAAATATTATATTACATTAAAATGAAAAAATTATAATTTTATTGCCTGGAAACAAAATTATTTTATTTTTAACAATTACCATTGTTTCAAAAAGTTTAAATAAATTTTCAAGTATATTACTCTTGTTAAAACGTAAAAGGTTGCAGGTAAACTACCCTTCCCCTTAACCGATCTTCACCAAAATCGAAAGTCATTGAGACCTCTACAATTCAGGGACGTATGCAAAAAATTATTTGATTCTGTTTGAATTTGCGGCTGTTATCGTTTGCCATAGAAAATACACTTGTTAAAAAAACGTTGTAGGTAAACTACCCCTTTCCCTTAACCGATCGTCACCAAAAACAACAGGTCTTGAGAACTCTACAATTCAGGGCTGTATGCGAAACATCATTTGATTCTGTTTGAATTTACGGCTGTTATCGTTTGCCTAAAAAAAAAAATTTCCCTCGATAAAAAAAAACCGTTGCAGGTAAACTACCCCTTCCCCTCAACCGATCTTCATCAAAAACAATAGGTCGCGAGTACTCTACAAATCAGGGCTGTATGCAAAAAATTATTTGATTCTGTTTGAATTTGGGGCAGTTATCATTTGCCATAAAAAATACGCTTGATAAAAAACGTTGCAGGTAAACTACCCCTTTCCCTCAACCGATCTTTACCAAAAACAATAGGTCTTGAGTACTCTACAAATCAGGGCTGTATGCAGAAAATTATTTGATTCTGTTTGAATTTGCGGCTGTTATCGTTTGCCATAGAAAATACCCTTGTTAAAAAAACGTTGTAGGTAAACTACCCCTTTCCCTTAACCGATCTTCACCAAAAACAATAGGTCCTGAGAACTCTACAATTCAGGGCTGTATGCAAAACATTATTTGATTCTGTTTGAATTTGCGGCTGTTATCGTTTGCCATAGGAAATACCCTTGTTAAAACATAAAACGTTACAGGTAAACTACCCCTTTCCCTTAACCGATCGTCACCAAAAACAATAGGTCTTGAGAACTCTACAATTCAGGGCTGTATACGAAACATTATTTGATTCTGTTTGAATTTCCGGCTGTTATCGTTTTCCAAAAAAAAAAATTTCCCTTGATAAAAAAAACCGTTGTAGGTAAACTACCCCTTTCCCTCAACCGATCTTCACCAAAAACAATAGGTCGCGAGTCCTGTACAAATCAGGGCTGTATGCAAAAAATTATTTGATTCTGTTTGAATTTGCGGCAGTTATCGTTTGCCATAGAAAAAAAATCTACAGACAGACACACACACAGACAGACACACAGACACACACACACACAGACACTTTTCGGAAAACGACTTTTTTTCATGTTTTGAGTGTAGTAGAATCAGAATCTGCAATAATCTCGAACACGATATTTTTTGCCATCACCATACTTCCATTCCTTAAGGAATATGGAAGTAAAAATTACCCATGTTAAAACATAAAACATGAGATTTATAAAACATATCTAAGATTTATATTTAAAATCATTTTTGAAATAAAATATTTTCATAGAACCTACTAACGCTGGGGAAATCTGAGGAGCCAATCAGAGTTGGGCCTACCTGTCACTCTGCTGAATTTGGTGGAAAGCCCTGTCACTGTCGTCAAAGTATCAGCCTTGACAGGGTCCTCTTTTTCTGCAAAATGGGAGAGGAGGCTTGAGATGGAGTGAGTGACATGGTCCCCACCTCAATGAAGAACCCATTGTTTTATAAAAATATATTTAAATTTTGAAAACTGAAAATTCTTTTCTTGTTGTAAATATTTATATTTTATAATCAAAATGACTTTATCAAAAAACAAACATTACTTTTTTATAATAAGTACTTACATATGTTTCTTAATATGCTTACTTTTTCTTCAATGTTGATGATCATTTCCAAACATTCTGACAAAATTGTATCTACAGAACAGTTAACATTCCCCAGGTTTCCATTTCTGCTAATTTCTCATTACACCTTCCACTGACGTATTATTAACCATTTCATAAACTATCGTATAATCTTTTCAGATTTTGTGGGACAAAATCTGAAATTTTCAGAATGCCTGGCAACAAAATTATTTTATTTTCAACAATTACCATTGTTTGAAAAAGTTTAAATGAATTTTCAAGTACTTTACTCTTGTTAAAACGTAAAAGGTTGCAGGTAAACTACCCCTTCCCCTTAACCGATCTTTACCAAAATCTAAAGGCCTTGAGTCCTCTACAATTCACTGATGTATGCAAAAAATTATTTGATTCTGTTAGAATTTGCGGCTGTTATCGTTTGCCATAGAAAATACCCTTGTTAAAAAAACGTTGTAGGTAAACTACCCTTTCCCCTCAACCGATCTTCACCAAAAACAACAGGTCGCGAGTACTCTACAAATCAGGGCTGTATGCAAAAAATTATTTGATTCTGTTTGAATTTGCGGCAGTTATCGTTTGCCATAAAAAATACGCTTGATAAAAAACGTTGCAGGTAAACTACCCCTTTCCCTCAACCGATCTTTACCAAAAACAATAGGTCTTGAGTACTCTACAAATCAGGGCTGTATGCAGAAAATTATTTGATTCTGTTTGAATTTGCGGCTGTTATCGTTTGCCATAGAAAATACCCTTGTTAAAAAAACGTTGTAGGTAAACTACCCCTTTCCCTTAACCGATCTTCACCAAAAACAATAGGTCCTGAGAACTCTACAATTCAGGGCAGTATGCAAAACATTATTTGATTCTGTTTGAATTTGCGGCTGTTATCGTTTGCCATAGGAAATACCCTTGTTAAAACATAAAACGTTACAGGTAAACTACCCCTTTCCCTTAACCGATCTTTACCAAAAACAATAGGTCTTGAGAACTCTACAATTCAGGGCTGTATGCAAAACATTATTTGATTCTGTTTTCTCCAATAACATTAAGACATGAGTTCCACTGTTGCGCTAACCTGTAGATTCCCTGCTAGTAAAATTCTTACGGCTGTTTGTGGAACCATTCGGTTACAGCAAACTCTACCTCAGCGTCCGATTTGACCCACCGTCCTTTTAGTGATTCCTTAAAAAAAATTTAAGATAAGATTTTTGCCTACCCATTCATTAACTACTAGCTTCGCCAGTAAGCAAATTGATGTCCATTTTTTCGGCTTGCACGCGTTATGTTGGTGTGGGTTTCGGCACTTTCCATTTAAAAAGCGTGCAAACGTAAGAAAATAAACATGAGTGAGGCCAGAAATAACGTGAATTGTGTGTTTGTGTCTTACCTGCCTTTTTATTGCCGTATTAAATGAAAAATATTATATTACACTAAAATTAAAAAATTTTAATTTTATTGCCTGGCAACACAATTATTATTTTATTTTTAACAATTACCATTGTTTCAAAAAGTTTAAATAAATTTGCAAGTACTTTACTCTTGTTAAAACGTAAAAGGTTGCAGGTAAACTACCCCTTCCCCTTAACCGATCTTCACCAAAATTGAAAGTCCTTGAGACCTCTACAATTCAGGGATGTATGCAAAAAATTATTTGATTCTGTTTGAATTTGCGGCTGTTATCGTTTGCCATAGAAAATACGCTTGATAAAAAAAACGGTGCAGGTAAACTACCCCTTACCCTTAACCGATCTTCACCAAAAACAATAGGTCTTGAGTACTCTACAAATCAGGGCTGTATGCAAAACATTATTTGATTCTGTTTGAATTTCGGGCTGTTATCGTTTGCCATAGAAAATACCCTTGTTAAAAAACGTTGCAGGTAAACTACCCCTTTCCCTCAACCGATCTTCACCAAAAACAACAGGTCTTGAGAACTCTACAATTTAGGGCTGTATGCAAATAATCGTTTGATTCTGTTTGAATTTGCGGCTGTTATCGTTTGCCATAGGAAATACCCTTGTTAAAACATAAAACGTTACAGGTAAACTACCCCTTTCCCTTAACCGATCTTCACCAAAAACAATAGGTCTTGAAAACTCTACAATTCAGGGCTGTATACGAAACATTATTTAAGTCTGTTTGAATTTGCGGCTGTTATCGTTTGCCAAAAAAAAAATTTCCCTTGATAAAAAAAACCGTTGCAGGTAAACTACCCCTTCCCCTCAACCGATCTTCACCAAAAACAATAGGTCGCGAGTACTCTACAAATCAGTGCTGCATGCAAAAAATTATTTGATTCTGTTTGAATTTGCAGCTGTTATCGTTTGCCATAGAACATACGCTTGATAAAAAACGTTGCAGGTAAACTACCCCTTCCCCTCAACCGATCTTCACTAAAAACAATAGGTCTTGAGTACTCTACAAATCAGGGCTGTATGCAGAAAATTATTTGATTCTGTTTGATTTTGCGGCTGTTATCGTTTGCCATAGAAAATACCCTTGTTAAAAAAACGTTGTAGGTAAACTACCCCTTTCCCTTAACCGATCTTCACCAAAAACAATAGGTCTTGAGAACTCTACAATTTAGGGCTGTATGCAATTAATCTGTTGATTCTGTTTGAATTTGCGGCTGTTATCGTTTGCCATAGGAAATACCCTTGTTAAAACATAAAACGTTGCAGGTAAACTACCCCTTTACCTTAACCGATCTTCACCAAAAACAATAGGTCTTGAGAACTCTACAATTCTGGGCTGTATACGAAACATTATTTGATTCTGTTTGAATTTGCGGCTGTTATCGTTTTCCACAAAAAAAAATTTCCCTTGATAAAAAAAAACCGTTGCAGGTAAACTACCCCTTTCCCTCAACCGATCTTCGCCAAAAACAATAGGTCGCGAGTCCTCTACAAATAAGGGCTGTATGCAAAAAATTATTTGATTCTGTTTGAATGTGCGGCAGTTATCGTTTGCCATAGAAAAAAAATCTACAGACAGACACACACACAGACACACACACACACACTTTTAGGAAAACGACTTTTTTTCATGTTTTGAGTGTAGTAGAATCAGAATCTGCAATAATCTCGAACACGATATTTTTTGCCATCACCATACTTCCATTCCTTAAGGAATATGGAAGTAAAAAACACTTATAGCTGTGAGTTAGTAGTCTTCAAACGAAAGTTCTCTGATACCCTCCATTGGATCGTCATCACTATTATCATCTTCTGAACAATTATCATCCTCGGAGCTACTGCTGTCTTCCACGGATATAATCATTTCCTCCACAGCTTCTTCCATTAGTCCTTCGTTATTCCATGCATCGATAATAACTTTTTTGGTGTGGTCCACTACTTGCTCCCACCTCTCAGCAGTAATTCGATTAAATCCGTCTTTAGTCAGTCGTTCAACTTCTTTTAAAGTAAACATTTTGTTGTTTTCGGCAACATACCCCTTAACCTGAGCCCATATAAGCTCAATGGCGTTAAAATGGCAATGGTAAGGTGGTAGCCTTATCACTTTGTGACCTCTGCTCTCTATCAATTCATCAACAAAATACCTTTTGTTCTGGGGCTTGTGCCATTTCACTAATTCCAAAAGTTCTGATTTTTTCAAGTCGGTTGTAGATTGAATATTTTTCCTATCCAGCCATGCAAGTATGTCAGCTTTTTTATCTTTGCTTGTGGGAGCTTTATCAATTTGCTTAGAATGGTAGGGAGCATTGTCCATGACTATTACTGCAGGCTCTTCTAGGTTATTTAGCAAAGTTTCAGAACACCAACCGAAGAATTTGTCGTGATCCATATCTTCATGGTAGTCACCGGTTTTTTCGATTTAAATAGTAGAAGGGAATTTGGAACAAACCCTTTTGAAGAACCTGCATGACATTATTAATCGTTCACCTTTCCCTATAGGTGTTAACATTGTCCCCTGAAGTGACTCATCAGTCCATCCTTGTTTCAAACAATGCCCAGCATTGACCCAGGTCTCATCGAGCCAAATTATATTATCGAAATTCTCGTCTTTGATTTGGCGAAGAAAACGACACCTCCAGGCAGCGACATCGCTTCTCTCCATAATCACTTTTCTGCCCGAAAATTTTCTCCACGTAAATCCTAAACCTTTTAGCACGTTTCTAAGCGAAGACAGACTGCCATTAAACAGCTCTTCATTTTCCAACGATGATAAAAGTTTTTTCAAAGTGGGATATTCTTTTCTTATGTAATATTGATATACATGTCTTCGTATAGCGTCTTCCTGAAAAGTGTCAAGTTTTGTCACAGTTTTCTCCCGTTTCCTCTGTTTGCCCGGAGTTGAAAGTTGGCTATTACTGTCATCTTGTATTTCTTTCAATTCTTTTTCCTTGCAAACTCGCAGAACTGTATTTTTATGTATTTTCAGAGCATCTGCAGTTCGCTGTATTGCATTATTAACCGGAATCAAAGGACCTTTGTTCGCCTTTTCTCTATCAAAATATTCCCGCACTTTGCACACAATTTCTCTTGACTGTCCTTTCATAGGTACGCCTCGGCCCGAAGTTTGTCTTTTCTTTGGAGTTCGAGTCCTAGGTCTTCCCCTATGTTTCCTTGGTTCAGCCTCGTTACGTTGCTCCATGCTCAGCCACCGAAGTATATTCACACAAAATAACTTAAAAACACGTCAATTTATAATGAAAGCACAAGAAACTAACACTTAAAATCAAGATAACCAACAACCGGACATCACTCAACCACCACATCAACTAAACTGAAAGCTGGAAATTTCCCTTACCCTTAGTGTGCGTATAACGGTTCAGTTTTCCTGGAAGCGTGTGCTATTTGTAGACATAAAGGAGAGGCCGAGACGCTGTACGGGAATGACGGTAGCGCGCGAATAAAATGGGTCCAATAGGTTCTGACTGTACTTCCGCCGCAGAGCGCCTCGCATTGCTCTCTGTGAAATTCACTTTATATATTAATCCATTGTAGTATTCCTATCACGTACAAGGTGTAAGTTGTATATGTCTTCTACATTTAGTTATCTAAAGAGAGCGTCACGCAAATCTCATTCGTGTACAACTTTTAACAACTGAGTTAACAGGACATTAGAAAAAAATTAATAACGTCGTTAATTTTAATCGTAGGAATCATTTTTGATATATTGTACTAAAGAAGGTGGACTACCATTTGTCTACAAGAAATTTTTTTCCGATGCTTAACCTCTGAGTTCTTACGTAATAAAAACGATAAACCCTAATTTTTTAATTCAAATTCGTGTATTTTTTTCTTTAACTCACAATGTAAATTTATTGAAAAGAGATTTTAAAAATTAGAAAAGTTTGTTAAAAACGTCTTTAATTGATGATTAAAATACAGTTCATTAGACATTTCTCGCCCTGTATTTTACGTTTCCACGAGGTTATAAAGTGGAATGTTTTTACTACAAACTCGGTCGCCGCGCGGCCGCTCCGCCAGTCACTTTCTTTCGTTAATCAGGGTATAGTACGCTAGGCCTACTTGCACAGATTAAGAGTACGAAGACGCACTAGTAATGCTGCACGCCAGAGAATAAATGAACATACACGAATATACAGAAGTCGTGTTCCAAGCTTAACGACTAAGCAACTATGTGTGGACTACAGTCATGTCACCTTAAGACTTAAAATTCATCTGCTGTGGCTGTAAGTATTTGTAAAGCACACAGCTTCAATACAGTGCTATATCACGGAAGTATTTTTGGAAAATTATATGTCTACCGCTCAGTGAACCGTGAAAGAAGATATCATACAACTACGAAAGGGGAGGAAAGAAAAGCGAGGTACTGAATCAATGAAACGATCAATTCGGATACAGTGTGAGTACAGTACAAACATAAACAAAGAGTGTTGGGAGACAACAAACAAAGAAATTAATGAAGTGGAAACGACAGTGAAAGATTGTGTGAAGACAGAAAAATAACAAGAAGTAGGTGACAGACAAAAAGTCGAAATTGTAAAAGAAGAACAAGAAGAGAGAGAGAGAGAGAGAGAGAGAGAGAGAGAGAGAGAGAGAGAGAGAGAGAGAGAGAGAGAGAGAGACAGACAGACAGACAGACAGACTCAGGAATGGGGTAGTGAGGGAGAGGCAGGAAGGTACGTAGACACACAGACATGAGAACGATTAACTTACCCCCAACAAAGTGAAAATACCCAACAAATCTGTTTCACCTCCTTCCCCTTAAAATACACTATAAACATTACTTCTCTTACACCTCAATTTCTCTCCCTCTATCGTCGAATTCAGATTTAACTACTTGTCTTCTATTTTGTTCTCCTATCGGCCTAATCCCGGTGACTCACACAGGTAATTATGAGTGTACGCGTACGTTTAAAAGTTACAAGTATTATCGCAGATGCTGGCTTACTTTGAAATAATAAGGGCGAGGGTGGACACTTGACAATACATTATATTCACCAGTGTTAATAACACAGTGTACCATAACGCTGTTGGCCAACCCTGAACACCGCCCTCGAAAAAAGCAAGGCAAACAATGAAACGACCGTTTTCCTACAGCGCCGTGGGTGGGGGAGAGGATAATCATTTTAAACAAACATAAATCAAGCCCGGTCATTCTGTATAGCGACCGTAGATTTACGACGCGTGTCATAGCCTCCCACGTCGTGCGTGATCCAGTTAATTTTCTGATGGGCCTAGCCACTGTGTTTGATAAAATGAACGCGCGCTTGAATGTATCCATTCATGTGCTCACCACTGAAGGCAGGGGACGTTTTCTTTAACAAGAGAGAAAAATACAAATGTGTTGCATAAAAGGTAAGAGGTTCTGTTTTGACACAGCCCTCAATTCCGCCACACTATGTTACAAAATAATACTGGAAGTTGGAGTTCAATTACTCGTTACATTTCTATGAACGGTTAAAATCAGTGGGTTTTCCGGGTAACGAAGCATAATAGAAACTGTATGGAGCTCCTTATAAATGTCGCCTGTATATAATCAGGTTACAATGTTGTGGGAATTAGAACTGAACACACACACACACATTATCCATTGAATTGCATTCTAATGCTCCTCAAAGCTCTTCCTCTACTTAGATGCCAAATGTATAAAGTCATTTTCTGAATATGTAAATTTCAGACTTTAATACGTGGTTACTTCTTTTTGGTTTCAATGCGGATCATTTCCGAGAATTTCCTACATATGTCTTTTTAATACAGCTTTCAATTATAGCGAAAATTCGTTTTCCAGAAAAGCGCTGACTTCGCTTATTTCGAATAATCGATGCTCTACTGTGTTCCGAAATGGTGTATTTTTCTTGAAGTGGATGGCTGCAGATACCTTGCCCCCACCGGGAATCCGCCACTGGTCTACGTGGCCTGAATTCCATTCGTTCAAAATCAAATATACTTATAAATATTAGTTTATTAAATTTTACTTTATTAAAAATTCATATGTCATGTCCGAAAAATGTTTTAACTTTAAATATTTCACGAACTGGCCCAAAACCAAGCGTAAACTTCATGTAAATGAAACGTTATTCGTCTCATCCAACACAGATCCTACAATGTTCCCAGCATCCCGTATTCCAAATTTCTGTGGTGTTCCAATCATTGTCATTTAGGCATGTACTCGTCACAACTTGCTAGATGCCTTATAACCACGTAATCCTACATCTGCCATTCTTTCTTCTATTCAGACTTTGCCCGTGGGATCATACACGAGCATTAACCCGCCCGGCATACGGAGACCCAGCGACTCCTTCTCTGAACGCACTTAGGTCATTCTCAGCAGGCGCGGGGGTGGGCCCAACTCAAGAGTCGGTGGCTAGGTACTGCACGATATAGCGCTTTACCCTTGTCCAGTGTTACGGGCGAAGACCATAACGACAGCGATGGCGGAGAAGAGGAATTTTGGTACAGCGAAGCTGGCAACCCTGGTTTTAGGGGCAGTATAAAAGCTAAGGGTGAATACCCCTATAGAAAAGCCTGGTCCACCTACCCAGAGGGTTAGATCGTTGGACCATCCATAAAAGAACAGTATTTGCTCGAAATCTCTGAAACGTTATTACTGATAAAATCTCCCGTATCCGAAATATTTCTAATTTTCGTCCTACCTGCTGTAATTCTTGGTTTAATCACCATGAATACGGTGCCGAATTCACTGAATAGGAAACCATGAAACATGGCGCTATGAAACGCGCTACAAACGTTTTTATGCACAACAGAAAATGTTAAACATAATCCATTCCCGCAAAAGTGGATTAAAATATATATACTTCATGAATAACGTACATAGAGTGTACATTATTCTGCTTCCTTCCGGTTTTTTATTCAGAAAACGGTTTCACTTTAAACGGGTTACACACTTTTCCGACGAAACATTGTTATTTAACGTGATTATGTTTAATTCCTTCATTTCAAAGAAAAACTTCTACACCGCCTTTGTGTTAGTTAATTTTATATTACACAAAGAGAGCGAAAAAATGAACATGCACAACAGCGCTATTATGTAACAACAGAAACTTAAAAAAAAAAACATTTTATTTAAAATAAAACTTTGCAAATGAAAACTGCATTTTTACAAAATTAAGTTTTATGAAAAACATCCTTTGTTCAAATTACACAATGGGGACCAATTGCCGAATATGAAAAACAATTACACGACTTACATAAAATACATGTACATTATAATACTATCTTAATGGAATAATAACTCATGGATATGATTTAATAACATAATGATTTAATCTGTGTAACATAAATTCAATTATTGGAAAATTCCATTCGATACATAAGGTTGTCACAGGGTCGATATTTATCTCAGGATTTATAATTAAATAATTTTAATATATTTCGTGGGAATTCTTGTGGCTGCTACGAAAAGTTCCTTTGCATGTTGATTAATAATAGAGAGTACCTTTACAAACAATATATTACTTATAATCTAAAAATTTACACAAATTATATATTAAGTTACATACAAGTTTTGACGATATTCAATTTGTCCGTCTCAGAAAATAATGTAGTTTATCAATGTGTACAATAAATGTTTCCTTGTAATCACTGTTAGCTTATATATTGAATTTGGTTGCACTTTAAAATGTTGACTAGTGATTAGTGTTAGTGTAAATTGTTATATTGTCTAGTGGTTGTTCCTTGTTGAAAAAAAAATATTGTCAAATTATACTTTACACATCTAGACGATATTGCTGAAGGGTTCCTGGTCGTTTCTGAATATTTTTCTTGATTGTGTGTATTATTTGTTCATGAAAATGGTAGTGGAAGGATTATTATCTTCGATGATGGTCCTTCAGATCTTCTTTCACACACGGGTCATCTATTTTTGTATACTTTTAATTACCTCTAGACACGCACTATTCAACTGCTTTCCATCACAATTAACAATTAAGTGTTATTTCTTCTTTCTTTTAGTTACCTACTCATACAAATTTCTTAAATTTTGATTGGTCATTTATGTACAGTTTAAATGTTATAGGATCAACACCCATTACCTACATTATATTTTATAAATTACCTTTAATAGATAATTTTATTATTATACTCTAATTATATATGCAATGTTTATACAATTATTAATTAGATAATTATAAACAATTTGATACTAAACATGCCTCAGTTTATAACTGTAAAACCTTATTAATTTGAATTTCTATGATATGTGGTGGAACAATTTTTATGGTTTATTGTAATTTCTACTTTGACTACCTGAGATAAATATATTTACATAAATTAACTGGTGACATAAAATCTTATAACATACAACAAAACTCTTAATAATAATAATTGTTTTTGACAGTTTTAGTTTATTTATACTGCTAAACTATTGTCTGTATGATAAACTAAAATTCTGTCTAATAATAACAATAAAACACTTTTCATACAAAAATAATTAACACTGTTTAACAGTAGTCTGTGTCACTATTTATATTCTGTCACTCATATAACTGTAAGGTTTGTGTCCCTTTTTCTATCCTTAAAATATGTCGATACAATTTTGTTAATACAATTTTAATTTATGATTAGGTACTCTTTATTGGGTTTGGTTGTTATTATTCAGGGTAAGTTGATTAGGCCTACTAGGTTTATTTATTTCACTTTTTCTGTTTACTGCCCTATTCTACTGGGTTATTTCTGGGTTTCTGGATAATATTATATAAGTCAAACCAAATAGTTTTCCTTTAATTTGCTTTCAATTATTATTTCTTGTTTCTTCTCTGGATCGGATTCCACTATTATTTACTATTCTTTTGTAACATTTGTTTCGTTACAAATTGCCTCCCTTCAGAAGTAATTATTTCTGAACACTTCATTAGGTGTGAGGACATAATTACTTATGTTATTTTGCCTTTTCTTCCTCATGATATTTTTTCATGGATTGTTGATTATAATCTTCTGAATTGCTACTATTGGGCTAGTATATGGTGATTGGCTATGCTCAATTATATCATTTAACAACATTTTATTAATTTCAGCTCTAACCGCCTCCTTCAATGAATATGGTATAGGATAGGATTTTCTGTGGAATTCTGCTGGTTCTTTAAATTGTATTCTACACTGATAGTTTTTTACTTTTCCTGGGTTTTCTGAAAATACATGTTTATACTTCTTATACATTATAATGAGATCTTCTACTTGTTTTACTGTCAAATTATTTGTGCCTTGGTGTCTAAACTCTCTTATCTCCTGTAATTTACTGTTCCACAGGTCTTCATTTGTCATATTATAGATTATTTTTCTGCATTGGGTGTCATTATTTAAAAAATTTAATTCCCTAACTTGGTGATGGGTACGGTTCAGAGGGGCACCATCGCTTCCTATTAACTCTGCCGTCCACATAACACCTTCTGAGTTCAAGGACACCTTCTCCTTGCTCAAATCAATAATGGCTGAGTATTTCCTCAGCATATCACATCCGATTAATAATTCGAATGGTAGGCCGATTGCGACCAAACATATAATATTAATTGTAACACCTTTGCTTTCTATTTCCAATGACACTTGTTTTCTCACTGTTTTATTTTGACGCCCAGTGGCACCTATTAAAATAACATTATTGACAGGTAAGGTAGGTATTATATTTTTACTTTGTTTCTCTATTCTCTCCAGTTCAGCGTCGTTAATAAGTGATAGATTTGCACCAGTATCTATCATTATTCGTGTAGGAATTCCTTCAATTTGAGCGGTTATGTATAAAATTTCATTATGCTGGTTGATTCTACTTGTCACCGGTTCCTCCAACAGTTCTTCTCGAAGATTTTTCAAATAATAATTGTAAATAATAGTAAGATTTTGATTATCCGTCCTTAAACTTTGGTTATTGTTATACTTCAAAATTCTTTTATTTTCCATAATTAGCTTTTCATAATTAGTTGGTAGTAATTTGTTATTACTATGTTTTTGAATTTGGTGGTTATTGTACCCAGTAGTTAGTAGCAGTAAGGGGTCGCGAGGGTTTATTACTGCCTCACTCCGTTTAAATTAAGGCTATCATGATTATTTTCCGGGCATGACTGTTGATTTGCCTGGACTGGTGTGCTGGTTCCTGGTTGTTCAACCTCTCGGTTGTCTAATTGTTCACTTCCCCTTGATTCTCGGAAGTCCTCCTGGCTTCTACTTCTGACTCGGTTATAATGGTGACTCATCCCTCTGGGATTTCCTCTTTGATCATAACTGTTATTAAAACTGTTCCTCCGAGGTTGATGGTATCTCCAGTAATCCCCTTCTTCGGCACTGATGTAATTTATTCGGGGTCGGTACGAACGATTATTATTATAATTACCCTGATTATTATTGTTATTAACTCCTGAGTTACTCCTAAAATTATTATAATTTTGGTTTGTTCGGTAGTTATTATAATTATTATTATTTCTATTACCCGGATGGTAATTTTGATTGGGCCTGTTGTTATCATTATTGTTAATTGGGTTTCGATTGAAGTTTGCTGGTTGGTTATTATTTGGGGTAAAATTTTGGTTGTAATTACGATCGTTGACATAACTATTCCGGTTATTCATGTTATTATATTGATTATGATTCATACCATGGTTATTATTTTTTGAACCGCACTGATCAGTTCGTTGTCTGCTTCTTTTGTAGTAACCCTCGTGTTCATAATTTTCTAATAAGTCAGCCATTGCGTGGACCGTTTTAATCTGGCTTCCCAGGCGTGCTCTGGCAATTCCTGTGTCGTAATGGTATGCCATTTTAGTTACTAGGGATTCTTCTGGTATTCTTGGCTCTAGGTGTCTCGCCAAACATACCTTTCCCCAGAAGTAAGTAGTTGGAGATGTACCTCTATTTCCATCATATCTTCCCTGACAAATGTTGTCCCTTATAATATTTTGTATAGCTTCGGACCAGTATTTTTCTTTAAACAGTTTTTTAAATTGGGCGTAGTCCACTATCTCCTTCCTGGTTGCTGTCCACCAGTTGTCCGTAATCTCCCTAAAATGCTCATCCAACATCTCTCTAATCGAGCTCCAGATAGTTATTCGATGTTTATTAAAATGTTCCTCAATTCTGGCCAGGAATTCCATGGGGTTTCTACGATAATTTTTGAAATTAATCCCTTCTTTGGGTTCATTTGTGGAAACATGAGTAATATTATTTGGTCTGGTTCTAATTAACTCAATTTCTTCTTGATTTTGGCGTACTTGACCAGTTAAATTGTTCATCGTAGTGTTAATATTGTCACACCTTTCTCCGGTTTGTTTCTGTAAATTAACTAAATTTTCTTGTTCCTTTTGTATTCCTTCTGTTTGAATACGACTATTTTCTTGGACCTGGTCTATTCTAGTATTTATCACTGCTTCATTTTGTGTAATAGTTTCGTTAGCTTTTCTCAATCTCTCATTAGTGTCAGCTATTTCTTGCTTCCTTTCCTCATCGATTTTGTCCATCTTCTGGTTAATTGTATCATTGACTTGTTCAATTCTACCATTAATTCTTCTTAAATTCTCTTCATTGATTTGTCTGAACTCTTCCTTCATTTGGTTATTATTTTCACTTATAGTTTGTCTTAAAGTTTCATTAGTACTTTCTTTAATACTGTCGATTTTCTCATTTATCCGTTTTAAATTCTCGTTAGTGTCTTCTCTGTTTTGGTCAAATCTCTCCTCCATCTGTTTTATTAAGTTTTCACTCATTTTCTCATTTGTTTGTCTGTGATCTTCCTTGATACTATCAATTTTCTCATTTGTTTGTCTGTGATCTTCCTTGATGTTATCGAATTTTTCCTCCATTTGTTTTAATAAGTTTTGACTCAAAATTTCATTTTGTTTCCTTGAGTTTTCAGTGAATTCTTCCTTCTGCTTCTTCAAATCTTCCTTCGTTTGTCTGTTATCTTCCTTGATGTTATCGAATTTTTCCTCCATTTGTTTTAATAAGTTTTGACTCAAAATTTCATTTTGTTTCCTTGAGTTTTCAGTGAATTCTTCCTTCTGCTTCTTAGAGTCTTCTTTAATTAATTCCCATAGTTGTTGTAAATCCAGGCCTCCTCTGGCTTCCTCTCTTACTACCGTTTCTACATCCTCCACCGATGTTACTTCTTTCTCTTCCATCCTGACTTCCTTCTCTGCCTCCTTCGTCCGTTTCAATGATGTAGCCCTCTTACGCATCTTTATAATTTCTTGGAACTTATAGCAGTCGCCAGCTAAAAATTAGGAAATTAATTTGCTTGATTCAATTTCTTCACGTAATATTCCCTAATTTCAGCCTCACTAGTTGGTGCGCCAATTTATAATACTATCTTAATGGAATAATAACTCATGGATATGATTTAATAACATAATGATTTAATCTGTGTAACATAAATTCAATTATTGGAAAATTCCATTCGATACATAAGGTTGTCACAGGGTCGATATTTATCTCAGGATTTATAATTAAATAATTTTAATATATTTCGTGGGAATTCTTGTGGCTGCTACGAAAAGTTCCTTTGCATGTTGATTAATAATAGAGAGTACCTTTACAAACAATATATTACTTATAATCTAAAAATTTACACAAATTATATATTAAGTTACATACAAGTTTTGACGATATTCAATTTGTCCGTCTCAGAAAATAATGTAGTTTATCAATGTGTACAATAAATGTTTCCTTGTAATCACTGTTAGCTTATATATTGAATTTGGTTGCACTTTAAAATGTTGACTAGTGATTAGTGTTAGTGTAAATTGTTATATTGTCTAGTGGTTGTTCCTTGTTGAAAAAAAAATATTGTCAAATTATACTTTACACATCTAGACGATATTGCTGAAGGGTTCCTGGTCGTTTCTGAATATTTTTCTTGATTGTGTGTATTATTTGTTCATGAAAATGGTAGTGGAAGGATTATTATCTTCGATGATGGTCCTTCAGATCTTCTTTCACACACGGGTCATCTATTTTTGTATACTTTTACTTACCTCTAGACACGCACTATTCAACTACTTTCCATCACAATTAACAATTAAGTGTTATTTCTTCTTTCTTTTAGTTACCTACTCATACAAATTTCTTAAATTTTGATTGGTCATTTATGTACAGTTTAAATGTTATAGGATCAACACCCATTACCTACATTATATTTTATAAATTACCTTTAATAGATAATTTTATTATTATACTCTAATTATATATGCAATGTTTATACAATTATTAATTAGATAATTATAAACAATTTGATACTAAACATGCCTCAGTTTATAACTGTAAAACCTTATTAATTTGAATTTCTATGATATGTGGTGGAACAATTTTTATGGTTTATTGTAATTTCTACTTTGACTACCTGAGATAAATATATTTACATAAATTAACTGGTGACATAAAATCTTATAACATACAACAAAACTCTTAATAATAATAATTGTTTTTGACAGTTTTAGTTTATTTATACTGCTAAACTATTGTCTGTATGATAAACTAAAATTCTGTCTAATAATAACAATAAAACACTTTTCATACAAAAATAATTAACACTGTTTAACAGTAGTCTGTGTCACTATTTATATTCTGTCACTCATATAACTGTAAGGTTTGTGTCCCTTTTTCTATCCTTAAAATATGTCGATACAATTTTGTTAATACAATTTTAATTTATGATTAGGTACTCTTTATTGGGTTTGGTTGTTATTATTCAGGGTAAGTTGATT
Source organism: Magicicada septendecula (assembly GCA_034769895.1). Taxonomy (NCBI): domain Eukaryota; kingdom Metazoa; phylum Arthropoda; class Insecta; order Hemiptera; family Cicadidae; genus Magicicada; species Magicicada septendecula. The sequence continues at coordinate 409,178,902 of CM068369.1, read as the reverse complement.
AGGCCTACTAGGTTTATTTATTTCACTTTTTCTGTTTACTGCCCTATTCTACTGGGTTATTTCTGGGTTTCTGGATAATATTATATAAGTCAAACCAAATAGTTTTCCTTTAATTTGCTTTCAATTATTATTTCTTGTTTCTTCTCTGGATCGGATTCCACTATTATTTACTATTCTTTTGTAACATTTGTTTCGTTACAAATTGCCTCCCTTCAGAAGTAATTATTTCTGAACACTTCATTAGGTGTGAGGACATAATTACTTATGTTATTTTGCCTTTTCTTCCTCATGATATTTTTTCATGGATTGTTGATTATAATCTTCTGAATTGCTACTATTGGGCTAGTATATGGTGATTGGCTATGCTCAATTATATCATTTAACAACATTTTATTAATTTCAGCTCTAACCGCCTCCTTCAATGAATATGGTATAGGATAGGATTTTCTGTGGAATTCTGCTGGTTCTTTAAATTGTATTCTACACTGATAGTTTTTTACTTTTCCTGGGTTTTCTGAAAATACATGTTTATACTTCTTATACATTATAATGAGATCTTCTACTTGTTTTACTGTCAAATTATTTGTGCCTTGGTGTCTAAACTCTCTTATCTCCTGTAATTTACTGTTCCACAGGTCTTCATTTGTCATATTATAGATTATTTTTCTGCATTGGGTGTCATTATTTAAAAAATTTAATTCCCTAACTTGGTGATGGGTACGGTTCAGAGGGGCACCATCGCTTCCTATTAACTCTGCCGTCCACATAACACCTTCTGAGTTCAAGGACACCTTCTCCTTGCTCAAATCAATAATGGCTGAGTATTTCCTCAGCATATCACATCCGATTAATAATTCGAATGGTAGGCCGATTGCGACCAAACATATAATATTAATTGTAACACCTTTGCTTTCTATTTCCAATGACACTTGTTTTCTCACTGTTTTATTTTGACGCCCAGTGGCACCTATTAAAATAACATTATTGACAGGTAAGGTAGGTATTATATTTTTACTTTGTTTCTCTATTCTCTCCAGTTCAGCGTCGTTAATAAGTGATAGATTTGCACCAGTATCTATCATTATTCGTGTAGGAATTCCTTCAATTTGAGCGGTTATGTATAAAATTTCATTATGCTGGTTGATTCTACTTGTCACCGGTTCCTCCAACAGTTCTTCTCGAAGATTTTTCAAATAATAATTGTAAATAATAGTAAGATTTTGATTATCCGTCCTTAAACTTTGGTTATTGTTATACTTCAAAATTCTTTTATTTTCCATAATTAGCTTTTCATAATTAGTTGGTAGTAATTTGTTATTACTATGTTTTTGAATTTGGTGGTTATTGTACCCAGTAGTTAGTAGCAGTAAGGGGTCGCGAGGGTTTATTACTGCCTCACTCCGTTTAAATTAAGGCTATCATGATTATTTTCCGGGCATGACTGTTGATTTGCCTGGACTGGTGTGCTGGTTCCTGGTTGTTCAACCTCTCGGTTGTCTAATTGTTCACTTCCCCTTGATTCTCGGAAGTCCTCCTGGCTTCTACTTCTGACTCGGTTATAATGGTGACTCATCCCTCTGGGATTTCCTCTTTGATCATAACTGTTATTAAAACTGTTCCTCCGAGGTTGATGGTATCTCCAGTAATCCCCTTCTTCGGCACTGATGTAATTTATTCGGGGTCGGTACGAACGATTATTATTATAATTACCCTGATTATTATTGTTATTAACTCCTGAGTTACTCCTAAAATTATTATAATTTTGGTTTGTTCGGTAGTTATTATAATTATTATTATTTCTATTACCCGGATGGTAATTTTGATTGGGCCTGTTGTTATCATTATTGTTAATTGGGTTTCGATTGAAGTTTGCTGGTTGGTTATTATTTGGGGTAAAATTTTGGTTGTAATTACGATCGTTGACATAACTATTCCGGTTATTCATGTTATTATATTGATTATGATTCATACCATGGTTATTATTTTTTGAACCGCACTGATCAGTTCGTTGTCTGCTTCTTTTGTAGTAACCCTCGTGTTCATAATTTTCTAATAAGTCAGCCATTGCGTGGACCGTTTTAATCTGGCTTCCCAGGCGTGCTCTGGCAATTCCTGTGTCGTAATGGTATGCCATTTTAGTTACTAGGGATTCTTCTGGTATTCTTGGCTCTAGGTGTCTCGCCAAACATACCTTTCCCCAGAAGTAAGTAGTTGGAGATGTACCTCTATTTCCATCATATCTTCCCTGACAAATGTTGTCCCTTATAATATTTTGTATAGCTTCGGACCAGTATTTTTCTTTAAACAGTTTTTTAAATTGGGCGTAGTCCACTATCTCCTTCCTGGTTGCTGTCCACCAGTTGTCCGTAATCTCCCTAAAATGCTCATCCAACATCTCTCTAATCGAGCTCCAGATAGTTATTCGATGTTTATTAAAATGTTCCTCAATTCTGGCCAGGAATTCCATGGGGTTTCTACGATAATTTTTGAAATTAATCCCTTCTTTGGGTTCATTTGTGGAAACATGAGTAATATTATTTGGTCTGGTTCTAATTAACTCAATTTCTTCTTGATTTTGGCGTACTTGACCAGTTAAATTGTTCATCGTAGTGTTAATATTGTCACACCTTTCTCCGGTTTGTTTCTGTAAATTAACTAAATTTTCTTGTTCCTTTTGTATTCCTTCTGTTTGAATACGACTATTTTCTTGGACCTGGTCTATTCTAGTATTTATCACTGCTTCATTTTGTGTAATAGTTTCGTTAGCTTTTCTCAATCTCTCATTAGTGTCAGCTATTTCTTGCTTCCTTTCCTCATCGATTTTGTCCATCTTCTGGTTAATTGTATCATTGACTTGTTCAATTCTACCATTAATTCTTCTTAAATTCTCTTCATTGATTTGTCTGAACTCTTCCTTCATTTGGTTATTATTTTCACTTATAGTTTGTCTTAAAGTTTCATTAGTACTTTCTTTAATACTGTCGATTTTCTCATTTATCCGTTTTAAATTCTCGTTAGTGTCTTCTCTGTTTTGGTCAAATCTCTCCTCCATCTGTTTTATTAAGTTTTCACTCATTTTCTCATTTGTTTGTCTGTGATCTTCCTTGATACTATCAATTTTCTCATTTGTTTGTCTGTGATCTTCCTTGATGTTATCGAATTTTTCCTCCATTTGTTTTAATAAGTTTTGACTCAAAATTTCATTTTGTTTCCTTGAGTTTTCAGTGAATTCTTCCTTCTGCTTCTTCAAATCTTCCTTCGTTTGTCTGTTATCTTCCTTGATGTTATCGAATTTTTCCTCCATTTGTTTTAATAAGTTTTGACTCAAAATTTCATTTTGTTTCCTTGAGTTTTCAGTGAATTCTTCCTTCTGCTTCTTAGAGTCTTCTTTAATTAATTCCCATAGTTGTTGTAAATCCAGGCCTCCTCTGGCTTCCTCTCTTACTACCGTTTCTACATCCTCCACCGATGTTACTTCTTTCTCTTCCATCCTGACTTCCTTCTCTGCCTCCTTCGTCCGTTTCAATGATGTAGCCCTCTTACGCATCTTTATAATTTCTTGGAACTTATAGCAGTCGCCAGCTAAAAATTAGGAAATTAATTTGCTTGATTCAATTTCTTCACGTAATATTCCCTAATTTCAGCCTCACTAGTTGGTGCGCCAATTTATAATACTATCTTAATGGAATAATAACTCATGGATATGATTTAATAACATAATGATTTAATCTGTGTAACATAAATTCAATTATTGGAAAATTCCATTCGATACATAAGGTTGTCACAGGGTCGATATTTATCTCAGGATTTATAATTAAATAATTTTAATATATTTCGTGGGAATTCTTGTGGCTGCTACGAAAAGTTCCTTTGCATGTTGATTAATAATAGAGAGTACCTTTACAAACAATATATTACTTATAATCTAAAAATTTACACAAATTATATATTAAGTTACATACAAGTTTTGACGATATTCAATTTGTCCGTCTCAGAAAATAATGTAGTTTATCAATGTGTACAATAAATGTTTCCTTGTAATCACTGTTAGCTTATATATTGAATTTGGTTGCACTTTAAAATGTTGACTAGTGATTAGTGTTAGTGTAAATTGTTATATTGTCTAGTGGTTGTTCCTTGTTGAAAAAAAAATATTGTCAAATTATACTTTACACATCTAGACGATATTGCTGAAGGGTTCCTGGTCGTTTCTGAATATTTTTCTTGATTGTGTGTATTATTTGTTCATGAAAATGGTAGTGGAAGGATTATTATCTTCGATGATGGTCCTTCAGATCTTCTTTCACACACGGGTCATCTATTTTTGTATACTTTTACTTACCTCTAGACACGCACTATTCAACTACTTTCCATCACAATTAACAATTAAGTGTTATTTCTTCTTTCTTTTAGTTACCTACTCATACAAATTTCTTAAATTTTGATTGGTCATTTATGTACAGTTTAAATGTTATAGGATCAACACCCATTACCTACATTATATTTTATAAATTACCTTTAATAGATAATTTTATTATTATACTCTAATTATATATGCAATGTTTATACAATTATTAATTAGATAATTATAAACAATTTGATACTAAACATGCCTCAGTTTATAACTGTAAAACCTTATTAATTTGAATTTCTATGATATGTGGTGGAACAATTTTTATGGTTTATTGTAATTTCTACTTTGACTACCTGAGATAAATATATTTACATAAATTAACTGGTGACATAAAATCTTATAACATACAACAAAACTCTTAATAATAATAATTGTTTTTGACAGTTTTAGTTTATTTATACTGCTAAACTATTGTCTGTATGATAAACTAAAATTCTGTCTAATAATAACAATAAAACACTTTTCATACAAAAATAATTAACACTGTTTAACAGTAGTCTGTGTCACTATTTATATTCTGTCACTCATATAACTGTAAGGTTTGTGTCCCTTTTTCTATCCTTAAAATATGTCGATACAATTTTGTTAATACAATTTTAATTTATGATTAGGTACTCTTTATTGGGTTTGGTTGTTATTATTCAGGGTAAGTTGATTAGGCCTACTAGGTTTATTTATTTCACTTTTTTCTGTTTACTGCCCTATTCTACTGGGTTATTTCTGGGTTTCTGGATAATATTATATAAGTCAAACCAAATAGTTTTCCTTTAATTTGCTTTCAATTATTATTTCTTGTTTCTTCTCTGGATCGGATTCCACTATTATTTACTATTCTTTTGTAACATTTGTTTCGTTACAACATAAATATAAATTAACTACTTTCGTTTTTTGTCAAAGTCATATACCCTCTGGAGCGTATCACACTTTCCCGTTATTTACAATTTTTTGTTAAAATTTGTAGAGTGGCTTAATGTGGCAACCATAGGAGCAGTCAAAAAGTTACACTAGCATAACAAAAACAATATGTGTAATATTTATCAATTTTTTATTCTTCATATGAAAGTGCAGTTGAAAATCTACTTTTCTATAAAATTGCTAAATTTATTTAAACATTTATTTTAGCGTGATACAAGTTTTTCGATGTTATTGATGAAAAATTCCCGTCGAACATCGGATAACATTTCCCGTTTTGAACTGATTCAGCAATGACGGATATCGCCGCTTCACAAGTCCCAACACGTGGAATTAACACGGATAACTGCTACCTTTGATGTCACTGCCGGGGTACGACAAGGGGACGCACTATCCACTACGTTGTTTAATCTGCTTCTGGAAGCAGCCATTCAAAAATTGGGTAAAAATGGGTACATAGGAGTTAAACCAAAACAGGTGTGATTCTACGCTGATGACATAGCTATTATTAGCAGAAAAAAAAAAAACAGGATACAGAAGAATTTAGTTAACCAGATAGTGAGGTGCAAACGAGGGGGTTGAAAATAAATGAGGGAAAACCCAAATAAATGGAAGTCCAAAGAAACGGTACGAACAACAGTATAACGTGTCACCTACGTTATAACGTCGGGAACCTGTGCATACTTACCTCTGATCAATTGCACGGGCTGCCATACTCGTAATCAAATTTTAATTACTAGATAAACCAACAGTAGTTATAACTAAAGGAACTTTTACATGGGGGTCTGATGATTTATTCACTCACTGTTTTAGTGTAAAGAAACGACATCTCTTTATTAAATCATTACTACAACAGCTCTACATAAATATTCCCATATAAGGTTTTCTAAATAAAAGATTACAATTTATAACAGATTTTTGTAAAGAACTGGGGCCAAAACATATGGATTTATCAGTGCTATCATTATCCACGGATCCGGGACCTTAAACTTTGTAACGTCTTTTCGCCGCGTTACAAATCCAGGGAACCCCTCGTAATTAAACTCCGTTAATTAGATGGGCTGCCTACGTTGTAACAGAATTGATCACAAATAATTAATGTAACAAATTACTTACTAACTGTGTAAGGAAACAATGGCAAGGTATACAATTGATTTAAGCACTCCTCATATGTGTGTAACAAGAAGACTTCTCTTTATTTAACATTTAAAAAACATATACTGACAGATCCCATGACTTTACTAATTCAATTATTAAGTTATTTGAAAGGTTTCTTTAAACTTTGAGATCAAACTTGATTTTATATAGCTATACCTCGGATCCGGGTCAACTTTCTGTATTTCTGTAATTAAGACTTTTAATTATACTCATTTCATGATATTAGCTTGCAAGACTTTCTTTTATTCAACCATTGGAAGAATGGTATTATTGCTTGAATTATATTACTCTACATTAGCATATAAACTGTTACAACGTATGAAGTTAGAATAGTTACATGAAATTCTTAGATTTAATTTATAAGTCTTTACAAAGTTAATAGTTTCTGAAAAGTCTCTTTCAAGATGTGTTGTGTAACAAATATTAGTAACCCTCGATAGACAGGCTATCGAGTCACCTTTTAATTGGTATGCAGAAGACTCGTCCTGGGGTATCCGTCTTGAGAAACAGGAACAGCTACGTCGTCATCTCGGTCTGGCCTTCCTCTGTAAAGGGCTCCAAAAGTTCGCAGGTTGAACAATATGTCGTGTAGATATCTACGATGATCTTGTAGATTCTCGGATGTCCTGATCTGCATATTCTGTCACGTGCAGTAGAGTTTGTGGCTTCTGATAGTTCACATCTCCGGGTATGACTTTGGAATTGTTGTTATTTGTTGAAGCACGAAGTCATCTTGTGTTACACTCCTTTTTTTTTTACGTTTCGATTTTTTTACTTTAAATTTCTTGTCTATTTACATGACTATATTAATTAACACATCCAGATGCTTTAAACAGCTACATCTGGTACACCATCTTAGGGTGAGACAAAATGTAGTTAACATATTTTAAGCGCACAGCTCCTACGTCTATACTGTACGAAGTCACCATTGCAAGAGAGAGAAATTCCGCTCCCTTCGCCTGGTACTGGGCAAAAGTTAGTGGGACAATTTCCGCGCGAGAATATAGTTCCTAACTATATTTAGTTAGGAACTAAATAGTACAGCTCCTACGTCTATACTGTACGAAGTCACCATTGCAAGAGAGAGAAATTCCGCTCCCTTCGCCTGGTACTGGGCAAAAGTTAGTGGGACAATTTCCGCGCGAGAATATAGTTCCTAACTATATTTAAGTTAACATTTTTATTTATACAAACTATCCCTAAACAAATATACATAATTTAAATCAGTTGTTTTAGCGACTATTTATGTCTTCAGATTTTTTTATTATTAACATTAATTTTTTTTATCTTATTCTAACTCACACAAGACTCGGAAAGCATGTCGAGTCTGGAATCAACAGGACAGCGCCTGCTTACAAGCAAAGGGTTAAATACGATACTAATAACTCTTTACAATTTATCTTTTTATTAGAGTATCTTCTAAATAACTAATTAATTACTGCTTCCTCTCATACTGAGTACATACAGGTATTTTAAATTAATACAGTGAGATTTAAATGGCTTAAGAGCTCGCAACCTTAATTTTTTTTAAATTTTTATTTTCTTGATTATTTCTTTTATTTAAATCGTCACAACTTGTTTATGAGTTAAGCTCGCTTATTTATATTCTATAATACTATTTGGGGGCCATTTGAAGAATGGACTTAATCTAAAAATTTGTATCAGTGAAGCTATACATATACATCTGCATTATTCGGTACTACAAATATTTTGAATGCTAAAACATACTACATCTTATAAAGTGGTTATCATTAGAGTCTTTCTATTTTTTATTTCAACTGTCTTTAATAATTCATTGGTTACAATTTTAATTAATCACGGAGAACAAGTCTCCGTGTCACCTGCCATATCCATCAGTTTACTCGTAGTCAGGGTCCTTGATCCTTATGGTGTTCGTCAGCGGTCGATCTTAAGTGGAGTTAACTTTCCTGTTGAAGTGCCTGAAGTGGTTAGTTCATAATGAAGTAGCGTGGAGGTTCTCAGAAGTCTCGTAGTTAAACATCGTTAGTAGTATAAGTGCCGTAAATCTTCTTGTTTGTTGCAGAATCGCACGTCACATTATTGTTTATAAAAGTTCTCACTTTTGGTAGCTCGTACCATATTATTTAAAACAACATGGACATCTTACAAAATTAAACAAATGAGATGTCATCCCTTACACAGTTATTTATACATTTCGGTTTTTAACATTTAGACTACTACCACATTAATTTGGTAATACTTTAGCTACACATTGTTGTAACTGTCTTCTAAATACAAATATTCTGTCTTTTTCTGAGACATGGTTCAAGCGCGTGTTTTCTACGCGAGCGCTTCATCTCGACTCTCTACTATATAGGAAGGGTCAGTTCATCGCGCGGAGTTTACGCGTCGCAACAAAATAGTTCCACATTTATCCTTTATTTAAGGGGTTAAGGTTTGACTTTTTAATTATCCAAAGATATTCTTAATTACAGATTTCATTATAGTACACTACTGTGGTCTTGTTTATTTATTTATTTAATATTAATTTTCAAGGATTATTAGTTTGTTTAGGGGTCGGTATTCAAGTTAATTCCGGTTAGCGAATGTCTATGCAGGGTTAATTAACAAGAGTTTCCCTATCTGTACACTCGTATTCCTTTTATTTTATTATTAAAACTCTTTATTAAATATTATTATGATTTATGATAGCGATAAAAATTAGTTTAAATGTGCGATTTATTGAAATTTAAAATTTCTCAGCTTTTACATTACCTATTTATTAATTATTTTATTTTTAATTAATGAAATTGTCACATACTCCGCCGCTTAAAACAGACTCCGGCTGGGGAAAATATATGTTATTTGGTCAGCAATGTACTGGGAGTATCCTTGGGGATTACCGTGTGAAATTTCTCTCACTCGTTTCTCTGTACAAAATTATGAGCTGCATAAGTCACTCTCGACTTGCTTATTCTTACTATCAATATATATACAATACCTTACAGACTAATTCTTATACTACATAAAATTCACACATTATAAAATATATCGTAAACATACTAAATTCTTCTTAAATCTACTACTTACGACTACTACCGGATTTTTCTTTAGTTTGTGAGTTACTCTTGTTATAGAATTACTCTTTAAGTAATTTCTTACTTAATTATTACTTATATTCGATGTCAGCTGACTTCTCACTTTGCTCTACTTTCGATGAATAGGATTCAAGGTTGATCAGGCCTCGTACCTATTTATACGATTAGGTAGCCAATTGTTACTCAAGTAGTCTTTACTAGTTGAGTACCAAACATATACCTTTTTACTACATTTATTTTGCTTGCACTCTACCATTTCCTTCTTTGTGACAACGCTTTATCTGCGAAATATGTGTTCTTCGTACATATTTTTGAGTAAAGGGTTCGTACAGGGCTACAGTTACTGGAGTTAAGTATTTGTGAATTTGATAAGGACCGCACCATCGGTATGATAGCTTGAAGGTTGTCTTATCGATTGCACTACTCGTAGGGTGTGTTTTATACATTACTAAGTCACCGATTTGGTACTTTACTTCATTGTTATTATTATTTCGCTCGTGATATTTCCGTGATTTCGCTAAGTTTGCTAGTAAATTAGCGCGAGCTTCATCCCAGATTTTCTTTATATTTTTATCCCTAATTTCAAGGGGTAGCAACTCATGTATTTTCCACTTAGTGGATAATGGGTGGTTAGGTTTGTATTTAAACAATAATTCGAATGGGGTAGACTTATGTCCTTCATGATAGGCTGAATTAAAGGCGAATTGTATCCAGGATAGGTTCTGGTCCCAAGACGTATGGTCGTTTGCATGGTAGGCTATTAAAGCAGATTTTAGGTTTCGCAAATACCTTTCAGCTATATTACCTTGCGGACGATACTCTGTAGTGGTAATGTGGTCTATTCCTAATTTGAAACACATGTTCCTGAATTCCTTGGACTGAAATTGGGGTCCGTTATCCGACACCAGATGTACGGGAGTACCGAACTCTTTAAATAATCTATTCTGTAATATACTTACTGTGGTCGAAGCTAACGCTCGCCGCATGGGATACATCCAGACAAATTTGCTAAAAGAATCTACGCAAATTAGTAACATTGTATTTCCTGATTTAGAACGCGGGTAGGGTCCTGAAAAGTCTAAATAAATTTTGGAGAACGGGGTAGCAGGAATTTCTGAGATTAATTGACTTATTTGGCTGTTTCTCGCTGGTTTGCTGAGTGTAAACAACTTACACCTTTTCACGAAATTAGCTATCTCACTGTTCATATTTTCCCAGTGATATTCTTTACGAATTCGATGTATTGTTTTATTTATTCCCATATGTGCTCCAATGGTGGAAGAGTGGTAGTATTCCATCAACATAGGTTTAATAATATCAGGGTGATTATTCGTAAATATTTTCCGTTCGCTATTCTATAACATAATACTCTCTTACTCAATATGTATTTTTCTGACTTATTTCCTTTATCTAGTTGTTCAATAATTGGTCTTAAACGGGGGTCTTGTTGTTGATACTGGGCTAAGTCCGTAAATGCAAGAGGAAATTCGGTAATTAAAGTATTGATAATCGGCATTTCTCTACTCTCCTTGTTTTCGTATGTTTTACTAGTCGGCTGGAACATACGTGACAGTGTATCGGCAACTACGTTTTGGGTGCCTCTAATATGTTGTACTTTAAATTTGAAACAATTTAATCTTAATACCGATCTTCCGATACGACCTAACTGTTTTGGGTGATTTAGTAGCCAAGATAATGCTTGATTATCCGTTTCTAACAGAAATTCTTTATGTTCTAAAAAGGGTTTGAACTTCTCAAAAGCGAAAACGATAGCTAAACATTCTAATTCGTATGCGGAGTATTTATTTTCTTGATCTGTCAGGGTGCGTGATGCGTAACTAATAGGTAGTCTAGAGTTATCTACTTCCTGATATATTACTGCACCTAGGGCTACACTTGAACTGTCTGTCTGCACTACAAACGGTTTTGTAAAATCGGCTAATTGTAGTACTGGGGGTGATATGATGCTTTCTTTCAGTTTCTCGAATGCAGTTTGGTGTTGCACATTCCACTCAAATTTAACTCCCTTCTTTCTTAAAGCATTCAGAGGTGCTGCAATTCGGCTAGATGTGGGATATACTTGTGGAAATAATTTATCATTCCCAAAAATCAGGCTATTCCTTTCGCATCCCGCGGTGGTAAAAATTCTCTGATAGCACGGGTTCGCTCGGGGTCTATGCTTACCTTTCCGTTGGCTTTTACGATGTGACCTAAAAATGAAAATTGTGTGACAGCAAAATTTACTTTACTGGGGTTTACGGTTAATCCAGCTTTCTCCAACCGGGATAGTACTTCACGTAGATGTTTAAGATGTTGGTCAATTGATTCGCTGTAGATAACGATGTCATCTAAGTAGTGATACACATATTTAAATTTTATATCATGAAATAGTTTTTCTAATAATCCGCTACATACAGAACTGCCTTGGGATATACCAAAGGGTACTCTCGTAAATTGGTACAGGTTGAAAGGGACGGCAAATGCGGTTAGACGTTTTGATTCTTCCGAGAGGGGTATCTGGTGAAATGCCTGATTTAGATCCATGATGGTAAAAATTTTCGCTTTCGTAAAATAATGAAAAGCACTGTGGATGTCGGGAAGTGGTATAGATTCAAATTCTATTCGTTTATTTAGTTGCCTGTAGTCCACAACTAGTCTATGTTTGTCGTTACTTTTGGGTACTAAAAACGCTGGTGATGAATAAGATGAAGTAGAGGGTTCGATGACTCCTTGTTCTAACAATTTGTTAATTTGGTTCCTCATTACTTCCATTTTTGGAGGTGATAACTTGTATGGGGCTAAACGTATTACTTTATTGCCGCTCAAATTGATCTTCTACTCTATCAGGTCCGTCAGTCCTAACTTTGGGGTGAGGACGTTGGAGAACTGTTCTATTAATGTCTGCATTTTCCGTCTATCTTTACTTTCCAGATGACCTAATTCAGATTCGTGATGTTCTAGATGTGTAGAAGTAGTTCCAGTACTTTCTCTGTTATTTGCATTATCATCCAAATTATATTTTTGTGAACGATCGAACAAAAATAAAATTTCTTATCGTGAATATCTAGAATTATTCCTGTTTTACTGATAAAATCCGCTCCCAATATTAACTCGGGTCCTAACTCGCCGCATACCAACATTGGAAAATACCACGTTAGATTTTTAATTTTTACTTTAAACGTGATGATAAGTTTTATCGTTAAATTTTGTTTATTAGCTGTAGCGCATCTAATATTCACTGGCTGACTGCGTTTAACTAAGTTGTGTTTAAATAATTTATCGGTTAGCTGTCGACTAATTAAACTTCGCGTTGATCCGGAATCAATTAATCCGAGGGTGGATGTAACACCGAGGTCAACTTGTATATACGGTAATTGACACTTACTGAAATCACATTTATTAATAGCGTTACATTTATCAATAAATTTTCTAACATAGGGGTCTAATTTTCTTTTGTTATTATTATTTTGTTTTAATTTGTTGTCTCTCAGGGGTTTACCTGTTTTCACGATGCTGCGGAAGATACAGGATTTCGGATCTCCCTGCCTTACATGTTTTTTGGATAAGGGGTTTTCTGATAGTACTGTTTCCGTTTACAGTTTCTACTGATGTGTCCCGGTTTCCCGCAGTTATAGCATACATTTTCTTTACGTGGGGTCTCACTGGATTCCTGTCGAGGTTGAGGCTCCTTGGACTTACCATGGTCATGAAAATTGATTGGTCGACGAAATGGTCGTCTTTCTCGATGAGTTCTTGGATCTGTGACTAGGGCTTGCGTTTCCTTTCTATGTGGTGTAGTCGATAGCGATGCATGTCTGTTCTGATCTGCGTACCATACATTTGAAGAGTGAATACTACATTGTTCTAGATCAGCGAAAGTGTGGGGCCTATTTATTAGTGCTAATCGAGAGCGTTCTTCTGGAGATAAGCCTACTAGAATAGTATCAACCAATTGTTTCTCACTCCAGTCGACTTGCAGTAGTCGTGAAGATTCTCTGATGTCTGCAATATAGTGGGCCAGTCTTTCATGGGCTCCTTGTACTCGAAGTACGGTATTTCTTTTAATCTCCTCGTAAATTCCCGTGGGGATAAAATGTTTGATAATGGTAGTATGAAGTTCTTCTACTGGAAGAGTCGAGTTTAATGATTCCAGTACACGATCTCGTAATGGTGGTTTACATTTGGGTAGGATTACTTGCAGGATTTGCCAATCGTTCAGTTGCTGTAAATCTTTTACTTGCAGGAGGTATCTGATGAAATTTAACAGTTTCGTAATACTTAAGCCATCGGTGTAGGGAATTTCTGTAATAATTTTTTCTACTGGGTGTGTGATCTTTCCGTAGAGGTCTACATTAAAATTTACATTTGGTATACATTTCGAAGGATTCGTTGCTGCGTTAGGCGTCGTAATCGCATTTCTACTGGTGCGAATATGGTGACCACTAGGCTGTGGGGGTTCTGATGTCGTGAGGGTATTTAATTCTCTACTAGGTAGCTGTTCATGAGTCGGTTGTATCTTCGATACGATGGGTGATTCGTGGTTCGCGGTGGAGGGAGGGTGTTCTAAAGTAGGGGATTGAATCGGGGAAATATATAATTTTTGTAATGAGTGCTCAATTTCTTCCATTCTCGACGAGTCTGACTTTCTTCGCAATTCGTTGATAATTGTGGGTAATTGACGTAATGCCTCATCCGCAAATTTTTGCACATCGGGAGGGGTTACGGTGATGTCGGGCCAGTTCAATAAATTGTTCAACCTGCGGGTTAAGTGTTCTATTCGTTGGGTGACGCGCAATATTACAGTAGGTGATTTTTCGTCTTGAATGTTTTGAGATAACAACGTCAGTTCCCTATACTTCGCATAACAGGTTTCTCGTTCGCTGTCATAATCGAGTTCACGTAATCTATCTAACTGCGAGGGTATATCTGATCTGCTTTCGCGTAAAGTTTTGCGCAATTCAGAGACTGTTACGTTCGCGTGAGGTAAACCGCGTAAAATAGCTTCGTAGCACAGTTCATCTTTTAATAATAGATCGGGGTTAAATACAGCCATTTTTTAAATGTGAGTGACTATAACTACTTATTCTACTATTCGCATTCAATTCTATACTACTCTTTTTGTTTTCACACATAAACGATTAAAGTTCACATTTAAAATTTACATTGGTAGAGCGAGAAGTACATTTCAGAGAAAGAGAAATCTCACACAGGCGTCAATATACATTCAACGAAGGGGGAAATTCTCGGTTACTACGCACAGGATGATACACGCTTCTTATAACAATAGAACAATCGAAGAGGGTTGGGTATTGTCTAACTCAACTTTGCGCGAGGTAACTATGACAGTTTTACACAGGCATGGACAAGAATTTAACCGGTCAGATTTTGTTTACAAACCGACACGTTGATGAATGAAATTTTGAAAAGTACGTACCTGTGGCGTTAAGTTAACATTGTGTAAACTCTTATATCTAATTCACAATTAAAGTTACCTATTTACTATACCACTATAATAATAATTATCATTTTTATTTTATTTAAAATTTTAGACATATATTAAAGTACATGAGTGAATAGATCAACAGGGTGTCACAATATTACACAATTACTTATTAAACAAAACAAAGTGGCGCATATTATATGCGTCACGAATTCACTATTATATATTTTTTTTTTACAAAGCAGAGTGGCGCCTCTTATAACGTGTCACCTATGTTATAACGTCGGGAACCTGTGCATACTTACCTCTGATCAATTGCACGGGCTGCCATACTCGTAATCAAATTTTAATTACTAGATAAACCAACAGTAGTTATAACTAAAGGAACTTTTACATGGGGGTCTGATGATTTATTCACTCACTGTTTTAGTGTAAAGTAACGACATCTCTTTATTAAATCATTACTACAACAGCTCTACATAAATATTCCCATATAAGGTTTTCTGAATAAAAGATTACAATTTATAACAGATTTTTGTAAAGAACTGGGGCCAAAACATATGGATTTATCAGTGCTAGCATTATCCACGGATCCGGGACCTTAAACTTGTTTATGAGTTAAGCTCGCTTATTTATATTCTATAATACTATTTGGGGGCCATTTGAAGAATGGACTTAATCTAAAAATTTGTATCAGTGAAGCTATACATATACATCTGCATTATTCGGTACTACAAATATTTTGAATGCTAAAACATACTACATCTTATAAAGTGGTTATCATTAGAGTCTTTCTATTTTTTATTTCAACTGTCTTTAATAATTCATTGGTTACAATTTTAATTAATCACGGAGAACAAGTCTCCGTGTCACCTGCCATATCCATCAGTTTACTCGTAGTCAGGGTCCTTGATCCTTATGGTGTTCGTCAGCGGTCGATCTTAAGTGGAGTTAACTTTCCTGCTGAAGTGCCTGAAGTGGTTAGTTCATAATGAAGTAGCGTGGAGGTTCTCAGAAGTCTCGTAGTTAAACATCGTTAGTAGTATAAGTGCCGTAAATCTTCTTGTTTGTTGCAGAATCGCACGTCACATTATTGTTTATAAAAGTTCTCACTTTTGGTAGCTCGTACCATATTATTTAAAACAACATGGACATCTTACAAAATTAAACAAATGAGATGTCATCCCTTACACAGTTATTTATACATTTCGGTTTTTAACATTTAGACTACTACCACATTAATTTGGTAATACTTTAGCTACACATTGTTGTAACTGTCTTCTAAATACAAATATTCTGTCTTTTTCTGAGACATGGTTCAAGCGCGTGTTTTCTACGCGAGCGCTTCATCTCGACTCTCTACTATATAGGAAGGGTCAGTTCATCGCGCGGAGTTTACGCGTCGCAACAAAATAGTTCCACATTTATCCTTTATTTAAGGGGTTAAGGTTTGACTTTTTAATTATCCAAAGATATTCTTAATTACAGATTTCATTATAGTACACTACTGTGGTCTTGTTTATTTATTTATTTAATATTAATTTTCAAGGATTATTAGTTTGTTTAGGGGTCGGTATTCAAGTTAATTCCGGTTAGCGCATGTCTATGCAGGGTTAATTAACAAGAGTTTCCCTATCTGTACACTCGTATTCCTTTTATTTTATTATTAACACTCTTTATTAAATATTATTATGATTTATGATAGCGATAAAAAATAGTTTAAATGTGCGATTTATTGAAATTTAAAATTTCTCAGCTTTTACATTACCTATTTATTAATTATTTTATTTTAATTAATGAAATCGTCACAACAGCGTACCCAACAGTTGAAAATTATACATCTGAACATGTTCAATGGTTTTCTTACTTAGGATCAGGGATTACCCAGACTCATTTTTTGAAGAAATTAAATATAGTCCCGCAATTCGTTTTCGTATTTCAGTGGGCCTTGACAAACTGAAGATGGACCTGAATGATACGAACGGACTATGAACAGCACCAATTAATTAGACGGAGCTGACACAGTCCAGTTCATACAGAGTAGAAGACTAGAATGGCTGGAACACGTAAGACGAACAGATGATAGCAGTACAACTAAAAGAATCGAAGACTGGAAACCAATAGGCAAAAGAATTGTAGGAAGACCTAGAAAAAGATGAACAGGTGACGTATAGGATGATTTGGGAAGTATGATGGGAGAGAAGAAGGAACGAAGGAAAATCATTAAACAGGCTAAGATCTACACTGGGTGTGATGCCAGAAGAAGAAGAGATTATTTACTAATCTACTCATTTTATTTCATTAATCGTAGTAACTACAGTTATTTTGGCTACTTTATTATACTCGTAAGCACTACTGACACTGCTGATACAGAAACTTCTCCGACAGTGATAAAAAAAGCTATTATAATTCTTTTACACTATGTCTTATATATGAGGGGGTTAAAGCCAAAGTGGTGTAAGTCATATTTTTAAAAAATTGACTTAACTCTTGAAATACCATCTTGAGATATAGATCTGTTAAAAGGAAAAGTGGTGTAACTTCTAGCTAGGTTTGTTCATACTCTCATAGATGGCAGTGGCAGTTTCACTAGTGAATGAAACAGCTGGTTTGTTAACAGCCATTGTGGTGCAAGTCAGACTTACACCACTATTCCTGTAAGTGTTTGTAAAGTGTGATTTGCTACATACAGTTACTTGTAGTTTTATTATTATTAAACTACTTAGATTTACATTTTGTGTGTTGGTGATAATATGATGGATCACCAATCTGATGAAGATACAAATAGTGAACCCAGTATATTGGAAAATGCAGGATCTAGTGATGATTACGAACCTTCAAAATCTGAACTCTCTGACTCTTCAGGTAAGTTTAACACATTTATAAATACATATTATTATTTAGCCAATAATATTATTAACACAATACCATGTTGTTCTTGGAAAGTAAATACCGGTAGGCCTACACAAGTAATTTCACTGAATAAACTTTGAAAAATAATAATAAAATTAATTTATATATGCCTAACCTTAAAAATCAAGTACCATAACACAACAAACATAATAAGTTTGTTTGGTTGGTTACAGAAGAAGTTGAAAAAACACCAGATGAATCGCCAAAACGAAGTAGAAAGAGGCAAAAAAATGAGAGTAAGAAGTAAGAGAGGAAGAAGAAAAGAAATTCTGGCATGGCATATAAAACTAAGGAAGGCAAACAAGTTTCTAAGAAGAAATTTAGTAATGCAAACTGTAACTGCAGGTTAAAATGTGTAGAAAAGGTATCGGAAGAGTCACGCAGGAATGCATTTGAAACATTTTGGAAATTAGGTTCTTTTTCTTGTCAGAATATTTTTTTATGTGGGTTGATTAAACAAATAAGTCCTAAACTTAGGCGTCCTAGAGATGGATCAAGATTGCAA
Source organism: Magicicada septendecula (assembly GCA_034769895.1). NCBI lineage: Eukaryota > Metazoa > Arthropoda > Insecta > Hemiptera > Cicadidae > Magicicada > Magicicada septendecula. Next base: position 409,160,501 of record CM068369.1, on the reverse strand, counting down.
AAGTCAACAACCAATCAATTTTACATTCAAGTTGATGGAAGTAGTGTTAAAGTATGCAAAAGATATTTCCTTCAAACATTCCAAATTTCAGATGGGCGGATGACAAGAGCTATTAAAAAGTTGAAAATAGGAGACCAACCAGGATCAGACAAACGAGGAAGTGGAATACCCGTGAATAAAATCTCTGATGAGAGAATTAATGTTGTCCGGAAGCATATCTCATCATTCCCCTCATACTAGTCTCATTATACTAGAGCTGAAAACTCAAACAGAAAATATTTAGCCCCTGACCTTAATGTACGTCTTATGTACAACTTATACAGAGAATACTGCAAAGAGGAAAATATTTTACCTGTTGAAGAGCCCATTTACCGTAGAAGTTTTAATAATGACTTCAACTTGCACTTTCATGTGCCACGTAAAGATACCTGTTTGACATGTGACATGCACAAAATGAAAATGTCCACTTTAGAAGATGAAAATGAAAAAAAATCTTGGAAATACAACATGAACTTCATCTTCGAAAGGCAGAGGCTGCTCAAACATCTATGAAATTAGATACAGAAAAGTCAAAAAATTATAAATTGTTTTATGCCTTCACTTTTGACTTGCAGAAAGCTCTGCCTTTTCCCATACTAACCAGTTCTGTGGCTTATTATAAAAGAAACATGTACTTATACAATCTAGGATGTCACGAGCTATCAACTGATTTGGGCTTTATGTACACATGGGATGAGACGATTACTTCACGTAGTTCGCAAGAAATAAATTCTTGTGTTACAAAACACATTACTGCAAGAGCCTCAACATCAAGACATGTTACCATGTACAGTGACACTTGTATGGCGCAAAACAGAAATTGGAAATTTGAATTGTGTCTTATGAAATTGATTCAAAGCAGTGATAACATCAACATTATTGACCATAAATTTATGGTAAGTGGTCACTCTTACCTCCCTAATGATTCCGATTTTGGATCCATAGAATCCTACGCAAGAGGTAAGGCCATTTTTGTTCCTGCTGATTGGCGCTTCATGATCTCAAAGTCAAGAAAAAAGAAAGCTTTTCATATAACAGAAATGTCAGTTCAAGACTTCAAGTCTACGCAGAATCTTGAACAAGCCATTACAAAGAGGAAAACAAATGTCAAGAATGAACCGGTGTCATGGCTCAAAATGCAATGGATTCGTGTAGTGAAGAAAGAACCATTTATGCTATATTACAAGGAAAATCTTAATGAGGACTTTCCATTTTCCGCTCTAT